>OZ002743.1:123861668-124476249 GCA_963924295.1 Dioctria rufipes
GAAGTACAAAAATTTTGTGTTTCAAGCTGATAACAAATACAAAAAACGGAATTACCGTAACTTTAACTATGCAAGTATTTACAATGACAAAATATAAATGTGTAAAGCAAAACAATCCAATACTAACATGAATGCATTTAGTTATTCTATAGTGAAGGTCAAAAATAAATTCTACCTTAAGCTTATATAATTCAAAAAGACTATTCATGAAAATAACCATATTCCATCTAATTCACAATATTTCGTTACTTGGGGAGGAATGCATTAAGTATCCAACACATGTATTGCGGCAAATTTTTGTTAGTTCAGGACAACATTTGTGTTTTTCGGTTTAGTGTTTTGGTTTTCGTTTTTCGATGTGCAAACGGCCTTACTGAACCCAAATCTTCTTCCATTCCGTTAACACCCTCTTGATTATCATTACGAGTAATGTGAAGAAGGGCATCATCCGCGAACAACACAATGCCAATAGTTTTTAGCAGAGTTCCTAGTAATTATTTCGTATGTTGACAGCATATTAACAGCCCTAAATTCTACGCATCTTATTATACCCTAGATGAAATCTAAAGGGTATACTAACTTTGTAATTCCGTTTGTAACGCATAGAAAAAATGATGGTAGAGCAAAGTGGATTGAACACCTATGCAAAATATTAGAAGTTATTTTGATTTTTGCCTGCCCGTGTTACATACAGGGCATCCATTGGCATCAGTTAAACATGTATATACATACATGTCTGAATCGATTTCGCTTTACGCAGAATTATAAAATTCATGCATCAATGAAGAAATGCAAACATGTAGATACGTACATACCTACAGCATTCTCATTGCATGCAGAATTATAATTCCCAGCTGCAAGTATAAACATATCTACAAACATATTTGTAAAGTTCAGTAAAGTCACTCGCTACTGACCTACACCAATTTCTTAATCACATAAAGAAACAAGTGAAGGCAGTGATACAATACCCCTGCGCGCAAAAATTCGCACGATGCAATTTGATAACCTTGCGCCAGCGGTAGAACTTAGGTGAATGAAGCAATGGTTCACGATGATGTCATAATAGCAGCAAAGCGGCGAACGGTCTACGGAAGTATTTATGTATGTACATATGAAAGCGATGAATGCCGTGCTGTAACAACAACAAACCAGCAAAAGCTTTTCGGAAATTAATTTGTGAATGCTATAAAGAAACACTTTACGGAAATAATAATTATGTACGAATAAATGCTGTGATGAAATTAGCTTAGCGTAATAAGAAAATAGCAATAGTATTAAGTCGAGAATTGTATAAATATTCTGTGATTTTTGAATAAAGAGTCAGTAGCAGGAGTATCACCAGACTACACAAGTTGTTTCTTAGGAGTAAAGCTAGTAAGCTGCTCTACTAATCCACACTAGGAGTAAAGCTAGTAAGCTGCTCCACTAATCCACACTAGGAGTAAAGCTAGTAAGCTGCTCCACTAATCCACCCTAGGAGTAAAGATAGTAAGCTGCTCCATACCCATCGCTACTCAACAACAAAAAGAATCCCCATCATCGTGAAGGCACGTGCCGTGTTCCAGATTAAGATATAAAGGTGCTCAGATGAGAGTGCTAGAAGTACTTAAGAAACTCAACACCCGTCTGCCCGTCCTCACGATAACTCGAGAACGCGTTCACTTTGGGAGCTGAAATTTTGTACATGGGCTTTAAAAATAACGTTCGAAAACGAAACAAATCGGGTAACTGTTGTTGAATGTTTATTATTTGTACAAAATAACAGGTATACGCGGTGTTTCGAGCTGAAACTGATTAAAATGCGCTGACTGGGATTAATGCAAGTAATTTATTAAAACAATTTTGTGGTCTAGCTTACACACCAATTCTAATGAAAAAACAAAAACAAAAGTGAATGAACAAAATCTTGACAGTTGATTGATTATAAGTAACTAGATTGAAAGCATAGCATGCTGAGTTACAGTTCATATTTGGTTACCAAACATTCCGCCCGCCTCGTTGATACGCGATACAACGAATATTATATCCGCCCGCTATGAAATATTCAAATGATGAATCAAAAGATGATGTGATAAATCTGATGGATACTATCATACTATGATAGTGTTGTTCCATTGACTGGTTGAACGACTAGTTTCACGATAGGTCGACGAATAGTAGAATTCTTGCATTTGACTGTAGCAACACGTGCTAGACCATCGGGACCAGTATGAAGTTGGAGGATACGACCAAGTAACCAAACTGATGGTGGACACCTTTCATCTCGAACAAGAACTAGATCTCTTATTTTTAGGTTTTCGATAGGATTTCGCCATTTATACCTTTGTTGTAAGCAGTGGAGATAATCTCTTGACCATATCTTCTAAATGCCTTCATACATTCTTTGCACTAATTTCCATCTTGCAAGTAGATTAGGTGATTCGTTTATAATACTGGGTCGAGGAATACTGAGAAGCGGTTTCCCAATTAAAAAATGTCCAGGAGTTAGCGCAGATGAGTCGTCTGGATCGTTGGACAGTGGATAAAGTGGCCTAGAATTTAGGCATGCTTCTAGTTTTGATAATAGGGTGGATAGTTCCTCATAGGTAAGGGTATGGTTCCCAATTGTACGACGCAGGTGGTGCTTAATTGACTTTACACCTGCCTCCCAAAGACCGCCGAAGTGTGGTGCTGAAGGAGGTATAAAATGCCATTCAGTCCCTTTTGTCAATAGTTGTCCTGCAATCTCCCCACACTGTTGTTTTAAGCAGCTATGATGCATACACTTCAATATTTTGTCAGCTCCAACAAAGTTCGTGCCGTTATCACTGTATAAATGAGTACATAGGCCTCTTCGGGACACAAATCGATTATAGGCAGCTATGAAAGCGTCTGTGGTCATTTCGCTGACCACTTCTATATGCACAGCTTTCGTGACAAGGCACACAAACAGTGCTATATAGCTTTTATAAGATTTGTATCCACGACCTTTTGTAGTTCTTACGTTTATGGGTCCAGCATAGTCCACTCCAGTATGTTCAAAAGCATGAGACGGTGTAATTCGTTCAGAGGGCAGACTTCCCATCAACTGTGAAGATATTTTAGCTCTATATCTTATGCAGATTGGACACTTATTAACATATAGCCTTACTTTACTTCTGGCGCTAATTATCCAGAATCTTAATCGGAGATATCCGCCGTGTAAAGTCTTCTGGTGTGCATCACTTATAAGGAGCGACGATAGCTTTGATGCTGCTGAGAGTATCATGGGATGTTTTTGGTCGTATGGCAACACGGCGAGTTGCAATCTGCCTCCAACGCGTAAAATTCCATTACTGTCGGTAAAAGGGCTCAGACTTGATAGCTTGCTGGAGTTTGGTAAAGGTTTTCCTTTACTTAAGATGCATTTTTCATAGCTGAAGCTCTGTTGTTGGCTATGATGTACCCAAAACGACAGAGACTGTAATATCTCGGAAGATGTAATTTGACCTGCTATCTTGCCTGTACGATTGCGAGCATTGTGTATGAAACGTTTAATATATGCTGTTACTCGGAGTAATTTTCACAGTGACGAATAGTGATCCAGCAGCTCCCAGTTAGGAATGAATGTAATCACGTGCGTACGAACGGTTCTAATTTCGACTTCCACATTTCTTTTGGCAATTGTACAGTTGTCTTGCGAAGGCCAGCACGAAGAATCTTGTCGCAAGAAATGAGGTCCTCGCCACCATAAAGAATGGTCTTTCAACTGCGTTGAGTCTATTCCACGAGAATGTTTCGGAAGAGTGGATTTTGTTTCACAGGTCTTGCCTCACCTCGATGATGGCCTTGCCTTTAAGAAAGTCCATCCCTAGTATCCCATCGGTTGGTATGGAGCCTGTGTCTTCAATCGTGTGGAATTCACAGGACCGAATGACTGAACCGATGCGTAAATGGGCCTTGCAAGTTCCAATCGAGCTGTTTTGATCCCCAAATAATCCCCCTATCATTATTTTTTGTTGAGTCTGTATCGGTGTATTTCTTTTTAATCGACTTATCTTAATTATGCTACAAGTCGCTCCAGTATCCACAAGTAATCTTAATCTATCTTCCACTCCTATGTCTGATCCTACTGTAATTATGTTATTATTTAGCGGGCTTAATTCTAGTGTACTGGTTTCCTTTATTTGAGTTTTCAAAAATTCTGATTTTGTCAACGGAAGGCAGCCGTGGATGAATTCCCCAGCTGCCGCTCTCCGTTTCCCAACTGCCGACTGTTTTGCTCTGCTAAGTACTTCTGCAGACAGAATGGAGGCTGTCGTTCCCCACCATTTTCCTTTGCGAGGTGTCCCTCTTTTCCACATCGAAAGCATTGCTTAGAACCTCGCTGACTGCTTCTGGTCGGGGTTCCTCGGTATTCTCTTACATTTGACTGAGGTGGCCTCCCTGGATCTTTCTTGGCCAACCTTGGCTCCCATGTATTCCGAGGGATTCCACCGTTACTCTTAAACATCTCCCCTACTCCTGATGGCCGAAGTTGAAGACGTTTTGCATTCTTCTCGAAGTCCCAACGAACAATTCAATTTTTGTAAGAGTTGCAAGAGTATTCTCACAGCTTTTAATAAAACTTTACGTTTTATAACATTAGTGTTGATAACGTTCTTGCAGTTTCTATAAATCCTCTATAAAGCCGATTTGGGCACACTGTATAAAGGCAACGGGAACCACTTTATAGAACCTTAATACGATACTTAAGTTCCTCCGGGGAACGTTCTAGGAGCACATATAAAACATCTTATAAAATGAGTTTTTTGTAAAAGCGTGTTGCGTAAACATTCTAGCAGCGTTTATAAAACTGATTTATTATTGCTGTGAAAACGTTCTCCGAATTTACATTAACATATATTTCAGAGTTTTAGATGTGTAAGTTAGACATGGTTATTGTACTTCTTACAATATGTAAATACAAATAATTTTGCTGGTATGCGATATCATCCTATAAATGAACAAGTATTTATCTTTATAAGTTTAATCATATATGGAAAATATATTAGTGTATTGAAATTGTCGACTTTAAAGTAAAATAAAGTATACGCCAAATATATGCACTTAAATTTATTGCCAATCAAATTTTTCCGTAAAAGTTTTAAATATAGCTCGAAATAGTACAACGTGCCTGTGAATTTGTGAAAATTTATAACATTGCTCTAAGGTCCGGAATAATTTGGATTTTTGATAATTTGACATTTTACTCTAAAAGTATTTTTAAAATTGTCAGAATAGACCGTTAATTTCTTTTTTTAGCATAAAATTCATATATGCACCAAACCAAATATATAGATTAAGAAAATATTAAATTTATGCTTTCGCAAAATGGCGGCATTCGCAGCTTTATAATTTTTGAAACAAATGGCCGATGTTAAACAACAATTTAGCTCTTTCCAGAGCTATAATAAAACAATATAGTTTTTTCTAAAACTTCTATAAAACCAGCAAATCAGATTTTCGCGCTTGAGAACTTTATAAAACTATTTAGTTACTCTGAAAACCTTAATAAAACCATGCAGCTCTTTTGCTTTTTTTAGAACCCTTACAAAATACTTCAGTTTTCTTCATAACCTCTATAAAACGATACAGCTATTTGGTTTTTTACAGAACTATTATAGAACTCCTAAAAAACATACTTATCCCTACCGGTAATATCCAAGTTTGACGTTTCCTTTCTACGATCATATTGAATAACGATGTCGTTTAAAATTGTGCAAACAATCGAAAAAGGGTACTCCAACCCATGTCTCTGTATAGTGCCTTCAGCTTGGGAGTCTGATAATCTGCTGCATTGGCCTAATAAACGCTCAAGCAATATTAACAAGCTAATCAGAGATAAGTATTCGCAGCCTCAGACTGACTGGTCGCAACAGGCTTGCATAAAAAAACGAGGCAATTTTCATACTTATGAAGCTGCGACAGAGGAGCTAAATAAAATGACCGAAATTTCTGATAGTGATAACAACGATGTTGTAAGGTCTGCAAAATCTGCAGTAAATAAAAAAATATTTTTGAGACAACAAATAGGGCGAACTCCACAAGTCAACTTTAATGAAGTTTTAGAAGCGGTAGGTATTATTTCAATAATTTTGGGATAAATAAGTAAATAATATTTCTCATATAGCAACAGTATCACAAGCAGCCCGCATGCAGTACCATCAATACATGTGATAGTTCTCCGCCAAGTATTGCAGTATCGCATCTACCATTGGAAACTGTATGATTTATATATTGACTTAAATTTCTATTCTATCACTATTACAACGTTTTTTTATAGGATGAACACATTGTGTACGTACATGGAGCAATGCAAAATGAAATAGTTGAGGCGTCCACTACTAAGACTGTTGAAGACATTGTCCAATTAAATGAAGATGACGGCATAAATCAGCAATTTCAAGTTATTCTATCAAACCAACAAAACTTAATGTCCAACCAGGAAAAAATAATCAGACAATTGGCGAAAATTGAAACTATGATAGATCAGCTATACTCTGAAAAAAAAAAAAGATAATTTACTTCCACCTAAATCATCACAATCATCTTCATTGTTGTCTCTATTAAACAAGCCCATAGAATCACTTGAACAGCTTGAGGAATTGCAAAAAAAACTATCCAATGAAGACTGTATGAACGAAATGGTATGTGAATTGCAACGCAATAACTTATAATATATAACATGTTTCTTTTCCATTACAGGTTGAAAAACTTAAGTTAATATGCGGGGATACAGGAAAAATGGACGGTAATAATTGCTGTTATAACGTTGTGGATAAATTTTTCACGCGAAAATTTCTCACGACGTGCTCTTGGACAGGTGGCAGCAAAAAATTTATTGAGGGGAAGATAACATTTAAAGCATACCGAAACGTAATTAACTTATTTTCGAAATTAGTTATGTTGGCTGATAAAGATTTTTCTGAGATTGAATGTGAATCATTTCTTAAAAGTGTAATCAAAAACAGTACAAGAAGAAGCCAAAGTGATCCGTGCAGAGCATCTGCAAAGAAAAAACGTCCCACTAATCTCGAATACAGGGCCAAAGACAAACTCCATTTGAACACTGTTAGTAACGATGATCACAATAATAATGATAACTATATCATATTTGATGATGAAATCAATGATAATCTAGCTGCTAATGTTGAGGTAGCTGATACACTGAGGTAGATGATACACTGTGTTATAAAAAGATGTGAAAAAAAGATGGATTATTATTTTCGTTTTTATAATGTGTATTTTCATGATTACAAATAATTTATTAATACATAACTAAGTACATTGCTGTAGTTGATTCCAAACAGTAGAAGATTGGGGTTCAAATAAAACTTATATTGTATCTTGAATAATCTATAATGGATAAGAAAAATATTTTCTTGTTTATGTTGAATTAAGATGTTATGTTTTGTTTTCTAAATAAACTGAAGTTTTTTCATATTAAAATTGTTTTATAACGTATGAAGTAATGGTATAAATACAGTTTCTTCGTCATTATATTTCACTGCTACTAATTTACACTTGATGCTATTTACATTATGTTCCTCAGGTAAATTTTCCTCGCAATCAGACACGTATATGTTTAAGCAGGATGATCTTATGGGTGTTTCAAAAAAATTACTAAGATGCCGCAAACTGGAACCGTAAATTGAGACCACATTATTTCGTAAAATTCCATGTTTCATTCCGACAATTTCATTTCCCTGTGTCAGAAACCACTTATTGCGTATATCAGGACTCAATAAAAAACCATCAAATTCTACTTTGGCATAGATATCCGTCCTTATCTGTGTTAATATGTCATTACTAGTAATTTTATTTTTTTAAATTGGAAACTGTTTTGGAATATCCATCGTGATACTATCATCTACTTCACAGGTTTCGCTTTCATATACTCTTCTAGCAACTTGAGACAAAGGATTGTTTTCACGTCGCAGCATATTTTTGATATGGTAAAGCTTACTCTCGAAAGGATATGAAGAAAACGTCGACAAAACTCCAAACTTTTTCACCTCATCTACTAAATGGCAGAGATTATGCACATTGCTAGTAATATAATCTTCTCCATATATGTCTCTGTAGTTCTCGATATAATGATCAAGTAGAATTTTAGCTAAATCAAGATACTGGCAATATACGTTCGAGGAGCAAATAGTAATAGCACAAAATAATACCAAAAAGTGCTCATAGGCATCATATGGCAAATTATCTTTCAACACGACAATTCCTATGTAATACAAAAAAAAAAGTTCGATATTCCAAACCTTTCCAGAATGAAAGGCAATCAAGGCCTCTGATAGCACGATGCAATTCCACTGGCATTTTGCAACGCACTAGGAACCTTGAAACTTTTTCGATTTCACGTGCTGGCCATTTTGTTCTATAAGTGCCGAAGTTTCCATCTCTTCATCCAATCAAGCATCTTTTCATAACACCAAGATCTATTAAGTGTAAGCTATCACCTACGACGAAATCTTCGATCATATCTATAGGTAGCTGTTCTAATGGTGTATCACGTTTATGATGTAAACTACAGGTTTTTGCGAGAAATTCTGCATCCGTTCTTTTAGGACAATGAGTGCGTGGAAAAATATTGCAGTGAGAAATATAAGAATATTCTCCAACGGTTGTACATTTTAAATACCCGTTCTGACCATTGAAGTTTGTTACACCTATACAAATAAAAAAGAAATTACTCTAATATCTACCTAATGAATAAATCATACTTATAAAGAAATAAGTTTACCTTTTATAAATGCTCTTGCAGGAGGTTTGCCCTTGTTATGGTCGTAGCATATTGCATATAGCAATATGCCACCACGGACTGAAGCGTGTATGCCCGGCTTGTTGTCGACTACAGCATGAAACCAAAACGCGCCCCGACCGAGAGAAATGCTTTCTCAAGCTCGGTGTCATGTTCAGTGACAGAAAGAAGAAGAAGACCATCGATATCGGTCTGTCATAGTTTGCTAGCAGGAAAGTAAGGTCGTTAAGATTAAAATCCCGCAAGATCAAATATTTCTCGCCGCAATCCGACGAAGAAAAAAAAAACCCTCACGTAAGTTCGAAGAATACTTATAGTTATTAATAAATTTACATCCCCACCTGGTACATTATTCGCACAGTAACCAAAGATTAATCCGCCAACGGCACCCCATAAAACTTGGCGTCTCCCTCCGGAGCCCCATTTATGAAATAAGAAAAAGGATCTGTTGGAATTCGAATCTGGTGTGGCGTACGTCAGGAAAAACCTCGAAAAGGTAGTTAAAAGAACTAATTTATATTTCGTTTTGTGTTAAATAATATCTCTTATTAGAGAGACGTATGAAAAGCAAATGTTTGAGGGATATTTTCATAATAAGGCATATTATTTCCACTTGCTGGGCAAGTTCTAATTTGATAAAGTTTTGAGCTTGGTACCGGACCTGGTGCATTTACATTTTCTAAAAGAGGGAAAAGAAGTAGGAGGGCACATTCCTCCCATATTGGAGGCCCCCGAACTCGAGCTAACCTTCAACCCGCGCAGCAGGAGATTCATTCCTACGGCACGCAGAAAAAGCGGGGAAAATTTTATTGAAACAATATTAACTTCACCAGGATCCATCTGATCACCGAGAAATATGTTTTAGTATAAGGAAAAAAATTTTTCATATAACAAGCGACATAACCCTAGTACCATCCCCCAAAAAGTGTTCTGGCGATAGAGCAGGGTAATCAAATTATTAAAATTCCAGTTAATTCTTATCCAGGAGGCAATGCTGAAGCGCTTCATCGTGCCGAGGATTCACATGTGAGTAATTTTGAAATATTACACTTTGTTTTTTTAACATACATATGTATTACACTTCGGTTCCGGCAGTGACTTGCACTGCAGAACCTTTTTGATATGGTTAGCTAATTTTTGCACGTTTTATATATATCTATCTTAAACTTAAGATTATAAGTACATACATATACGTATAGCATTGCAGAACCTTTTTGATATGGTCAAGTTTTGTGCGTTTTATATATATATATCTTGAACTTAAACTTATAATTACATACATATACGTCTAACTTCATGGGTACGCCTAGCTACTTATGTAATTTGGAATCCTGACTTGATTTTGTTAATTAGATTTAGGAGCATAGTTTTGAACTGTAAGATATGCATGTGCCTAGTAGATATGACCGACAAGTGCACTAACAATCCTCGATCTCGAAATTATCGCCAAGTAAGGCTGTCAGAGGAAAGTATTTATGGATTAAGTGTCAAATACTATGATTATTGTAGGATATAAGCCCGTATCTTAAGCATTCGAATTCTCCAACTTTCGGGAGACCTAAAATGCGCTTGTTCCGTAAAGGTGTCCTTCCTAGTCACGCCTTTAAGAGTACCTTCTGAAGAATGTTTTATTATTTCTATTCAAACTTATCAGCGCCACGAAAAGTCAAGTTCAATGTGTAGTGCCATTGAATTTTTGTCGTTAGGATCTTTTTTTTAAAAATGTGACTTGGATATAGTGTCTGTAGTAAGTAGACATGTAAGAAATCAATGCATCATAAACAATGATTTAGAATTATGTAACGACTGAAGCAGTCGGTCAAAGTATTCTTTTATTTTTCTATTCGGGGTTTGTCGCAACGTTCAAGTGTAGTAATAAATTCTTCTCATAATACTTTGAATTATAACAAAAAAAAAAAAACAAAAAAAAAAAAAAAAAAAAAAAAGAAAGAAAAACGGCAGTAAAGCTTTTAAAAACATTTATTTTCGGCAATGCAGGTATAAATATTATTATATAAAGAAAGAACAACCATTGAAAAACCCGCGCATCTCCTTTGAGATGGCTCGCGTACATATATCAATACCATTTCATATACAAAACGAAAAGTAAGCCATAACTGAAGAGAAAAGAAAACATTATTTATATATTATATACTATTAATACCTCGGGATATATATCATTGAGCGTAGTAAGCCATACGGTGCATAAAAGGTTGTGTCCATAAAATCTACTATGTACATAAGGTCAGAAAATTTTTGTGAATTTAGAAAAGAAATAATCAAGTACGCTGTGGACGATCACTTTAGTAACCCAAAGTATGTACTTATGGAATTGAATTAATAATAGAGAATGTATCTATTTGTAGGTTAATAACAATGTTTATATATGAGCCTATTTTGATCATTATAACGTAAATATGGATTGAATATTTTCTTTCTTCCTTCACATCCTGGAGCCTTTTCAATTCGGGGTCGCATAGGTCCGCTCTAATTTCTTCCACAGGTCAGCCAAAGGGACTTTGCAGATAGTGCCGAGCAGAGTCATAGGGAGGATGGGGCAAGGCCATGAAGGCAGAACATCTGCGCCTTCCACAGTAAGTAGGTAAGTGACGTAAGGGTCCCTTCAGGACCGAGTGTGTGTCGGCTCTTTTGTATGCAGGCATGAAATTTTTTTGATTATGGATGATGACAGCGGCAGGTATTTTCGGGAACTCCCCCACACTCTCCGCCACCCTTAGCCGAGGTGCTAGCATGCCGCCCTGTGCTATCGTTGTCATCAGGCGATCTGTCAGCTCATGCTGGCAGTTTGGACTTAACGTCCTGGTCAAGTCGCCTTCACATACTTCCATAACAAAATGGCGCCCAACGTGGGGCCACCTCAGTTAGACTTCGGTGGTCTAAATATAAATTTTACTGGGGACTGAGACTTTGAGAGAGATGATCATCTGGTGTCTGCCAGTTGATTGACCTCAGGTCTCACATCCAGTAGAAGATATGGGTGGACCTGAGTCTAATTGGTTTTGTTGAAAATTTTTTTTTGTAAAGTAACGTAATATTTTGAAAGTTTTATTGGAAGTCTTTGATATTTTGAATTTTTGGATTAAAGTAAAGTAACGTTTTTTGAATTTAATGAAAGTTTTTTGGAAGTTGAAATCCGGCTTTAGGTTTGACTTCGGTCAAGCCTCAAGCCTGAACAGTTGTTGAATTTTTTTTGAAAGTTTTTGGAAATGTTTTTGGATGATCTTTCCCGCTGGCCTTCTGCCATGGAAATGGTAGGTGGCCTCACGAAATTTTCGTTTGAGCTCTTGTGGGGACATGTCTCTGTTGGGCAACTGGCTAGACAGAGTTATGAATCTGCGAGACAACTTCTTGGCTTCCAGCTAATTAGTTGACCAGACTCATGACTCTGCCCGGCTAGCGAACTAGCTGGACACGACGATTCGGTGAGGAGAAGAGAACGAGTTCTCGGAGGATGGGATTGATGCTGGAGATCTTCAGTGATCAGGAGTTGGCATACTGCTAACTGCCTGGCTGAAGAATCTCTGGCAGCATTCTCAGTCTTTGATACCTCCGACTTTACTCTTCCCAGATTTCTGCAAGAGCTCTGACTTTTTCAATGCACACACTCACGTCACTTGCCTGTATCCTGTTTTTGACCTTGGGGGAGAGAGAGCGACCTGACCTCTTATGTGGGAGTTAGCTTCGGGAGGTGAGGGAGAAATTGTATGATCTTTGTTGAAGGATTTTTTTTTTGAAACGCTTGAACTGTTTTCGTGATCTGTTGGATCCTTAGTAATCTTCAGATTTTTTTAATATTTCTATTCGACGAGGCTGTTAACGCTTCCCGAAATTGGTTTTTGTCTTGGAATTCATTCTTTACACTATCTCGATTTGAGAAGCCTTAATTAACTTTTCGAATCCTTGTTTTTCTAATTTTTTATTTCTTCGAACGTTTGGGAAAACTTTTGTCTGAATTTGAGTATCTCGCCCAAGGCCTTCGACTTTAAAATAGTATTTAGCCATCATCACATTGGAAGGAGCGTGTCTCTTCCAAACGTGCAACTTCTAGAATTTTTTTTGGGATAACCATCCTAAACCCTGATTTGACAATTTTTACCTGACTTACGTCTAAATTCATTATGGCTACAGTGAGGACACCACCTCCAGCGACAAACGGTATGACAATGCTGCCTGAACCATGTTCTATCTGCCGGGACGCAAGCTGGTCAGTAGATCGGAAGCCAGTCATGACTGTATGCGAGCACATTTTCCACCAGGCATGCCTGCAGCATTGGATAGGTGAACATTCTAGTTGTCCTAACTGCCGTCGTCACATCACGCAACAGGACTTCAGTGAATATTCTGGTGCAATCCCAAAGAGACCGAAGAAGGTGAAGCCCGCGAAATCGACAAGGCGCGACTCATTGCCAACCTTTGATTTGCCTAACTTTGACTTACCACCTTCGAATCGACGATCCTTGTCTCCAGGAATGCCTGACTTACATTCAAGGACTTTTGTAAACCCGAGTCCTCGACGTGATATTCCAGCGCGTACAGCTCAAGACCACAACACCTCAGCTGCTACGGATGCGCTGATAGCAGGCTTGAGCATAAAGATGGAAGACCTAATAAACCGAGGTCTCCAGCAGGGTTTAAATGTTTTGCGGTCTGAGTTAGGAAACGATATCAGACAACAAGTAGCAGCAGCAATGCCGCCAGCAGACTTCACACGACCTCCTTCGTCCAGAAGCAATCAGAGGCCGTCAAACGACTTTCCTACACGGGGAAGGCAATCATTTAGGAGACCATCACCACCGTCTGGTCAACCTTTTGGTCAACCTTTTGGTCAGCCTACAAATCAGTCCAGACCGAACTTTATACCACCTCAACCCCCTCCACCACCTATGCGTGTTCCTGCTAATGTAGGATACCGACGATCAGGCAGTCCAATCAGGAGATGGAACCTGACATATAACGGGAATAACTTGGACCTCTCTGTCGACGAGTTCATCTTCAGAGTCGAAGCGCTCACGCACTCCGCTCTTGAAGGAGTTTTGGATTACTAGTCAGAAATATGCTTACGCTATTGACAGGACCAGCGAAGGACTGGTATTGGTCAGTACTAAGGAAAAATCCATTTCCAACTTGGGACGTCATCAAGATGGGATTGTATAACGAATGGGGGACGCCTAAAGATGATCTGAAGACTAGACTCCAACTGATGTCTAGAAAACAAAAGCCTGGTGAACTGTTCGCAATGTACCACCACCATTTGGGGTTGCTGCGCGATCAGCTACAGAATGCTATGCCAGACCAAGAATTTCTGGAGATTGTCAAATCGAATCTCTTGCCGGAGATTCAAGAAAAAATATGTCTGCATCCTACTGATACGATAGGACAGCTGAGATCGCTGGTCACGCGTATTCAAGCTACGCAGACACGTATCGCAACAGCTGGTAGTTGGAACTTTCACCGGAACCAACGGGTGCACGAAGTTGACAATTTTCCAACCTTAGATCCGGAACTGGCAGCAGCAATAGGCAGTGACAACAGCCTAGGTGAGCTATCGAGTATGTCACACAAAAATGCTATTGTATGCTGGAATTGTGACCAGTCGGGTCACTTTTATCAAGAGTGTAGACAAGAAAGACAAGTTGTGTTCTGCTATGGATGCGGACGCAAGAATGTCTTCAAGCCTGATTGCCGCTATTGCAGACAGAAAAACGAGAGACGGGTCGGGAATACCACCACCTTTTTCCGACCAGCGTCGACGTCGCAAGCAGCAACGACAACGAACCCTCCAGTGCAAGCCTCGAGCAAGGAGGAAAGTCCGCTCCATTAGCAGACACTGACGAAAAACCTCTGATATCATTCAGTGATTCTGGTGATATTGGCGGGACACCGGATGGTACAAGTGCTTCATTATTAGGGGCGGAGAACTTAGTAGACTTCTCCGCAGATCTTCAAGCTCCCATTTCCATTTCTGGGGAGCCCATGACAATACTAGACACTTCCTTAGAAGAGTCTTTACTCTTCGATGTCCCGTTGACACCTATAGCACGTGTAGCTGACAAGGTTACTGAGCAGGAGATTTGGCCTCCTGTTACTTCTGTATTGAAACGGCCACCAAACTCTGTTATGACGAGCGGGCGTAAGCCAGTTTTACATCCGCTGACGCCGTATCATACGCGTCTGCAGAGATATAACACAGCAAAAGACCGAATTTTCTCCTCAGTAGCGGAGTTAGCGGAGATTATGTTTCCCGACCGGGATATGAGACCGAAAAGGAAAAGATCAACCGTTCGTTGGCGAGAATACTGTCGACGAATGAAACTGGAAAGGAAAAAACTAGCACAGATTTCCGTGTCGATGCCAGACGACATTCGACCGTACGCAGAAGTAAAGCTGCTCGGGCGAACTGAGACTGGATTACTTGATAGTGGTGCCACTGTCAGTATTCTAGGCCAGGGAGCTCTCGAGAAGCTTGCTGAAGCAGAGGTTGAATGGAAGAAGTATCGGACACAGGTCCAAGTAGCTAATGGTGCCATGACGACTGTTCATGGTCATGTGAACTTGGACGTCACTTTCCGTGATAAGACCCAAAACGTGCGTTTTTACGTGGTTCCTGGGCTCACACAGGCACTATATCTGGGAATAGACTTCTGGCGCCTCTTTGGGTTAGCTCCGGATGTCCTAGGTATAGTCGCAGAAGTGAATCCAAGTGGAATAGCTACCTCTGACACCGATGGGCATATCCTTTCTAGTTTAGAACACCAACGCTTAGAGAGCACAAAACAGCTTTTCCCCTCTTTCGCCTCTTTAGGCCTGGGAAAAACATCATTGGTCACTCACAAGATTGATACGAATGACGCCGCCCCGATAAAACAGCGCTTTTATCCGATTTCCCCGGCAGTGCAAAGTTTGATGGATGCAGAATTAGAGCGAATGCTATCACTGGGTGTGATAGAGGAGAGCCAGAGTCCTTGGAGCTCTCCAGTCGTTCTGGTAAGGAAGCCTGGAAAGGTCCGGCTTTGTTTTGACGCCAGGAAGGTCAACTCGGTTACGAAGAAGGACGCCTATCCGCTACCGCAGATAGACGCACTTCTGAGTCGACTTCCTCCGGCAAACTACATAACGAGCCTGGACCTGAAAGATGCATTCTGGCAGATCCCACTGGACACTGATTCCAGAGAGAAGACCGCTTTCACAGTACCTGGTCATCCTCTCTATCAGTACACAGTGATGCCATTCGGCCTATGCAACGCTCCCCAAACGATGTGCCGCCTCATGGATAAAGTCATTCCTTTCGATCTTCGTGAGAACGTTCTCGTCTATTTAGACGATTTATTAATTCTATCATCTGACTTTGACACTCATCTCATGCTGCTAGCCAGGGTAGCGGATTGTTTGAGGAAAGCTGGCCTTACTATAAACGTCGAGAAGAGCAAGTTTTGTATCAAGGAGACTAAATACCTGGGATTCATTGTAGGAAGGGGAGGTATGAGAACTGACCCTGACAAAATATCAGCCATAGTTGACTATCCGTCACCTAAAACTGTTCGGCAAGCCCGACGCCTACTAGGTATGGCAGGATGGTACAGACGGTTTATTCCGAACTATGCTGATTTGACTGCATCCATTACAGACACTTTGAAAAACCCGAGTCAGTTCAAATGGACATCTGAAGCCCAGACGTCTCTTGATCTACTCAAACAAAAACTTACTTCGGCTCCGTTGCTAGTGAGTCCAGACTTCACCAAACCGTTCGTCATTCAGTGCGATGCGAGCCAACAAGGTATTGGAGGAGTGTTGCTTCAGCTAGATGACGATGGCCACGAGAAGCCAATAGCCTACGTCTCGAAAAAGTTGAACTCCGCTCAACGAAATTACACCGTCACAGAGCAAGAATGCCTAGCTGCAGTCTTGAGCGTACAGAAGTTCCGGCCCTTCATAGAGCTTATGCCGTTCAAGATAGTGACGGATCACGCGAGCTTGAAATGGCTGATGTCTCAAAAGGACCTCAGCGGAAGACTTGCTCGGTGGAGTTTGAAGCTTCAGGGCTTCGACTTCACTATTGAACACAGGAAAGGAAGCCTGAACGTAGTCCCTGATGCGCTGTCACGCATTCATTGTGACAGCATGAACACAAACGAAGATCCTGGCCCGGAAGTTGACCTTAGTTCGCCATATTTCAATTCGTTGGAATATGAAGAACTGAGGCATAAGGTTAAAACGACTTCTGGCAAACTACCAGATCTTTGCGTCAGGGATGGCTTCGTTTATATTCGGACTGTTCCGAGAACAGGCGATCCGATCCAGGAGGAAGAAGCGTGGAAGCTTTGGATTCCACGTGGGCTTGTCACCGACGTCATTTCGAGAGCGCATGATCCGCCGCTAGCTTCACACGGAGGAATAGGGAAAACCCTAGAACGTCTGCGAAGACATCTGTACTGGCCACGAATGACAGTTGATGTCAGAAATTACGTAGCCGCCTGTGACGTGTGTAAAGAAACGAAGGCTCCTAATACTATTTTGCGACCACCGATGAAAGTCCAGTCTGTGATAGAACGACCATGGCAAAAGCTGTACGTCGATTTCTTAGGTCCATATCCTCGGTCAGTTAAAGGAAACGCCTGCATTCTGATAGTTCTTGACCACTTTTCTAAATTCCCACTTCTCAAACCTATGAGAAAAGCGTCTACGCTCAATGTATGCCAATTCATTGAGACTGAAGTGTTTCACGTGTTCGGAGTTCCGGAGACCATAGTCTCTGACAATGGAGTCCAGTTTTGCTCGGCTCAGTTCGCCAGACTACTGGAAAAGTATGGGGCAAAGCATATGCGAACGGCAGCTTACTCGCCGCAAGCAAACGCCTCAGAGCGAGTAAACCGGTCTCTGTTGTCAGGGATTAGGGCCTATATCCAGAAGGAACACACCAGATGGGATGAGAAACTGAGCCAAATAGCTAGTTCCCTCCGGAGCTCTTTCCATCAAGCTACTGGTTTCTCTCCCTATCGAACACTCTTCGGTCAACAAATGATAGAACATGGCAGCTCCTATTCCATCTTGAGGAGCATTGGAACTCTTAATGAGCCACTGAGAGTGGACGCAGAAGATAAAATGAGATTGATCCGTGCGAGAGTGCAGGAAAATTTACAACACGCATTCGAACAGGGTTCAAAAGCCTACAATCTCAGGGCAAAACCCGTCGAGTTCAAAGTTGGTCAGGAGGTATTTAGAAGGACTTTTGCCCAAAGCAATTTCCAACAGCAGACTAGTGCTAAACTGGGACGAAAATTTGTTAAATGTCGGGTTAGAGCCAAGAAAGGAAACTCACTATACGAACTTGAAGATCTGCGGGGAAAACTGTTAGGTGTCTATCACGCTAAAGACATCAAGCAGTGATCATCAGTATGAAAACATCGTCGATACTTATTGTCGTTTATTCCTGGTAGCCCTAAGAAGGCATCCAGCCAGCTTAACTGGTAAACTATAGGATATCACGAAGCCCTCCTATTGCCCCGTCAATGGTGGGTGATATACCTGTTGAAAGTCAATCTCATTATAGCACCCCTACCGCTTGTGAGTAGATAACCTTTTATAGTCCCTTCCGGATCGGCCTCATTAGGAGGAAAATTTTTCCTTGTCTGTCCAGCTGCAACATTTCGTTAATCGTCGGACATAGTAGTACTAGATCTATACCTGGTAGCCCTAAGAAGGCATCCAGCCAGCTTAACTGGTAAACTATAGGATATCACGAAGCCCTCCTATTGCCCCGTCAATGGTGGGGATATACCTGTTGGAATCCATTCCCATATTCGGCTGTCAACATGTCACTACTTCGACGACGCCTTGGAGACACACCCTTGAACAATCGCAGTCTGAGATCAGGGTGAGAGGTTGCGCCGGGAAAGCTTAGCGATCAGTTCTTTAGGTTACTGATCGCGGGGCTTCCTCAGCATCTCGGTGAAGGAAGGCAGAGAGGCATCGACCGGCTGGATTTTTTGGGTTACCAGCTTGTCGATGTAGCTTTGGCTTCCCCACACGGAGAAGGATGTCGAAGTCTGATCGAAGACTGACGAGACTTCAAGGATGTGTCCTCGACGTGTCATCGGAAGTAGAGTCTGAGGATGAGGAAAACATAGGGTCGTGGGTCGTGACACACATTGAGCGCCCGCAGTGATGAGGCCTATGTGTAAGACCGGCTAGCTCAGTCGACCATTTTTCAGCGTCGTCTGAACCACGGGTGGCGCAGACCACTCTGCCCTGTTATGGTCGTAGCATATTGCATATAGCAATATGCCACCACGGACTGAAGCGTGTATGCCCGGCTTGTTGTCGACTACAGCATGAAACCAAAACGCGCCCCGACCGAGAGAAATGCTTTCTCAAGCTCGGTGTCATGTTCAGTGACAGAAAGAAGAAGAAGACCATCGATATCGGTCTGTCATAGTTTGCTAGCAGGAAAGTAAGGTCGTTAAGATTAAAATCCCGCAAGATCAAATATTTCTCGCCGCAATCCGACGAAGAAAAAAAAAACCCTCACGTAAGTTCGAAGAATACTTATAGTTATTAATAAATTTACATCCCCACCTGGTACATTATTCGCACAGTAACCAAAGATTAATCCGCCAACGGCACCCCATAAAACTTGGCGTCTCCCTCCGGAGCCCCATTTATGAAATAAGAAAAAGGATCTGTTGGAATTCGAATCTGGTGTGGCGTACGTCAGGAAAAACCTCGAAAAGGTAGTTAAAAGAACTAATTTATATTTCGTTTTGTGTTAAATAATATCTCTTATTAGAGAGACGTATGAAAAGCAAATGTTTGAGGGATATTTTCATAATAAGGCATATTATTTCCACTTGCTGGGCAAGTTCTAATTTGATAAAGTTTTGAGCTTGGTACCGGACCTGGTGCATTTACATTTTCTAAAAGAGGGAAAAGAAGTAGGAGGGCACATTCCTCCCATATTGGAGGCCCCCGAACTCGAGCTAACCTTCAACCCGCGCAGCAGGAGATTCATTCCTACGGCACGCAGAAAAAGCGGGGAAAATTTTATTGAAACAATATTAACTTCACCAGGATCCATCTGATCACCGAGAAATATGTTTTAGTATAAGGAAAAAAATTTTTCATATAACAAGCGACATAACCCTAGTACCATCCCCCAAAAAGTGTTCTGGCGATAGAGCAGGGTAATCAAATTATTAAAATTCCAGTTAATTCTTATCCAGGAGGCAATGCTGAAGCGCTTCATCGTGCCGAGGATTCACATGTGAGTAATTTTGAAATATTACACTTTGTTTTTTTAACATACATATGTATTACACTTCGGTTCCGGCAGTGACTTGCACTGCAGAACCTTTTTGATATGGTTAGCTAATTTTTGCACGTTTTATATATATCTATCTTAAACTTAAGATTATAAGTACATACATATACGTATAGCATTGCAGAACCTTTTTGATATGGTCAAGTTTTGTGCGTTTTATATATATATATCTTGAACTTAAACTTATAATTACATACATATACGTCTAACTTCATGGGTACGCCTAGCTACTTATGTAATTTGGAATCCTGACTTGATTTTGTTAATTAGATTTAGGAGCATAGTTTTGAACTGTAAGATATGCATGTGCCTAGTAGATATGACCGACAAGTGCACTAACAATCCTCGATCTCGAAATTATCGCCAAGTAAGGCTGTCAGAGGAAAGTATTTATGGATTAAGTGTCAAATACTATGATTATTGTAGGATATAAGCCCGTATCTTAAGCATTCGAATTCTCCAACTTTCGGGAGACCTAAAATGCGCTTGTTCCGTAAAGGTGTCCTTCCTAGTCACGCCTTTAAGAGTACCTTCTGAAGAATGTTTTATTATTTCTATTCAAACTTATCAGCGCCACGAAAAGTCAAGTTCAATGTGTAGTGCCATTGAATTTTTGTCGTTAGGATCTTTTTTTTAAAAATGTGACTTGGATATAGTGTCTGTAGTAAGTAGACATGTAAGAAATCAATGCATCATAAACAATGATTTAGAATTATGTAACGACTGAAGCAGTCGGTCAAAGTATTCTTTTATTTTTCTATTCGGGGTTTGTCGCAACGTTCAAGTGTAGTAATAAATTCTTCTCATAATACTTTGAATTATAACAAAAAAAAAAAAACAAAAAAAAAAAAAAAAAAAAAAAAGAAAGAAAAACGGCAGTAAAGCTTTTAAAAACATTTATTTTCGGCAATGCAGGTATAAATATTATTATATAAAGAAAGAACAACCATTGAAAAACCCGCGCATCTCCTTTGAGATGGCTCGCGTACATATATCAATACCATTTCATATACAAAACGAAAAGTAAGCCATAACTGAAGAGAAAAGAAAACATTATTTATATATTATATACTATTAATACCTCGGGATATATATCATTGAGCGTAGTAAGCCATACGGTGCATAAAAGGTTGTGTCCATAAAATCTACTATGTACATAAGGTCAGAAAATTTTTGTGAATTTAGAAAAGAAATAATCAAGTACGCTGTGGACGATCACTTTAGTAACCCAAAGTATGTACTTATGGAATTGAATTAATAATAGAGAATGTATCTATTTGTAGGTTAATAACAATGTTTATATATGAGCCTATTTTGATCATTATAACGTAAATATGGATTGAATATTTTCTTTCTTCCTTCACATCCTGGAGCCTTTTCAATTCGGGGTCGCATAGGTCCGCTCTAATTTCTTCCACAGGTCAGCCAAAGGGACTTTGCAGATAGTGCCGAGCAGAGTCATAGGGAGGATGGGGCAAGGCCATGAAGGCAGAACATCTGCGCCTTCCACAGTAAGTAGGTAAGTGACGTAAGGGTCCCTTCAGGACCGAGTGTGTGTCGGCTCTTTTGTATGCAGGCATGAAATTTTTTTGATTATGGATGATGACAGCGGCAGGTATTTTCGGGAACTCCCCCACACTCTCCGCCACCCTTAGCCGAGGTGCTAGCATGCCGCCCTGTGCTATCGTTGTCATCAGGCGATCTGTCAGCTCATGCTGGCAGTTTGGACTTAACGTCCTGGTCAAGTCGCCTTCACATACTTCCATAACACCCTTTCCACTGTAAATAGCAATTACTCTAGGACGAAAAAGAGATATTTCGTGGATATTAAAAAGAATTGGCCAAAATTCTTCTTTAGAGCTTTTGTATATTGGCAATCCGTCAATATTGATATTTAAAGAAATTGTTTTTGATTCATCAATATCCCGAAAGAAACTCCTTAAACAAGATTCCAACCCTTGATGCCAGTATTGACCTTCACCGACTTTTAAGATTGTTATAATTTTTGGAGTGTTACATACAGAAAAACTCAAAATATAAAAATATCAATTACCTACCTACCTACCTACATCAGTACATTAAACATTTCACGTATTCCGATCAGGAAATAAAACGAAAAGTTTACGGCATGGTATACCTACATACCTACATCAGTTTCCACTGCATGTAAAAACAAACGGTATACCTACATACCTACATCAGTTTTCACTGCATGTAAAAACAAACAGTATACGTACATACATAATTAATCATCACTGATCTACCTCAATTATTTCAGTGAATGATGTGATAATACCGCTGGGCGCAAGAATTCGCACGTTGAAATACGACGACCTTGCACCAGAGGTAGAACATATGTTTGTAAGTAACTAAATTGTTTTGTAATAAGCCGCAAAGTACTGAGTGTAATTCGAGTAGGAAAGAAATTAAAATAAACAATAAGTTGAAAGCCCGCAACATAGATTGGGTAAGATATATGTATAAATTTATAAAAAGCAACGAGTGCCGTGACTTGCATACTTCCGTAAGTAGTAAAATTAAGTAATAGTTGTTAATGAAATACTTCCGACTTACACTTTGTATGAATTATATGCTAAATAAATAAAGTGCTGGGTCGGAGGTATTTTATACATTATTCTGTGTAGTATTAGTAGTCTTAGAGTAAGATAATTTTTTGTATAAATATAGTACAGAATAAAGTACTTAGAGTTCAGTCGTAAAGAAGTCTTTCTAATTAAAATAGGTGCAAAGCCTTATTTGGCTTCGCCTAGAGTTAAGTTTTAAAGAAGTCTTCAGCGATTAAATAGGTGCAAAGCCTTATTCGGCTTCGCCTATTGATCAATCTCCAACTAGGTCTTCTATAATTAAATAGGTGCAAAGCCTTACTTGGCTTCGCCTATTCTTCAGGCAACAACAAGTTGAACATTTAATAAATAGGTGCAAAGCCTTATTTGGCTTCGCCATTTATTGAACAACAACTTGTACGTTAAATAAATAGGTGCAAAGCCTCAATTGGCTTCGCCATTTATTTAACAACGCTTATTCCGGAAGATACTCGGAAACCACAACAATTTTGGCGCAGCCGGTAGGATCAAGGAAGTTGGTCAATCTACATACACTTGAAAAACCTTGATTCTCCAACCTACGAGTTACGAGCTACTTACCGTGGAATCTGGCGATAGAACCCAGCCTAAGAAGATAAGAAGTCCCCAACTTGAAGAATACGACTTCCATTTAAGAATAAATAATACACAACAAAGAGTACGGCTAAACGAAGCTGACTGAAACGACAACAATCTTTTTTTTAAGTAAGTTAAAAGAGGCAAAACTGTTATTCCTCATTAATAATAGAAAAAAGACTAAAACAAGGCAGCTTTCACATATTCGGGAAAATTTTTTTTGCTTAGATTAAATTAATTAAACTTCTTTGATAAAACTACTTATTCCCTGTTCTCCTCTATTCTCTCTAACTCGAATGATTTTGCTTTCATGCATAAAACTGGCCGTAGTTCTTCATGCTCTACCTTTGAGACGGTAATAAATTCATTATCATTTGATAATACCAGTCCTCCAGATAGCCCAAGTGTAGAGTGTAATTCATCCCAAAGTCGACCTTCCGTAAACTGGTATCGTGAGCATCGCTCAGGTAAACGTTTCAGAAGGCACAGCTTAATTAATTTTCTAGTAAGAAGAAATAGCTTAAACGCCCTAATCACAGAAAAATCATTAACCTCGCCTACTTCTAATAACGATACCAACCAACCAGCCAAAATGCCAGTGAATTATGAAAAGGTAGTTAAACTGACAGCACAAATGGTGCCCTTGTTTTCTGGAGAATTTAGTCCCCAAATTCTCACAGAATTGCAAACCTTTATAGGCTGTTGCAAACAAGTACAACAGTGCCTAGAAGAGGAGGAAAAGCAAGCTTTTATGCAGATTTTTCCCACTAGATTGAGAGGAAATGCATACCAGCTAATCGCATCTAGCTCACTCACAACATTTGCAGAGGTTGAACAATTACTTTATCGTAATTACTTACCTCGTGAGACTTACCATGAGCTGATAAATAGATTAATCACTTGCCGACAATACCCGCACGAGTCATTTAACTCCTTCACAACTAGGCTAAAAGGCCTATTGTTACAATGTAATGAGGCAGCACAGAGTAAATATGGTGCTGAAAATTTCAATATGGTGAAGCGACAAATAGAAGATTTTGCTATGGCTTCAGTGAAGAGTGGTGCTAATAATCCGCATCTAAGTGCCTATTTACTCACTTTAAATGAAGATTCGGTAGACCAACTCATCCAAAAGGCACTAGACATGGAACGATTACAACACAGCCTCTTTTATAATCCACAACCCGCCATTCATAATCCCACAAGCTATTTTCCAATGGAAAACTTTTTAAGGCATAATTCCACAACTTATGCTAATGCTTATAGTCATCCTATTCACGAGACTGTTGCTCCATACGCTTACACAAACGAGCTAGGAAAACCTAATATAAAGACTGAGTTCCATATACCTCCCACACAGGAGCCGACAAAATTAGCTTCAGTATCCTTTAATACTGGCAGAAACTCACCGGATAATTGGCACTCGACCCAAGTCAGCTCAATAAGAAAATCTTTTGGAAGTCCACCTCCATACCAGAATTCTACCTTTCATCATACAGGAGAAAGAAGAGACGAAAAACAGAAATTACTGTTAAACAAGATTACCTGCAGCTATTGCAACTACAAGGGGCACACGTATGACGAGTGCATAAAACGCAAAAACACCCCTTTCTGTATAAACTGCAGAACGAAAGGACATGATGTCCAATATTGTCGACAAAATGTTAAGGCACCACCTGAGCGAGCAAATACAAAAAACAGTTTTCAATGGGGCACTTCAGATCGCGAACCTAGAATTCATTATGGACAAGAGATGTGTAGTTTTTGTAGCAGAAGGGGCCATACCGTGTCCACCTGTCGGCAGAAACAACGATGGGAAACTGCAAATTCGGGAAACGGCACACTGTCGACCGAAAAGTCCCCGGCTCGACATTAAAGAAAACTTATCATACTACTTCAGGGTCCTCTCAAAAGAAAAACCCCCGAAAAAGGGAAAACATTTCAATAGTAGATTTGCCATTAGATATAAGCAAAAACGCAGCCGTTCGGCTGATAGTGGACACTGGAGCTGAAGTAAGTCTTATAAAACAGGAAGCACTTGATACGCCAGAACGTATAGAACAGAGTCAAAAGGTCACTCTGAAAACTCCATTTGGAGATGGAGAAACATTGGGTAGCTGCCAAGGCAACTTTTTACTAAGCCGCAGTATCCCATGCCATCTACAGGTTGTAGAAGATAACGCCCAACTCTCTCACGATGGGCTGTTAGGTAATGACTTTCTTGCAAAAAATTGCAATATAGAAGGCCCTAACAAATTACTCCGGTTTCCTCGCACGGAAACCAATCCTATTGAGTTCACGGTACCTCTCGAAACATCCACAGAAGATGGGGAGGAAATACCAAGGGATCAAATAGAGGAGCAATTTAAATCTTCTGCTACCACTTCAATGGCACCCAATAGCAAAAATTTCTTACCTCAAATAGAAGAAATTTCGAGTACCTTGAAAAACAAGAATGAAGACGAAAGTAGGCAATTTGAAGTAGTGCTTCAGCGACCTAATAAAATACCTCCTCGATCTCAAATCGTACTGAGCATACCATTACAATTGGATCAAGAAATGATCTGTATGTCTCAGGAGATAAGAGAAGGAGTATTTGTCGCAAATTGCTTAGTTAGTCCGAATAAAAGTTTTATACCGTTATCCGTTCTGAACGTAAACACAGAACCAGTATTCCTGAAGAACTTAACGCTTACGCTAGTTCCACTTAATTACTATAACCTACAGCCTCTCTATTTACCTTTGGACGTCAGTAATTCCCAAAGTTTTCAGAATAAAGGTGGTCCACCTTTCCCTCGTGCACAAAACAATAGCTACTACAACTTCAAAAGTGATAAGACAAATTTCATTTCCAATCCATATTCAGTAAACGTAAACCATACTAAAAGCTCTAATCAAGACAGACTTGCGGCTTTACGTAAAGAATTACTGTTGGAAGAAAATTTAAATCACGAAGAAGAAAAGTCAATTCTTGAGCTATGTTATAAGTATAATGACCTCTTCTACTTAAAGGGAGATAAACTAACGTGCACTAGTACTATAAAACACACCATACCTATATTGCATAATCAACCACCAATAAATCAAAAAATGTACAGACTTCCAGAAACACATCGGGCTGTTATTAACCAACAAATAATAGAGATGCTAGAGAATGACATCATTCAAATAAGCAAAAGCCCATGGAATTCTCCGTTACTTGTAGTCCCCAAGAAAGCTGGGCCTGACGGCAATAAACGTTGGCGCGTAGTAGTAGATTTCCGTAAAGTCAACGAGAAATCTATAGGGGATGCCTTTCCACTACCCAGGATAGAGGATATACTGGATCAACTTGGGCATTCACGGTATTTTACCACACTTGATCTTGCAAGTGGATACCATCAAGTACTGGTTGACCCAAGGGATAGACCGAAAACTGCATTTAGTACTGCTTACGGGCATTATGAATTTAAGAGAATGCCATTTGGACTGAAAGGCGCACCTGCGACCTTTCAGCGCTTAATGAATTACATTCTAACGGGTCTCCAAGGATTAGAGTGCTTTGTCTATCTCGATGATATTGTAATATATGGAAAAAATTTACAAGATCACAACGAGAAATTGGCTAAGGTATTCGACAGACTTCGAGCCCATAATCTTAAATTACAACCCGAAAAGTGTCAGTTCCTTCGCAGAGAAGTGATCTACCTTGGACACAAATGCTCAAACGAAGGAGCACTTCCAGATCCCAGTAAAACAAGTTGCGTTCAAAATTTTCCTCAACCCCGAACGGTGAGACAAACTCAATCATTTCTTGGACTGGCCAACTACTATCGCAAGTTCATTCCAAACTTTTCAAAAATAGTCAGGCCACTAACAAATCTCTTACGGAAAGACGTCAAATTTAATTGGACACAAAAATGCCAAGACGCTTTCAATGAAATTAAAACTTCTCTTGTTAATCCTCCTCTACTCACCTACCCAGATTTCACCAAACCTTTCAATCTAACGGCAGACGCTAGCAACGAAGCATTGGGAGCTGTTTTATCTCAAGGGATAATAGGCAAAGACAAGCCAATAGCATATGCAAGTAGAAGTTTAAATAAGGCGGAACAAAAATACTCCACAATAGAAAAAGAGTTGCTCGCTATTGTATGGGCCGCCAGGAACTTCAGGTGTTATTTACAGGGTAGAACCTTCACGGTTTACACAGATCATAAGCCCTTAAAAGGCGTATTCAATGTAAAAGATCCGACTTCGAGATTAGTAAGGTTTCACCACAAACTCTCGGAATTTGACTACAAGATTGAATATAAGCCTGGCAAATATAACACTAATGCAGACGCGCTTAGTCGAATACCTGCCCAGCTGAAACAGACAAGCCCCAATTCGATCATGGTAGAGGCCCAGGTACATCACCGTGTCGATTCCGACATAGACGATGAAGATACTAGTTCTTCGCCTACACCGAAGTCCAAACCAGCACATTGCCATGCTGTTACACGAGCTCAAGCTAGGGAAACAGAAATTGAGGACATAATTCACAAAACTCCCCAGAGAATTCAAGAAAGTTCAGGGAGTCCCCAAAATGACTCAATGAAACACAAATCAACTACAAACAACCAATCTGGAAGTAATACATCTGAACACGGCGAATTATCTCCGAGCAATAATTATATAAATTCTCAAAGTAAATTTCCTGAAATTATCACAGACCCCGAGGAAATTCAAATAATTCTAAAGGACTATCATGACTCGGCATTTGGTGGTCACCAAGGAGTCATTAAAACGTACAAAAAAATAAAAAGAAAATATAAATGGAAGAATATGCTCAGTTCTATTAAGAGATATATTCGGAAATGTTCCAAATGCCAAAAAATGAAGGCTAGCCCGGAATACCGTATGCCAATGATCATAACAGATACGGCCCAAATGCCCTTCGAGAAAGTCTATTTAGATATAGTAGGACCACTTGAAGAAACCCACTCCGGAAACAAGTACATATTGACATTCCAAGACAATCTTACGAAATTCGTAGATTGTTATGCCATGCCGAATGGCGAAGCAGAAACGGTAGCAGGAATATTCTTCGATGAGATAATTACTCGTTATCGAATTCCTAAAAAGGTAGTAACTGACCAAGGATCTAACTTTTTAAGCGATCTTTTCAAACGTGTCTGTAAACTTCTAAAAATAAAAAAATTACAGACTTCCGCTTATCATCCGCAATCCAATGGCGCACTTGAACGAACCCACAGACCTCTAGTGGAGTATTTAAGAGCTATTGTGTCCGAAAATCCAAAGGTTTGGGATCGATTCCTGAGAACCGCGGCTTTCGTATACAATAATAGCACACATGACGGCACTAAGCTCACTCCAATGGATTGTCTGTTCGGGTTTACAGCGGATGTACCATCAAATCTGAAAAGAGAACCAGAGCCCATTTACAACCATGAAAGTTACTACCACATTCTTAGGTACAAATTACAAAAAACATATACTATCGCCAGGAAAAATCTGCTCAACGCCAAGGAAAAGTCAAAACTCTATTACGATAAACACTCACGCCCGGTAACATTCCAACCAGGTGATAAAGTTTACTGAAAAATCCGGCCAAAAAACACAAGCTTTCCCAGATATGGCTAGGTCCATATCTCGTGGTAAAAGCTTTAACCCCTGTTAATACTGTTATTCAAATCGGTAAACGACGAGTAACGGTACATAACAACAGATTAAAACCATTCCATGAGTAATGGTCAAAAAAAAATATATATAAATATATATATATATATATATATATATATATTTTTGCAATTCCCATGCAGCAATAGTAGGCACCTATTCAAAAATTCAAAAGAAGAACTTCTCATGCAGAAAAATAATACCCCTCAACCTACCTATTAGGGATAAAAATGGTAAAAAATGTCTTTTGGGTTAATGAAAGAAAAAGAAAGTAAATATATAATTAATCATTTATTTTATAATTTAGACATATTTTTTTTTGTTTCTTTTTGAAGTTTAGAATTTCTCTTTTTATCCCTTTTGAAGGCGTTAAGTTCCTTCAATTTTCCTTTGGCCAAATCCTCATACTGAGCACGCTCCTCGGTTGTAGCGGCTAGACTAGCCCTAAGCCGGAAATAATGTAACTCTCGGCTTAGCCTAACACGCCTACCTCCTCCGGTCGACTTGGTTTTCTTTGCCAGATCTGGCTGCTCTCCGCAATTCTTCGTAGTCCTCCTGCGATATTCTTCTAAAGTCAGCCTCCTAGATCCAGGTACGTAAGCCGGCACTTCTTGAGAGGTCCCAGGCAGCCCCTGAGGCACGTACGGCTCGATTGGCTGGTCCACTCGATATAAGGGCATACCTTCAATATTCCTCTCCGGCTGGATAGTCGATTTAGCCAAGGCCATCAACTTATCAAAGGCAGCACCAATTTTCTTCTCCATAATTTTTAATTAAAACACAACAATGTGAAATTTCTAAGAGCACAACAATTTGTAACACACAAATTAACAATGTATAAAACTAAAATATGTTACATTCTATTTATACATAAAAACTGCTTATCTGGTAAATTACCATATAACTCCGATCAACACTAGAAGTCATTCATGTCGACATCAAGTGCAAGCCATGACAAAATTGTAAAAATAAACAGAATTACAGGTCATGACACAATCACAACCGCACGTAGAGAATGAGCTTACCTAAATTGGCTTGACCCAATAATATTTACAAATCAATAAAATAAACACACCAAAGAGCAAAGAACGCAAAATCAGTAAAATAGAGACCATTTGACCTATAAAAATATTTACTACCATCAAACAAAGAATTTTCATGCAATAAAAACAGTACAAAAAAAAAATATTACGCCGTAATTTTCAATATTTTATATATACATATATATATTATTATAAATATTATACATTTATTCACCGATGATCTGTCTTTACAACCTATTTTTCTTCTCCAGAGATGACACTAATCTTCATCGGTACTTTTTGGGCCATTCTCACGGCAATACCAAAAGTCACAGCAGAACCCTTCAATATCCAGACCCTAAATAACACGGGCATAATGTTCGAGGAACTTGGGCAAATTCTTTTGTTTCATGATACATGGAATTTGTTCACTCAAATAAACATCAGCGATCTAGAAGCGGAAACCACACTGATGGAACACACCGGTTTCCTTATAAATCGACTATGCGAGGTACATAATTCCACTACTAGCGCATGTACGGAACAAAACGCCTACATACATAGTCTGATTGGGTCCATAAAAAAGAGAACCAAAACCATCAGGGAGATGGTAACCATCCGCCATCGAAGATCTTTATTCGACGGAATAGGAAGTGGACTACATTATCTTTTTGGAACTATGGATGCAGCGAACGAGAAACAAATTTATAGTAAAATTGCAAATTTAGAGACGGATACACAGGCGCTTCTAGAATTAGAAAAAAGTCAAATAACCCTGTTCAAGTCTTCATTTGAAAAGTTAAGGAAACCTATTAATCAACTTGAAGCCAACCAGAAAGAGTTAACAAAGACCGTGAATGATCTGCTTGACATGGTCAATGGAGAAATAAGCACGCGACAACGTATCCAAGAGGTTATATCTACAATTAGTCTACAGGTGTTAGACATAGAATTAAGACAGCAAAATTTTATTCAGATATTAACCGCTCTCAAAAATAATCAAGTTCATCCGCTATTAATATCACCATCCACTTTGTTAGAAGCCTATTACAAGGCCCATCCACAAGAAGCTGGTAGAAATCAAGACCTAGCAATCTTAACACAAACTCTGGAGGTAAAATCTGGAATACTGAATGAGCTCTTGGTAATACGAATTACATTCCCGATTCTTAATATGCCACCTTTCAAACTAAAGCAGATCCATTTACTCCCTTTCCAAACTCCCAACAATCATTATCTAGTTCTGGACATAAAACACACTTATATTGCCAGTCACATACCAACACAAAAGTTCGTAATGTTCAAACAATCCGAGTTCCGAGTACACAAGAAACTATCGAATAATCTTAATGAAAGCACTTACATTGGACCACTACTAAGCCCAATTCTTCAAGGGCATTACGTGAACGAGTGCCCGATAAACTTCCTATTCAATCCGTACAATGAAACTGGTAACTGCGAATACCTAGCTCAAACTCAAGCTCCGCAATTATTAATAAAACTAACCAGGAAAAATTCCTGGCTCTTTTCGTTTCATACCACACAGAAAATTAAGATTGCCTGCGGAAAAACTCTACATAGCTCCAACCTCTTCGGCAATGGAATACTAATCCTAAACGAACCTTGTAACTTCCAAATAGCTGATCAGATTATATATTTTGAAGATGAAGACCATCAAAATATTAAAATCACACAGCCAGAATATCCTCACCCTATAAATACTAACCTAACGGAGACCATTCAGAAATACATCAAAAATGTTAATAACACCGCTAAAAAACATGTAATTATGATAAGAGCAGAAGATGCCAATCATATTCTAAATGAAAACTCATATTCCTTAGATCAACTGGAAGAGCAGATAAATACACTGGAAAAACAAAGAAAAGAGCGAAACAAATCAGAACTGATTCAAATAAGCTCCTTATCTCTGAGTTCTACAGTGATTTTATTACTTTGCATAATCGGTCTGATAAAACTATGTAAAACCATAAAAAACAAGAAAAAGAAAAAGATAGTAGAAGCTCCCAAAGTAGTAATCGTCGGTAATCCAAAAACTCAATTAGATGCGGAAACACATCCACAACCTAAAGTAAAAATTACGGAAGTCATAAAACCCGAAGGCAAAGTAGATACCAAGTGTCGTTCGTATACTCAACCCCAGGAAAAGGTGTCGACTGGAAAAGTCAAACAAATCTCCCAAAACTTCCAATCGGAAATCTCCAAAGCTCATAAAGCCAGATTAAACCCACTAATTAATGAATCAGAAGAGGTGACAATAAACAAAGAACGCATTGCTCCTCAAATCGCTCGTTCTGAATTTAAAGGTTCAATTAAATCACAAAATATTTCGTCTCCACAGACAAATAGTAGACACAATTTACCAATACCTCCACCACCACCACTTCCACAATCCATAACCAATTTTGAACTAGATTCAATTAAAAGACCCCGCAATTTACAAGTAGTTTAATTAATCATTGAATATAAATTTATAGAAATACCAGAAATAATAAGAAATACCTGCCTTGTTTGATATATAATTCTTCAAAAAAAAAAAATTTTTTCCTTTTTTTCAAAGATTTATACCTATACGTATATTATAATTAAAGATAAAAACATACATACGAGTATGTATAATTGTAAAAATATATACATATATACACATAAATTAGAATTAAAAATAATATCTATGTGTACAATAATAGAAACTAAAAATGTTAATTTATAAAAGAGACCAACTTAAAAACCAACATACCTAAAATGTATACTAATATTAGAAAATTAATTAAGAAAAATACATTATGTATAAACCTTTAAAAAAAAAAAGAAGAACAAATATATATAATTAATAAAATTAATTACGAAGAATATATGAAAGCAATCCGATTATCAATACTTGTAATAAAGAAAAATATGTACACACAAATATGTATAAACAATATGATTAACCGTGCCCTATATTAAAAGAAAAGAAAAAACAATTACAATGTGAAATTTTTAATGTGTGCCAAACAAACTATCAAATATTATAACTTTATTGTACTAATATAAGAAATATTGTAACGTATTCCTAACCTTAATTTAATTTATTACATAGATAAACTTGTACTTATTAGTCTTAACGTCCTAACCGTATGCTTGTCCCGGAGTTCGACATAATTTATACATATAAAATCAATAACGAAGTGCTGCCAATAAGATAAAACCCTTTCATCATGTTTTAATGCGTTATTCCTCTTCAAAGAATAACACATTTTTTTTTTACAAGGGGGAGATTTGTTACATACAGAAAAACTCAAAATACAAAAATATCAATTACCTACCTACCTACCTACATCAGTACATTAAACATTTCACGTATTCCGATCAGGAAATAAAACGAAAAGTTTACGGCATGGTATACCTACATACCTACATCAGTTTCCACTGCATGTAAAAACAAACGGTATACCTACATACCTACATCAGTTTTCACTGCATGTAAAAACAAACAGTATACGTACATACATAATTAATCATCACTGATCTACCTCAATTATTTCAGTGAATGATGTGATAATACCGCTGGGCGCAAGAATTCGCACGTTGAAATACGACGACCTTGCACCAGAGGTAGAACATATGTTTGTAAGTAACTAAATTGTTTTGTAATAAGCCGCAAAGTACTGAGTGTAATTCGAGTAGGAAAGAAATTAAAATAAACAATAAGTTGAAAGCCCGCAACATAGATTGGGTAAGATATATGTATAAATTTATAAAAAGCAACGAGTGCCGTGACTTGCATACTTCCGTAAGTAGTAAAATTAAGTAATAGTTGTTAATGAAATACTTCCGACTTACACTTTGTATGAATTATATGCTAAATAAATAAAGTGCTGGGTCGGAGGTATTTTATACATTATTCTGTGTAGTATTAGTAGTCTTAGAGTAAGATAATTTTTTGTATAAATATAGTACAGAATAAAGTACTTAGAGTTCAGTCGTAAAGAAGTCTTTCTAATTAAAATAGGTGCAAAGCCTTATTTGGCTTCGCCTAGAGTTAAGTTTTAAAGAAGTCTTCAGCGATTAAATAGGTGCAAAGCCTTATTCGGCTTCGCCTATTGATCAATCTCCAACTAGGTCTTCTATAATTAAATAGGTGCAAAGCCTTACTTGGCTTCGCCTATTCTTCAGGCAACAACAAGTTGAACATTTAATAAATAGGTGCAAAGCCTTATTTGGCTTCGCCATTTATTGAACAACAACTTGTACGTTAAATAAATAGGTGCAAAGCCTCAATTGGCTTCGCCATTTATTTAACAACGCTTATTCCGGAAGATACTCGGAAACCACAACAGGAGTTTGCAATAGAGTTCGTGGATCTTGTGGCAATATGTTTGGTAGACGTTTATTTAAGATTTTGAACAACTCCCTCAAAGCGCTTATAAAAAGAAAAATATAGGGTATTATAAAATGTTGAATGACTATTGAAAAGTGTTAAATTTGTTATACCTCTGCCTTATATTGAATGTTGTTGCCCAGGTTCTCAGATCTTGTTGAACGTTTTCATTTTTTATATCATCACCACAATCATCGCTTGAATTATTTTCGTCAATGCAGGAGGTACTGTCTATATCGTCATCCAATTTTACAGACCAGTTATCACTTATTTCTAATCTTTCATCATCAACACAAATTTCAAAATCACTTCTGGAATTACTATCAGAATAACAGGGAGACTTATCCGGTGTAGAAAAACTCTTAGAGAGAACGGAAGATAAGGCGAAATTTTGTGTAGTGTAATTGGTAATTGGTTCTCTCTGAATATTTCGCAAATTACTTTCCACTTTTCTACGAAATCCTCCACTTCTTTTCACCTTTTTCCACTTCGCAAAATCCATTATCCACAAAAATGACAGAACGCGAAATAGTTTTATAGGTATTGCTTTGGTTTTATAAAAGTCTTCTCAGAAACTGTTTGAAACCAAATAATTCCCAAGTTTTAAAAATGTTCCAATGATGCTTCAGGATAGCTAAATTGTTTTATAACTGCTGCTTTTGATACTGATTTGCTGTCGAGAATAAACTGTTTTATAATGGCTCTCAATGTAGTTTTCCGAGGCTTTACGAAAGCTTTATACAACTAAATAGCAACCAGAGCCACAGTGTTTTAATAGGGTTCAAATAAATGGCATTGCAGACCACTATAAGACCATTATATAACCAAGTAGCCCTCGAAGCCAAATAGTTTTATACCTAGTTCGGAAAACGTTCCTAACACTGCATTATAAAACATTTTAGTGTCAAAAACCAAAAAGCAAATCTTGTAACTTTTACAAAACAATTTAGCCACGTGAATCCATTATAAAGCCTTTTTAAAACACAGATCGAATTTTCGCAACCACGTAGCTGCTAAAATTGTTCCTTGGGTAAGTCGCTTCCTCACGCACTGCCTCCAGAGACTCGAACTTCCTTCCCGTCAGGTGTACCTGAGTAGCATGATTAAGCACACCACCCTTGAAGGTTGCCACTGCATCAGACTCTAACTCCGCTATTAATCCTCCGTCTTTGTCCGGGTACTTTGCTGATACGGCTGTCTTGATCTGGCTCAACAGAAACTTCAATCGGTCCGCAAATTCTCTGATGTCTTCACCTGGTCTTTGTCTGCAGGCCACCATCTCCATTCGCAATTCACTAAATAACTTCTTCGGCATATGATTATCGATTGCAGAGCTTCAAAATCTTTTGGTTCCTCTGAACTTACCAGATAGTAAGCATCATCTGTTAACCGATACTTCACACATTTCATAAAAATGTTCTGCTCCTCAGGCTTCGGTCGGTTGTACAAATCCTTGCCGCAGCTTAAGAATCTGTACACCTCTTTCACCAGTTTTGGAGATCGATCTCCGGAAAATATGGGTACGTACTTGACGACCATATCCAACACTTTATCGTGTATATCCACCATTTTTATGTGATCTTCGTTTGATTTTCCACTTTCCTTATGTCTTATTTCCTTATTTTCCTTTACGCTAATTTCACTGCCGCGTGCAATCGAATTTTGTTTTGGCTGCGGCTGTTGGTCCCAAAATACTAATATTCTTGGTGACCACTTTCTGCTGTTTCCTTGGTTGCTTTTGTCCTTGGAGGTTGACTGAAGTTCCTTCAATTCTATCGGCAATTCCCGTTCGAGTTCAGCCGCAGTCTGCTCTGCTTCCTTTAGTTGAATGGTTAAGGTATCTACCTTCTTGACCAGAGCTTTAATTTCATCGCGGCTATCCTCTAGTGCCTTTTCTATTGTCCCTTCCTCTTATTGAATAATGTCGAAAGTTATAGTCACCAAAAGATCCACAACTTCTCCTTTCGTGCTTGTTTGAGAGGCTCTTTCTAGTTCTTGTAGAATATCCTTGAGATCTCCACTCGCCACACGTTTTTTCAATTCTCCTGTTAAATGATCTGTGATATATTGCCAGTCTCTCTCATAATTCTGGAGCTTTGTTTGGCACTGCTTCAATTTTTTTGATTTATTTTCCAGTTCCTGTTCCTGTGACTGGAATTGCAATAATTGCTCCATGGTCAATACATTAGATCTCCCCACTGACATAAATGTTTCTTGAACCCTATCGATATCTACTATTGCAAACGCGAGGAAACTTTAACACATTTAACACAACGAAAAATCATTACATCACAAAACATGAAGGCCTACGATGAGAATAATATGTATACTATATGGTCGCTAACAAAACGAAACCCTAAATAATTAAAAACCAATGAAATATCTACTCATACTTTAAATGTTTCACCAAACACACGAGAAAACTTCCAAGTGCCCATAACTATTACAGCTTAACCCAGCAACGCACACTAGCATTACAATAGCATCAATATTAAATTGAGCAAAATCACCTCAAACGAAAATTCGGAGTTAACAACTCAACTATACTCGTAATTTAAATTATGAGTCTAAACCACATGGAGATGAGAGAAAAGTTTACAAATTACCTTATCTAACACAGATAAACTTATCAAAATCTAAATTACACTCAACACTTAATATTATTGTATAATCACTCAATCAATCACCTTTTACTACTTGTTCTATCTGAAAAGTTAGTGGAGTAGCTAAATTTTTATTCTTCCTTACTCAGGTACAACAACCCATACTTGAATCCAAGATTATTTCCATAAAAACTATTCTATAAAACAACTTATTATTAATTAACGCCATAAATTATCATCAACGCTTAAACCGAACGCGACGTTGAAAAAATTGATAATTCTCATTTAGCTAACACACATCTATTACAATTTTCTTAAAAATATTGTCCCTTACAAAATTATTTTATTTTAACTTTAACACTTCACTTTTTATCTGAAAGAAAGAAGCATTATCCTAAGCTCAATCAATTACTTTTATCCTAATTACTTTAGGCTGAAAAGTAAATTAAGCAGCTAAGAATTCCCACAATTAACAAAAAAAAAAAAAAAATGGAGCAGCTAAAAAGCATAACTCCCCAAAACTATAAAAAAATGGAGTAGCTAAATAGCATAACTCCCAAAAATAATAAAAATGGAGTAGCTAAAAAGCATAACTCCAAAAAATAATAAAAATCGAGTAGCTAAAAAGCATAACTCCCAAAAATAATAATAAAAAAAAATCAATTTAAAAATTCACCAACCCTTTTTTACCGGCTGCGCCAAATATGTCGTGTCCCAAAAGCAATCGAATCAATAGAAAGTATTAATTAAAACAGAAATGATTGAAAATCTTTAAAATACACAAATCTTTATTCACTTTAAATAACTGACCTATCTCACAATATTTATACATACATACCGACAGGTATGACACCGCACTCTTAACTTGTAAGCTAACTTGGAAAGAAAACGCGACTCTGAACTGAACGGCTAGAATACCACCGGCACTCGAGAGACCAGTCATTGGTCTTTTATGAACCTATACTCGGAAGTAAGCTTTCTTTGCTCACAACGCGGATGTAAACAAACAACAACAACCTTGTCGTTTGTTCTACAGGTTGCAGCACCTGAGTCGCTTAGTAGTAAACAATCGCCTTACATAATAATTACCATGCGAGGTTAATTATTATTGTAATCGTCGATTGCTCCACTACGCGCTCATCGCAGCCAGCTATTGGGATAATCAGCAAAACAACCGCCAGTCGCAGAACAATACCATGCGAGGTTATTGTTTAGCAATTGCCGATTATTTCGCTAGAATGCGCCCTTGGCTGCTGGAAGAAGAATTTTCCTTATATTGGGCCATAACACTAACCGGGGGAGGTCGGATGGTGTGCCTGCCCGAAGTGTAGGAAGCACCCCAACTACCTGGTGCACGATGTAACAACCTGGGTCGGTTCTTCCGGATCTGGGTTGGCTCTTTCGGGTGCAGCGCCGAGTTTCGCCTCTGAGGAGAACTGGGATGTTTCATCCGTTCCCGCCCAGGAGGACTGGAGTCTGCCTGGAGAGGCACCTGGTCATGTCCAGGAGGACTGGGACATTCCCGATGAGGATTCTGGTCCCGCCCAGGGATAATTGGGATGCTGAGTGTGGATTGGCCTAAGAGTCTACCAGTCCTAAATGTATGAAGTATACTTCATGTAAGTTATTTCCAGATGTGATTCCAAAACATTTTTTTTATCTTTTTAGGTTCGTGGATGGTCCGGGGCATTCCCCAAGAGTCTCCGATACGTTGTTTTCTCTCTCGAATTCTAGCTTTAAGAGTATTCCTTTTTCTTTTTTCTAAATTTCAGTCATTTTAAATTTTGTAACTCTATTTGTAGTTGACTTCTGGATATTACTATATTTGTATTTTTTATTTCAATAAAATTTTATAACCAATTTACTCTATTTATTTATTTTTTGTTGTTTTTTGTTTTGGTTTTTTTTTAGGTATTTGCTTATATTTGGGTTGGCAAAAATGATTCTCTCTGGGCAGGGAGTTGAGTTTTCTCGTATGGCGGGTTCTGTGTTGGTGGATTATAGTTTGTTGTTCGACCTATCTTATACTGGAGTCTAAATATTCACTTCCTCTACGTTGCCTGATTATTTTCTACGTTGTTTACTTATCCTATGTTATTGATTTATTCTAGGTTATGTATGAAATTCTAGAGAATTATATTTCCTTGTTCCTTTATACTAGGGGCTTTTTTTTTTTTTTTTTTTTTTTTTTTTTTTTGGAAGATAAACTATTCTTGGTGTTTATCCTAATTGTTGGTTAGCTGTTAGCTGTATTAGTTTGTTTTGGTTATCCTAGTTAATGTCTTATTTGTTGACTTCTTATTCTATTTTGCTACTAATGTAAGTCGCTATTTCCTATTTATAACCATTTCTACATTTCTATTTAGTATAATTTTATGTATTTATGTCTATATTTTACTAGTTAGCTAATTATTCCTATGTATTACCTTATGTTGCTAAATATTATTTACTTGTTATTTTTGTTATTATTATTTTTGTGTAAATAAATTCCGGTTATATTTTATGTTATATTATCTTAATTTTTTGCTTATTTAATTTATTTTACTACTTCGTTATGTCCTATTTGATGTTATCAATGTTATTCTTAAGTACTACTAGACAAATTTTACTCTTATGTGCTATTAATTTTATGTGGTCGCTTTATCTCTTATTCGCTACTATAATTTTAACTTATTTACTAAAAGGATAGAATGTTGCGTCAGTAACAAAAGAATGAGACGGGGGCCAACCAACGAGTATAGATCTTTTTGATTATACTACTTGTTCCATAGGAACATTTTCAGCTGTGGGCTGTTGTCTGCGTTTAGCAATCCATGCCATGAATGCCGGGACGATATATTTTGCTAATGCCACCACATATGCAATTAGCAACAAGAGTCCTGACAATGATAGGGATGTAATTTAGAGTATATAAGGAATCTTGGCCTTTGGTCCAAAGTGAATGTTGTTCACTTTGGTATGGATTTCGTCTAGAGATTTTATATCTAGGTGGATACCTTGGTTTGTATCATCTCCGAGGAGTACTGTTGGTTGTTTCTCAAGGTTTTTAGGAGCGGGACATATATTCTGCCATCTCTCTCCTGAGTTTCGTTTGTGCCTGGGAGGTAATTTGGTTGGAAAATTTTTAGCGGATGCAGATTTTCTGCTTCGTAATACAGAGTGTGAGGCCCTATTTGCAAGGAACATGTTTCGTTGACTGTCATGATTCCTTGTCATGCGAGACGATGAGTGAGCAACTTGTGTGTACAGGTTATTTGTACTATAGTGGTTTCGGTTAAGTTGTACAGCCACGAATTTGGTCTATTGAGTTTAATTATTGTGTCTCTTGGGTGTTCGCCCACTGGATTGAATAGAAGTTTAATAACACATTCATCTGTTTTTGTAGCGTTGGTGATTGGTGTATTCAGCTTACCAACCCACGTATCCTCATCGATTCCCTTTGAAATTTTTTTGAAAGGTCTCAGGTTTTCTGGGCTCAGCAACAGAAATTCCTGAGTCTGGATTTGACTTGCTACATGGGAAAATCCGATGTCAGGTATTAATGAGTGGTTTGAATCCACCCGTATGGGAAAACATCTAGTCTGTTGGATTTTCATCCTGGGAATATTAAATATGTCTTCACATCTGCTCTTTGATACAGGACTGACAAACAGTCCTGTAGATTGGGACAAGTGGAGTGAGCTTTGTGATAAATTTCTAGCAAGAGATTCGGGGAAATTAAAAGGGGATGAATTTGATTATTTCTGCTGGACACTATTAGGTCCAGTAGAGCTTGCTGTCTAAATTCCAACTCTATCATTTGTAGTGTCAGGCTAGAAACGATCTCTTGTCTTATTTGGTAGGCTATCAAATCATCCGTTGTGTTCTGCAGATGGTTAATCTGATTGGTTATTTGATGTTGTCGTTCAGACAGTGAGGATAAGGGTTTTTGAATTTGTGCAAACGTGGTTTTTATTACGCTGATCTGTTGCTTTTCCAGATCAGCTAAGGTTTGAGTATTTACCTCTAATTCGCTTAGTCGGCTGTACACCTCTTGCTCGTTTCCGCTATCCATAGTGCCAAAGAGATAGTGCATCGCATTACCTATCCCGTCAAAGATGGATCGGGGCTTGCGTGATTTAGGCACTGCCTCTTTAATGACATTGGTGTGTCTCTTGATGTTTTCCATCAGGGCATGTACATGTTTGGTTTGTAGGGTACATAGATCTTGATCAAAAAATTTGTTACCACATAATTAATGAACGTAGTATTCCGGACGTTCCGCCAGTTTTGTCTGATTATCCAACCCGCCCAGATCTAACTCAGTGATGACGCTCCAAGTGTCGTGGTAAACTGATAGGCTTCCAAGATCCTCGAATAGCACTCCCGTATTATTTAGGGGCGTTATAGAGTAAGGTTCCTCCGCGAGGGCTCCTATTGTGATCAGGAACAGTGCGTAGAAAATTATTGACCGCACTGTTATCTAGGAGAGGATAGGATAGGATATTAAAATGGGGTTTTTGTTGACTTTGTAGCTTACATGCTATTATATATGTATCTTAGAATTACTTAGATTATATTGACACCACGTTATTCGTAGAACGGTTTTAGACGATTGTTGTGTACCGTCACCTCTCGTTTACGAATTTTAATTGTTGTGTTAACTGAGCTGGGGATGCCGGTTACCGTATAGAGTACTACCCAAATCTGGGAGAGCTTATGTTTACGACTATCGCTCTTGATTAGAACCTTGTTTCCTCTGTGAAACGTCAGGGGACGTACAGCTTTGTTGTAGTAATTTTTCGAGCGCTGTTTACTCATCAGAAAATTTTTTCGTGCCATGGCGTAAGATTTCTGAAGCTTATACTTGAGAATATGGTAGTAGCTCTTGTGGTTATACACAAGTTCGGGGTCTCGCCTTAAGTTGGACGGAACGTCTGCTGTAAAGCCGTAGAGGCAGTCCATGGGAGTTAATTTTGTCCCTTCGTGTACACTGTTACTGTACACGAATGCAGCGGTTCGCAGATAACTATCCCATGACCTGGGATTTTCGTCCACTATAGTTCGTAGATATTCAATCGATGGTCTATGTGCACGTTCGAGTGCTCCATTTGATTAGGAATGATAAGCAGGAGTTTGCAGCTTATTTTTCCTGAGGAGTTTGCATACCTTTTTGAATAGGTCACTCAGGAAATTACTTCCCTGATCGGTGACTATTCTTTTGGGAATGCGGTAGCGCGACTTATATAATTCGCTTAGCGATGGAGAGAAAGAAAAACAATCCGTTGGAGAAAAATCGATCAGTAAATTAAAACACTATACTATATATGTATATAGATATATTCAGAAAGAAAAACGAACTTTATTACAATTATCTGTTAATTTTTCAATCCCGTTAAGACGGTTTTAAAGCTCTCGACAGACTGCCTATTTCATCTTATTCATTTTTACTTCGCAGAGCTTTTTACAGGTTCAAAAATACTTATCTAAGCACTTTGCTTTTACCGTGAGAGCGGAACTTATTTTTATTTTTAATGAAAACGGAGTAGATGCAACCTAAACAAAAAAACATAGCATTTCGTAAATCGTGAGAACATGGTTAATTTAATTCTACCATGCCATGGGTTTTTCCTTAGATTGCACTTTTGGCGTCTCCATTATATCCGCTCTCATATATTGGTCTCGGATATTTTCGAGGTCAATATATGTAACTCGCGTGACGATTTCGTCGAAGAAAATTTGCGCTACAGTTATAGCTTCACCTTTCGGAATGGCATACCAATCTACGAATTTCGTAAGGTTATCCTAAAATGTTAATATATATTTGTTTCCGGACTCAGTTTCCTCTAGTGAGTCGACTATATCTAGATAGATTTTATCGAATGGTTGTCCCACTATGTCTGTAATCAACATTGGCGTTTTATATTGTGGTGAGGCCTTCATGGTTTGACATTTTTCACACCGCTTAATGTGCTTTTCGATATCATTAAGCATGTGCCTCCATCAGTACTTTCTTCGGATCCGTTTATAGGTTTTATCACTCCCTGATGGCCGCCAAAGACAGAATCATGATAATCTTTTAAGATTAATTGAATCTCCTCTGGGCTTGTGATTACTTCAGGGGGCGAGTTTCGTCTATAATTTGTGGATTGGTACTAGGTGGACTGTAAAGGTCCTCTGCCTCTTCTGATTGATGAGCTTGCTCTTTTTGTTCTATTGGCTTGGCCTGGCTGTCTCGGTTTGCTCCACTTTCCTGGATGTTTCGTGTCTAGGCTCTTGTCACTGCATTGCATTGCATACACTCCTTTCGGTCTGATGAGTGCTTTTCCTCTTCTATATCCGAGTCCATTTGGTGGTGGTCTATAGCTTCTACCGTGAAGGTTGTAGTTTCCTTGTCTTTGTAATTATCCCGTGGAATGCGGTTTAAAGCGCCGGCATTCGTGTTGCACTTTCCGGGCTTATACTCAATTTTATAATTGAACTCGGAAAGTTTATGGTGAAATCTCACCAAACGGGAAGTGGGGTCCTTAACATTGAAGACCCCCTTGAGTGGTTTGTGATCTGTATAGACCGTGAACTCTCGGCCTTGCAGATAGCACCTGAAATTTTTAGTCGCCCAAACTATAGCCAGTAACTCTTTCTCAATTGTGGAATAGTTACGTTCGGCTTTGTTCAGGGTACAGCTGGCATAGGCAATTTACTGGTCACTTCCTACCTTTCCTTGAGGTAGGACTGCTCCAAGAGCCTCGCTGCTGGCATCTGTGGTAAGGTTAAAGGGTTTTGAAAAATCGGGATATATTAAGAGTGGAGGGGAAATTAAAGCATTTTTTATGCTTTGTAATGCCTCTTGGCATTTCTCAGTCCATTTAAACTTTACATCCTTTCGGAGTAAGTTTGTTGGAGGACGTACTGTTTTCGAAAAGTCGGGTATGAATTTTCTGTAGTAATTGGCAAGGTCCAAAAATGATTGCACTTGCCTTACTGTCTTAGGAATGGGGAAAGTTTGGACGCATGCCATTTTGCTAGGGTCAGGTAGTCCTCCTTGGTTAGAACATGTGTATCCTAGATACACTACCTCGCGCCTGAGAAATTGATATTTCTCAGGTTGAAGTTTTAGGTTATTTTCTCTTAACCTGTCAAAGACTTTGCGAAGCTTTTCGTTGTGGTCTGCCAGACTTTTTAAATAGATGACGATATCATCTAAGTAGACGAAACACTCTAGGCCTTGTAGGCCGGTTAATATGAAATTCATTAAACGCTGAAATGTGGCCGGGGCTCCTTTCAGCTCGAATGGCATGCGTTTGAATTCACAATGCCTGTAGTTGGAACTAAAAGCCGTTTTTGCTCGATCTTTCGGATCGACGAGTACCTGATAATAGCCGTTGGCTAGGTCTAGGGTGGCAAAATATCGTGAGTAGCACAGTTGATCGAGGATATCCTCCATCCGTGGTAGCGGGAAGGCGTAACCAATTGTTTTTTCGTTCAATTTGCGAAAATCGACGACGACACGCTACCTTTTCTCACCATCTGGTCCCGCTTTCTTGGGGACGACTAGCAGTGGTGAGTTCCATGGGCTTTTGCTGGGCTGGACAATGTCGTTGTCCAGCATTTCTCTGAGTTGCTCATTTATGACATTTCGCTGTATCTCTGGTAACCGGTACATCTTTTGCTTAATAGGTGCTTGGTATTGCACCATGGGGATGTCGTGGGTGATGGCATTGGTATGTGTAAGCCTGTCACCTTTTAAAAAGAATATATCATATTGGTAACAGAGATTTGTTATTGAGGCTTTTTCCTCAGTATTTAAGGTTTCATACAGACTGAGCTCTTGCTCTAATCTGGTGAGGGGGGGCTGAATACTGGTGTCTTCTTGTTCGACATCGTTTGGGAACAAGTACCTTATGTGTTGTAGGGTGGCCGTCTGATCGGCGCTTATTACCCTGGTTTTATTATTCTTAAATCCAGATCTATTGTTATTATCCATATTAATTTTACCTCTTAACCTACTTTTTTTATATATGCGTGGCGCTGGGCCAGGTGGATCTGCGGGAGTTGCTAACGACAGTCTTTTTGTATGCTGGCCAGCGCCTGACGTTGCTTAGTTGACTGGGGCTCTTACACCCTATTTTCTTAATCTTAGATCTAATTATATTTTGATGCTCACCATCGCCGTCATTTTGCCTCATGAGATTCAAAGGATGGGCTGTTGTAATATCTTTATCTGGCTCTTGTTTTATGGGGACGACAGCGTAGTCCTTCATGGGAACCAGATTTAGGTTCACACTGTTTAGGACTACTTGTGAACTGCGTGTGTTGAGGATTCCTATAGGGACTGCCTTTAACCCAGCTGAGAGTAAGCTGTTTGCTAAGAAGACTCCGTCGTCTATTTCTTTCGACAGACTGAGCATTTCTTCCTGCAACTGCAACGGAACTTTGACTACGATCTGAGACCTTGCTGGTACGCACACAGGTTCATTTAAATACACCTGATGCTGGCCAGCCTTACAGGCCGGATAATCAAGTCACCCTTATCGTTTTCTTGTAAGTCACAGCCGACTTCTTCTGACTGAGAAGATTTGAGAACACTTCGGTTAGAAGGTGTATCCCCGTCGGGCTTAATATCTTCTATCAGTGTCTCTTTGTTGACTCTGTTTTGTGAACACGGGTTGTCCGATGCAGTTTCTAATGGAACAGAAAACTCTTCTGGATTTGTTTCCGTGCGAGGAAATCGCAGAACCTTGTTGGGTCCCTCAACATTACAGTTTTTGGCTAGTAAATCATTTCCTAGCAAGACGTCGTCGGATGTTTTTTACCACGAGAAAGTTGCAAGGTAAGTTGCTTTTTAGTATGAAGTTTCCTTGGTAAGTTCCTAAGTGTTTTCCGGTGCCAAAGGGGCTTTGAAGCGTTAATTTCTTATTGGGATTTATTAGATCTGAGAGCTTTTTCTTAATTATACTGATCTCAGTGCCGGTGGCCACTATTAGTGGGGCCTGACCAGTTAGACTTATGTCTAGAGGAAGTCTGGCGGTGGGCACACTGAAGTCGGGCGGCTGAGAAGACCCTTGTAGGGTTTATAGTCGACTCGGGGAGTTTTGGGTCGACTCTTTGTCGTTTCCCTGCTTTTTATCCTCCCATTTTTGTTTTTGTCGACATTCGTCGATCTTGTGTCCGCGGCGCCCACAAAAATCACATTTTTGTCTTATATTAAAGACCCTGGGGCCTTTTGTATTGTTCGGGTCTGACTGTTGTGGATTGTTAGGCGATCCTCGTGTGAAACGAGTTGCAGACTGTGCTTGGTTGTTTCGACAGTCGAGAATGTCATGCCCGTAACTTCTACAGTTAGAGAAGAAGCGGGTGTTTTTGCGCTTTAAACACTCCGTGTATGCGTGTCCCCGCTTCTGACAGAAATTTCAGGTGATGTTTTGTACCAGATTTTGTGTATCCGGTTGTCTAGAATCCCTTCGTGGAAATGGCGGGCGTAGCGGTTGAGCATGTACATAAGGGGGATTATTAAACTGCCTGGGCTCTTGTGCTCGTGGTGATGCATACATGGGTGGCTGTGGTGCTTGATTGTAAGGAGTTCGGCTAAGAGCTCGAACTCGAAGACTTGGATCTATTGGTACTATTGGACATGGCTGTTGCGTTAGTGGCGTTTGAACGAAAACTGTGCCTACTTGTAGCTTTTCCATATTTAAAGGCTTTTGTATCAGCTGCTCTAGATCATTTTATACCAGAGTGAGGAGGTACTGACATAGGTGGGGATTGTTCACTCCACTTTTGAGGGCATTCTTGGCGAAGTCCGCCAACTGTGTCTCACAGCTGGGGCTGCCGTTGCTCCGTACTTCAGTACCGCTGCCTCGTTGCAAAGCATCAACAACTGCTTCACTCTTGTTGTGAAGGAAGTGAGAGCTTCCATCGGGTTTTGCCTCATTGTGATCAATTTGTTGACCAATTCTTGATATGACTCTCGTGGTAGATAGGCTCTGTTCAGACGTTCCTCCACCTCACTGAAAGTAGTTGGAACGTCCGAAGCATACAGGTGATAGGCATCGCCACGAAGTCTTGTGGGCAAAATGTGTAAGAAGGCTGCTTTTTCTTCCTCACTTAAACAGTGTAGGGCCTGTTTGCAACAGCCAATAAATGTTTGCAGCTCACGACTTAACTGTGGGGCATTTTCACCCGAAAACAGAGGGACAAGTTGTGGCGTGAGCTTACCCACCTTTGCGTAATCTACCATTGTGATTATTGTTTTATTTGTGGTTTTAAATGGTAGTCTGCTGGTGGCTTTTTTGATTTCAGGGCTTGGTTCTGGACTAGAATCCGTGAAGGATACTTCTAGCCAGCCACTAAGGAGGTTTTCGGCGGTTGTTTGGTCACTACTAATATCACTGACACTAGTATCACTCTCAGCACTTACAACTACACTGGCTGAGCTCTTATCTAAACCTAGTGAACGTGAAAGCCCGGCGAATTCGATAAGCTCCTGTTTGAATCGCTCTGTTTCTTTTTTAAATTTTTCGATTTGTGTCAGCCTCTGCTCTCTGCCTTGACTTAATCTGTGGTCAAGAGCATCGCAGTGCGTGACCGTGAGCTTATCGGATTCCCGTGCCTTCTCTAATAACTTATCTAAAAATTTATCTAGACTTACTTTAGATAAAACTGGGGGAACAGTTAAAATGGTACCGCTTCGAAGGCGAACTCCTATTGTTTCCTGCGATGGTTCTGGATTCTGGCGCTCCTGGCTACCTGGTTGAGCTGTGTTGTCCTCTGGGGCGTTGTCTGCACCTTCCCGGAGATGCTGTGAATTGTCACCTGGGGATTGCTCCGCGTCGGATGAAGGTGTAGAGTTTTCCTCTTGCATGTACGTCCCGCGTTGTCCAAAAGGGGGGCTTCCAGCCTTCTTGGAGTATTCCCTTCTGGTAGGTGTCCGTTATCTCTTGTCCTTTCTTGGTGCTGGAAAAAAGCTTCTGGTGTTCGGTGATGTATTTAAAGTTTGGAGATCAAAATCTCTTAGTGCTGATTTTCACTATTAATGGGGTGAACGATTGCTCGCCTGGAGCAGAGGCGCCTACAGATGAGATCTACCCCGAGCGTTGGGGGTGACGTGGCAGTATAGTGTGGCTTAGTCAAAGGTACCCCGTAGATTCGTGTAGGACCAAAGCTTTTCAAGCGTTTACGATCTCTTACTTTGACCAAGCTTCCTTGATCCTACCGGCTGCGCCAATTTGTTATATTTTTATGTAATATTAATTTTACCTTAATGCTGGATTGTAGTTTCGTGGCACTGCTAATCCAAAAAGGTAGGCAAACAACACTCACTTGATTTAATTTATGTTTATTTAATCTTCAAACTTTTATATAGCTTCAATCCAGGAATACAAACTACACTTTTAATATAATTTTCCTTTTTTTTTCTTATTCTTAAAACTTTTATGTAGTGCAAATTGCAAAAATCAACCGACAAAATTCAACCGAGCTTTTTTTAAAAAAAAAACCACTCAACTCCCTTTTTAATTTTCTGCCGAACCGCCGTATTTTAATTCAAAAATCCTACTCAACTCTTGACTGCCTTTATCGTGATCAAGAGCCGTTGTTCAATGCTTAGTTGCATTTTCTTACTCTGAGAAAATTTCACGATTCATTCTGGACTTGTTCAATCTTGTCCAGAATTATTCGCGTTGGACGATAGCTTCAAAAAATCTTACACTTTTTAAAACATCAGCCACCGTCCCGTCGTTTGAAATCGCGGCGCGCATATACATACAATGCATTTATGCGGCTCGCGTTTCTTATCGCGAAAGCTTTTTACGTAATATGTATGTACGTATGTACATACCTATTGTATTTGTCGGGACAAATCGTACTGAAGGTACGATTTGTCTTTTGATTTCTTTGTGAATTTAATTATTTCCACTGACAAATTTGCTGAAGGCAATTTGTCGTGGAGGTTGTTACTATTAAAACGACTTCGTTGAAATCTGAAACTTTAGTTTTTCCCAAGTCGTTTGATGGGAAAAATTTTATGAGTTGTTTGGAATGTGAAGAAAATTGCTAATGAAATTTTCTTCACCCTTTTTGGAAGATAAACTAATCATGTTTTGTACATACATGATTAGTTTATTGAATTTTATAATTTACGATTTTCTTTTCTTTTTTCTTTTATATGCCCAATTTTTGGTTTTTATGTACAAGATTTTGTATATCTACCCTGTTCGAACCAAATTGATTCGAATATATTTTCATAAATAGAAAATTTCTAAAAGAAAAAAATCCTGAAAACAAAGCATGAAAATTTTTATAAAATTAAATCTAATTTCATCACTCAATCAGAACACAGATACATAACCAAACAAAGCCAGGTATTTATCATCTATATAACATATTGCATAAATGCAATATAAAAGTATAGCCTCATTGAGCAGATTAAATTAAAATCATGATCATCTGTTTAAATTCGTACTAAAAAACAATTCCTGAAAAGGGAACATATTAAAATATACCATGCTAAAATTAAGTTCTGAAAAGAAAATAAATTCAATCTAATTACAATTTTCCTAAAAATAGGTAAAACAAAAGCATGTGTTGTCATGTAGCATACAATGCATGGCACAAATATAATTAGATCAAGCCGATCAATTTGTAACTCTATCATTATCATCATTACAAGTAATATCCAACGGGAATTTCTTCGCTACGTGATAGAGAGAATATTTTTTGCGAAAATAATTCAATTTAACACAGCAGCATATGTTGCTCTAAAGTTCTTGTTGCTATGCATTTTTGTTCGTTGCTATGCAAATGTTATCGCTAGTACCGTAAGATCACAGCTGCACTGACAATTCTTGCAATCATGCGCCTCTGCTACTCCATCAGTGGTGTCGTGTGCAAGCAAGGGCTATATAAACGACAAGCTGACTGATCTCGATCTCTTTTTGTACTTGGCATCGCTTGGGGTAAGTTGGCTAGTTAGGGACTAACATTTATATCGGGTATCGACTGATATATAACTTTTAACAATTAACAAAACACTTTATTTCTGGTCTCGACGGAAATAAAGAATCTTGCTTCGGGTCTCGACTGAAGTTAAGATATTTACTAACACTCACTTTAAGTCGGGTCTCGACTGACTTAAAGAATATTATCTCGGGTCTCGACTGAGATAATCTTTTACTAACCAAACACTTTATTTCTGGTCTCGACGGAAATAAAGAATCTTGCTTCGGGTCTCGACTGAAGTTAAGATAATTACTAACATTCACTTTAAGTCGGGTCTCGACTGACTTAAAGAATATTATCTCGGGTCTCGACTGAGATAATCTTTTACTAACCAAACACTTTATTTCTGGTCTCGACGGAAATAAAGAATCTTGCTTCGGGTCTCGACTGAAGTTAAGATAATTATTAACATTCACTTTAAGTCGGGTCTCGACTGGCTTAAAGAATATTATCTCGGGTCTCGACTGAGATAATCATTTACTAACAAACCACTTTATATCTGGTCTCGACGGAAATAAAGAATCTTGCTTCGGATCTCGACTGAAGTTAAGATAATCTTATTAACATTAACACTTTATTTCTGGTCTCGACGGAAATAAAGAATTGTTCTAACAAAACATTAGAACAAAGGGTCTTAACATTAGCTTAAAGCCAATTTCCTCAAGTGCCAAGGTGGAGATCGGTGAGTACCAGTCACTTGTAACATTTTAATACTTATTCATATATCTATTTGACTATATTTTAACTTATATATATCTATATTATACATCTCGTGTGCACATCTATTTTACACATATATTTTTATTACATTTTTTGACGATCTTATATTACAACTTTGTGCTAAGTGTTTTCAGTGTGATACAAAAATCTCAGACCCAAACTTATGTATAGACTTTTGTCTCAACATATCTATTTCTGAAAATCGTATATCATTAATCGGTGTCAATTAGTGTGTTTTCTAGTGTGTGTTGATCTCTGACCCAACAGTTTATATAATCCTGTCTTAATACGATTGCTCAAGTTATTTAAGCTAAGTAAGTGTGCCAGTGTTTCGAAGTTAAGTTATTTTAACTTTGCTCTATATTAACCCTATATTGAATATCTATTTATATATTTATTATAAACAATCCTGTAAGTGTGTTTCCCTAAACGTTTGAATCGTTGACCTGAAAACTTGATACATAATCTGATCTTAATATAATTAGTGGGCAGCCTTAAAAAATCAGTGCAGAATTTACTTGAAAGTTAAAATAAAGTGAATAGTGTTGATCCGTTGTTAAGAAATAAACCACTGCACATATGGTACATATATATACTTAGGATTTTATATATAACACTACCATGAAATAGTTGTGCAAACCATTTAGCATAACTTTTATATATATATTATATATACATGTATACAAAATCATTACTACTGAACGCACGCTTGGAAAATTCAAAAATACTATATTATAATATAAAATTAGTACCCGAATTAGTTACTAAATGAAATTTTCATTCGCCTAATTTTTCCAAAATGGACAAACGTCCATTTTCTCTAATAAATATGGCGGAGGTATATTATATATATGTGCTATCCACAAGTATTCATTTGTGGTTAACAACTAGGCGTTGTGTATCACAACTATTCGTTTGTGGATCGTAACTACGTAGTCGTGTCCCATCAATTAATTTATGACTACGTATTTGTCTGTAAGCTTGTGGCTCGTAATTGTTTAGTTTTCAATCAGAGCTATTTGTTTGCAGTCCACCACTCTGCCAGTGATTGTTGTTATTTTTATAACTACTGACTGGTCGGCAGTGAAAAAATCAAATTCACCCTTGAAGTTACCATTAAGTGGGATCTATTCTACCATGTGTTATTATATTTGTTATTGTGCTAAACTGTATCAAATTTATAAAATCGATATATTTTATCGAAAATATATTTTATCGAGAATATTCATAAAACGTAATGCCTATTTTGAAATGAATCCACTTGAAAGGATTAAAATGTATTTGTGTTTCTAACTTGTAGTGAATTAGTGTTAAGAAGCTCTTTTAGAAATATAATTTTCTTAGTCACAACTACACAGAACAACCATAAACAGAACTTTAAAGTTGTGAATCACAACCATGTAGTTGTATTCATAGCCACAAGGCTATATAAAAATTGTGTGCTTCTCATGAGAGCTTCAGAGTTGTAGATTATAGCGAAGTAGTGGCTTTAAGAACTGCTGACTTGTAGGTCACAACTATGTAGTTATTTTAGAGCTGTAATTCACAACTAGGTAGATCAATTAAGAGCTATAGAGTTGTCATTCACAACCATGTCGTCGTTCTGAGAACTATGGAGTTGTGATATTGCAGTTCTGCTGAGTATATGGTTGTAGCCATGTTTTTAACATTTACTCCTATCTAATTTCTATTAGGAATTTGTTAATTCAGCACGAAATGAATACTTATAAGATCTCGTCGAGACTATTGAAGATGGTAATATATTACTCACTGTCGTGCGTCATGTTGGGAGAAGGACGATATTCTATATTGACCTTCTCATAAGAAAAACCTAGACTCTCTTGGGTAGAGATGCATCATTCCTGGATCAGATTGATCAAAATAAAAGTGCATTGTTAAAAGAGGAGACGTTGAAAGTTTGAGTATTTCCATCAAGAATATTAAAATATATTATACGCACTCCAGGGGCCGGATTCTGTAGCACGGAGAATTTGGGAATTTGGGAGATGAGAATTGCGTTTTCTTAGAATTCTTAATTCCCTAATTCTCCATTCCCAATTCACTAACATGGTTGGAGAATTAAGGAAAACGTAAGAAATGTGAAAAAGTGCGAATCTCCTGGGACGATTACGGGTATCAATTTTTGTTCTAGATGGTTGGACTTTTTTTCATATGTGAGGTACATCTGCCTATTACCTTCCACTGTCGAAATAAATTTAAATTTCTTTTTTGTTGGGGTAGTTTTTGAGGGATGTAGGAGGGTAGGTTTTCTCGAGTTTTTCCGGGATAACGAGAGAATGGAGAGTAGAAGGAGAATGTATGTGGTATCACAAAAAATGGGAGCTCAGCGCGAACAAGATAGGCTTATGAAAAGGGGCGGGAGAGTGCGGGGTAGAAATGGGAGCTGATTAAGGGAAATTAAAAAAAATTAAGACAATATCAGGAGCTGCAATAATTCGCAGGGGTAAGCTCAGGATCTCTAAGCCTAATAAAAAAAAGTAAGAATTCACTTTGGTAATTAGCCATGCATGGGTATTATAGGCTATATTTTATTTCGATTAACGGTAATTTGAAGATTTGAGCGGCCTCGGCGGTAAATTTTGCTATCGCAATATTCACGGGCGCCTAGCTCTATGTGGGAGGGCTGTAGAGTATTAGAATTTTTTTGATAGATTAAGGGTTTAGAGTACAAAAATATGGGTGAACAATTTTTGGGGCAGGGTGTTTTCGGGGTTGGGGGTCGTACCACCCCTAATAGGGGGTTGCTCAAACTACGTCATGTTTGGTACCAAATTAAAGAGGGAGGAGAGGGTAATCGAGTGGTGTAGTTTGTCTTTGATCGTTTTAACGTGATAGCTGACTTTTGACCGCCGAAAAACTATTTTTTTACATTACGGTCATATACATCCCAGTTTCCATATTTTGCATATATTTCTTACGTTCTTTGTTTCACATCCATTAGAACTCCGTTGTGAACATTTTTGTCATGGGAAGTAAATTTCCAGGACTTACCAGTTCTTCGCAATGATGAGATGAAATGTGTCAATTTTTGTACCAAAACCGGCCAATTTTTCATCTTAAAAAGGACTGCTACATTTCTTTTACAGTTATTTCCAAAACGGTTTATCGGATTCAAAAATTATTTACATATTTAATTAGCGGACAAAATGTAGATGCGATTTCATCCTACACACAAGCTTTACCGTGTATATTTAAAAATTTTACAGCATCTCTTCTGTACTGGACGACGACCAAATTGATCAATTTCGTGTGATTTGTAATTTTTAGCGGGTACTTTGAGAGACAAAATCCTTGTTCCTCTGTTAGTATTGCATGGATTTAAATAATTTGTTTTTTACAATATAGCCAGGATACGCAGTGAATCCATAACTCAATTTGAAATTCCTAGCTACCTAGATACCTTCACAAAACGCAATAAAAGTAGATAATACAATTTTTCCACTTAGTTTTCCACTTGCAAAACACCGGAGAATTAATTAGTGGAATGGAGAATTCCGTACTCACCTCTCAAATTCTCTCTCAATTGAAAATTTTTCGTCTTACTTTTCCACACGCAAACACCGGAGAATTTGAGAAGTGAAAGTAAGACGAAAAATTTTCAACTGAGAGAGAATTTGAGAAGTGAGTACGGAATTCCCAAATTCTCCATTCCACTTGTTAATTCCCAAATTCTCCATTCCACTTGTTAATTCTCCGGTGTTTTGCAAGTGGAAAAGTAAGTGGAAAAATTGTATTGTCTGCTTTTGTAACGCTTTGTGAAGGTATCTAGGCACCTAGGAATTTCAAATTGAGTTATGTATTCACTGCGTATCCTGGCTACATTGTGAAAAACAAATTATGGAAATCCATACAATACTAACAGAGGAACAAGGATTTTGTCTCTCAAAGTACCCGCTAAAAATTACAAATCACGCGAAATTGATCAATTTGGTCGTCGTCCAGTACAGAAGAGATGCTGTAAAATTTTTAAATATACACGGTAAAGCTTGTGTAGGATGAAATCGCATCTACATTTTGTCCTCTAATTAAATATGTAAATAATTTTTGAATCCGATAAACCGTTTTGGAAATAACTGTAAAAGAAGTGTAGCAGTCCTTTTTAAGGTGAAAAATTGGCCGTTTTTGGTACAAAAATTGACATATTTTCATCTCATTATTGCGAAGAACTGGTAAGTCCTGGAAATTTACTTCCCATGACAAAAATGTTCGCAACGGAGTACTAATGGATGTGAAACAAAGAACGGAAGAAATATATGCAAAATATGGAAACTGGGGTGTATATGACCGTAGTGTAAAAAAATCGTTTTTCGGCTGTCAAAAGTTAGCTATCACGTTAAAACGATCAAAGACAAACTACACCACTCGATTACCCTCTCCTCCCTCTTTAATTTGGTACCAAACATGACGTAGTTTGAGCAACCCCCTATGAGGGGTGGTACGACCCCCAACCCCGAAAACACCCTGCCCCAAAAATTATTCACCCATATTTTTGTACTCTAAACCCTTAATCTATCAAAAAAATTCCAATACTCTAGAGCCCTCCCACATAGAGTTAGGCGCCCGTGAATATTGCAATAGCAAAATTTACCGCCGAGGCCGCTCAAATCTTCAAATTACCGTTAATCGAAATAAAATATAGCCTATAATACCCATGCATGGCTAATTACCAAAGTGAATTCTTACTTTTTTTTATTGGGCTTAGAGATCCTGAGCTTACCCCTGCGAATTATTGCAGCTCCTGATATTGTCTTAATTTTTTTTAATTTCCCTTAATCAGCTCCCATTTCTACCCCGCACTCTCCCGCCCCTTTTCATAAGCCTATCTTGTTCGCGCTGAGCTCCCATTTTTTGTGATACCACATACATTCTCCTTCTACTCTCCATTCTCTCGTTATCCCGGAAAAACTCGAGAAAACCTACCCTCCTACATCCCTCAAAAACTACCCCAACAAAAAAGAAATTTAAATTTATTTCGACAGTGGAAGGTAATAGACAGATGTACCTCACATATGAAAAAAAGTCCAACCATCTAGAACAAAAATTGATACCCTTAATCGTCCCAGGCGATTCGCACTTTTTCACATTTGTTACGTTTTCCCTAATTCTCCAACCATGTTAGTGAATTGGGAATGGAGAATTAGGGAATTAAAAATTCTAAGAAAACGCAATTCTCATCTCCCAAATTCTCCGTGCTACAGAATCCGGCCCCAGGTGATGCTCTAAAAATTTAAAAACGCATGTCACAGTTCAGCGATACTGAAAGTGAAATGGAATACGGCAGACAAAATAAAACAAGTATACGATCACATCCTATCGCAGCTTCACAGCTTAGAAAGTATGAAGAAGCGATAGCGAAAATTACAAGAAAAATAATGGATTCAACTAATAATTCTGAAAATGTTCTGGAAAATGTTGAGGTTGTTCGAAATCCAACTACATCTCACAATGTCATGATTATGTCAGAGGAATTTACTCTTAGAAAAAATGCCGAAGGAATTTCCAATGATTAACCTGCTGATGATGGTCCCTCAGCCAACAATGATATTTCTCTTGCTGATTTCCAGTTCAATGTTGATCGATGCAAACGGTCTCGAATTGCCATCAACCCAACGGATTCTAATCGAAGTTAGCAAATTGGCACAACAGCAAAACAGCAAGATAGCAGCAATTGCTCGAATCGAGACGCAGCAAGCAAAATTATTGGAATTGCTTGGCAGTAATCATAATCAAAGTCCCGCAAATCAGGACATTGACTTACTTTGGATTTCAGACAACATCCCGATCAACTCTACTGAAACCTTAAACACATTTGAAGAGGATCTTTATGCTGATTCTTTAACTTCTTCTACTTTTTAAAACTTTTCTCCATATTGCTATTGATATTCGTCTAAATGCAGCTCAAAGTATTATCTCGCATTTGTGGACGTGATGGCAAACAAAATGGCAGGGCCGTTTCGTACAAAATTATGGATAGCTTCATAAAGAGAGAAATAGTGAACAAATTCTCTTGAACCGGTATTCAAAACAAAAATGATGAAGCTAAACCAGCATATTCACGTTATATCAATGTTATGGATGCTTTCTACGAATTATTAAAATTAGCGGATATGAATTTCACGGTAGAAAGCAACACAAAATTGTTTAAGTCTATTGTGAAAAATAGTAAACGTCGAATTTGCGAGGAAAATGGAAAACTGCAAGTAAATCTAAAAATAGATTTCTAATTTCATTTACGAAATTATGTATTATCTAAATGTAGAAAACGCTCCACCAATATTATAATGGAAAAACTTAAAAAAAAAAGATGCCGGTGAAAATATTGGAAGCAATTCTGTGTGCATATCTGTGGCAGTACATAAAAATGACTTTGAGGGCGGCTCATCTTCACTGCACCATAGCGACGATAATAATGATGGTTCAACTTTAGAGGTTGGTACATCTCTGGCGACCCAGAATGACGAATAGGGGTCATCTTCTTGGGCCATAGGATGAAGACAAGAGGGGTCCATCTTTGGCTACTCAGATGAGCACAACCACAATTAAAGAGTGTTATAATTCTGTTATATTTTGAACTGCTTTATTGAATTGAACCAATTTTGTTTAAATAGAATATATTTTTTTGAATTTTCATATATGTACATATGTATATATACATTTTCAATTATTCTTTAAGGAAAATTTCAGTCTTCACTCAGTCCCCTAGTTTTTCATTTATTAAACTTCATTACACAAATCTAAAGTGTGAACTAATGGTATAAACAACGACTCGTTATTTGTACATGAAATAATTACTAACTTGCATTTAATGTCATTTATTGAATACATCGTTTTGTCATCACAATTCGATAGAAAAATATTAAGGTATGATGAATAAAGCGGTGCTTTAAAATAATGTTTCAATTTTTTTAAAGGAGAACCAAAAGTTTTCAGTATGCCTTCATTTATGATTGAACCTTTCATACCTACAATTACATTGTTTTTAGTCAAAATCCATCTAGGGTTTTCCAATAAGAGGTGTTATTTTAATTAGTCCGCTATTTCGGTAGATGTCACTTTTGGAGCTGTCATTTTTTGACATTTGACAATTAGAAACTACGCCATTAAAAAACATGAAACGATACACGATTCATAAATGCATTGAAATTATTAAAATTCACTATACAAATGGTGGAAATGTGGCAGAGACGGTTCGTAAAACTCGAGCATTTTTGGGTCGTCGTGAAGCACCTTGTCGGACCGCGATACAGAAATTGGTAGAAAAATTCGAGCTGTCGGGACAAGTTAGCTGCTGTAGCCGAAAGTGTTGAAGAAAACCCAGGTTTGTCCATTCCTCGTCGTTCTTTGGAATTAGGTATTCCACAAACGTCATTACACCGTATTTTTCATAAAGGTTTGGGTCTTAAGGCTTATAAAGTTCAGTTACCACAAGAACTCAAGCCGGCCGATCATCAACAACGTCGAGTCTTTGCTCATGTTGAGTGATGAGGCCTATTTCTACCTCGATGGCTTCGTCAACAAGCAAAATTGTCGCATCTGGGGCTCGGAAAACCCAAGAGTTATTGTTGAAAATCGTCTCTATCCTCAACGTGTGACTGTTTGGTGCGGTTTATGATCCCGCGGGGTCATTGGACCTTACTCTTTCGAAAATGACGTTGGAGCAACAGTTACGGTGAATGGATTGCGCTATCGACAGATGATTAATGATTTTTTATGGCCGGAATTGGATAGTATTGATCTCGACAACGTTTACTTTCAACAAGGAAAAGTTTCCGGACCGTGTTATCTCTCGAAGAGGTGATCACAATTGCCCACCGAGATCTTGTGACTTAACACCTTGCGACTTCTTCCTTTGGGGCCACGTGAAAGAGAAGGTCTACGCCAACAGCCCAGCGTCGATTCAAGACCTCACAGATGTAATTCGTGAGGCTATCGAGGACATAGGGCAGCCACTTTGCGATTCGGTTATGGAAAATATCATGAAAAGGATATGGTCCTGTAGGCGTGGTCGTGATGGTCATTTGGCTGATGTTATTTTCCATTATTAACGGCATACCTTCCTCTTTATAATGAACTAAAGATCCGATCATTTATCTCAAAAAATGGCATTTTTCTTTGAATATCAAAATAACACCTCTTATTGGAAAACCCTTTGTTATGCATTTCATTACTTAAATATAAGCCATCCATGATATCTACTTTATTGAATAATCCACTGTTGTTAATATTTCTGAAAATTGGAATTTTTTTTGCTTGATGTTGGCTAAATTTGTTTGTTGTATTCAACTCATAAATACGCCTTGCCACTTGCACCAGGAGATGTTTTCCCTGTCGCAATAATAATTTAATATGATGAGGTGCGTTTTCAAACGGATATGCATTTAATGTTGTCAAATTGCCGAATTTTTCAATAAATGACACAAATTGTGCATGTTACTGGTAATTGATCCTTCCCTATAAATTTCAATATAATTCTCAATGAAGTCATTTAACATTTGTTTGGCCACCGCAAGACTCCTTACATAAATGTTACTGGAACAAATCGTAATGGCACAATATAGCAATAAGAAATGTTCATACAATTCAAAAGGTAAAGTGTCTTTTAATACTACAATTGAGATATAGTGAAAAAAGCCTTTCCAGTATGAAAGGCAATCGAGGCCGCATACAGCTCGATGAATTTCTTTTGGCATTCTACACTGTAATAAAAATTTGGTAATATTTCCCATATTCGAAGCTGACTACTTTCCACGTTTATTTTTAAATATTCCTTGTGCCCATCCTATTAGAAACTTGTATCATAATTCCCAAATCGATAAGATGAAGAGAATCAGCTACAATAATATCACCAATCATATTAATTGGAAGCTCTTCAATTGGTGAGTCGGTTTGATGATGATCAATGTCAATTCTTTGACGAAAGCATTCGTCTATTCTTTTGGGCCAATCAGTCCGTAGAAAAGTCATGCAATGAGAATCATGAGACCATTCGCCGACTACAGTACATTTTAAACATCCATTTGCACTGTTGAAATATGCAACATCTGGAATGATATTGACACCATTAACAAACTAACAGTAACAGACTAAATATAATAATTATAAAAACATAATCTTAACTTGTACATACCTTTCAAAAAAGCTCTGACTGGAGAATCGCAAATAAAACAACGGATCCGTATATTTACTTGATGTCCATTTATTTCAACTCCATTAGGCAATATTGAATTCAATTAATCAACAAACGGTTTTAAGAAATTTTTCACTGATGTGGGTTTCTTCGATCCATGATAAATTCCTATAACCATAGGTTTTGAAGATGGTATTTCCTGAATATGGCACAAAATTGGCCAGAATTCGACTTTTGAAGCTATACAGATTAATATAAATACTCGATAATTAACTTAAGTGAACTTTTGACCCAACTATTAATACCTTTGTATACTGGTAATCTATCGATATTAATGTTCAAGGAAATATCCATTGTTTTGCTTATATCACAAAAGTAATTTTCCAGACATACCGCTAAACCCTGGTGCCAGTAGAATCCTTTCCCATCGTCAATGATTGAAATTTAAATCTTTTGGGGTGTTTCTAGTAAAGTCCTTGCATCTATAGGTAGTTCTGCTGGTATATATTCATGTTTTTTTAAGACTCGTAGTAAACTATTTATTGCAACATGTCTAATATTAAATTCTGTTGCTCACGCCCTTAAATCTTATTGTAGATTTTTGGATTCATCCTCCTGTTCTACATCAAGAGCACCATCATTATTATCGATATTATCACCGGCACTGTCGAATTCTTCAATACTTAAATTATTTTCACATGTAGTACTAAGTCTTACAGGTAATTCTACACTACTATTTACAGGATTTTGTATTTCACAAATATTTCAGGTGGAGGATTGAAAATTGACACTTGAATTCGATTCAAGAATAGTTTCTCGATTTGCTGTTAGGCGTAAACGCGCACGTCGTAAGTTTCTGTAATAACTTCCACTATTTTTATAACTTTCGAATTTGCTTATTAAATCCATTTCACAAATCAAATTAAACTAAACTTAAGCACAACTTGCTGGCATGAAATTCTAAGTAAAGATGACAGCGGCATTGAATATTTTGACAAGACTAAAGATGTTGGTTCTGTGCAGAATACAAGAATGGTTGTAAGAAGTATGTGCCAACTAAGTTCAACAACTATAGCTTGTAGTTCGCATTTGGTTACCAGGCCAAGTTCACATGTAGTCCTTACAACTCATTAAGCGAGTAAAATAACTCAAGGTTCGTATATGGACAAGGAGATAGGTTCGCACATAGTTGTCACAACCTCAAAACGGATAGTTCCTAGCTGGTTGTAAAAATTGGTTCGGGTATAGCTTTTAGAACTCCTTACGCGAACCAGATCGTTGTCACAACTAAATTGATCGGAGAAATGGTTCGCACAAATTTCTAACATCTGAAATTGGTTCTGAAACACAACTAGGAATTTGCCAAATATTCACAACCAAACTTGTTATGGTGAGAAAGTTCTCACAACAGTGGTTTAGTTCCCCACAACGGAATAGTTCCCGAATTGCTACTTGGGAAGTCACCTGTACTACTTTTTCTATCTGTTACATTACTTCCTCCCCAATCGGAATGAACGTAACCACATAACAGATGACTAAAATCGCCTATATTGTATATTTTAATATGATATATATAGAACCTTTTAAATAACTCTCTCAAACATTTCCAAAGTTTTATGTTATTCTTATTCGAAAATTTACTTAGAATATTTACAGCTGTACTCAAATCTAGCCTTGTACATAACATTACCTGCCTGATGCAGGCACCCCACAAGATTTCTACAAAAGCATTATATTTTTCACCTGAGTTTAAAGCTATAAAATTTAATTTACTTTCAAGTGGTGTACTAGTTGGTTTACAGTCTAACATTCAAAAGAGTTTTTATGTATGCGCTTTGATCCAGGGGCGGATCCAGGATTCTTGTAAGGGGAGGGGGCGGTATAAGCTGGAAATAGATCAAACGTTCAAGGACACTCGCTACCACTTGCAAATGTCAAATGCACAGAATATATCATTTGAAAGATATCTGTTGAACAGATAAGTGAGTGGCTACCACTCGGAACGAAGAAAGATGCTCAGCTTTCAACTTTCGCCACTCGCGAAATTCAAACGAGGCGTTAAATTATTTATTTTGTTTTGGGTTGTAAATAATGGAAGTGTAAAACTTCCAAATCATCCAATTTAGTTAGTAAAAATAGGGAAACACATTTTCTTCAAATTGACCAATTCATCATAAATTTGCAAAATACAGGAATTAAAGCGCTACGTACCTTACCTCTACTAAAGTCAAGAAGATTTTTTTTTTATATTATTAACGCAAGTTCAGCGGATATCTTATGATACAGAGCACACCATGACAGGAAGGTGGTAGCGAAAGGAATTAGGAAATGTGGGTAGGGTGGTGGAGGTGCTGATGTATGTCACCGTTAAACTTTTGTAAATTGTATGCCGGAGTAAAGAAAGAAAATCGTTGAGTGGTCAATATTCACACAGATCGGGATACAAAAGCATCACCGAATTTTACTACACGGTCGAAAGTGGTTTGAAGGGTAAAATGATGTGCGCGACTTGCAGCGCAAGCACTGCATAGGATTCATTTTACAAGGGATCAGAGTCGATATTTTATTGGAGCATTGATCCATGTAGCGATAAAGGAATGAAAGGCATCCATCATTACGACGGTGTTCGAGTGAGTCGATATTGCAAGTCCTTACCACATCGCAAGTGAGCTTGATAGCTCTTTTTTGGACAATATCCAATGAAGGTAAGACTGTGCGACCAGCCCAGGCCCAGATATGGAAATTGTATTAAATTCTAGGTCTGGTGTAGGACTTATAGAGGAACGCTCAATTCGATGCGCTGAAATATTTCTTACACCTTTTCAGAAATCCAAGATATTTCGATGCTTCTTTGGCAATGGAGAAGATGCGATCTGACCAGCTCAACCTATTGGAAATTTTAATGCCAAGAATGGATAATGATGGTGTAAATCAGTGCTCCATCAAAAGAAAAGGGAGTGAAAAGTTATGAGGATATAGTAAAGGTCGTTATTCGTTGATATAATCATGCATTCTTATTTCACAGATCTGGGATTCTCTCTGGAGTCTTCAAGAGTATCAAAAGAGTAAGCGAAACCAGGGCTACTGTCATAGACGAAACTATGGATTGGATTAAATTAAGTGGAAGTAGATCTTTAATGACAATTAAGAAGATAAATGCCAAGTGCTTTAAATTTAACTAAAAGGGCTGGAAGCCAGACTCTATTAAAGACCTTTTAAATATCTAGAGCAACGATTTTGTATTCACCAAAATTGTGAAGATTACGGTTCGAATGTTCCATAAGGAAACTCAGCTAGTCTCCAGATGAGCGTCCAGTCCGGAAGCCATAATGGCGATCATTGATCAACGATGGGGCAGAGCTTTTAATTAACAGGGGTGAGAAACTATCAGGACTACGGCTTTACGGTTGTGTATTGACTCTTATGTAGAGAATTTAAAATATTAGCTTGCTCCAGGTAGTCAACAACCACTTCACCATTAATAAGTAGTGAAGGCGGCTTGCCAAGATTTTTTTGTCTCGCACTCTGGTCAAAAAGAAAATTTTCTCTCTTGATAATGGACTTACAGGTGCTCTGTGCGGTCTTGTAGACCTGTTTCAGTTCTGGATATGGATGCAGTTGATAGGTGCGAAATGCAGACTCTTTCGCTTTAATTACTTGGTTGAACTTATCGTTAAACTAAGAGCGATTTTCCTGTTGTTGAAACCTGGTGTAAGAATAAGGAATGTATTCAGGCATGCCAAGACTAAGTATGTCACTAAGTTGTAATGTTCATTCATCAACATCCCTCGAAGAAAAACAGACCGACCAATCTATTTCTCTAAGGTACTAATGGACATTCTCCCAATCAGATATAAATTTTTTCGTTATTTAAAGTTTTAGCTAAATATTCTACTATTGCATTTTACGAAATAATAAAACTTTTTTTCCAAAATAAATGTCTTGCTTAAATATAATAGTTCAATACAACAATATATAATGATTTCCTTGCCGTTGTGTAGTTTCGTTGAATTTCTCCAATTACAAGTTTTAATTGTTTCTTTAAATATTGAACTGCCAATAATATTCTAACGACCCGTGTTTACAACGAAGACTCATCAACGAAGCTTTGGCAGCTGTTTTCATTTAAAACAAATCTCCCAATCCTTTTACCCGAATAAGCTCTGCTTCAAATTGAACGTTTCCATAAATTTTTATGTTTTTTACAAAAAGTGAAGTAGAAAACTTCAGAATACCTACCCCCCGCGCCCCCTAGCTGGATCCGCCACTAATTTGATCTAAGGTGTTCGTATTTCCTATTTTTGTAATCTTAATTCCTAAAAATAGCTTAATGTCCTTTAAGTCTGTCGTTCTAAATTTATTCATTAGATAATGTTTCAACTTATTTATTGTCTCCATGCTAGCTGTAGCAATCACTAAGTCATCTACATATAGTACTGCAGAAATATTCTCTGATATACATATTTCTTTTATCTAGTATATAAATTGTTCGAACTAAATCGATTCGAATATAATTTTGATAACACTAAAACTTCTGAAAAGAAAACTTACTGAAAACAAAGCATGAAAATTTTTATAAAATTAAATCTAATCTAATTACTCTCAATCAAAGCGCAGATACACAACCGAACAAAGCCATGTATTTGTCATCTATATAAATATTGCACGAATACAATACAAAACGAGCAGATCAAATTAAAATTATTAGCGCATACTTGAACTGTTAGATTCGTGCTGAAAGCAATTCCTGCAAACGGAAAATATTACAAAAATACCATGCTAAAATTGAGTTCTAAAAGAAAAACATTCCATCTAATTACAATTTTCCCAAAAATATCTAACAAAAGCGTGTGTTGGCATGTAGCATACAATGCATGGCACAAATACAATCAGATCAAGCCGATCAATTTGCAACTCTATCATTATCATCATTACAAGTACCATCCAACGGAAATTTCTCCTCTACGTGATAGAGAGAATATTTTTGCAAATATAACTTAAAATTAATATAATCTTGTTGCTATGCATTTTTGTTCGTTGCTATGCAAATTTTATCGCTAGTACCGTAAGATCACAGCTGCACTGCCAATTCTTGCAATCATGCGCCTCTGCTACTCCATCAGTGGTGTCGTGTGCAAGCAAGTGCTATAAAAACGACAAGCTGACTGATCTCGATCTCTTTTTGCACTTGGAATCGCTTGGGATAGGTTGGCTAGGTAGGGACTAATATTTTATATCGGGTATCGACTGATATAGAACTTTTATTAACAAATCATTTTATTTTGGGCATTGATCGAAGTAATCACTTACTAACATATACTTTATTTCGGGTTTTGACTGAAATAAAGAATCTTACTTCGGGTATTAACTGAAGTCAAGATAACACTTTAAGTCGGTCATTGATTGATTTAAAGAGCATTATTTCGGCGATTGACTGAAATAAAGAATCTTACTTCGGGTTTTGACTGAAGTTAAGACAAGACTTTAATTCGGGTATTGACTGATTTAAAGCATATTGTATCTCGGGTCTTGACCGAGATTAAAATTACTAACATTAACACTTTATTCCTGGTCTAGACGGGAATAAAGAATTGTTCTAATAAAATATTAGAACAAAAGGTCTTAACATTAGCTTAAATCCAACCACCTCAAGTGCCAAGTTTAGATCGGTGAGTACCAGCCACTTGTAACATTTTATTATTTATTTATATATCTATTGGTGCACTAATAAATTATTTTGGTTTGAAAAAGCTAATATGAATCGAAAACTAGAAATCGTGCCACTGGTGCGAATGATTCATTATAGGCAGTTCAATATGCCTGACTAAAACCACGAGCTACGGGCCTTGTCTTATATTTATATGGATTTCCATATTCAGTATTTTTAATATTAAATACCCATTTACAGTCCACAATATTTTTATTTATAGGTTTCGATACTGTTTTATTGATTAAAAGTGAATTGATCTCTTCTTTTATTACCTAATATCCGGAGATATTGGTCTTTTGTCATCAGTAGTATTCTTTGAGATTCACAGATTTATTTGTTTCTAAATTTATTCTGGGATTTTTCTTTCTAGGTTCTAATTCATCTGATTTATACTTATTAGAATTCTGCTCTCTAACTATTGACTTTATCCTTAAATCAGATGTATTAATTTCATTTTGGGATTTTTTAATATCATTCCCTTCAATTTTAATTGTAGTACGCCTAGTTTCCATTAAATTTATCTCATCAAATATTACATTCCTAACTACAATAAACTTTTCTTTCACCACATCCCACACTTTATAGCCATTTGGTTCATATCCAACTAATATATCTGTCGTTGGTTTTTCATAAGATTTTGTCTTTCCAACTTTATTGTGTATATAAACAGTCGAACCAAATACTATGCCGCATTTCGTATGATGCTTTAATCATCTTCAAAGCTTTTGTAAGTGACAAATTAATTAAATATGTTGCAGTTAGAACTGTTTCACCCCGGAAAACTTTATTCAATTTTGCATCTGATACCATTGACCGAGCTTTTTCAGTTATCGTTCTGACCATTCTTTCTTATACACAATAATTTTTCACTTCAGATAATCTGGACTGTTATTTATATACAAGTTAACTACTTTTGAATTTAAACGCACCTCACTTCTTGCAATGTAATCTTTGAAACTCTGAGAAAACAACAGATTTATGCATTATTAAATAAGTTACACAATAATGAATGAATTCATCAATGAACAATATGAAGTAATTTTTATTATCTATTGTTGTAGGAGCGATTGGACCAGCAATGTCTGAATATATATTGAATAGTGGTCTTTTAACATAATTCTCTTCTTTCTCTTCTTTTGTTTTATTAAACGGTAATCACGCCTGTTTACCATTAATGCATGGTTCACATAAATTATCATTAGGTAAAATATGATAATTTTGTTAAATTGAGCAATTCTATTTGTATCCACTGTGAAATTAATACTTAGTAAGTTGTTTAGTATATTACCTGTCATGGTGACTAGCTTTATTGATACAAACACCATTTTTATCAAAATTAATACCCAAACTAGCTTCTTCCATTTTCCTCACAGACAATAACTTATATGGTACCTCTGGATAGTAGAGTACATTTTTCAATACCACACGTAGCCCTAAATTGGTAATGAACAATAACACCCCATTCTTCGCCTCTGATAATTTAATCGGAGACTGCAGGTTGTTGAAATTTTTCACAAGATCTTCTCGCTTAATGATGTGATCTGTTGCTCACGAATCTAAGATGAATTTAATGCTATTTTTATCTTCAGGTTGAATTTCCTTCTGGTATTCTGCAGTAATGAATACAGTACTATTATATACATTGATTGACTAATTTCAGCTATTTGAACGGTTCTATTTTGTTGATATTTGAGGGCCTTTTTATAATGAAAGCAATCCTTCCTAATGTGGCCCCTTCTACCACATCGATGATACTTAAATTTGGTTGAATATCCACTATCTTTGTTATTGAATTTTCCACCACTTTTATTATGATAATTTTTAAACTGTTTTCTTCTATTATTGTTATTACTATGGTGATTATATCTTTTGCTCACAGTTTCACTACAATGCTCCACAACTGGACACTACAAAGGCGGACACGTACTCTTTCTCTCCGAAAATCTACAAGAGACTAAATGATAATTTTAAACTAAAACTTATCCTACCTAACTATACCCTTGATAGTATGAAATCTGGCTAGCAGATGTCTACATATCTTACAAAGAAATTCGTTGTCCCTTATTTTATTATCTTATTGAGAAGACATCTTTTATTTGATTGCTTTACGGAAAATTTCAAAGTGAAATTTCTGGGGTTAGTTTTATTGCACCTATAGGGTTCAGCTTAAGTGAAGCTGCAGTAATCTTTTAGCTGCATTAATCTTTTAGTAATATCTTCAGTAGACTTATTTTTGTAATTTTTGGACTAAATATTTCAACAATATACCAACAACACCAGCACCACTTCTTTGATTTCTGCTTTTTCCCTGTATCTCAATACTATCGCTCACTATAAGAATGTATTCTGTAATCAACGCACCGTATAAAATGACAATGAATGCCCCTTTTCCTTTAAAGTTTTTCGGACTCCTAAAAATATCATGTAAACGCATATATATGTAATAAAACACTTGTGTATCATCCAAATCTAACCCTCTGCGTCTGCTCTAAATTGGGTTATATATACCCGAAAATGTTCTAAAATATTTCTAAAAACGGGGTTTAGTGTGTATCATCGTGTGCCACGGAACTAATTGTAAGCCATAAATTGCCAGATGTTAATCCACAGAGACGAGAAGACTTGGATAGTTTTAAGGATTTTACGAAGACCAGTGGGTTTCCCCAAACATTTTTGAATATAACATATTCCTATATTCAGGAAAGGAAAGATTTTGGGTTTTTTTTCTTTACCTGTTACAATAGTTAAAATAAAAGGGAAACCAAATTTTTAAATTTTTTAGTGAGTAATGAAGAGAATCGGGTGGTGTGTTGGTTGCTCCTACCCAGTGTTGGGCAAAATGTAATCTGATTTACGATTAACAATTACAATTAACCATGTAATCTGTAATCAGATTACTTTATAACAAATTACTAATGTAATCTATTTCCATAATTACATAATGTAATCGGTTAACGTGTAGTGTGATTACAAGTTAATTACAAGTTAATCGATTACATGTTAATTTCACTACATGTTAATTTAATGAATGTGATTACATTTAAGATATTTAAGGTATTTGTATTCTAATTCTTCATAAAACTCCATTAACTAATTTCGTACGAGAACAATACTATTTTGTTTCAATTAATTTCATTGTATTAATAACTACTTTTAAGTAATCTATAAAATAATCAAATTATATTGTAACAGATTACACATTTGATAGATTACAAATTCTCTCACAAGTAATCTGATTGAAATGTAATCAAATACAATGTAATTAGATTACTTGTTAATTTGAATAAACTGTAATGGAATGGAGTCAGATTACGCCCAACACTGCTTCTACCCTAGTTGGCGATAGGCCGTATATATTTTTTTGCTTAATAACAAAGGTACTATTGGTAGTACGTTATAAATTGACTTTTGAAGAGAATAAGGGCTGAAGTACAATGGACGCAATGCAACGAAACGGAACGGAGAGAACTGTCATATTTCCGCAACAAAACTGAAATGAATGCTAGCTGTTTACAATGAACGCATGCACAATTTAGAATTTGGGTTTGAAGTTTGCGCCAAGCTTGAGTCGAAAAAATATTGATTAAAATTAGGGAACGTTACTGTTATTGGCCTTTTTGAAAAATCTTGAAACAATAGTTAAAATTTATTTTTTTAGTTCTACGTTAATGTTAGAAAGACTCTTAAAATTTTAGATCAAACGATAATAGTTATTTATTAAATGAATTTTTTTTTTTTATTATCATAACTGTCAACGAAGACTTTTATTTACTTAAGTCCTAAGATAAGAGTCCTAAAAGAATTTTAATTTTTAAGTTTCAAGAAAACTGTCTTAGAAGATTTTTATAAATTGTAGTCAGTCCATAACTGTTACCAGAGACTTTTATTCATTTAAGTCCTATGATAAAAGTATCATAAGACTTTTATCTTTTCAATTTTTTAATAACAGTCTGATCGATTCTTTTATATTTTACAGTCAGTTATAATAATTATAGAAGACTTTTATTTATTTAAGTCTCATAATGGATCTGTCACAAATCTTTTATTGTTGCAGATCTTGGTCAGGCATCGTTGATTTTATATATGAGCGAGGCATTGTTGTCTTACTCCTTTAGTTTCTTCATCAAATCGAGAGATTGTGGAGGCATCGTCGATTTTATATTCAAGCGAGGTGTTACAAATTTTTGTTCTACTTGCCCAGTTTTTGTAGCTTGTCTATGATAATATTCTAAGATTTCCTTGTAATACTCATATGCATGGTTAATGCTGGGACACTCATCGTAAATATAAGGCTGTACCAAAATGAACGTAAAGTTACTTAATTATGGCGAACGCACCCTTTAAATTAAGCAGATGTAATAATGAATGAAATAAACAAAATTGGTAAAATTCTTATTTTATTATAGAAGAATAATGTGAAAAGAGGTGGTCCTTTAAAAGTAATATTTGGTAAGGAGCTAAGAAAGCGAGATATTGCTTCTGAAGGTCCTGCCGATTTTTTTTCAGATGCTTTTTATATTTTTTATATAATGTCCATAAAAGGCACAAATCTTCAATTAAATCAACTTACATTTGTTTAGGACAAAAATGTCAAAAATTAGTAAGTAAACCTCAGTCTCTTTACATACATTTTGGACCAGCCTGTATTTCGGTGGCCGTGAACTTATTCTTCTCTATAAGCTGGTATATAACAATTTTCCGGAGTATTTGTATGAGAAATTCCACCTGTTGCGATAGGCCTTCGGGGAGGGTTTGTTATTAGGTGCTTCTGGCAATACGGTAAGCGCTCTTACTATGTGCAGGCAATGCGAAAGTGGTGTTTTCTTCCTACTGATAAACAGCGAGTGCGCTCTGGCAATCATTTGTCTATATTAATGAAAGATGTTAGCTTTAAGGAACTAAACAATACACACTTGGAATTAGCTTTTTGTTTTATTTTCTTAATTTACTTAGATATGTGTTAAGGTTTAGTTTATTTTCATTAATTTTTAATTTAATTTTTTTCGTTTTTACTTCTTTCTTCTCTTATGGTGGTATATTTCAACATGCTTACTTAAATTCTCAATTTATTTAGTCGTTCTGCCATTTCACTTTTTTTTTATACTTTGATTATATAAAATTGCTCTGTCATTGTATGTATACTATGTAACTATTATAAATGTTAACTTATTCAATTTATATTATTATTTAATTAAATCAACGAATTTATTTATTCATTTATTTACTTAATTCATTAAATATACTAAAATATTGATAACTTAACCAGTGGCGTCACTAGGGTTGGTGTCACCCAGTGTGTTGACTCATGATGTCACCCCCCTCACGACACCCTATAGACCTTCTCCGAGTCCGCCAGTGCGAAATAACGGAAACATACAGAATCCTTAGTAACGTTTATAAACATAGATCCTATATTTACAAAGGCAATAGAAGAAAAAATTAATTCAAGGTCGGTTGGTAAAAGATTGTAAGAAGTTAAGAACTAAGAACTACATAGAAAATATGTTACTTTTTTAATTGTTATTTTAACATTAAATTTTATGTGATATTAAATCTCGACTAAATCAAAACTTTCCTTTTCTGGCCTTTAGAGCTGCAAACTTTTTAATTACTTCATCGAAATCAACTCCTTTCGCCAAATCACTTTCAATTGATAATATTGCAAGATCAGAAAGCCTTGACTGTTCCATGGTAGATCGCAAATAGTTCTTTATAAACTTTAGCTTTGAAAAACTCCTCTCACATGAAGCCACAGACACACAGATAATAAGAAATAATTGTAGGCTCACTGAGAGATAAGGGAGAGATTCTAGGAAGTCCCATTCAGCTCAAAATGTCAAGTACTGATCAGTCTTTGACTTCGTCGAGATCAGTCTTTGCTGCCTTCTGGTGCCTTCTCAACCTTAGTATTTCTAATAAAAGCTCTTCCTCTGATAACTCATCATAGAAAGTGGCCAATTTTGGAATGGACACCAGTAACTTTTCTTCAGTGGCAGATATCAAACTCTTGGCTTGAACAGCCTCAAACACGGCTGCTATTTCCTTGACGGCTCTTGATCTGATCTGGAGTTCAGAATGGACACGATCAATACACTCAAGCATTGCACTCTTCTGTTCTTCTTGCAGAGTTAGTCCAGCATCTCTCGTCTTCTCACCTGTCATTCTCTTCTTGAACCTGGGTCTGCTCTCTACTGAAATTCCATATTGGTCTGATTTTAAAAGCGCCTGTTCAATTGCCTGCTCCACAAGATGATGTGCCTCTAGCTTTGTCACCACTTGTCAAGAGTTAAGCCCTTAATATGAAGGTACAGCTGTCTAAGATTAACTTCTTCAAATACATCACACCAAAAGAAGAGGTAGCACAGAAACGTGAAATTGCAGACAGCAGGTAAGAGACCCCGGGCTGTACTTCTTGTGTCTAAATTTTCATCTGGATCACATAGAGCTTTTTACTGAGACTCCAGTGTGGTACATTAAAACATCTCATCAGTGAGTGGAAGCGACAAAGAAGGAAAATATTGTCTCAAGAGTTCCAAAAAAAGTGACGCAGAAGCATTTTCAGCAAAAGAGTGTTGGCCGCACAAGTTAAGCGAATGTTCCACATATCCACTAAAAATAGCTTTCCTATTCTTTGTTTTCAAAATGACTTGTACACCCCCATGGATTCCAGCCATAATCGCAGCATTATCGTAACCTTGAGCGCGGCACTTCATAATGTCGAGTCCATCATTTTCCAGATTTCTGATAATATCAGAACAGCTTTTTTCCCTTTTAAAGGGAAAAATTCCAGAAACACTTCTCTTACTTCAACTTTGTGAATTTTCATATATCTGATAACTTCGAATATTTGGTCAGTGCGTGATGTGTCAGATGTGCTATCGAACATGACCCCGAAATACCTGGCAGATTTTATATCCATGAAAAGCTTCTCCTTCACATGATTTGCTAGGACATGTATAAACTCATTCTGAGTTTTTGGTGCAAGATAAGATACTGATTCTTTGATTTTACATGTGCTTCGCTTTAATTTCATTAGGTGTTCTTTCAACACTGGGTCATATTTAGAAAGCATCTCAACCATTTCAAGAAAATTTCCTTTATTCAATGAAGATCCATCTTCATTATGGCCCCTGAATGCCAGATTTTGCTTGGCGAGAAACAATGTGGAAATATTTTTACGAACCGCCCTAATTTTGGTGTCACCACTTGTGATGGTGTCACCCGGTGCGGTCCGCACCCCCCGCACCGCCCTAGTGACGCGACTGAACTTACCTGTCCTAGAAGGTAGAACTGAAGCTCTGAACACTTTCTGTACGTTTTCAGTTTTCATAAGGTATATAATGAAAAAGAGGGCTTAAAACAGAAAAACTGTTCGTCGACTTCGCACCGGGTATGAAAAATGTTTATCATTCGGAGAGTGAGGCAACTTTGCATTGCAATTTCACAATCTCATGGCCGCTCAAAAAATACCTCAGGATATCTTGACAAGCTACTGAAATAAGAATAATAAAAGCCAAATCAAATAACAATCCTCAAACCTCAACCTTTCCGAAATATTTCTGTATGTATGCAACATCACAGTAGTTGAAAGTATAATAAGTACCTACCACAAATAAATAATATGTATATTAATCGAACAATTTTTACAACAATAAAGGTAATGGACAAAATTTATTGCGTATAAGTATACTGAAATAATGTGGCTGAAGGTGCTCTAACGGGAATGAGTTTATTCTCTCCATTTGGTCCTTTATATACCATATAATCTCGCCCATTGATGAATTTCCTGACTCCTTCCGGTCTATTGATTTTTTTCCTTATTCTACTAACATTCATCAGGACGCTAGTGCTTGTTTTGAAAATACTTCCATATGGTGGTGGCGGTGTAGCATTTTGCACAAATGATGATCGTATTATGATTGGTTTATGAATTTTGTTTAGAATTACATTTGCTGATTCTTTTCGTTCATGAATTCCATTTAAGAATCGAAAAGTTATTTCTGTCACGAATACTACAGAGGCTGTTGCGAATCCTGTTAACATTATATAATACGTCATCGTAAGGTCACCATTCCTAAGCTGTCTTTCGGTTCCTCCCAAATCTTGGGGACAAATTTCAGCATTCGGGAGATTGTTTTCGAGCAGATGTTTCACAATTCCAGATTCGACAAGATTTCGAAGTCTAAAAGAATATGATTTTAAGAAAAATATATTTTAAAGTATTTTCTTGAAGATTTAATCCCGTTCAGATCATTTTTTGGTTTAAATAAATAAAACTAATAAAGACCCGTTTATATCTACAGACTCATATCGTGGCAGACAAGCCAAATATTCATTAATACTTTATGTGTCAGGCAGGTCGCACCAGAGATGCTAGTGCATGGTGCATGCACCATGCACTTGCATCATGCTCTTCAAAAAAGCATCATATATACTTTTAAGCGACACGCCACGCACCAATGCAGCAATTGCTTGGTGCAAGAACTTGCTGTACTCATGCTGCAAGCAAGCATTTTTATTTGAGCATTGCACGTACAGCTTTTGCATCAAGCATTTTAGTAATGGCCGATATTTAGATGAGATATTCATAGAAGGACGAACTGATAAAAATAATGCATTTATAATTTAAGCACTTTACTTGGGAGTATGCGCAATTAATCGGCTAACTATACAACATATGCGAAGTGCATACTTAGTGCATGTACGATGCATTTGCATCTTTGATGGGTGGCCTGCATAAGAGCTTATACATATATCTAACGTAACGTTAGTGCACAGATACGCAGAGACACACCCCGTTTCCGGATGACATACTCGCGGACAATATTTTTTCTGTGCTGGTATGGTCCTGACCATATTTCGTCTTCGGCCTTCAACGGATATATTTCGACACATTTTTAACAATAACAATTTTTGGAACATTTTATTGTGATCGTTTTACTATAACAAATAGAAAATGAGCATCTTAACGTAATCCTTAACACAATTATTGGAACGTGGTGACGGAATCCTTCTGCTGTCTGTTTGCCTATCGATATCGTATCGCCAGTGTGAATACTTTAATTTCGTAAAATGCCGTGTCTACCACGATAAACGATACGTATATGTAGATATAAATGGGCATTAACAATTCAATCAGTTTTGAATACTAGTGGTTGTTAAAGAGTGATCTGGTCCAGATAATATCTGCAGTAAATGATTACAGCTACCATTTTAAACTGCATAAATACTTACTCACTATCAAAAATATGCTTAAATTTTGATCCCTTGGGGTACACGAATAATCTGTTCATTCTCAATATGGCCTTTTTTGATTTAGCAAACCGACAGTGCTCCTTCTGGTTTTTCAGGTCTGTTGATCTGCGGTTGCTATAGTCCAAGTATAATGCATGATCAATTGCTGGCTTATCTCGAATAAAAATGAAATCCTTTTGTCCAACGTATTTGGTGAGGATAACTGTGTCATTTAATTTATCTTCGAATAGAGCCATTTGTTTGCTAACAATTTTTCCTAAATTCGCTAAAGGCTCGTCTGCCTGAAAAAAAAAACGGTGTAAATTGATTGAGAATTTTTCTTTAGTTGTTATTTTATTATAATGCTCATAATTTCTAAGTTAATCTTAAGGCACAGTAAATTCCTCATGTGATTCTTACTATTCCAAATTATTTCTAAAAATTCTTATTAAAAATCCCCTTCATCCATTTTCAAGTAATATTCTTATCACTGTATAGAATTATATTTTCATATGCAGTTTCTTAGGTAAGCATTTTTTGTTTACAGAGTGATTTTTAATTAGTGGTCGTCAAACAAACAGATGATAAGTTGTAGTGTTAAAAGCGAAAAATTGCATGGGAGGACGGGAGGAAATTTTCCAGGATTAGGGTGATTAATAATTGACAGTTTTCAGGTACTTCAGGTACCTTTTAATGTGAGAATTGTTTCTTGTAATAGGTAACATAATGCTCTATCCTTATGTGAATATCCAGTTCCCATACTGTTTACATTTATGACACAGTACACTTCAATATGACAAATCGTTTTTTTTTTCTAAAAATTCAAATGTCGCGCCATTACGCGCAATATAGCGTTATTACCATGTGAATTATAATGCACTTCAGAATAGTCCCTACAGTCCCCTCAGTCAAATCAAATATAAAATTAAATTGCTTAACACTATCACGTCATTCATGCCTCTCCATACAGAATGCCGAAAAGTAACGAATCCATTTCATCTGATTGTGACGAAGCCATCGACTCTATGTCAGAGTTGGTTAAGTCCCAACTCGAGGTCAAAGATCTAGTGAAAGGCTTATATAAAAGGCATTCGAGAGAGAGGGAAAGGAAGACTTTCAAATCGGCAGAGAAACGTTTACAAGCGTTTACTACATATTGGAAAGAATTCTAAACTCGCCATATGGCAATTCAAAGGAGAGCTACAAAAGAAGATCTCCAGCTAGATTATTTCACGAAAGAAATATTTAGCGACATTGAAAAGGCAGCAAACATGAAAGAGGACATAGACAGACTAACACCAACTTTCAGCAATCCTCCCCATACACAGACATCATATGCCAACAAAAGTTTATGTAATAGTGAAACACTCCCTAGAATCAAGCTGCCGATATTCAATGAAGAATATTCTACATAGATCTCATTTCATGATCTGTTTAATTCATTAATACATATGTTGACAAATTGTTAAAAACAAATCTAATAGGAGAAGCTGCTCAGGCATTATGAAATATGAGGCACAATTTATCAATCAGCTTGGCAACTCCTAAAGGAACGCTACTCAAATAAGCGGATCTTAGTCAATGTCCAATTAAAAATATATTGTCTCTCCCAACAATTAATCATGATTCCACCGATAACATTAAAAGACATCTAGACAATATAACCGAAGCGTTATTAGCACTAAAAAACTTAGAAGTAGAAACTAAGAACTGTGATCCAATAATTATATATTTGACTGTACAAAAATTACATTCAGCCATACACCAATTATGGGAGCAGAGCTTCCACAGTAGCATAGAACTACCACAATTATACACATTAACAAAATTCCTAGAGACTCGCTTTAGAACTCTGTAAATTATAGGAAACAAAAATACGTCATCAAATATGACCATGAGAAAACCATTCTTACCTAAACCAAATTATGGATTCTTGAATAAATGCAAAATTTCAACACCAGTTTACCCACCTATTACTCTCAAAAAAAAAAAAAAATTGCAGCCATTGCAAAAATGAATGCTTGAATTATTGAATGAATGATTTATTATTACGCAAATTGTGCAAACAAGAAATAAATCCTTAAACTAGCACAAGGAAAGTATAAATTTATGGAATAACATTTAATTTAATTATAATGTAAAGTACAGAACTACAAGTAAGTTAACAATAAAGGTAAAGGAAAAAAAACGACAAGAGTATTAAATGCAAGCTAAAGCACCAGAAGATAAGCGGTAAGCTACAGCCGAAGAGAAATTAATAAAAAATTGATAAGAGATTTAACACAGATAAGGGTATACAATTGAGGAAACATAAACATATCATAAATTTTGTTCATCTTAATCTTGCCCCGTTGATAAATGATTAAATAAAAGAACTTCAGATTTCTTGAAATTGCCCGCAGCGTCCACCCGCTTAATCTGGACAGAAATCTGATTATATACCCTCACATCGCCGACGAAGCACGAACGACTCGTGAGAAAATAAGAGAAACATGGCAAAATAAGGTTATTAGACCTCCCTGATGTTCCCATGCGCAGTTTTTCATACAAATACTGAGGATGGCGGAAAAAAAGTAGTTTATTAATAAACACACAGATCCTGTATTGAGAATAAGCATCCAAGGTAATTCCCAAAATTCTTCCCGAGTATGATGAAATATGGTCATATCTCCTAAGAAGAAAAACGTATCGAGCACAGGCATTTAAAGCCACATTTAGCTTGTGCTTACTATTGGAATCCAGGCCGGCATATATGACGTCGCTGAAGGTTATAATAGGAACCATCAATGCCCTGATAAGTTTCATGCGGGTTGATTGGGAAATAAAATGTGCAGTCACCCAGAGTCTTCTCACTCCGCCATAAATCTTTCCCATGCTAACATGATCGGACCAATCAAAGATTCTTAACTTGAGACTCATAAGGAATAATGGAAACGCCAATCTCAATACGAGACAAACAGGAGATATTAAGATTTTCTTTATATATAACAATACCATTACACTTCTGCGGGTTCACTTTAAGCTAATTTACATGAGACCAGTGTAAAATAGCAGACAGATCTTCATTCAGCCGGAACACAGCATCCTCAATTAGTCCCAATGGCCTTTGTATATAAAGTTGTATGACAATGATTTATGGACTCACAGATGTCATTAATAAATATGGAGAACAAAATGGGGCCATTCAATGAACCTTGAGGAACGCGCCGCTAAGACCGGAAGAATCGAAAAATACTGGCCATCTACTACCACCTGCTAGAATCTATGCGTTAAGTAACCTGCGAAAAACCTCATCGCGGATTCTGAAAAACCGAAGTCACGAAGTTTATTCACAAGAAGTTGGTGATTGACGGAATCAACAGCCTTTGAAAAATCCAGAAGAGTCAGCACAGTCAGAAAGTTCATATCAATTCCCTCCCGTATGTCATCAGTTATCTTTAAAATAGCGGTGGTAGTATTATGGCCATTCCGGAACCTGGACTGCCATTTATATAGCAATTCGTTCTCCTCCAAGTGTGGTCTAATCTGCGTGCTTACGAGCTTTTCCAAAATTTTAGACAGAAAAGATGAGATACTAATTGGCCGAAAATCACCAACACAGATCGTGTTAGCATTCTTAGGGATTGGAACAACCCTTGCGATCTTCCAGACCTGGGGAAAGTATGATGAAGTTATACCAGAATTAAAAATATGGGTCAGCTCCTGAATAACGAGCGGTAGTAACAGTTTTAAAAAACGTGGAAAGATTCCATCCAACCTTGTAACATTCGAATTAATAGAAAAAAAAACTGCGTTTATAACGTCAGCCTCACATACATTAGAAAGGGAGAAGCTAGATGTTGTTAGTGCATTTGGTATTTCAATATTTTGAAACGATATAACCATATAATTTTACATTGTCCAACATTTCGAACTCTGACCACCCGACAACGACACGAAGTTGTCACAATTAATCATTTATGCTTATCACCAAAGCACACTGCACCAAATTGCACAAGCAATAAAGGTGCTATCTGAGCAACAAAAGTCATAATCACTGACATGTATATAAATGGACTGCTCGTTGAACCATGAAAGCAAATGGCACACCAATTTCATATTACTGCCTGTCCCTTTCCGTGAGTGCATACTTTCCCACTGAACTGTAACGATTGGGTACGAGAAATTGCTTAAACTGGCAGCTTGGTAATCAAAACTTTCCTACCAAAATAGCCTAGTGAAAAACACTTCTTTCGGCTCAAAATTAGAATTTAACAATGCAAATAGTCCCAAATACTTTTGCGGTAAGTTCGGTAAATCCCCTGACATGCATATAAGTAAATACCCAAATAATTTAAATATAGTGCCGGTTTACGACAGTTGGTAGCATTGACAGTGAGTCCATTTATATACATGTCAGTGTTCATAGTACACTGCTTCACTACGAGCAAATAAATTTTTGTAAATAAATCACATAGACAGCTCACCCAAAATTCCAAGTGTTGAAGTGTTAAAACCGAAAAATTTCATGGGAAGATGGGGGAAATTTTTCAGGTTCAGGGTGATTAATAACTGAAAATTTTCAGGTACTTCACTTAACGTTTTAATTTGTATTTTCGGTGATTTGTAATCTATTAATTTGAGACATGTTTCTTGTTATAGGTAGCATAATGCTCTATCCTTATGTGCATATCCAATTCCCATACCGTTTATATTAATGATGCGCCATTTACGCGTAATATAGCGTAATCTACCTTGTAAATTATAATGCACTTCTGAATAGTCCATACAATCCCCTTTATATCGGCATACCATTTATTGCTCTTATTTCACTACATACCCAGTGCAGGTTCGTAGAACCTAATTAAGATAAAGGGTACCCTATGATTTTTCAGAAACCACTTGTACCTTTATCAACGAACGAAAAAAAAATTAACATTTGAAGTAAATTTGTGTTATTTTAATAGAACTTTTCGCTCTTTACAAGATAACAGACTTTTTAAACAATCACAGTAATAGCTGGATTATATTTACAATGCCGATGTCGGCGTGGTGGTCGTAGTCGTTTCGTCGTCAATCGCCGAAAAAACACCGGGCAAGTTCCATTGAACATCTGCACCAGGCGGCAGCACCAAACATAAATTTTGACTGACATTTGAGTATTGTCACTTTGCTTGTAGAGCTCTGCTGGTTTGAAATTTGTTGTAATAAAGTTGTAAAATAATAGTAAAATATAATAATAATACAAATTATCAAATGGATCTTGTACCATATATGTAACTATTTTAATAAACTCAATTTACTTATGTGCGTCTATATGTCTTATTTGAACTTTGTTGTGCTATTAACAAATGTAAAGAACAAAAGAATCTGGACAAGAGCGATTTTTACGGAGGAAAATCGGAAAAATCATGGATTCTTTCCGAAAGACCTCAAGATTATTAAAGATCACGATATTTCGGAAGGCTGTTCGTATGGACGTGAAAAAATTTAATCTTCTATCCTCATTCTTAAAGGAAAGATTAACGAAAGAATCGTCACGGAGGGCAATTGAAGCCGTATTTCTTTTGACAGTATGTTTAATGTAAGTTATAAAATTGCTAAATGCGCAGAGTTTTTATGTAACTTACAGATTTCCAACTCCACAGATATTTATCGCAAGGCTCTAGCTGGCAAATGATTTCTCGGGCTGTGCGGCAAGTAATTCTGGAGAATTGGATATTTAGAAAGCACTCCGTGGAATATAACTTGCTATGTTTAATGAGGATAAATGAGAAAAGCTTTCAGAGGGCTTTTACAAAATGACAGGCCTACCTAATTGCGTGGAAGCTAACGACGGGAAGCACATTCGAATCAAGTGCCCTGTGATGTAAACGATGTATCAGAAATAAGAACGAAATTAATGTGTGATGTAAATTAGTTTGAGAGGTCGATCGAATTTTACAAAACAAGTACAGGCAACCTAAATAAATAATGGTCGCACAATTAAGCTGCCACTAGGAAGCGACTTGTTATGTATCGATGCCAAATTGTTGAAATCACAAATCAACAAAAATGAATTAAGCAATGCCATAAAAGTAGGTGAGTGCTAGTATCGCGAAATGATTGGGAAGGCTTCGGAGCAGCCTGAGTTTTAGGAAATGTCGAGTTTTGAGTAAACCTTCGATACGCTAAGAACGCGCCGTAATTGTATTAACTGAATATACAGAGTAAATAAAGTAGTGGTTTTTATATTATTTCGGTGGTTTATTTCAATAATTTCATCCCCAAATAAATAAATAAAATAAATATCCATTACAGTCATTACTTAAATGTTTAATATATGTTATTTGAAATTTAAATAAAAGTCCAGGTCTTTTATTAATTTTTTTTTTAATTTTCCATAGTTTTTTTATTTTTTTCCTTTTGTAATTTAATTTCCTCATGAATAGCCCACTCTGTCACACTCATTTGTAAACCTTTTGATACTTAAATTAGATCGTTCAACTTGTACGCTCTCGCTGTTAGAATATTATATAACTTCATTCTTTCCATAAAGAAGGCTTCTTTGGTCACTTGTATCAGTTCCTGCATGTCCTTCCTAGCTTGTTCAACCTCATTCGTCAACTTTCCTTTTTTGGTGAAAGACCTTCCGCTAAAGTTTAAGGATGTTGCAGAGGTGGAAGTGGAGGGTCTGTGCTGTTGCTGGGAGAAAGTAGAAGATGCGTCAAACTCGATGAAACTACTGAAAGCATCTTCATCGACACATTCCTCAAGTTCCATTTCGATCGGCTTCTCAACGTCGAATTGGAAATTACCCAAGGTCTTTTAGAAAAAGGCAAAGAATTATTATTATTAAAAGAATTAGAAAGAATAAATCTAAAAGTAGTGCTTAATAAATTATTTACCTTAGGTTTGCAAAGTAACATTCAACCAAGAACCGCATAAATTGAAAAAATGTGTACTCCCGTTTTGGGGAATGTGACGCATCTCCTTCTTGGTTTTTTTTCTCTCTAATAACTGTCGCGCAAGCTTTTCCACCACATTTTACTTTGTTTACGGAAAAATTGTCACAAATATACAAAAAGAACTCAACATTGTATCTTTATACTGAACTTATCTAAAACTCCCTTTTGGGTAGATAATTCTACTAACTTCTTTTTCCTTAAATCAACGTTATTATAGCTATTTTTTTATTAAAAACAATCACAAATGTGGTTTCATTTCGTGGTGTTTTTTCATTATACTTAGATTTAGATCCAACATATTGGCAACAATTGAGCGCCAGCGTTAAAAGTACGATTAGAGGGGGTCGACGGCTACGCCCACGACGATGACGACGCCGGCGTGAGTAATGTATTGCAATTCATACAAGCAGTACTGTCTCTAAATATTTTTGACATTGAATGACGATCATGCCGGTGTCGGCGTTGTTAATGTAATTCTGCCATTATACTGTTTATCTTCTTTTTTAAAGCCTTTATAAACTAGACTGACATAAAGTTATTTGCACAAAAACAATATCAAAACATGGCCTACTCTGAAAATTATTCCGAATTCGTAACGCTGTTTTAGCCTCCACGGAAAACTTTGCCTGGATTAATTTACCAATTCGATTTGATAACGTTGTTTTCAATGTCAATACGCTTGATGGATATAGTACTTTTCTTTCGATGGGAGGTATCCAACGCCGACATCGCTGCAGCCATCGTAGAATTAGGAAACGAGTTTGCCGTGTGTGCGACTAAGTCCGACTATAGCCCCCACGCCCTCTAAGGATTGACGACATTAAAGCTTCGAAGTTGAATCTTTCGAAGCATGAAATTTTGCTGAAGTTTCAAAGTTTTCGAAGATTCGAACCACGATTGTTTTACCAACGATTCGGTGTCAGCTCTTTAGTGTTAAGGTTAAGTTATAATATTTGAGGTTACCTGAAATAATTATTGAATAATTTAAAGAGTGTCTCAAGTTTTCCGGGGAATAGACGGAACCAAAAGATGTTATGGTCGTAGCATACTGCATGCAGCAGTATGCTATACTGAGGCTAGCAGCATGAGGTGGGCGCGGACTGTTTCCTATATGGATGGAGATCTATACGCGTCAAGCGCACCCGAATGAGGGAGAAGAAGAAGAGATGAATGTTAGACATTTTTGTTGATGGATTCGTTTGAGCGTCAATGACGTAAAGCAAGTTTCGGGAAATTAAAGACTTAGTGCAACGATTTCAAGAGCATAAAAAAGAATCTGGGACTTAAAGAAGTCATCGGCTAATCAAGGAAGACAAAAAGGGAAAAGAACAGAGAAGTTTGCAAAATTGAAGAGGTAAGAAAAAATTATAAGTAATCGGAGAGAGAGGTAGATTAAAAGAAATTCCTAGAGAAACTCGAGAGGGAACTGCGAAGACGGTCTTGCAAGAAGGCCAGAACTACATCTTGAAAAATCTGAAAAGGAACCCAAGAAAACAAAAAGAACAAAAAATGTCATCTAGAAGTGGAGTGTAGGTTGCCAGAAAGTCCGAGGGATTCTTTGGAAAATAAGAAAAACCCCGTAAGGGCAATCTCATGGCAGGGTGACTGCGGAAGCAGGGAATTTTCGCCAAGTCCGACAACAAAACAATTATCCAAAGTAACTCGACCACGAATTAGTGCTGAGAAGCAGAACAATGGAGAGACGGGATAGAAATCCTTATATTGGAAGTGCAACGTAGACTGGTATTTAAACCTTTATATTGAAATCACAACGACATTTTAGTATTTAAATCTTTATATTGAAATTACAACGTAGATTCAGTCTTGAGCGAAAATGATAAGTGCTCCCAAAGGCTGAATAGACTTTGTTTTGTCCGAAAGTAGAATGAATGGGCGAATAAAAGATATCAAGCGGGTTAGGTAGTTTAGTAATTATTAGGAATGTCAAGCAGGTATCCTGATGCGGCATCATAGTAAAAAGGGTACCACCTTCTTGCTGCTTTAAGCAAGTGAACCGTCCCAGCAGTCGACGAGGTCGAGGAAGAATTTTTCGGTTACATATATATATATACATATATACCATAACACCTTACATTTTCAGAGTGCAGGCGGCGTCCTTAAAATAATTTTTATTCTTCATACCTTAAAGTTGTGGAATTGTGCGTACTTAAATAATTCACGCGCTTACAAATCCGTCACTTGTTCGAATACAGACAACTAAAGGGGGCCCATGATGGTCCTGCTGGTTCGGTTTTTATATTCTCTTTAGGCACCAGTTCAGTGTTAGGTTCCAGAATAATGGAGTGGTAGAATACAGATGGGAAGGCCTTGTTGATCTGCCCCATTTCCTTTAATTATTATAGCCATTAGTATTCTAATTGGCTGTTGTTTTTCAGAATAAGTATCGTTGTTGATCAGAATGATTGATGTTGTTTGTCGTACAAGGTATTATTGATTATCAGGTTAAATATAACTACTTGTTGGGAAATCATTATCATTGTAACTAGTGGATTATGAGGTGAATTAGGTTATTACGTGAGCCACTGTGTAATTAGGCTCTCAATTAGTACCATGTCAATCAATAATAAAATAATGTTTATAACGTAATGTTGTGCTAGAACAGTTTTCTTTCATCCCTGACTCTCCTGGAGTCCTCTTGATGTAGTGGTCGAAAAGTTCCACTACTCCTTTATTTTCAGGTAGCCATAGCGATAGTGTATTATATCGCCCACAGTATCGCAGGGTGGTTGGGGCAATGGCGTTGGAAGCCAGGTGTTCCAATTCAGTAAGTGGTAAGTAGTGTAAAGGTCCCTTCAAGACTGAATGTATGTTACGGCTTTTGGTTTGGCCGGCACGATTTTTTTTGTATATGGCTGGTGGCACAACGGCAGGTTTTCGTGGAACCTCCCCACACTCTCCGCCAATAGCCGAGGCGAGCTAGCGTGCCGCCATGCAGTCAACGCTGTCCACCGAGTGATCTGTCAGCCCATGCTGGCAGTCTGGACTTCACGTCCAAGTCAATCACTCGATCATACTTCCATAACAAAGACTTATGGTTATGATAAGAATACGTAAATTTTATTGAGTCTCTCATATTTCATACGACCTAGATAATAAGTTAGAAATTAAGTTCAATAAAAAAAAAAAAACTAAGTGTATGTTGATATGTATGAATCAGTCATCATTACTACACAATTTGGTGGTTGTTCTCGCCCTAAAATTTGCTTACTTACAATTTTGTTCAAGAAAGAATTTTTTGGGATTCTCCGGTATATAGCAAAAGCTAAAAAATGTTCTAATTTGTTATTTCATCACACAACCCATTAATTTTTGGTGACAAGTTTCAAGTCTTGGTTTGACTCATCAACAGGTCACAAATAGCGAAATTGTGTGATTTGAAAAACAAATGAAAAAATGAAAAAAGAAGAAAGAAATGAAAAGTTTGAGAAAATAGAAAAAAACAATTTTTTTATTTATTAAAAAAAATTTAAAAAAATTTAAAGAAACAGATTCATTCGAAGCGAATCGAACCTGTATACGCCACACAGTGGGCTGAAAAATAAAAAAGAAAAGGAAGAAGAAGAAGAAGCGTTTCGTGTCAGCAGAAAACCTAACACTCATCGGTGCAGCTTGGTTTTCTGCCTGCTGCAGACGCTTGAAAATAGATCAAACTGATCTCTTCTCATATAAACTCAGAAATAAATTCTGGGTGTGAATTATATGAGGAAAAACACTCCTATACAAGCCCAGGAGGAAAAATAAATAAGAAGATTACTCTTTTGGACTTTTTACCGGGTTAAACTTAATTTTGTTCAAGAAAGAATTTTTTGGGATTCTCCGGTATATAGCAAAAGCTAAAAAATGTTCTAATTTGTTATTTCATCACACAACCCATTAATTTTTGGTGACAAGTTTCAAGTCTTGGTTTGACTCATCAACAGGTCACAAATAGCGAAATTGTGTGATTTGAAAAACAAATGAAAAAATGGGTCGTTTTACACTTTTACACTGGGTGTATCTCTTTTATCTTATACGGGAAATATACTATCAGCTACGGGATGCCGGGTATATCTCGAATGCGGTAAAGCTTGCACTCGCCAGGAATCTGAGAAATTGTCTCGAATACGGAAAACCTCGTACTCGGTGGGAATATTTCTAACTACGGGATGACGGGTATATCTCGAATGCGGTAAACCTCGCACTCGGCAGGAATTGACTTGATAAACTTCTTCGCTGGCTATAAACTGAAAAGTTCCTAGCTGGTCGAAGCTTGTTGACCAACTGATTTATTCTTGGTGCCAGCTCGCCTTTTATAGACGTGAAAGTGTGGCCGTCTTGAGGATTCCATTCGACATTTGACATATCAGGCATCCTGAGTTACCATCATTCATGGAACGTCAAGAGGGTTTGTTCATACATGAGCATTTAAGTTTTACTTCATTGTAAACAAATCATTCAGTCAATCGGGTTAAGCACTATTTACTATTGTACGGCATGCACTAACGGATATTTATAGATTTAAATACTTATTTGTAACTTCGTTACATCACCCTCTTTCTTCGCCAAAACAAAAATAACTGTTACATTGGTTCAGTTTTGTTACTTATTATTTTACTGTGGAAAACATGATTTATAGTGGAAAACAACATATATTCTTTTTTATAACGGAAAAGAAATGTTTTTATTTAAAAATATTCAGTCATCATGACATATATACATTATAAAAAGAAAATCTTTAGTTTTAATTTAGCCTCTTGGGCAGTGGTGACAACACTTTTCGCTGCACCCATTTGCTAGGGTGTGCACACATAGCGGTCCATTTGGTCCATGAGCTACAAATTTTGTTGCTTTGCCAAACGGGGCTAGCACTGCTTCTATTCCTTTGAATAAATCATCGGTTAGTGGTGGCGGCTGCTTCTTTTTACTTGGGTTCGGATGAGTAGTTCCCGGCTTCTTTGGTTTAGCGGCCTTAGTTGTTTTATAGTTGGCGATCTTCGGTTTATTCTGTTGAGCAATCTGTTGTACAATATCTACTACTGGTGTTCGTGGTGTCAAAAAGCTGCTGGGTTTTTGTGGCTGAGTGGGTTTTCGTTTACACGGATCCTGAATTGACGACGGAATCAGTTTTGTACTTTTAGGTGCCTGCATGGTGGTTATTTGTACTTCTATATTTTTCGTGGAGGATTTGAGAAACTGTTACTTGACGTGTTGTCGCCATGCTGTTTACTTTGCCACTGAAGACTTTTGGTTTATCTGTAGGGTTTAAATAAACACTGTGGGTGCTACCGTGTTCTGGTTTATAATACTTTTTTAGATCTTTCACGTGGGTTACACCGGCTATGTTTCCTTCTGGTGTTGCGAGTTTGACGATGACAGGCGAAATTACTTTAGCTACAGTATATGGTCCGATATATCGTGGCCCCAATTTTGCAGTATAACTTTTAGCAGTGGATGAAAGTATTCTTTCTTTTCGTAGAACTAGATCTCCTACTTGTGGACACCAATCGCGTCGGCGGTTGTTATAGTAGCGACGTTGGTCGGTAAACGCTTTATCCAGATTGATTCGGACGATTTCATGTATTTCCTGTAGGTTTCTCGCTATTTCGGTGATTTCTGTGGTCGGAACTTTTCCTCCTGTTTCTCTATATAAACTATTTGGTGACATGATTTCTCGGCCAAAATTTAAATAGTGTGGAGGATAGCCGGTAGATTCATATTTGCTAGTATTTACAGCCAACATTAATTCTGGTAAGTGTTCGTCCCACTTCCAATGGTCCTGGTCCACGTATTGAGCAATCATTGTCTTTATCACACGGTTTGCTCTTTCAGTCGGATTAGCTTGCGGTGTATATGGGGGTGTAAATCGATGTTTTATTTTTGAATCTTTTAGCAGAGTTTTAAATTTTCTACTTGTATACTTAGTGCCATTATCGGATATTAATACTTCGGGATAACCAAAACGAGAGATTATTCTTTCTCTGAAACCACGTATTAGTCCAGCTGTGGTGGCTTGTTGGAGAGGCATTAACTCTACCCATTTCGTAAATTTATCCTGGAATACCAATATTGCTGTGTGATCTTTTGATGTACGAGGGAGAGGTCCAATGAAATCGGTGCTAACGATTTGCCATGGTCGATTAGCGGGGAATCCATGCATTAAACCAGCAGTTTTCTGTTGTTCGGCTTTGTATCGTAGACATATGTCGCAACTTCGTACATATTTCGCAATATCTCGGAACATTCCAGGCCAATAATAATATTTAGCAATGCGAGCTATAGTTTTGTTGATTCCAAGATGGCCAGCGGCGACATTGTCATGATTTTCTGCAATACTTTACTTTGGAGGGATTTGGTACGCAAGCTTCCACGGTACAGCGTTCTCGGTGTAAGTTGTTGTAGAATCAAAAAATCGACGATACATTTGTCCATTTTCAATTTTGTAGTCCGGGCACAATTCGGGTTGATTTTGTGTTTGGTAACGTTTGTTTTGATACCATGGACATTCGCAATTTATCTCAATAGATAATAGTAAAGTGAATAGAGAGGTTTGTGACTCTGTATTCCTTAAGGGTTTACGTGACAGTGCATCAGCTACTACAATCAGTTTTCCTCTTCGGTATTTGACGTCAAAGTCGTAAGATTGTACTTCGATAGCCCATCTTGCAAGTCGGCCAGAGGGATTTTCCAGTGTATTCAGCCATTTTAATTCTTGATGGTCGGTAATAACGGTGAACTTATAACCTTCCAGATATGGTTTCATTTTTCTGATGCCCCATAGAACGGCGAGACACTCTTTCTCTGTCACGGAATACTTTTGTTCGGAATTATTTAACATACGGCTAGCATAGGCATCGACCGGCAATGGTAAATGCTGTATATGGTCGGCATTCTACTGTCAGTGGGACCTGTCAATAATCTTGCTTTAAGTCAAGTGTGGAAATGTGTTTTGCGCCTCTCAATTTATCCAGTATATGGTTGATTTGAGGTAACGGTAGGCGTCTTTAACGGAATTCTCATTAATTTGTCGGTAGTCAATACATAATCTACATCCGCCCTGTTTTTTACGTATTAGTACAATACAATGGGTGAATTGTATGGACTTTTTGACGGTTCTATCTGGTTTTCGGCAAGGAGTTCATCAATTTGCAAGTTTATAATTTCTTGCATAGCGTGGTTATGGGGGAAGTAGTGTTGTTTTATCGGCCGGTCATATTTCATTTGGATATCGTGCTGTGTTATCGGAGTGGGTCCGGAGATTTTGTCAAGTCTTTGAATTTGAGTGGACAGGGATTCGATTATTTGGTTTTTCTGTATATTGTCTATCTCGTGGGATATTACCACTGTACATGTTGCTGATTTGGATAATTCCTCTTCAATATTCATGATTCTTGGTGAAATTTCCTGGTTCCATATTTTTACTTATATGTCAGCTTTCTTAAGAAAGTCTACACCCAGTATGATGGTTTCGGCTAGATCTGGCATGTAGTAGAATAAATGTGAAATTTTATGATTATTCCATTGTGTGTCCACCATATATGACTGGTGGATTTTAAATTCACTACTATTCGCCATTCCAGTTCTCAAAGAACATGATGTCGGAGGAATATTATGTAATTCCAGCAGATTTTTGACTTCATTACCAATAAATGATTTTGCAGCTCCAGTATCTATGAGTGCTATACACGGTGTTTCAATTATTGACATGGTAATGAAGTATCGGTCGTCCTCATAGTGTACGTCTATCATGGTTGTATCGGGTAGACTGGTTTTTAAGGCACCTGGCTCTGGTTCTGGGATTCTCGGCTGCCTTGTCTCTCCGGTATCCCTTGGTCTTTTAACGGTCTATTCATGTTTTGGCCATGACAGTCACTAGTTAACACACCTAGTTTTCCACATTGTGAACAAAATATTTTCGGTGGATTTCGACATTTGTGTCTACGATGTCCCAGTTGTCCACATCTCCAACAGCTCTCTGGCCTTATATGTGAAACGTTTCTTGGCAAGGCTGGGGTGTTTGTTTGCCAGCGCATGAGTGACTGGATGGCCGTGATATAATCTTTGGCCCTTTCTCTAGGTTTCTGTAACCTAGTTCGGATCTCATCGGCTAGTTAATACTGAAACGTGGTGGCAAGAAAAATAGTTTGAAGTCACTTATGAATTCATCCCATGTCGTGCATTGTTCTCGGTTGTTACGATATTATGCTAGTGCTGTCTTTGTCAGCTGCTCGGGTAATGCATTCAACAATCGGTCGGTTAGTATACTGTAACATTGTGCCATTTCCTCAATTCTCTCGAGGAAATTTAACGGATCCTGACCTTGGTCAAATCTCACGTTCCATTTTCTGACTTTATCCATAATGTCAGCATCTGAAAGTGGTCGGTCTCGGATTTCTATCGGGTACGGAATATTTTGAATATTCGGTATATTATTACAAGGTATCTCCTTGTCGATAATCCTCAGGCGTGTTGGCGGTATATTCGGTATATCGGTCTGTGTTTCGGATGTAATCGGAGGTGTCATTTTATCGGCCTTAGTTACACTGTCTGCAAGACGTTTTTGCAGTTCATCCATGGTTCCCTTTGTATTTAAACCACTATGGTCTAATTCAATGACTAGTTCATTCTTATTCAGCTAATGAATTTGCTTGGAGATTGAGCTTATTGCGTTAAATAGTTCTCTTTGTTTCCTGCTTTGGGTTATCAGATTTAAGTATTGTTATGTACTCTTTGGTTTTTGTATTGATTTTGGTAGTGAACTTTTCGGGGGAATTAATCTCTATAATCTCATACGGATCTGATCATAGGGGTGAGAATTTATTATCTCGCAACAGAGTAGGACTTTATCACCAATTATAAAATTTTTCGACGGAGTTTTTATTAAATTCTAATTTGGATTTTTCTTTGTTGGCCATGACTATATGTCTTTAGCTATTTTGAAGCTATTCTGTAGATGCACTTTTAACTCGTTTGCATAATTGTTATAATTATAGCAAACGTTTGAAGAAGATTTGAAGTTGTTTGGGGTTTCGACTGGGAATCAATAAAGGAGCTAGCGTGAAGCATAGTTAGTACTCGAGTGAGGGGCTGTATTTACAACAAACATGGCATATGGAATCCATGTATCCTAGTCTTGAGGATCTTTTCTTACATAAGATCGGAGGTATTCTGCTAAAGCTCGGTGGTTCCACTCCAGTGCACCATTTGTCTGAGGGTTATATGGAGTAGTTTTGAACCTTTTAATCTTCAACAATTTTAATACCTCGGCGAACATGCCACCTATGAGATTGGAAATCTGATCTATTAGGATACTTTCTGGAATACCATGTCGACAAACTACTCTTGTTGTGAAGGCTTCCGCTAATGTCTTAGACTCGGTGTTGACTATGGAGGAAATATCATCAGAGAATTTGGAAAGATGTATTTTTTTCCAGAATGAGAAATTGGGAGAGGTCCTAAAGCATCTAGGTATACTCTTTCGAAAAGTTTGGAGCTAACGCTCGATATTTTCATTCGAGCTTTTGGGTTTCTGGATACTTTGTTTATTTGACAAAGTTTACATTCCCTTACGTAATTTATTATATCGTCTGACATGTCCGGTCAGTAGAATTGCTTTTTAATTCTTTTAATGGTACGGGAAACGCCTTGGTGGCCTACCGTTGATAGTGAATGAAAATCTTTTAATACTTGTTCGATATCCTTATTGTCGGATAAATATTTAACTGAATTTTGATGGATTTTTAATGATAATTAGATTCTGTGGATCTAATATAGGGAAGGAGATATTTATTTGTTTTAACTTATTTGCTTCTGTGTATGAGCAGTTTTCAGTTAAGATCTTTTCGAGGTCTAATCTGTCTCTTCGGGATCCTTTTTATACCCTAGATGAAATCTATAGGGTATATTAAGTTTGTCATTCCGTTTGTAACGCACAGAAATAATAATGGTAAAGCATAATGGGTCGGACACCCTAGCATATTACTGCAAGTTATTTTGATTTTTGCAAGTCCGTCCGTCCGTCTGTTTGTCGGTCTGTCTGTGAGCACGATAACTCGATAACGTGTATACTTAGAGAGAAATTTTGTACACTGACTTTGAAAGAAAAAGTAAAATTAAGTTCGAAAATGAAACAAATCGGGCAATTCTTTCGTTGAGTCGCCATACAAAATTTCGTTTTCCACTATGTATGTGGGAATCAGTACTGAATACCTAAGCATTAACTCTCCTACAAAACAAGAAGACACCTTGCCATCAATGTGTCAACTACAACTTACGCTTTACGTCAACCGCCCGCGGCGAACACTCCTTCTCACTCTTTTCCGAGTTGGCCAGCGAAGACGTCGGACGGATTAGAGAACTTACAGGAATCCGAGGAAATCGTGACGATCACCAATTACTATTTTTATACAATTACTATATTATATTATATGGAATAAAATCAAGTGAATTATATAATCTATTTACAGTGCATAATCCTTATTAAATTCGGGGCTCAACCGGGATACACATTTAATAAGAACAAAAGCTGGTGAATCACTTGGTACGCAAGCAAAAGCAATAAGCCAAGAAGAAAGAAGGAAAGCGCGGAACCTATCGACAAAAAGGAACGAATTTTTGAACTGTCCAGTTTCCGAATTCTACCTACTAGTGCCTTCAGCAGCCTACCTGCATCGATTCAGACAATAGTTGGCGAAACACTGGGAGCAATAATTATCTTTGATACTCCGAGGGAAAAGTAATAAACACCTACGGGACAATTAAAAGGTAAAAATCCGCAAGAATATGCACGCAGTTGGAAGTTGGAATTAAGGAAAAATCAAGGTAACACTTTTATTTAATAAACTTCATCAGTACAGTGCCAACGGTAAAGATAATAGAACATTCACACAAGGCGCTGACAAAAAAAAAAACGATAAAAAGGTGATCATATAGTGCTATATTTATTCGCCATCAAAGACACACACCAATTGCGAATTCGCGGCGAAGTGAAACTTTGTTAAACTGGAACGAAATCAACTGATTCAATGACAGTTATGATAATGCAGATCATGTTGATAATCATGCGATAATAATCTTCCTATATTATTGAGACAAAACCGTGATAATTAATATCTAATGATTAGCTGGTCAAATAATTATTTTCACTTTCTAGGAAATGACTTGAATTTGAATCTCGATTTTTCTTTTGACATAGTTGTGACATAATACTGTATTAACATTTTTACATCTCTTTGCTTTTATTAAATAAGTTGAAATCGTTGTGATGAGCTAAGTGCATTAAACACAATTTTAGACGGACATTGTAAGCATTACTTCTGCAGGTAGCGAAAGGAATTTTATACAATTTCGGGGACATTCCAAATCGCTTATAAACTATGTGAGAATTTTATTTTAGCTAATTGCATAGGCAGGACCGATAAATTATTTTGCTTTGAAACTTTTTTAAATATGGAAAAGAAGAGAAGGGATGTCATTAGGCATAGCACTCAGCTAGCTGACGAAGTGCGTTCGGAAGTCATGAGTCAAGTACAAGAAGATATTACGCTTATGCAAAATGATTTCCGGCAAAGAGAAAATTTAGTTTCGGCATGAGGACGAGAGTTAGATGAGTTAAAAGCACAGCTACTCCGTGCTAGAGAAAATGAGATATAGATATTGAGAGCACAGAATGAATCATTGAAGCAAACGAAGCATAACTCCACTCCATTCCAGGACGTAACGGGTGCTCTAAATGAATTCAATGGGGATGATTGTTATGATATTAGAGTTTGGCTGGCTGAGATGGAGACTAGCGCTAACATTATGAATTGGTCTTCACTAGAAATGGTTCTTTATGCAAGGCGCTTGCTAACGGGCACAGCTAGGTTGGCCATTAGGGCTAGAACTGATTTGACAAGTTGGGACACATTGAAGGAATTTTTATTAGATAATTTTGAAGAGAATATAAATAGCAGTGAGATCCATAGAAAATTAGCCACTCGGAAGCAGCAAAAACATGAGACACTATTTGAATATTTATTGAAAATGAAGGAGTTAGGCGCCAAAGGTAAAGTAGACGACACAGCCATAATTCAGTACACTATAGATGCAATTAATGATATTCCTACAATTAAGTCTATGTTGTATGGGGCTAACAATATTAAAGATTTTAAATTAAAACTAGACGCATACGGCAGATTTTCAGAAAGAGTTCAGACCCATCGAAAACGGGATGAGAGACCAACAAGACCTAAATCGGCATCTATCTGCTTTAACTGTGGTATAAGAGGCCACGAAGCCAAGGAATGTAGGAAGGCAGACAGAGGTCCTAGATGTTTCTCCTGTAAAAAATTCGGTCATAAGGCACTCGACTGTCCGTAAAAGCGATCACCAAATTGAGAAGGGTTAGCAAAGCTAGGGTACAAGCTTGTAATCTCAAAGCAGTCAAAGTAAATAATTACAAGCTAGAAGCTTTGATTGATACAGGTAGTGACGTTACCTTAATCAGATCAGATGAGTATTTAAAGATGGGTTCTCCGGTACTCGAAGGAGGGTGTACTACTGTTCGCGGTATTTCCGACGATGCTATTGAAACATTAGGGAGTTTTGAGGCCGAGTTACTAATCGATAATTTTCTCTTTCACACTTCGGTACATGTGTCACCTGAGAAACACTTACGAATGCAAATGATAATTGGCAAGGATGTGTTGAATGGGACCGAGATATCACTAAACTCAGGTGAGGTAAGAGTGAAAAAGATGGCCGACGAGTTTAGCGAATGTTATGATGTTTTAGAATTCCCCGGGATGATATAAAAGAAGGTAACAAGGCGTATAGGAACAAAATTGGGAAAATGATAGCTGGGCATATACCGAAAAAAACAAGGCAATGCGACATCGAAATGAAAATAATTTTGAAGGATTAAACACCTATTGCACAGAAGGCCCGTCGACTTTCGCCGCTGGAGAAAAGGATCGTCGATGAACAGATAAGTGAGTGGCTGCAGCAGAGAATAATACAAGCGAGCAATTCCGACTTTTCCAGTCCAATCGTACTTGCGGATAAGAAGGACGGAAGTAAGCGTCTTTGCGTCGATTTTCGAAGACTAAAGAGGCAAATAATACGAGACAGATACCCGTTACCACTTATCGAAGATAATATAGACGAACTACAAGGAGCCAAGATATTTTCAACTCTCGACCTAGAAAACGGTTTCTTTCACGTTCCCGTCGCCAAAGATAGTAGGAGGTATACTTCCTTCGTGACTCCTAGTGGTCAGTTCGAGTTTCTACGAATGCCTTTCGGGCTATGTACCTCCCCCACAATTTTTCAGAAATTTGTAAATAAAATATTCCAGCCATTAGTGTCACGGAAGCTTATTCTAATCTATATGGACGACATCGTAGTCCCCGCCAAAGATGAAATGGAGGCATTGAATCGCCTTAAGAAAGTACTAGATGTAGCCTCACAATATGGCCTAAAAATAAAATGGAAAAAATGTCAATTTTTATGCTCTACAATTGAATACCTGGGATACGAGATATGTCTTGGGAGAATCCCACCGTCAGACAATAAGACTGAGGCTATAAAAAAATTCGCTGAACCTACTACAGTAAAGAAGTTACAAAGTTTTCTGGGACTCTCAGGTTATTTTCGGAAGTTTGTCCCTAATTACTCACAGATAGCTAAGCCATTATTTGAGCCTCTTAAAGAAAAATTCAACTTATGAATTCGGAATGACAGAGCATATCGCATTCGAAAAAATTAAGGCCATACTCTCAGAACAACCAGTGTTGGCAATTTATAATCCGGATGCTGAGACGGAAATGCATACCGACGCATCCAAATATGGATATGGAGCGATTTTATTACAAAGAAATGCTGAAGATCGAAAGTTGCATCCCGTTTACTTTTACAGTCGCAAGATGACCTCAGCACAAGAGAGATATAATAGTTACGAGCTGGAAGTCCTTGCAATAGTCAATGCATTAAAGAAACTCCGAGTATACCTGTTAGGTATTCTCTTCAAGATAATCACTGATTGTGCCGCGTTCAAGATGACCATGGAGAAAAAGGATCTAACTTCGCGAATAGCAGGATGGTCACTATTGTTGCAAGATTTTAACTACACGCTAGAACATAGAATTGGATCGAGAATGAAGTACGTTGATGCATTGAGTCGGGAGCCTGTAATATTGGTAGCAATCTCGGATATAGTTCATAAAATTATAGCAGCTCAACTAAGAGACCCCAAACTAAAGCTCATTGCTGATCTTCTATCAAAAGGACCTTACGAGAATTACATCTCTGAAAAAGGAGTCTTATATCAAATAGACGTCCATAATAATAAGTTGTTATGCGTACCCGAAGGAATACAACTAGAACTTATCAAGGCGACGCACTAGCAGGGACACTTTGGGCAGAGGAAATTGGAAGAAGTCATCCGTAGAGAATATTCCATACCCAAATTAAAAGAAGCTATACAAATTTCTTTCAAGAATTGTATTACGTGCATACTTGGGGACCGCAAGTATGGCAAACAGGATGGAATCCTCCACCCTATCCCGAAAGACGACCCTCCTCTCGTCACCTACCATATCAACCATCTGGGGCTGTTAACAGCTACAACCAAGAGTTACAGATACATCCTCACAGTAATCGATGGATTATCGAAATTTGTTTGGGTCTACCCAGTTAAGAGTTTGACAGCAGAAGAAAATGTGAGGCAATTAGAGATGAAAAAGGCAGTTTTCGGCAATCCAACACAAATAGTGTCAGATAGAGGGAGCGCATTTACTTCCAACTTGTTCCGGAGTTACTGCAAGGACGAGGGAATCCACCATACACTTGTGACGACTGGTGTACCGAGGGGCAATGGCCAGGTAGAAAGAGTCCATCAAGTAATCATCTCTGCATTGACGAAGTTAACGTTGGATAATCCAGAGATGTGGTACAAATTCACCAACCAGGTGCAGAGATTTTTAAATTCCAATTGGCATCGAAGCATCAAGAAGACACCCTTCGAGCTACTCTTCGGAGTCAAAATGAGGAACAGCGAACAGCTCCGGCGCGCCGAAGCAGTTTATGATGGAATAATTGAGACATTCGAAGCAGAACGGAGTGCAAGTCGAGATGAAGCCAAGAGAAATATACTGCAAATACAAGAGGAAAACCGTAGACAATTCAACAAGAATAGAAGAAAACCACCCGAATATCGCACCGGTGATCTAGTGGCTATTAAGAGGACACAATTCGGTAATTCGCTGAAAATACACTCTAAGTACTTAGGTCCATACAAGATCAAGAGCGTTGGTTTAAACGATCGCTATGAGGTGCAGAAGGTGGGTGAACATGACGGGCCTAGGTGCACGACGACAAGCTGCGATAATATTAAACCATGGTCTGTAAATTATGACGACATATCTACATCCGACGATGACGCTGAAGATGACGCTGAAGATGACGAAGAGGATCAGCCTGAGGAAACTACACGCGCTCAATGAACTAGCTTTAGCAAACCCCCTAAAATAAGACACAACAAATCAGAAACTGTAACTTTGTACTGACAAGACGAATTTAGTTTAAACCTGACCAATTACTTAAGACGATGACGAATTTATAGATGATACCTACAACTTAGAAGTTATATTTCAGGCATGAAGTTGATAAAATGGCTTCAAGGCGTAGGTCCAAATGAGATGAAGAGACGTAATCTATTTCCCTCGAGACGTTAAAGATGAAAAGAAGACTAGACGCGCAAAGATGTTCAGAGTATTCTATCGAAAGACCATACTTAACAAGATGAAAACATAACCTGCACAGACGATGATGTTCACTAAGAAATTACCTACTAGGATGATTGGCGATAGCAGCAAGTCACATTCACCGGGCCGGTGAATAATTCAGGCCGGCCGAGTTCTGGGAATCAGTACTGACATTAACTCTCATACAAAACAAGAAGACACCTTGCCATCAATGTGGCAAATACAACTTACGGTTTACGTCAACCGCCCGCCGCGAACACTCTTTCTCGCTCTCTTCCGAGTTGGCCCCCGAAGACGTCGGACGGATTAGAGAACTTACAGGAATCCCAGGAAATCGTGACGATCACCAATTACTATTTTTAGACAATTACTCTATTATATTATATGGAATAAAATCAAGTGAATTATATAATCTATTTACAGTGCATAATCCTTATTAAATGTGTATAACCCACATGTATTTGGCCACTGCCTGAAATTTGTTATATGGTGTTTTCATGGTAACAGCAAATAAAATTTCAAAAATGGAATAAACCGGGCAAACCCCTACTTGGTGTCACCATATAAAAATTAAGGTTTTTTACGAATGCTGTGAAAGCAATCAGCCCTAAAGATTTTTATTGTGCTAAAACCTTCTTCAGAATATGAAATCTTCTAAAATTTGTTAAAATTATTTTTTCTGTCCGACGAACCGTTCTAGAAATATATACGAAAAACCACTGCAATAATCAAAACTCCTCAAATGGGTGACCATACGAAATTTCATACGGGTGTTCATATAGGGTATCATAAAAATTAGTCGTAGACCAATTCTAGCTTTTTGACTTGTTCTTGAAGAGGTTCAGTTCAATTTCTAAAAGTGGAGATTTATCTGTAAGTTTTAGTTTCGAATACAACAGTCTTTCAAGCTCAGTATCTTGCATCGGCTAGATTAAGATTAGTATTTTAGTTAGTAGAAGAGGAGGGTTAGTCTCATTTATTATAACAGATAACAGATGAAATGTTAATTGATGATGGAGGTAGATTTCGATTGATTTATAGTGGGAGTATTTATATTCGCCTAAGCTCTGGCTTGATTTGTTGTTACCACATTCACGCCGATGATAGTTTCTGCAAAATTTTGGTACTATCTGGAATAGCTCTACTGAAAGCGTCGGCATATGTGCCTGATTTATGGACTATTTTGTAGTCATATTCCTGAAGACGTGTTCTCTATCCCATCAGTCTTGAGGAGTGATCTTTCAGATTCATGAGCCATACCCATGGTCTATGGTCAGTAATGATAGTAAACTGTCTACCATAAACGCATTGTCTGAATTGCTCAACTGTGAAAACAATTGCCATGAGCACTTTATGTATTGTTGAGTAACGAGTCGCTGTACCATTGGGAACACGACTCACATAGCGATTGGAAGATCTTCTTGATCATCAACTTGTGAAGTATTGCTCCGATGGTGTAATCACTGGCATCGGAGGTGACAAAAAATTGTTTGTCGAAATCGGGATATGAGAAAATTGGTGCTGAAATTAGTTTATTTCGTAATTCGTAAAATGCTTCATCGCAAATTGCATTGAACTTAAAAAGCGAACTTTTTTCAACAGATTAGTAAGAGGTTTCGTATGAAGCGACGATAGTAGCCAACGAAACCAACGGAGGCTTTGATATCCTTTTCTTTCTTTGCTGGATCTGGTTTAACTCCATTTTCAGTTATAATGTACCCTAAATACATAATTTCCTTATCAGGTTGAAGTTTTAGTTTAAAATCACGAAGATGCCTAAATACTGGTATGAGTCTTGAATTATGATCTTTAAGATTGTATTCATGGAGTACGATATCATCCTTGTATACGAAGCCTTGACATTATTCATGGCTCGCTGAAAAGTAACACCGGCGCCTTTTAAACCAAGTTTCATACGATTATGTATATTCCTAGTGCCCATACGGTGTGCTGAAGGCAGTTTTCTCGCTGTCCTTTGAGCCCATCTTTATCTGGGTAAGTCGAGTGTGGTGAAATAGTTCGACTTTCCCAACTGGTCTAATATATCTGTAATGTTAGGCAGTGGGTACGCTTCGCCAGTAGTGATGTCGATAATACGATAAAAATCTACCATAACTCGCCACTTTTTATTTCCATTCTTATATGGAAGGAGATCTGATTCCAACTTTTGTGGAATTTGATGATTCCGACTCAATAGAGTGTGAGGAAAATGAATATTTGCTGTCATTTCTTTACTTTTTTGATCTACTCCTAGACTTCACCTTTTGTGAGGTGCTAGGCGATGAAGATAGTCTTTCATTTGGTCCAGCCTTTTGGCCGGAAATAGATGGAGATAGATTATCATTACTATTTTGGGTTGGAACTACTGATGGTGATAGATTTTGTTTTAATATATCTTTGGGCTTTACTTATAAAGCATTAGATGCAGATAGATTGTTATTATTTTTTACATTGGAAAATGTTATGTCCGTATATAATAAACTTTTAGTTTGAGATCGCTTTTCTGAATCTTTGCTTTTCAAATAAACGTACGGATAATTAATGTAATATTGTTCGTACGGATTCGTTGGAGAATTGAATTGTTTGAACTCCAAACATGCATCATACATAATATGTGATTTTAATGAAGCGAATGATTTATCGTGGTGGTCTTTAGTTAAGGTCTGGAGCTTGGATTGGATAATCCATCATCAAAAGCTCTCACCGCTTGACACTCATTATCTTTTAATAGAGATTTTTACTTCGACTTGATTGTACCTGAAGGTAATTTACTCCTTATTAAGCTCAGGAGGGAGTCCTTTTCGTTCACCGTCGATGTCGTTTTGTCTATATCATTGTTGTGGCCCTGTCTGCTGGTACACGGAAGCAAGAGCATGGCAGGTGTACCGGTAGTAAAGTAGCAAGCAATAGAGGAACACATTTCTTCGCACAGTAAGGTGTCCGCTTATTGCTAAATAATGTGATGATTGTTTACATTACAGCGGCAGTGACTAAACATGCTACTTCGCATAGAGCACGGTCATTGCCCGTTTTGTTTACAACAGCACAGCTGCTTGCTATCGGTGACATTGGCCAGTAGTTTTCATCATCGGTTGTAGAATATTACCGCATCATAATTACATTATATTGAGGGTCATGTTCTACTTCCGATTTCCGTGTGCAAGTTTTCGAGGTGCGCAACTGAATTGGTGTGGTCAGTTCGGGTTACAATTAAACAGCGTTGGGTCGGCGAAGTTAGATTAAGTTAAAAGTTAAGATTAAGTCAGTAAGTATTTTGGGGCACGACATTTTGGATGATTTTTGTTATAATGAGGCGATCAAATTTGTAAATTATTTAGTATCTTTGCTAATTGGTGTTATTCATTGGGTTTGGTGCGTAAAATAAAATTTTTTTTTTTTAAAGAAATTTTCAGCGTAAGGTGTGTTGCGAGAAAATAGAGTTTTTGATAATATTTGTATGTAATTGAAAAATATCTAGCGCTTAACAGAAATAAATCTATTTTCCATTTTTTTTTATGAAGTAAATGGGTGAAAGTAGGAAAGTTTCTACCCACGGTTATTAAAGTCAATAAGGAAACTTTGAGATTATTTGATTTTATTAAATTTTTTTTCAGGTTTTTTGTGTAAAAAAAAATATACTATTTTTTATATACGAAATTGTTTTTTGAGTTGACGTTGGTATTATTATTATTTTTTAATTATATTATTCCTATTGGGTTTATGAATGAATGAATTAAAATTAATACTACAAAATTTTGGGTCATTTGAGCTCATTGTATTTTGGTTTTTTTTACAGAAGAAATTTGAAATTGTGTATCTTAGAAATAAGGATATAGTTGTGATTGTTTTGTTGGGTGAGATTATTGTTTTTGTTAAGTTTTAAGTGGTCTAATTCTCTCTTATTTTCAGGTAGTAATAGTTTTTTTATATACATATATATATATATTGCAGGAAAATAAAAGTATTATTATCAGTATGTTAAGATAAAGAGAAAAGTGCGTGAGTTAGTGAAAGTCCTATGATCGTGATGTTATAGTTATAGTATAAAAAAGTAATAATTTTAAATTTTAAGACGGGTTTTTTCTCTCCGTGGACAATTAAGTTTTCAACGTCACGTTTTCGTGGAGGCGTTGATCGTAACTACGGACATCCGGGTACTAAGAGGCGTGTAAACTGGATGATTCCCAAGATCAAATAGTAAGAAGAATCTCTGTAGAAAAGCTTCCAAAAAGTCAAGTCGTCTGCAACGTTAGTGATTGAAGTATTAATTAAGAGTATTAATGTCACAAAATGCACCATTTTTTGCGGAAATTTGGTGAATTGGGTTGGGTTGGGAGTTATATATGTATCTACAAGTAGTGAGAAGAAAGTGTAGCTGAAAGTGAGATTAAAAGGGGTCATTGCAACGCTTATAGACAACAAAAGAACATGGCTGATATATATGAAAGAATCATGGACAAAGTGTCTAAATACGTGCCGACGTTTTCCGGAGAAAGGTCTCCAAAACTAGCGAAGGAAGTACATCGTTTTCTGAGTTGTTGTAAAGATCTATACGACCGGCTGGATACCGCAGAGCAAGGCATCTTTATGAAGTGTGTGAAATATCGACTGACAGACGATGCTTACTACATGATAAGCTCTGAAGAGCCAAAGGACTTGGAAGCATTACAAAAGTCAATAAAAGCCGCTTATATGCCACGGATATCGTTCAGTGAGCTACGGACAGAGTTGTTAGCATGTCGACAAAGGCCAGAAGAAGGGATCCGAGAGTTTGCGGACAAAATGAAGGAACTGTTGGATCAGATTAAAAGTGCTGTTTCTGCAAAGTACCCAGGTAAAGATGGAGGATTACTGGCGGAGTTGGAAGCAGATGCGATAGCCACATTTAAAGCTGGAGTATGGAATCAGGCTATGCGGACGCACCTTACAGGACAAAAGTTTGACTCCTTGAAGGCGGTGCGAGCAGAAGCTGAATTCTACGAAAAGGATGCGATAAGACTTCAGCTCAGGGTACCAAGCAATAAAGGTTTTTCACAGGAAGGAGGAAACAGCAACTACTTTGACGGAGATGTAGCTGCACCTCACCAAAATCCTTTCTCTTCCTTCAAGCCAATTCACACAGAATCGTACAGAGGATATCCTAGAAACGCGTATGGACGCGGCCAGCAAGGACATTTCGCGAGAGAGTGTCACAAGCTACCCTTCTGTGCAGAATGCCAGCAATATGGGCATGAAACGTCCAATTGCCGAATACATCATGTCATCAGAGTTGCAGACATTAAAGAAGGCGTTGTTGGAAAAATCCATCCAGGAGGGGAGGAGCTTTACTGCCAATTTTGCCGAACACGGGATCACTATACAGCGAACTGCTTGAAGAAATACTTAGCAGAAAAGGCCAGTGAAAAAATACATTCCCAGAATAAGTTTATCATCACGGTTCTATCGGATATAGCATTACAAGGTAAGTTAAGGCTTTTAATAGATACTGGATCTTCATGTAGCATAATTAAAGTTAATAAGATGAAAAGGACTACGCCCATACAAACATATAAAAAAATTCAAATTGGAGGACTGTTCGGATCCACTAGGAGCTCCATAGGCACCTGTGAGGCGAAGTTGCAGATAGACAACAGGCAGCATACTTGCAAATTTAATGCCATTAATGATACGGACTCAATTCCAGCCGACGGTATACTGGGAATGGATTTTCTCAACAACGGAGCTATTGTTGACTGCGTAAACATGAAACTGTGGATACAAGGCACCGGCAATAGTAAGGAAGAAAGTACCACTTGTGGAAATGTCGCAGCTTGTGCACAAGTGGGATCTACAGCTTGGCAAAATATCAGTCAAGAAAGACCGTATCAGACCAGAATAGCAGATATTAAAATCAACACGCCAGAAATCATCACATCAGGCACTAGTGATCAATACTCCAAATGGGAAAAACAAGCACATAATGTTGACAAAATTTCACGACACGGAGTGAAAAGTGTACCTACATTAGAAGACCCAATTACGATGCCAACATGGGAGAAAACCTTGACTATAGCTCACGAAAATGTGAGGCTTGATATTAGAAACAAAGAATTTAATGAGAGGAGGAGGCTATATAAATATAATGGCCACAGTGGAAATAGGCTGGATGATGGACATACATTGGTAAGAATCACTAATCTTAGAGCTCATCCTGTAAAAGCCGCGATTTCTTCGTGTGAACAACACGGATTTCATAAGTGTTCTGAGCGATCTGCATGGCACTATGAGGGTAGGAATAATTTTTATCCACAACTACGGAAAGCCCAGGGGATTCTGCAAAAAGGTAAGTCAAAATTTCAGGGATGTAGTAGTAAGGCGGATATGACAGAGTTACATCAAGGCAGAAAGAAAGTATGTGATCGAAACTCCATTTATGTTGCAAATTCTACTTCTACCGCTAGTTCAATAACACCTTCTGAGGTAAGTGTTCGTAGGTGTCCGAGAAATGTGTCGCTAGGTCGAGGTACGCAGGGGCCTTCAAATTTTGGAAGAGCTTTGAGGGGCGGATTATTTAAACTTTAAATTTCAATTACAGAGTTTTACAAACTTACAGGTCAAGAAAGGAGATGCAATGAGGTCTAAGTTTATTCTAATCAGTGTCCAGTATATTTTAATCAGTGACCAAACCAACAAGGTAAGGTAAATTAAAAAAAAAAAAAAACAAAAGGGTAAGAAATTCGCGAAAATAAAAATACATAAGGAGCCAGATGAAAAATGATACCTACTTATAGTAAAATTTCCTTTCAAATCATTAAAAAAAATATGTAATCAAGATTGGACTGGATAGGTTAGACGATATATTCTTTGGAAGTAAATAAATAAAAGTATATAATGTAATAAAAACAAAAAACGGCAAGAAATAGAAAAGAAAAGTTAGCGCAGTAAGAAATATATGAAAATATGTAATTAACAAATACTTAAAGGTAAAGATCGAAAACTAGAAAGTAGGAAAGAAAGATAACAACAAAAGAGTAATGAAAATATGAGAAAAACATAATGTTTACAAAACGCAATGTATAAATAAAGAACAATAATGATTACATAATAAGATACCTTAAGGCTTAGCAGCTAAGAAAAATTGAAAATATGTAGGTCAAAAGAAAATAAACCTAGTGTAGTATTAGTACCGGTTTAAGCCTTAGGAGCACAACGATGGAAGTAACTACGGTAACAGAGAAAAAAAAACGGTACTCAGACGAAACCATAAAGAGAAGAAAGCAACATTTTATGGAGCCCTGGACTATTTAACTAGTATAGATATGGATGTGAAATTTGGAAGTGAAGCCTGCTAAACAAGACAACAATTGGTAAACATTACGGAGATACTAGACTACATTTTAATGTTGAGAGCTTTGTAATATAATACATGTACTGAACATACATATATACAGTATTACAATTATGAAATTTACAAAAAAAATATTTCTTGAAGTACGGGTGGACTCTCAATATAATTGAGAGAACTCCATCGTGCCAGAAAGAAAATCAATAAAAGATAAATAATATTTATTATCAATCCACCTTATGGCAACTAAATAATCGAGAATAATGATACAGTGTTATCTTCTGGACAAAAAATATCTTCTTAAAACCTCGTTTTTTTTTGTGTAATAAAATTAGAGAAAGCGATTACACGTGTTCTTATTGAATGTTGAAGTATATAAATGTCGCCGAAAATGTTATGGTGGAACTAAGATCGGAATGGTCGATTTAATGAGAATCAAAATGCTAATATAGTATTGATAACTCCGATGAAAAAGTTGTTGACATGCGAATCGCAGAATTTGGCATTACAAGATATAAATATGTACTATGCTGGAAATATTACAAAAGAAGGAAGTTGAAAGTGCAGCACAAATTCACTTGCAGTAGAAATTTGGAAACATCTCTTAAGGCAAAAGAGTGCTTGTTGGCTCTGACTTAACTTGAACTTCATGTTAAAAAGCGTAAAAACTTTTAACTATATTAAAAGTGAATAAAAAATGGAAGAATTAAGTAAAGTAGCAGCACGACCCAATAAACTATAGCACCTCTGACACTGAAATCAGCTTAAACAATCCAGATCACGAAAAAGGAGCAACCCACTAACCCAGAATACATACAAGTGATAGTACCAACAACAACCCACTATAAACTTACCTAAGATCGGAGGGAAAGAACTGATGCAGCTGAAGTAGTTAAGATCCCCAACGTAGGGCTAGTATTTATACTATGTATATAAAATTAATATCTTTATTTATCATTATGTGTTCATTTTACTCAAGAATCACAATAATAAATAAGTAAAGCTTACTTTTTGGTTTTGTTTTTTGTCCCTCTCAATTTGGTACTACTTAGCCTTTCTTTAATTAATGGTAGTTATGTAAATGGATAGGTAAAATTGTAAACGAAAACTGTGTAAATAAATAGATATAACTTGTTAGTGACTAGAATTGTTTGTTAATTAAGTATGGAAAGTCAAATCTGTATGTAAAAAAAATTATGTATGAAAATAAAATCTTTGATCAATATTCTGTTATAGGAATATACGAATGCGCTAACAATAGGATGTATGAATTAAGAAAATAATGTGTTGAAAAAGAAACGAACTGAAATGTAGTAAATTATATTGATGAAAATGTGTTTAAAAGGAAAAATTTATATTGTGTAAGAACTTCAAGGAAGAAAAATGTGAATAATTAAAATAAATAAATAAAATTCGTTACAAGGAATATAAGACATAAGAGTATGTATTACATAGAGGCGTTTGTAAAAAAAAAAGAGAAGAACAGAACTGAAGTGAAAATGAATGTATGTAAACAAAAAAAAAATCAATAAAACGAATATGTAAAGTACGTGTATATAGTCTAAGAGAAAGAGTTGTAATTGTAAAAAAAAACAAAAATTATGTAAAGACGTAGTTTAAAACAAAAATGTCAGGCAAGCTATAGTTGTATTAAGATATAAATTAAATTAAATTTACTTAAAAAAACAATGTAAGCCCAACAGCTTTTGATTGGATGCCTTAAATGAACACACCGGACCTAGTTCCTCTAGGAACTAGTTTTTTCCAGGGGGGAGGGATGTTGTGGCCCAGTCTGCTGGTACACGGAAGCAAGAGCATGGCAGGTGTACCGGTAGTAAAGTAGCAAGCAATAGAGGAACACATTTCTTCGCACAGTAAGGTGTCCGCTTATTGCTAAATAATGTGATGATTGTTTACATTACAGCGGCAGTGACTAAACATGCTACTTCGCATAGAGAACGGTCATTGCACGTTTTGTTTACAACAGCACAGCTGCTTGCTATCGGTGACATTGGCCAGTAGTTTTCATCATCGGTTGTAGAATATTACCGCATCATAATTACATTATATTGAGGGTCATGTTCTACTTCCGATTTCCGTGTGCAAGTTTTCGAGGTGCGCAACTGAATTGGTGTGGTCAGTTCGGGTTACAATTAAACAGCGTTGGGTCGGCGAAGTTAGATTAAGTTAAAAGTTAAGATTAAGTCAGTAAGATCTGTAAATAAAATAAAAGTAGTGCATTTGTTGAAAACGGAGTGTTTTTATTGCTTTTGGGGCACGACATCATCACAACTAGATATAAATTTGTGAAGGTCTCACGGATTACCATTGAAATTTGGTATTAATGTTATTGCGACTTATCTCTATGATGATAACCTGTGAAGTTAGTTGTATTATTTAATATGTGTTGGAATCGCGAGTCCAGCTGTTCCTGGAGTGCGATTATGGTATCTGTGTATGATGTTTCAGCATTGCCGTAAATATCTTTTTTGAAATAGGCGTGATCCATGCCAACAGGGCTAGCGTATGAAATTATTAGGATATTTGTTGCTTTGAAGTCATCCCAATACTCTTGCAACAAATTCAGCTTTTGCGTCAAGTATGTCCGGCTCACAACTGAAAGTGAATTAAGATCGATAGACTGAATTATACGTGATATAGATTTTTGTCTACCTTCTAATCGTGGTATGTTAGACTGATCCTGGTTTCAACATTCCTGCATAGCTTCAGTATTGATACCTTTTTGTAAATTTTTGGGAGGTGTGATGTAAAATGGTTTATTTGCGTTATCCGCATGAGTATTGATTTCAACCTATCAGTGTTTTTCTGATTAGGTTGTACCAATCCTCTGTCTTCTCTTATCAGAGCATGATTTTTTGAAGTAGGTATTCATGAGTTTCGTCGAAAATATTATGTTCTTGAATGATGGACTCTGTTTTCTTAAAAGGAGCCCATTGTACTTCCAATTCTTGAAGTTTACTGGAGACAAATTCAGAAGTTCTATATTTTTTGTTGGTACTATGATATTCTTTTAATATCTTTCTAATTTCTTCGGTTTTTTGGACTTGTAACAAGCAAAACTCATCAAACATCTGTTTTTCTTCTGTCATGTTTGATTCGAGTAGTATTCAGATTGGGGTAAATTTGTTTAAGTTTAGAAAAATATGGAAGAAGTGGTAAATTTATATGGAAAATGGGGAAAAAAATTATTAAAATTGGGAGAATTGGTAAGTATTTTATTTGCTGGTACACTGAAAACACCAAGTACCAAATTTTAGCTCTTTACGTTAACGCGTTCTCAGGCAGTGTCCAAACATATATAGAGCAAAATGAAATTTTTGTATGACAGTCCCACGATTGAGTTGCCCGATTTGTCTCATTTTCGAACTTAATTTTACTTTTTTTTTGCAAGTCCGTGTACATAATTTCAGCTCTCTAAGTATACGCGTTCTCGAGCTATCGCGCGCACAGACGAACGGACAGACGAACGGACAGACGAACGGACAGATGGACGGACATGCAAAAATCATAATAACTTTTAATTAAATGCGTCAACTTTTAAAGTTACTTGCCAAACTGCCGTAGTACATTTTTATTTCAGTACAGTCAGTGAAAGTTGGGTGATGTATTAATTTTCTATTCTTGGTTCGGCAAAATGTGGCATTTTATTCCAAGTTGGAGCAGTTGGCTTCGAATTTAAAGCAACAGGTTACATAAGCACAATTTGGGATTACATAAAAAAAAAAATTTGAAAAAAAATAAAAGATTTGTAGTAACAGGAGCTAAAAACCATCACACGGTGTCCATTTTCTCGAAAACAAAAGAAATGTCTATAATTTAAAAAATACATTACTTACGGGACACCCTGTATATGTATATGGCAAATTGAAAAAAAAAACTGTTTCACTGGTAGCATGTACCAATTTTAGTTATCGTTATAAAGGATAAAGGGTCCTCTTTGGAATCAGTGCTCAAGTCTGATCCGATATAAATATAAATTTGAGAGGGAAGCAGTGTTATCTGGACATATATTGGTATACTCCATCCTACACACTGTATATAATCTGACGACTCACCATACCTCATTAATTTTTGTTCACAGTTTTCTAAATTACATACATATATTTGAGAAATAACTCCATCCAAAGTTTAAGAAGTTCTATTTTCTACAGATTCACTAAAACCCATTAAGGATTAAAATACAAAAAATAAGAAATATCGGAACTGCACATTTTTAGATATTCAAGGGTAACCGAAATATCCATTATCCTTGAAAGGATATTTACAGAAAAATGACTTTATTAAATTTTCTCGGAAGCCTCAAACCCTTCCAAAATAAATAATGTTTACTTCATGGAAATGCGATGAGTACATTCTGAGATATAAATATACATCTACTTAGCAAAATTTACCACATTTTTCAAATTTCAAAAGGCCTTATCTCAGTCATAAATCGGAGCAAAAAGTTAGTATTTTCAATATTGCTAACCTTCCTGTAAAATTTCATTAAAATCAAAGGTAGTCCATTCACATATTTACCAAAAATTGGTCGTTTTTCTGTGTAACGGCCTTATAGGATTATACATATCACAAATTTAGTTTTCTCTTCTTTATTCCGTAATATTATTGGAACAAATTATACTAGCACGTCTCATGATTGAATAATATTTACTAACAATTATAAACAAATAGATTATAAATAGAACTGTTAAAAAACTTTTTGGAGTCCCAAGCAAAAATAAGAAATTACCAATGACAAAACTTAAAATATTCCGCGAAATCTACATACATATACCTATTGCAGAAAATGGCGGTATACACTTTCCGAGCATGCAGACTTCAGGCAGCAGAGCGTTCAAAACAAGTGATTGCTTTTCAAAAGCACATCATTCCATCTGACGGTGATGAAATGAATTAAACGCGCAAAATTGTATGTAAAATATTGTTGCGAGCGTGGCCTTTGGTTCGTTATTTAAAACACAATATTAAATACTTATTATACAAGTTCTTTATTTCACTCTAATCATACAAAATTCATAAACTTTCTATTAATCAACTCAACTCTAATTATCGCAAATACTGTACTTTCAATTATCGCAATCTAATTACAACACTTTCGCACGTTTATTACTTTCACTTGTTAACACTGCAACGTCTAAGACAAGACTCTTGTTCTGGCTATGACAACTGTTATATTTATACCCTAGAAACTCTCCAGATTATTCTCGATTGTTCTATTTTCCAGAAGCTTCTTGACTGTTCTATTCATTCTATTCATTCTATTCCTGAACCTTCCTGTAGATACCATAATCAATTCTCCGAACCTGAAGTCGTTTACTCTCCATTGCCAGTAGATGTCACCAGTTGTCTCTTTCTATTGCACGTAACACTGCCCCCTTCTTAAATTTGTTCGTCCCGAACAACAGGTGGTCCACGGTCTTGATGCTCGTAGTATTGACACAAGCGGTCCAAATGAACAATTGTATGCTTGCCTCTTGTGCCACGCTGAATGCTGTATACCACGTCATTAATTCTAGTTACTACTGAATACGGTCCTTCCCAGTGTTGTTGCAATTTTGGAGAACGTCCCTTATGTCGTCTTGGATTGTAGAGCCAAACAAGATCACCTTCATTAAATCCTGCGGAATTAGCACGTAGGTCATAGCGGGTCTTCATCCGATCAGTATTTGTTGCTAATTTCGTTCTCGTGGCCTCGTGCACATCAGCTAATTGTTGTTTGAGCTCCGATACGTAGTCTTCTGGTAACTTTTGTTCACCTCTGGGGGTACCGAATTTGAGGTCGCTAGGTAAACGCATCTCTCTTCCGAATACGACTTTAGCTGGGGTTTGTCCGGTAGTACTATGAATGGCTGATCTATAAGCCATTAGGAATATAGGAATGTGTCGATCCCAATCGCGTTGATGATAGTCAACTACTTTCTTTAGATGCTCGATCAATGTTCTGTTGAAGCGCTCTACCATGCCATCAGATTGTGGGTGTAGAGGAGTTGTTCTAGTTTTTCTTATTCCCAACATTTTACACATCTCCTGGAAAGTCCGCGATTCGAAGTTCCGTCCTTGGTCCGAATGAAGTTCGTGAGGCACTCCAAACCTACTGACCCAATTCGTTATTATTTGTTCCACAACTGTGGTTTCCTCTTGATTAGGGATTGCATAAGCTTCAGGCCATTTTTTTTTAAATAGTCAATGGCAGCTAAAATATAACGGTTACCGCCATCCGTGTCTGGAAAAGGTCCAGCGATGTCTACAGCTATCCTTTCAAAGGGGGCTCCGACATTATACTTATGCATTTCTCCTCTGCTTCTGTGTTGCGGCCCTTTGCAAGCAGCACAGACAGTGCATCTGCGGCACCACTCCTCCACATCTTCTCGCATATGTAGCCAATAAAACCTTTCCCGTATTTTGGAAATTGTTTTGTTTACTCCCAAATGTCCTCCAGAGGTTCCACCGTGCATTTCTTCTAGAACATCTTTGACGTTTGATGCTGGCACGACTATCTGCATTCGGATTCGCCGTTAGGTGCTTCCCATTTGCGTTTTAATATACCACATTCAATATGAAGAGAGTTCCATTGAGCCCAGTAACTTTTCAGCTTCTCGCTTCGTTCCGAAATATCCTTCCAGTCTGGTCTTTCCATGTCTTCTTTCCAAGCGAGAATAGGTGAAATGTCCGGATCTTCTCGTTGTGCTGTTCTCAGGTCCTCGTTGTCCCAACCTGTAGATGGTTCCACGGTGACCAACTGTATAGTTGCTGTTGTTTCTTTTTCTTCCACCCGGGCGCAATGTTTGCATTCAAGTTTGCATGGACGTCGTGAAAGGGCGTCTGCATTTCCATGGATACGACCTCTTCGGTGTTGGATCTCAAAATCATATGACTGGAGTCGCTCTATCCATCTCGCCACTTGTCCCTCAGGGTTCTTAAACTGCAGAAGCCATTTAAGCGCTGCATGGTCGGTGCGAAGGATGAATTTCTGCCCGTAGAGATATTTATGAAAATGTGGCGAAAGCACTGCACCAATACCTTCATTGCTGGCATCCGTGTCTAATATAAATGTTTTTCCCAGTTTTGTATAGTGAAGTACTGGAGCTTCACAGAGCTGTTGCTTCAAATTTTCAAAACTTTCGTTGCATTTATCCGACCATATGAATGGCCTTCCTTTTTCTGTAAGTTGATGTAGGCTTCTTGCTATATCTGCAAAACCTTTCACGAATCGCCTGTAGTAGGTAGCTAAACCAAGAAAACTCCGTAATTGATGTTTGTCCTTTGGAATTGGCCAATTTTTGACGGCTTCTATCTTCTATGGATCGGTTCTTACTCCTTGTGATGAAACTATATGCCCTAAATATTTAACTTTATCTTTGAATAGAGCACATTTACTCGCACTGAGCTTCAATTTTGCATCTTTGAGTCTTTGAAGTACGTCCCGTATGTTGTTTTTATGTTCCTTGAATGTCCTTCCGATTACTATTATGTCATCCAAGTAGACAAGACATGTCTTCCAGGTTAAACCACGTAGAAGACATTCCATTAGTCGTTCGAATGTGGCTGGAGTATTACATAACCCAAATGGCATTACTTTGAATTGCCATAACCCACTGCCAACTGAGAAAGCAGTTTTATCTCGGTCCTCGTAATGTATTTCCACTTGCCAGTAACCACTCTTCAAATCCAATGAGGAAAACCATTGCGCTCCGGAAAGGGTATCCAACGTGTCATCAATCCTTGGTAATGGATAGCTATCTTTTCTCGTCACGTTATTTAGTTGGCGGTAGTCTACGCAGAATCGGGTGCTGCCATCCTTTTTCCTAACCAGAACAACCGGCGATATCAAAGGGCTGTTAGATACCTCTATTATGCCTTGTTTCTTCATGGAGTTCATCATGTCTGCAACTTCTGGTTGTTTGGCTAATGGCAATCTTCGTGGTGTCTGTCGAATGGGCCTGGAATCTCCTGTATCGATCCGATGCTGGACAAGATTGTTTTACCATAGTCATCATCATTCATTGCAAATAACGAAAGAAGTTTCTGAACCTGTTGGGGAGTAGCTGGTATAGTTTTTGTCTCCTTGACATTATTACCATTATCCAAATTGACGATTTGGTAAACGGGTTCACAATTTCCAATTATAGCACCTTCTTTTAGTTGTACCCCATTTTCGGATGTGTTAAGCACTCTGACTGGTATTAATGTTTCACCTTCTGCCTTCACTAAAGTCTTCCCCACAATGATGCTCGATGTGACTTTTGTGGGGTTAGGCTCCACCAGATAGAATCTGCAGGTCCCGATGTCATCAGTAAGCTTTGTCCATATTAATGTCTCGGAGCATGGCGAATGAGTTATATTTTCGCAGACCATCGTCCTTACTTTCACAGGATGATCTGCTCCTTCTCCTAGTTTCATAGGAATTTCTATGTTTCCATATTTGAGAGTCTGCTCTCCAACATCCAGATTTATTTTGTATGTGGCCATGAAATCTATTCCAAGAATGCATTCATCCATTAAGTCTGAAACCAGGAAAGTGTGAGGAAATAGTAGTTCGCCTAGTTGAACATCTAAAGTTATTTCTCCAAACACCCGTGCCGCTGCTCCAGTTGCTGTTCTTAGTAGATATTTGGTGGTGTTGTGAAGCCATTTGTTCTTAACAAGATCTGCTCTAATAATTGATCTTGGAGCTCCAGTATCGATAGTGACTGCGCAGTCATTTTTTCCTACATTTCCATATATAACAAGACTGCTATTATTTCTCTGCAACTGGCCTACTTGAATGATGACTTCGGGGCTGTCGATTCCACCAACCAACTTCTGCCCCACAAAGTTGGTTTTTACTAGTTTTCCGACTGCTCAATAGGAGAGCTGATGCGACTAGAAGCGGCTTGATATCTAGTCTCTCCACGAATAGCTTGTTCCCTGGCTCGACATCTTTGACATTCTTCTTTCCCTTCTTCTTCAGGTGAATCGTCGACGTTTTCTGCAGTCTCTTTGAAGGTGCCCTGATCTATTGCAATTCCAGCATCGAAGGACACTACGTGAAGGCTTGCTCTGTGATGATTGCACTCTGTTACAAGTACATTCTTCCACTGAAATTTCTCTTACTCGTACTGCACTCCGTGAAGCTTGTCTGGCGGATTCATACGCTAATGCATAGGCTAGTGCTTCTGCTGTTGATTTCTTTCCTGCTAGCCTTAACGCTTGTTGTAAATTTTGATATGCAATAGCGTTCACAAATGCCTCCGTCGCCACTTCATTAAGGAAATCCGCATTCACGCTGGAGTATGAAAGATGCGCTAATCTTGATACATCTGCCTGCAGTTGTTGTAGTGATTCGCCATGTTTTTGAATCCTGTTGCGCAACTGTAGACGATATACTTGCTGCATGTGCTCATCTCCGTAACGTAATTCTATCGCCTGTATTAATGAAGAGTAATTACGTTGCTTTTCAATCGGTACAGTTTGTAAGAGTTCTGACGCAGGAGCTCGAAGTGCTAACACCAGAGCTATAGCTTTGTCTTCATCATTCCATCCATTTATCTCTGAAGCTGCCTCGAATTGTCTCTTGAAGATATGCCACGAATTTTGTCCATCAAATATTGGAGGCTTCATTCTACCTGCACCGGATATTTCAGCTGCTACGTTTGGAGGCTTACGATTCTTTATTCTTTCCAGATCTGCTTTAACGTTTTCAAGTTGCTCAGTAAATTTTTGTTGTTCCTGCTCGATTTCTTCAATTTTCAAATTGTGTTCATCTAATGAGTTTTTTAGCAGATTTTTCTGTTCCTCCAAACGAGTTTCTAGGCAATTCTCCAAAGAACTCTTTTGGTCGTCCAAGCGGGTTTCCATAGAATTCTTCTGCTCATCTAACCGGGATTCCAAAGAATTGTTCCTCAAAAGCATTCTTTTGTTGCTCAAAAGCATCCTTTTGCTCGTCCAGACGGGTTTCCATAGATTTCTTTTGCTCATCTAAACAGGATTCCATTTTCCATTTTCCATTTTCATGGTAGGCTCTTCTTCAACTTCGTTTTCTTCCAAGCTCTCTTCGAAAACAAATGTTTCAGGATTCTTTTCTTCCGATATCACAGCTTGTCTGAGTCGCTGGACTAGAACTTTCTTTGCACCTGTCGTTTGTAATGACCGGTTCCCTAACTCCACTTTCAAATCCTGCTTTCGAAGCTCCTCGAATTTTCGCCCCATTACTTTAGTAATTCACTTTAAGTTGAATATAAATTATTTTCCAGAACTTTCAAAATTTAACACAATTTCACAAAATTAATCACACTTTGAATTTTAAAGTCAATTGCCACCACTTTATTTCGCGAATTTATTTCACTTCTGACACCAGTTGTTGCGAGCGTGGCTTTTGATTCGTTATTTAAAACACAATATTAAATACTTATTATACAAGTTCTTTATTTCACTCTAATCATACAAAATTCATAAACTTTCTATTAATCAACTCAACTCTAAATATCGCTAATACTGTACTTTCAATTATCGCAATCTAATTACAACACTTTCGCACGTTTATTACTTTCACTTGTTAACACTGCAACGTCTAAGACAAGACTCTTCTTCTGGCTATGACAACTGTTATATTTATACCCTAGAAACTCTCCAGATTATTCTCGATTGTTCTATTTTCCAGAAGCTTCTTGACTGTTCTATTCATTCTATTCATTCTATTCCTGAACCTTCCTGTAGATACCATAATCAATTCTCCGCACCTGAAGTCGTTTACTCTCCACTGCCAGTAGATGTCACCAGTTGTCTCTTTCTATTGCACGTAACAATATATAGAAACAAGAAATTTTGGCATACTTCTAGTATACCATGTACCATTATTACGTTATTATGTAGCAAACTTTGCAAATTTCATAAATTCGAGAGTTTTCTAAAGCTTACATACATATAAATCTCCGAAATCTTTATTTTTGACACGTCAATACCTAAGTTTATGCTTTTTTCTCAAACTAAATATGTGCAATTATAATCATGATAATACGCACAGATTTGATGCAAAGTTGTATTAACTTTTCGTGTTTTTTAAGATTTCAGTGGTAACCCCCCTTAAGTGATCTGGAAGAAATGGCAACACATATCATCAAGTCAGGCCTCCAAAATCCTAATTTCCATTTTTTTCTTTTTTCAAGATAAAGAAGATAAGGAAAACTGTCTAAGTGGCAATATTTGCACACAAGTTTTTATTCTCCAGAATTTTTTCATTTGAATCCATTGAACTTATATTCTGATAATAATTTCCCATAATTCAGTCATTTCAATCCCGGTAATAATCCTAACGAGACATCCATGAACATACAACCATACAACATTTCAAATATTGTAAACAAAACTACAGTTCTCCTAAAATTAATTTCCACTCATATCAAATGCCGTGTGATTCACCTCCTCCATAACAAACAATACGACGCCCTTATTCAATTGCAGATTGCAGACTTCGCAAAAGCACTCCGTACTGTAACAAGTGCCACGTACATATATGTTCATAATCTGACAAATTATTTTCAGTGGCAAGCCCAACATAAAGCAGAAGATACACGCGCATACATATATAAAAGAGGATACTGAGCCAATTTCATCATTACATTACATTACGAAAAAATTAAATGTTTAAATTTGTGATTATCTCTGGAATTGTAAAGCGTGAATGTCGATATAATGAAAATCTATATATACCTATAATGAAACTGTTATTTCCCACGACACATGTAATTTTCCCCTAATGTCAGATAATTACAACTTTACTCGCCATAATTTAACATTACATATGTTTTCATTTGACGCGTGAACATCATAATAGCGTTAAACCAATTTGACGACAAAGCCGACGGCATACATTAGCACATATCTATATAATTACTTGGTGGTTTCTCAGTGCTTAATGATAAATTTACTGTTATACCATATTTACAAACGGCAGACCTCACTTCTATCAAAAAAATCGATAGACTTGGTTCAAAGTAGTAATGAGGTAAAACAAACATACCTGACATACGGATATTCCCCGAATTAAATAGAAATTGATGTTGGATTAACACGGCATTGAAATGTTACATAATTATCGAGCTCTTACATTTTTAATAGCGTATTCGATTCCTCCCCCTCGTAATGCTACAAAGCTCTTTTCCTTTTTTAAAATATCCTCCACGGTGTTGAATGGCAGGGTGAATTTTGACAGTGTTAAGAATGCTGTTAAATTTGCAGTATAAAAAGACGTCAGTATTGTTATAAAAATCCACCACGTTGCGAAAAGCAGCCGAGTGGAATCTGTAAGAGAAATTACAAATTAAATCGATTAGATTCTTGTAAAATATTGTAATGCATTTAGATTTATTCAATAATAAAATTATAAAAATTAAGTCTGAGTCTGTTTTTACTGTCAAGGCAAAGACTTTGAGGTTTGGACAGTGTTTTTAAGAATTAGGTCTTTTGTAAAAATTCACTTTTAAATATTTGTGACTATAATTTCACTAGTAATTCGCATTATTTAGTGCACTAACTTGTGATTGATCTAAGATCAGTTTCCTCAGATTATTTGACTTGTTTTCCCACTAAATTAACCGTCCATAATAGCTGTATGTACTATGAGGGATTAATATTCCCAACGCGTAAAAAAGGTACATGTTGAAATTTTTGATGAAGTTTTTCATTTTGCAATTGTTCATGATTTTACGTAACTAGGCGCATTAATTAATTGAATATCCTAAATTAGACCAACGACATTATTTCGAACAAATAGAAAGGCAATTTTAATCAATCAACTGATAGATTCACTTTTGATTTATTTTATGATACTATATCAAAATGTACAACTATTGTGTACAGCCATTTTAAAGAATGTTTGATCAAAGCAACTATATCTGAACTACGATTAGAATATTGTTACAAATTTAAATTGAACAAGAATATTGCTAGATGTACAAATATACCGTTCAATGCAGTTCCAGCAACCTTCATATGGTCTACGCACTACTACCAGCATATAAATCCACTTAAGAAGTTCAGTCGAGCTCAGTCAAAACCCTCGAGAATACTTCCCAAGCCATGAAACAGAAATTTATATGTGTGGGTGCTTAGTCCGTTTTCTGAAATGTTCTATATTGATACTTATGGAAAAGTGCTAAACATTGGCTTTATATATGCCATAGAGCCTAAACTACTATCCATACAGGAAAATAGTCTTCTAGTAATTTACAGCTTGGTTCCTTACCTTCTCAAAGGCTACACTTACTATATACCTTACTTAACAAAATAATTAAATAGTTTTGATTACAAACTAACCTTACCATTTTACGCTCAATACCTCTCAGCTGAGTGATAATTGCATGTGTGTATGTGCAGCCGTAGTCCGAATCTGTAGGCAGCTACATTCAATATCATCAGCCCACGGCATGCCATGACGGCACAGGGACATTACAATGATTACTCAGCTGAGAATTTTTGTTTGAGGAATTGTAGTCATTTGGTTAAGATAAAGTTTTTTAAATAATTTTGTTAGGAAAGGTATGAAAATTTTATTACGGTTCGGAAGATAAGAAAGCAAGCACAAGATTATCAGAACACCATTTTTCTGTATGAATAGTAGTTTAGAGCGGGGGAGCTATTCAAATCAAACTTTTGTCAGTATTACATAAGAGCACGGCAAATATTTTATAATGTAAGGACTACGTCAGGCCTCGCATGTGGTAGGGAGCGAGTCTGTTTCACGGCTTGCGAAGTATTCTCGAGGGTTTTGGCTCAGTCGTTGCTTTATTGTGGGAACGTTCAATGAATTATCCTCTAAGAGATCCTCGATCCTAACGCGTTCGTCCTAACTTCAATCCAGCCATCATGTTTTGACAAGATTCCTCCAACTGCTGTTTCACACGTCGAATGTCTTTTGCATAGGATATTTTTACATGATTTCCGTAAATATGGAAATAATACTAAATAAAATGACAAAAACAGATTGCTATAGAATAAAGCAAAAAGTACTGTTAGGACATATAATCCCAGTCAAGAAAATCAGCTTACGCAGAAGAATGCCTAATTATATTTACTGAATTCCGGCAAAATAACACTTCAACTCACAACACTTACTTTTTGATCCAAAAGCAATCATAAAATTTTCCGCCAACTGAGACAAAACTGAGAGAATACCTTCCCAAGTAACAATTTAAATGCTATTTAGTTTTACTCAGGTTTTTAAATTGTTTTATTAAGGTTTTGAGCTTGCTAAATAGTTTTATGGTGATTATAAGCATAGATGGCACAAGAACTAGATGTCGCATGCCATACTAGAGTAGAGTATACACATTGTGAAATGGGTAGTGCATTCTGGAATGGAGCATAACATGTTTTAGAGCGTGCCGAAAGCAGTTTTGTATACATATGATCGACTTCCTCAACACTTTAGATACGAAAAAATATGAATCACTCGCAGGGGTGGATGGGGTGACGTAAACTGGCCTGGGAAATTAGACGAAGCGGTACAAAGAAAATGGCGCCGCAGGCGAAAATTTTTATGAGTAATAATAATAATAACTTTTTTTCATCAATAATACTGGCCACAAAGTTTAAAAATATTGTTACCCCGGTAAAAATTTCGAATTAAAAAAAATACAGCTACTTATGGAATATCTGATGTTATTCAGGTAAGGACATCAATTAAACAAAAAATAAAGTAATAAAATAAACTGACAGAAAATAAACTCAAAAAAATGACTCATTAAAATAAAGATCTAAAACATTAACAACTTTTTTATCAGTGGAGACGTTTCAGCGAAAGCATTAATGACATTTTCATTGTCTATTGTACTCAAATTCGCTTTTTCTATGCTCATCAACATGAAGGCTTCCAAATTTCCATTGGACAATCTATTCCGCAGTCAATTTTTGATAAATTTTAACAAAGAGAATGAACGCTCACATTCCACTTGAGAAATTGGGAACGTCAGAAGAAACTGATATGCTTTTGCCAATGTAGGATAAGCCTCTTGGTATAAATTATATTTAATAATAGTTTTATAGCAACAGGTCGCACAATTTCGGCAATTTTTGCAGATAATATGATTTTCCTCAGAATCGTCCAGATTCGGGAAAGATTCATAAGATTCTTTCAATGTTGATTTTAATGTTTCCCAGTTGTTTGCAAAGGTGAAAATCTCTTCTCAATTGCTCAAGTGTTGCTGAATCATTGAACGGCATAATTTGTTTTGAAAGACTTTCCAGAAGATTGTTTGGGATCCTATTCTTTTTTATGTCTTCAAAGTTTTTAGAATCCAAAAAATAGAAATTCATGCACAAATTTGTGTTATTTGTAAAGCGTCGTTTCATGGACTCAATCACTACATCTAACAGAAAATTATGTGTTTCAATCCTGAAGCTGTCGAAAGGATCAGTCGGTTTCTCATCTGTTTTTCTGTGTATGGGCAAGGTTTCTTCAATGTCTAGTGTATTGCAGTCTTCGACTAGATCAAGTTGTCTATTTGCCCATTCAACAAATGTGTGCGTCATCTTTTTGGTGCTTTCTACATCTCTCTGAATTTCAATTAGTTGAGTTAATGATGATTCTATCAGACTGTTGCATTTAAGTAAGTCAAGACTTTTTGTCTGCAGATATTTAGATAATGACCCAGTTAATTGAAATATTCTTAAAAAAATATCAGGAGATTTTCATATTTTAAGAGGCCATTTTTCAAGCTACTGGCTCTTGACCTGACATCGGGATTTATTTTCTGACTCGTTTCGATCGTATGTAACGCCTCTAAAACCTTTACATATAAACAGGATTCTGGGTTGCCGTAATACCCAAATAGTTTGTTTAAAGCAGTTTCTTTTGCCCACCAACGTGTTTCACCGATGATTTGAAGCTTTCTACGTTTAACGTCATTGGAAATACAATTCCATATATCCATTCGCTGGGGAGATTCTCTAAAAAATAAACGTGAGCAATGGTAATGTCATCGATTGCTTGAGTTAGGATTGAATCATCGATAGGCGTCTCATTAACAGCAACTTTCAATTTTTGCACTTGCGGCGATTCCTAAGATATTATTATTATTTTATTGGATAAGATATGCCCAAAGATGACAAAAAATGGGAGAATGCATTGTTATGTTGTGTTATACTTAAGTCTCTTGTTGAGCTGTCATCGTAACTTTCTTCAGTCCCTGCGTCGGAAACAGAATCATTTTTCTTAAAAAAACTTTCCAACTTGACACATTTCGTTGACTGCTCTGTCAACCTTTGTTTTATCATGTCTCTTTGTTTTTCTGCACCTCCCTTACGTTTTGAACTCGAGGAACTCATTTTGAAAAATATTTCTTTGTATTAATAGACGGTTCCTATGCTAGGAATTCTAGCGCACGGGGCACAGCCCAAATACCATATTGCCATGCACTCTTCACTCAATGCTAATTGCAAGAAATGCCGTAAGCCGTAAATGTCGAGTATTGGTATTATTTTAGCAATAATATCGTTACATTTTTTTTTGTCGTGTAAATTAGCACAACAAAGCATAAACTACTGGGGACCCAAGTTGTTTAGTCATCTTCCGAAATCAATAAAAAATATACAAAATCCTAAAGCTTTTTTAAAATCTGTGAAAAGTATTTTAATTAATAAGTGTTGTTATTCTGTAAATGAATTCTTTAATATACTGATTTTGACTTGTGTTGTGATGATATTTATTTGTGTTGTTGTTATTTATATTTATTGTTTACATATCGTTTTTTATGTGTGGCTGTTTTTGTTTTGGGTTATTTTAATATTTTTTAATTTTATACTGTACCTGACGTTTAAGGTAATGTTTATTATTTAATAAATTTATCTATCTATCTATCTATAAATATTAATTTTATCTTGTAGTTGTAGTTTTTGACTTTACCGGCCCAAATCAATTTTTTTTAAAAAAATTTTTATTTTAAAATAAAAGTGTTGGTTTAATACTACAGGCCCAAATTTTATTAATCTCACCGGCCCAAGGGGAAAATTCCCCTTTTCCCCCTGGGCCCATCCACCCCTGATCACTCGACGTATACATCATTTCAAATATTGTGGTCCATTCCGGAATGGACCACGCAGCCATATAAATGTTGTATAATTTTTTGGTACTGTATGCAATATCTAGTTCTTGTGCCATCTATGTTGTAAGTCATGCCGATTGGTTTTCTAGACCAAATGATTTAATTGTGATGTTTTAAAAACCGCCTTGAGAGTAGTAATAAAGTTATTTAGCATTAAGTCCATATGTATTTATAAATGTTTTATCGTTGTCATCAATTCAACTAGGATAAAACCATTAAGCAGAAAAATAGGAATTAAATACCGCTTGCTTTATTATGGTTTTATAGCATCCTCCAAAACTATTGCATTAATATTTGATAAAACTTAAAAATAAGACTCATGAAGATTATATTAAGAAGCACGGGGGGCTACATTAAATCCAATTTAAGGGATAATTTGGTCTAGGGAGCTGCTGGGCGATGTAGGTATCTACAGGGGTTGATTCCAGGATTCTTGTGAGGGGAGGGGGCGCAACAATGGTTTAAAAATGGTATAAGCTGGAAACAGATCAAAACTTCGAAGACACTCGTCACTACTATATCATTTAGAAGATTTGGTCGAAGAGATAAGCTACCATTCTCAACGAAGAAAGTTACTCAACGTTCAACTTTTGCCATTCGTGAAAGTCAAATTATTTATTTTGTTTTGGTTTGTAAATGGTGGAAGTGTAACGCTTCCGAATTATTAATTTCGGTTAGTAAAAATAGCGAAATACATTTTGTTCAAATTCACGAATTCATCATAAACAGTTGTAGTAGAATCAAATGGTATTCTACAAATACATAGAAATGTATATTTAGAAGTATTATATATGTATTAGCTACTCTCTATTATCTGGCAGTGCTATAGAGCAATATAGCTGATTACGATAGCGTTAAGAGTCAGTCTGTTTGTATCAATAAAGAGGTTAACACAAAATTACATTTGTTCGTACAAACCTATCCCATTCCCAATAACTATAACTTTGCAAAATAGGATTAGTAAAGAAAATCAGATCATTAAAGAAAATAAACAGAGGCATAGAGAGATAACATAGTGCTGGGCGCATCAGAATTTCCAAAAACCTTTGAAAGAATCGAAAGGATTACAGTTGGTCGATAATTTGAGAGATCGCAACCCTCTCTTTTCTTGGGAATAGGCTGAACGTAAGCTAGTTTCCAACCAGTTGGATATTTTCCTGTCGAATATACAAGTACAATAGTTTGCGGCGAGGTTTAGCCAAGGAGGAGGTACAACTTTTAATTAAACAGAGTGAGAAACCATCAGAACCTATGGCTTTACAGGCTGTAATCATCTTAAAGACCTTGAACACATCTCTGCTACGGATGTGTATTGGCTCTTGTATACATCCACACGGAAGATGCCAAATAGGTGTCTGTGAAGTGAACTATTAGTTTGATCCAGGGAGAACAACTTCACCATTGTTAAGTAGTGAAGGTATAGAGGAATTGGTGAAGTTGTTCCTGATGGTTTTGACCGGGGGCCAAAAGCCATTACTATCCTTGAGGCTTGCCAAGATTCTTTGTCTAAAATTCTGGACAAAAAGGAATTATCCTCTCCGTATAATGGACTTGGTGGTTTTCTGTGTAGTCTTGTAGACTTGTTGAATTCTGGGTATTAATGCAATTGATAGGCACGAAAAGCAGACTCTCTCGTTCGTATTACTTGATTGAATTATCGTTAAACGTATTTGCTGTTGTTGAAACCTGCTGTAGGAATAAGCAGTGTATTCATGCACGCCAAGACTTAGAATGTCACTAACCTCTAATGTAAATTCATCAACATCCCTAGAAGCAAAATAAACAGACCAATGAATTTTCCTAAGATAGGTATCTAAGGTAAGTATTCTAGTAAAACTATTGCATTTTACGAAATAATAAAAAATGTTCCAATATAAATCTTTTGCTTTAATTATTATAACTCTTTACACCAATAAACAACGATCTGTTTAACCGTTGTGTAATTTCGCTAAATTTTTTCAATTACGACCTATAATATAATATAATATATATAAAAATCCTCCTATTAAAAATCCTCCTTTTTCTTTTACCCCAATAGGCTCTATCCTGCTTCAAAAACCCCAAGAAAACCCACGCTCGTGTACAGAATTTTGACAGGTATCAGCATTTCCAGCTTTTTCTGTAGGCTTCGATAACCACGACCTGAAGTGGAGCGAATGCCAAGCCGCTAGCCATAAGGACTGCGTTCTTAAACGTATCAAATTGGACGCTTACTTTATTTTTTTACAAAAAGGGCAGTAGAATAGATTGCAATGTTTTTTTCAGTGGTCATCAGGGAGGGGCACGCGAGTTAAAGACAATAAATTTACTTCCAAGAAAAAAAAAATAATAATAAAATATAAAAACGAATTATATTTTATATATTTTAAGACGTTTATTCCAATTAAAAACCCGTACAAGACTGTCTTAAACCTAATTCAATCATTTCTACTAAGCTTTCCCTGAATTAACAAATTGGCACTTTTTACCTGTTTGTTAAGTTGCAATATGCTGAATTTCGTCTGGGCTATTTGTAACATGAAGTTATTAACATTCGATGAAAGGTGAAAAAATATGTTTAGGTAAGTTATTATGTGCTATGTATGTATCGTAACTCCTCCCTCCTGAAATTGAAGTGTATGCAGGGAAGGACATAAGAATTGAACTCCAGGGGATGCTGGTTTGGGGATCTCTGATGAAATATGCGTTTAGCGAGAGTTGAACTGATTTTTTCTTAATTGAAGTAGGTAGAGTGCGAAGGCGAAACATATAAGGATTAAAAGTCCACATGCCTGATACTCTTTTCTTGTTACTTGATTTGCCAGGAGTTCGATTGCTGCTAGGTTTTCCAAATGATAAGCTTTTAGCTTTCCTAAGGTCAGGTCGTCAACGGTGGAGGATCAGTTGATATCGTTGAATGTTGTTGGATGGATAAGTATGTCATCCCAGTGTAGGCCGATTTTATTGTTGTAAATAATTTGGTTTACCTCTATAGTGCAATTTTCGAAGTGGATTAGTCCTGTTCTGTTGATAACGTTCTCTCTAATACCGCAAGTAGACCTCAGACTTGTGTTTGGTATGTTGATAAAAAGAATTCGGCTGATACATTGTACTAATTTCGGTTCCATTAAGTAGACTGCAGGAGGTGGGTTTGTTTTTGATGATGTTTCTGATGCAGGTCTGTTAATTTGTTTTGGTATTCGTAGATAGCAGCTTGCAATAGTATGTTCCTTCTATTAGTTGGCATGGCTCGTTGACAAAATGTATTTCAAATTCGTTTAGGGAAATATAGGGTTTTATGGATATGGTTAATGTTGTATTAATTGGAAAATGTGTATAATTCATTAGAAACTACTGGTATTAGAATATTGAATATAATGTTTGTATTATTGTAGTAGGCCTGTAGACCAAGAAACTCATATATTTGTTCGTCTGATGTTATTTCGATATTTTGATCTTGGAAGAATTCCTGAATTTCGCTAAGTTATGAAGGCTTTAATATTTGTTTTGATATAATGTTTAATTTTTCTAGTGTTATGGCTTCTGTTATATTGGTTAAATGGTTACTAAGTAGTATATCTATAATAAAGTTTATCCTATTTATATATTGTATATACCTAAGTGACTCTTTGTCTCTTCTAATCCTGTTATTTATAGTTAGGTAAAGGTATAGGTATGCTTCTATTGTTTCCTATTGTTTGTTTATATGATTGGTTATGTTGTTGAATCTTTCAATCATTTGTTGGTTCATGATAATATGTTTATTAATTTTACTTTTAGTGTTTTCTTTATTTGTTTATTTATCTCTAAGGCATCGTTAGCATACATGTTACCTGTTATAAATTTGATCGCTGTACCTAGCCCATCGATTAGACCTCTTTTACTTCTAATTTTGGGTAAAAGCGTGTGCAATTTAAAATCTAACTCTTCGAATTTTAATTTTGTAATTTCTGCTGTATCCATGCGCGTAGCCAGGTAGGGGCACGGGTGGGCAATGCCCCCCCCCCCCCAGAGAAGCCCGTGTAGGCTCTGTGCCCCCCCCCCCACAGAAATATGAAGCAATTATTACTAATAATTTGCAATTTTTTCTTTCATTCATTCTTCTTTCATGTAGTAAGATATACATACAAGCATAATTGATTTTATTCAATTATTTGCAAAATCCTTTCAAATTATTCATAATAATGAATTTTTCGTATATCTACTCTACCTCAATTTTTTAAGAAAAAGACAAATGTCGTTTTGGCCAATGTGCTGAAAGAAGATTTTAAAGGTCTATCAGTCAAATCAAATTCTCATTTTTCCCAAGCCCATCAGAGAATGAGTTATGGCTGATTTACATTACTCGAACATTCGATTTTACTGAGAAAGTGAGTGGGAGGGTCTTATTACTTTGCACTGTTAGAAAAAAAGGAAGAGGTGATCGCTCATTATTTCCCACTCTTTTATAGCGAAGTGTCACAAGTGGCATTTCATCAATTTGTCAATTGCATAAATTAGTTGGACGTTTATGCTGAAGCTCAAAATCGGATAAAAAAAGGCACTATTTTCAAGAAACAATACAGATACAGAATACAATAGAGAATACAAAATATTCCCTTTAAAATTTTGACACATTCCATATTTAATTTTTTTTAAAAAAAGTTTATAATAACTTTATAAAAAAAAAATTAAAAAAAAATTTTAACATTTTTTTAAAAAAATTGTAAAAAAAAAATTTAAACATTTTTTAAAAAATGTTTAAAAAATTTTAATAAACTTTGACACATTCCAGCTGATGTGCTGTGACTATCTTCAAATATTTTTAATTTGTGTGCGTGTAAACAATTATATTCGTACTCGCTTGTAGTTATATGTATGAGTTTGCTGCCATAATAGCAAAATTTACTGCCATAAAATATACTTCTGGCTAGAACTTTTTATGGCTAATTATGGCAGTAACAATTTCCCCTTCGTCGGGGAATTTGACATTTAATTCAGTAAAATTTTGCTGGACTATCTTTTGTCCTTATCGTTCTAAAGTATTTTCAGATAAGGGGAAACTACTTACTCTGTTTTCTAATAATGTTCGAGTAATGTAAATCAGCCATTACAGTAGCGTTAGGAGATTGTTGCGGGTAAAATTCTCTCAAAAATGGAGATTAATGGCGACTATTCCCACAAATTATTATATTATGCGAATTCCGACCATTTGTTATGGAAATATGTTGAGTAATTGGCTTGGACGTAAAGTCCAGACTGCCAGCATGAGCTGACAGATCACTCGACGGACAGCGTTAACTGCAAGCCGGCACGCTAGCTCGCCTCGGTTATTGGCGGAGAGTGTGGGGAGGTTCCACGAAAAACCAGCCGCTGCCATCAGCCATAATCAAAAAAAATTCGTGCCTATCCAACAAAAAGCCGGCACACATTCAGTCCAGAAGAGACCTACATCCATGTTGAAGGCGCAGATGGTATGCCTTCACTGCATGCCCCAACCACCCATACGACACTAATGGCAGCAAATTAGTTTCAGTGTCCCTTTGTTGACCTGTAAAGAGTGTAGAGCGGACCTATACGACCTTCATGCGAGAGGGCTCCAGGAAAGTGATAGTGATATAATAGTGATAGTGATATAATAGTTCATTATTGTTACTCAAAATTTCCATTCCTATTAAATTTTTCTCTTACAATTCACTCCTACTTCATTATAAGGTACCCTGTACAATATTATTCTTCGCTTACCTATCGGGCACAGTACTACTTATTATATTAAAATATAAAAATTTACTTTAAACTTAGGATGAAAAAAAAAACTGACATAAAATTAATTGTGGGAATAATATATATATTGGCGATATCATATATGAGACGTTGAATCAAATCATAATAATTTCAATCAAATTCAATTTCAATTTAAAATCCCAATAAATAAAACTGACTTGTCGAATTTCATTTCCCTTGAATTCTAGGTTACTTTTAAAGTGGTTATCTTGCTCAGAATGTGAAGAAGTTCAATATAAAGATTTCATCGAGGCTCTGATATTTCGGCTATAATTTAGTTAAAGAAGACGAAGTTATTGAAGCGTTCTCTCAAAGTAACTTAGAATAAAACAGTTAATATTTTTACGAAAACATTATAAAATTGGAAAGTGTCATACAATTAGCAAGTATGAGCCATATAATTCCTTAATCAATCGTATCCTTTCAGGACAAACAATAAAGTTCAATGGGCCGAAATAGATAGGAAACTTTGTACTGATGGCGGTGAAACAAAAGAAACTATGAAATCGAAGATTCTGTTTGATGTTTGGAGCATCAAATTCATTTAAAAGTCTGGTAAATTAAATACAATCTTTCTGACTTAAGTTTTCAAATAGTAGTCCTTATTTAAAACTGACTAAAATTTATAGACGAAAATAAATTTAGCGATTTTACATAAAAGAGAACCGATATACTACGCGAAAAATCCTAATATTGTTGTCAATTGTCAATTTATTGAGAATTTTCGATTTAGTTTTCACGGGTTACTTACTAGACCTGAATGAAAGCCGAGTAAATTCATTCTACTCTAGTCTAGAAAGATCATCGGAATATTGTAACAATATTTCACAGAAAGGTACAAGTAAGAATCATCATAAGGTAAAAGCAAACATATCATAATCGCGTGCTTGAAAGACGATTTAGACTAAACAGAGTGTTAATGGCCCCTATAAAATTCAAACTGATTCTACAACAACGATCGTTCCATTTATTATGAATTAGCTTCGTACCAACTATATACCGGACGAGAATGCCTAATTGGAATATGTCACACCCTGATCACGGACCTTGCGAAAAACTAGTGCTCCCTAAATACATATAAGCAAGTCGTACCATTTATTTCAAAATCCTTTAAGGTCTAAACAAAACAAAAAGTGTTCAGTACGCACAAATAAAAACACAAACGCCCAAGGCACAATACTACCGCGTCTACGGTTCCTGGCTCATTGTCTGCCGCCTACTTACAATTCGCTGAGTAGATTTTTACAAGTTTTTATTTACTCGTCACTTAATGGTTTGAAACAACTATCATAGATCGCTATTAACTAAATTATTTCGTAGTATTTACTTCACAAATTGACAAGTCACATTGCAATGTTCATATGTTAAAAGAAAAATCGCACACTTTTGGTATTGCTCTTATACGACACATGCGATACTCAAAAACTTCAATCGAGACACCGAATTATAGCCGATTTGAACTTATCAGATCAGTGAATATAGATATTTATAGTCACAAGACAAATTATATAATGACTGCATTGAAAAAAAAAATTAATTAATTCCTTATTTCGTATGATTTGATTGTCAGTCTCAGGAAGTTTTTTGTTTTCCTTGTTTTTTCTCACCAAAGAAAGAACACATTTTCAGTAAACAAAAATCACGGGAAGTGTAAAAATCTGAAAATGGATTTTATAACTTCCAAAAAAATTATTTCCTTATTGCTACTAAGAAAAAGCAAATTAACTAAAGGTTTTTCTCCTTGTTTCTTAAATTAAATATTCTGAATATAAAAATGTATTTTTTTTTTAAGAGAAATGTGATTATCTAAACTATATCAGCTAATATGTACAGCGCCCTTATTCTAAAAAAAAAAATAGGATGATATAGGCCATCAAATTTTATCTTCGATTATTATGTGACACTGAGAAGCTCCTACAAAAATGTCTGAATGTGGCATCTACTTACATAATGGTTAAGTAGGAATCTTATGTAGATAACTCCATGACAAATTTATCTCTTTTGGTTGATAGATGTATATGGCATAATTCTTTGAATTATCAAGAGGGACCATTTTCTGGATGTGGTTTCAGCATAGACGTACGTCTTGGCAATCTGACCGAAAGTTCTCGTTGGAGTTGAGCTCTCAATATCATCTGAGCTCACTTTGGGAGATTTCGCTATTCACTGCAGGATTTAGACTGGTACCATTTACAATGCTGAATTTATCATCAACATCAACTGTAGTCCCGCCATATAATGATTTTAATTTGCTTGATCTCCCAATACTGATAACACCCACCCTCTTTAGAGCAAAGCGTGTAAACAGAAACACGTTCTGTTCAAATAACATAGGATTATACAGCAACAACTTTGGAACAAACTTTGGTGACCTCTTTCAATATCTCAGAAAAAAGTGCTTTCACAAAAGCGCGGTATTACATGAGAGTAAATCTGAAAATTCCGCCACTTGCCATTATCATTTATTTATGAAAATTAATCAATTTTCCGCTCTTTTTCGTTGCATGTAAATCTGCGATATCACATTTTTTGTCTTTATTCGTCAAACCAGAAGGCGACATCATAAAAACTGGAAATTAAAAGACCTTAGCGAGCCGGCTACAGCCGTGCAGTAATAGCTCACTCCTTAGAATATAGAGCAAACAGGAATGGTTGAGTCGTGTAAAATTCGTGTACATGAGCGTAATTGGTCAAGAGCAGGAGATTATACATAAGAGTAAGTGAGATGCTGCAGGAAAGATTTGTCAAAGCTGGGTGCAGAATTGTCAAATGTATTTTGTGAGCAGATTTAGTCAACTTAAAATTCTTTTGCGAAATTTAACACAAGTACCGAATCAATTCTTTTCAAAACTATTTATCTTTGAACTTTACTTAGTGCAAAGTTTTATAGTGCCACTAGTGCCTGTTAAAATCTTCATATCAATTAAAAAAACCAGAAATGAAGTGTTCGGTAAGTGCTTGCAAATATAAATTGGATTATAAACTAGGGAAATCCTGTTTGAGGCAACTGCACTATCTAAATTATCTTTTTTGTTAATATAAGCAGAGATTTATATAAATTAATTCTGTGAATTATTTCAAAACAAAGTAGAAAAAGAACATTTTTTACCACAGATGCTCCGCACAAAACCTTCGTTTACTTTTTCAAATTGACAATTTGCTTAGAATAGGGATGGCGGGTAAATACATGTAAAAATGGACTACCAACACAACCAGAAATTAATTACGCAAAATCTGTCTCTTAGATATTTTTACCAGCAATTTTGATGTGAAATATGTATTTGGAGACCGTGTAAAATTTTATTTTGCCAGAACTCGATTGTAAACTTAACCGATATGATAATACAGGGTGTTTCCCCTTAGGAGGTCCATAGAGCGGGAGGTGATAGTACTCACCTAGACGAACCAAAAATTGTATGGCAGGTGGGGGGGCAATATCAACCGTTTAGGAGTTACAGGGTGATTCATAAAAAAAGCTAGGTTTTTACAAAACACCCTGTATCTTAAAAACTACAGGGCGTATGGTCACAGTTAAGGGCTCACTGTATGTAGAACTTCATGGCCTTTCCAACGACAGCTCAACCAGCCCCGTACCCCTCTCCTCTCAGAAGTTATGAAGGTCTAAACAAAAAATTTCGGATTTTCTTTCCTTTTTTTTTACTTTGACCTCTATTATTTTTGCAAAAAGGTCGTTAACATAACTTTTTTTTATAAAAACTGTAAACTGTGGAGCCTCCTCTTTAATTTGACCTATTATACCCTATGTGCTATCTGTATCCGTTAAAGAGTTATTAGCTCTAAAATTATTCTCAAACCTATTTTCAAACCTATCCTCAACGATAATTTGTTCCCTTAGTACGTTATTTTAAAAAAATATCGTCTAATTTCGGTGTGACCGGAATAGGTTATGAGTTAATAACTGTTTAACGGCTACAGATAACACATAGGGTGTAATAGGTCAAATTAAAGAGGAGGCTCCACAGTTTACAGTTTTTATAAAAAAAAAGTTATGTTAACGACCTTTTTGCAAAAATAATAGAGGTTAAAGTAAAAAAAAAGGAAAGAAAATCCGAATTTTTTAGTTTAGACCTTCATAATTTCTGAGGGGAGAGGGGTACGGGGCTGGTTGAGCTGTCGTTGGAAAGTCCATGAAGTTCTACATACAGTGAGCCCTTAACTGTGACCATACGCCCTGTAGTTTTTAAGATACAGGGTGTTTTGTAAAAACCTAGCTTTTTTTATGAATCACCCTGAACTCTTAAACGGTTGATATTGCCCCCCCACCTGCCATACAATTTTTGGTTCGTCTAGGTGAGTACTATCACCTCCCGCTCTATGGACCTCCTAAGGGGAAACACCCTGTATAATAATTCAATTCTCATTATATGCTACGAATTTGTGATACAATTAATATTTATATCAATAACTGTAAGTTGATCAAAATTTTTCTGATGACATGCATTTGGGCACAAGTGCAGCAGAATGATCGTGATTAATATGTGTAGGTTGGCCCATGACACAGAGATAACAAGCTATGGCCGATTCGAAAGGAATTTTTTGTGTTCCTACGTCATGAGGTGACAATGTCATTTCCAGCGATTTTTTTTTGAGTTTTTCGTATTTTATTGACTGAAATACGTTTTGAATATATTATAATATTTATCTAACCATTAGTTTCTTCGTTTAATTCACTTCGGGAAAAGTAATTAATTATGTGCTAGTGAGAAAGCAAATAAATTTTTAGATTGAAATTGAGACGAACAAATTTGTGCCAAAGCAGGCCAGAAACCAATTGACAGCTAATTCGGCCATAACTTGTTAATCTTTGTATCATCGGTTGGCCCATAAAAGGGTATTAAGTTCATTAATGGATGGATGTATATGAATTTTATGCGATCCTTTTTTTTCTGAATATAAATCATTCTATTTCTATAGTACAGTAACTATAATTTGCAAAACCTTTCAATTTTTCCGCAAATTGGTACGTAGAAAAATAATGTAGAATTATACAAATGTGTATTTTTAATGTAACGGAATATCTTTATAAGCCATTCAATCCCACAAGAAAAAAGAAGTCAATCCATTGTATGCACATATTTTCAGATTAGCTGAAGATAATCAGCGTGGCTCCTTTATCTATAGAACATTTTAACATTGTCCGAAAATTGGTGATTTTACCCTACTTAAACTTATATATCTTATGAGAGTTTTAGATATTATAATTATTCTTTTTAGGTATGCTGTTAGCAAAAATTGGAGGCCCTGTTTACTCTATTGGAGTTGGAGGACGAGTAGCAAGCTCTGCTGAAGTGCAAGAAGATTTCAGTGCTGAATTAGATTTTAATGCAGTTATGCTTGAAAATTTAGAAATGGAAAATAAATTGAACCGACAGAGTGCTACGTGCATGTATTTTCAATTGGGAGATCCAAGAATAATAGCCCTAGAATGCGGAATATCAAGAAAATAATACCATTCTTGCAAATCTGAAGATAAAGAGCTGATCCAGCAGATCTGCAACCTAGAAAGATGCCCCACTAGTTTTAATGGGGTGGTAACTGGCAATGGATATGTTTCATTAATCGAATCGAATAAATATTTCAATAGATATGGCGTTTAATGATTTAATACAGATCTGCTTAAATCTAGTCTATCTCACTGGGAATATTAATTATTTGTGAATTTTGTATAAATTTAAGAAATTGAACTTTGAAGTTAGCACTATTAACTTATTGAAGAATTGTTGAATATGTTTCAACAGCGATAGATTCTGCAAGAATAATTTAAATCTGTTTAAACTTTTTTTGTACGTCATTTATATAAAGAAAATGAACATGTAAATATGTATCTCTAGTAATATTTCTTCATTATTTTAAAAATGAATAAAAATACATTTAAATCAATTCGTTGCTGTATCTTCATCCACTTAAGCGTATCTAACAACCACTTAACAGACGAATATCTTGCACACCACAACAGTCTACTTCGCATCGCTTTATTCTGGACTGTTTACTGAATATTATACCCTAAATCAAATCTATTTGGTAAACTGAGTTTGTCATTCCATTTGTAACACATAGAAATAATGAAGGTATAGCTAAATGGATTGGACACCCAAGCATAATATTAAAAGTTATTTTAATTTTTGCATGTCTGTCCGTCCTCACGATAGCTCCAGAACGGATTTACTTAGAAAACTGAAATTTTGCACAGGAGCTTTTCGAGAAAAAAGGAAATTTAAGTTCGGAAATGGAATAAATCAAGCAACTCCTTCGTTGAATTGCCTTGCCATACAAAACTTTGGTTTTGCAGTATATATTTAGACACCGCTTGAGAACGAGTCGACGTAGAGAGCTGAAATTTTGTACACGGCATTTTCATAAAAATGATGAGTATAATTTCAAAAATAGGATAAATCCCGCAACCCCTTCTTGATGTTGCCATATAAAAATTTAGGATTTTTATGTACAGGTACTGTGAAGACGATCAGTCCGAGATGTATTTGTTGTACTGAAATCCTTTGAAATTGGTTACAATAATTTTTACTGTCCGACGAACCGTTTTAGAAATATATGCGAAAAACTACTTCAAAAATCAAATTTTCTAATTTCAGGGCTATTATTGGGATACATTCACAATTTATTAGAGCCATGAATTTGAAATAACTTTTTTTTAGAAAACCATATAATTATATTTTAGTAAATTATTCTTATTTTATTCTTGTTTTTAGGAAATATTCTTATTGTTGTTTAATTTAAACATACATTGGTTGAAAAAAAAAACAACGGTAATCAATGAAATAGTTTGCTTCATGTAAGGAAACTTGGTTTTAACACTGATTAACGTTTTAGAAAGTTATACACATTTTTGAAAAACAATACTTGCTTGAAGAATATTCTTCTTCAATATTGTGTCAGTCTGCCCCCTACTGCCCACCCACAACAAAACGCCGGCTACGCCAATGGCTGTATCTTGGAAAATTTCGTTACTACTAATTGTTTCTAGTGATTTCCCTATATTGTCTACGTTTTTCTTGTATTTATCATGTTCCAGTTTCCTGTACATGTGTATTGTCTTTTATTTCCCTAATCTCATGGGAAGAAGTCCGTTTTTTTTTTTACTTAAGCCGTAAATTTCCATTTTCTGGCCATAGGTCGTTGTCGTTAGTAACCTGCAATTTCCGTTTTCTTTTAATTTTGGATTTATGCAGTTTTTTGTTTTGGTTAGTAAAAATTGTAAGTTTCTTATTTTTCTTAACTTTATGTTTACTAAATCTAGGCATTAACTTGTTTCATCTACATTCCTTTCTATATATTGTTTCATTTTCTCTTAGGTCGATTGGGTCTTCTCTACTTTGGTTTAATTTTTCTAGGCTTTTGTTTGAAAGTTCCTGAACTTTTGTTTTATTAGAGGGGTAAAGTTTGGACTGAAATGCATTAAGTTTTCTCAAATATTCGTGTTCGTTAATAAAATTTAGATTACTAAAGAATTTATATGTTTTACCACTAAAAAGTTCGTATGGTGTTAATCCTGTTGTTGAGGTTATAGCGTTGTTATGCGTAATCAGAGTTTCGTTAAGGATATCGTCAAGATCCTTATCTTTTCTTTGATTATAAATAATTCTGTAAACTTCTGTTAAGGTTGAGTGCAAACGTTCTATCTGTGAATTACTACTCGTTTGCTGGAAGGAGGTAATATGATATTGCTTACAAAAATCCTTAAAAAGGTTTGCTTTAAACTCTGAACCTTGAACCGAAGTCAATTTCTCTGGAATACCGAGTGGGCTCATAAAGTGCGTGATTGACTTTATTATGTTAATGCTATTACGTGTCGGTAGTGTGTAAGCTGCGGCAAATTTGGAAACTTTATCGATTATAGTGAGAGTTTGTTTGGAATTGATATTATAGATATCTACATATAGTATATCGAGGGGTTTTTCGGGAAATTCGGGTTTTTCAAATTTTATTTTTACAGGATTTCGGTCATATTTTAGAGTCTGACAAATTTCACAATTATTGATTGTTGGGGTTATTTTATTCCTCATAAATGGGAAGTAGTATTATCGTTTCAAATGAAGAAAGGTTTCGTTAATTCCGCGATGGTTGTTTTTTGTATGGTATTCGTTAATTAATTTGTCTTGTTCGTCGTTTTCTCTAATGTCTATCAGTATTTCTGTACAGCGGATTATTTTAAATACTTTACTTCGAGAAAAATACTTTTTATATACCTCTTGAATTATACTGAAAGTATGGTCATCGGTGAGTACAGCTGTTAATTTATTTGGTGCTAGGAATTTCTTGAATATCTCCGTTATATTTTCCTCTGCATGCCAAAGCGAATGGAACGTCTCTGTTTGTTCCTAAAGATGATTTCGGTAGATATTGGGGGTTTCTTGTTAGACTTTTCGAAAAATAATTGCAAGTTAAATTCGTTTAAAGGGCGTTCAGAAATGTAGAGATGGTCGTCGAGATTTTGTACTGCAGAATGTATCGTAGAGATATTTGTATTTTGCTCTGAAGCAATTGAATTTCCTGGGGCGTATTCATTTGCATTTAGTTCAATTTTGTTAGGAATCATTTCTATGGCTGGCTTGATCCGACTGAGGACATCGGCGTTTGAATTTTGTGTACCCTTTTTGTAAACTACCTGGTAGTCAAATTCTTCGAGCTTTAGTCTCCAACGGGCTAATTTTGAATTCGGGTCCTTGCGACTCATGAGCCATGTTAGGCGTTTACCAGTTGCAATATGCCCTAAGAATGTGATTTCCTAGTGGGGGAATTCAGATTTGTCCAATTGGACTTTAAAATTTGCTTCTCGTAATTTATTGAACACTTTCTTGAAATTATCTATGTGCTCTTGGAGTGAAGTTGAGAAAACAATGATATCATCTAAGTAGACTAAGCAAGTTTTTCCTTGGGTATCTTTGAGAACATTATCCATCACTCTTTGGAATGTACTGGGGGCGTTTTTCAGCTCAAAAGGCAGGCATTCTTAAATATTCATAGTGGCCACATCCTGTGGGTCCATCTCGATCCGGTGGAAACCGCTTGCCAGTTCTAACGTGGAAAAGTACATACATTTTCCGAATTTATCTAAAATCTCGTTAATGTTAAGAATTGGATATCTATCGGAAACGGTCTTTTAATTCAATTTCCTATAGCCAATGACCAGGCGCCATTTCTTTTTAGCACTGGCATCTGTCTTTTTAGGAACAATCCAAATTGGAGAGCTCCAAGGAGAGTTGCTGGGTCTAATTATTCCTTGGTCCAACATCTGTTTTATTTGTGTTTGGACTTCTTGCTTGTGGATGTAGGGATATCTATATGACTTACTATAAATTGGTGCGTCATCAGTCGTTCTAATTCGATGTTTTATTTTACTAGTGAAGGTCAACTTTTCATTTTCTTCAAAGAATATCTCATCATACTCCTTGCAGACTTTGAAAATTGCTTTCTTCTCTTCTCCGTTGAGGTGACAAACGCGAATTAGATTTGTAATGTTAGTCGATAGTACTGACTTTTCGTTTTTACAAGTGTTCTGGATACAAAAATTATTTAATTCATAAAATTGAATTGTGAATCCACTAGCTTTAAGAGATTGCTCAAGGAATATTTCTTCATCGGAATTTTTGTACTTTGATACTTCTATTGCATTGTACCAGTTTTTGGTACGATAAATACCTTCATGAATGAGTAGGTCAGTTTTATGTAAATGTCTCCATCTTGTACATCTACAGGTAATTTAACAATTAACTTAGACTTTGCCGGGATGATATATTTATCGGACATGAAGTTTGGTTTAAAACGGAGCGGGGTTGTGGAATGTTCTGTGATAAGAATTTTATTTCCTAAATCCACCTTCGCTTTCAACAAACTTAGAATATCTAAGCCAATCAGACCATCGAAGTATCCGTGAAATTTAAATACTATGAATCTTATTTGTCCGCGCTTGTTAAATTCCAAAAATTTGGTAGTATTATTTCTTTGTTTATTGTATGAGTATTCAGTATGGTAGTAAGAATTGTGGTTGGAATGGTAGTGAGATCTTCTGGATTTGTGTACTCGGGATTAATGAAAGATGAGGATGCTCCGGTATCTATGAGGAATTTAAGCGATCGACCAAAAGGATAGGATATATGAATGTACGGAAGAACAAATCCATGTTTATTGACATATAGGTCCGATTTGTTCATCGAGTCATTCGTATGAAAATTTATATCATCGATTTTGTGGTTTTCAACATCAAGAGAATATTCATTTTGAGACAGGGTGTCATTATTTTGTTCGTATTCGTAGTATTGGTCCAGTTCTTGTTGGTGAGTATTTGGTAAGTAGTTTGAATATACAGGATTGGGATTTCTACCATAGTTCCTATATGTTTGAGGGTGACTTTGTTCAGAAATATTATACAATTATTTACTAGTAAACCTTTAAGTGGCTACTGGTGGTCTGAAGAGATTATTTGTTACTTGCCTAGATGGTTGAAAATTTCGAAAAGAGCTTCTAGAAAGTCCTGAGTCAACTTACGTTGGTTGTGGTAGAGGTAGTCTCGGCTGTTGGGGTTGAAATTGTTGAAATGTAGATTGCTGAGGAGTATGTGGTCTAATTTTTTGAGGAGAATGTGGTCTAAATTGTTGAGGAGGATGCGGTCTAAATTGTTGGAGAGGAATATTATTTGTGGGTCCACATGTTCTAATAGGGTATTGAAAATTTTGTCTAGGTTCTATTAATGGTGAACTATTTGGTATCTTCGGGTTTCTATGACTAGACGTTGGTTGATGAGTGGGTTGGTTATATGATTTAAGGTAGGAAATATTCTGTACTTTGACACAATAAGTGAAGGCTTCAGTTAAATCTTGGGGTCTCATGGCTATTATAAAAGAGCCCTGCGGTTCTCTCAGACCAGATAAAAATACATTAAGGCACATTTCCGAATAAAGATCTCTTTTAGCTTTTACCAAGTTTGCATCAGATTCATGGATTTGTAGGTGATTATTTGCTGTAGACAAGATCTCTATTACTTCACTGTAAAATTGTTCGACATTTTTATTACCTTGTTTTAAACTATGTAGGTCCCTAATCAAGGATGTCTCATTTCTTTTATTGAGTAGTGAGATATAAGGTTGGCCTTAATGTATGCCCAAACGAGATATGTACCATACATGTTAAATACTTCGTTTGCAGTCCCTTTAATCTTATTACGAATTGCTCCTAACAGAATTTTACCGTAGGCAGTTTCATCTATACCCGATATGAGGCTTAGAATTTATACAACACTTTTAATAAAGTCGTACAGTAATCTTGGATTTACGTCAAATCTTGGTAAATCTTTGATTACGTCTGGTACTCTTAAGTTATTGAAAATATCTGTAGTTGTCGTTAATGTAGGTGTTGTCATGTTTATTTCTACTCTTGGCAATTCAGGATTGTTTAAATTGATTTCAATTTTACTAATTTCAGTGGGGACTAGAAAATCTTCAGAACTAAGCAAATTAGGTTCACTTCTTCTTAAATCACTGTCTTCTAAATTTTGTTCAAGAAAGAATTTTTTGGGATTCTCCGGTATATAGCAAAAGCTAAAAAATGTTCTAATTTGTTATTTCATCACACAACCCATTAATTTTTGGTGACAAGTTTCAAGTCTTGGTTCGACTCATCAACACGTCACAAATAGCGAAATTGTGTGATTTGAAAAACAAATGAAAAAGAGAAGAAATAAATAAAAAGTTTGAGAACAATATTAAGTTTAACCCGGTAAAAAGTCCAAACGTAATCTGTTTATTTTCCTTCTGGGCATGTATAGGAGTGTTTATTCCTCATATAATTCACACCCAGAATTTATTTCTGAGTTTATATGAGAAGAGATCAGTTTGATCTATTTTCAAGCGTCTGCAGCAGGCAGAAAACCAAGCTGCACCGATGAGTGGAAGGTTTTCTGCTGACACGAAACGCTTCTTCTTCCTCCTTTTCTATTTTATTTTTCAGCCCATTGCGTGGCGTTTACAGGTTCGATTCTCTTCGAATGAATCTGTTTCTTTAAAATTTTTTAATTTTTTATAATAAATAAGTTTTTTTCTATTTTTCTCAAACTTTTTATTTCTTTCTTCTTTTTTTCATTTGTTTTTCAAATCACACAATTTCGCTATTTGTGACGTGTTGATGAGTCGAACCAAGACTTGAAACATGTCACCAAAAATTAATGGGTTGTGTGATGAAATAACAAATTAGAACATTTTTTAGCTTTTGCTATATACCGGAGAATCCCAAAAAATTCTTTCTTGAACAAAATTAAGTTTAACCCGGTAAAAAGTCCAAACGTAATCTGTCTTCTAAATAAATTCTTTCCGGAATACTACCGTATGGAATGGTTTTTGGTCTACGAAACCTATTTACTGACGAGATTCTCTTACGGATTGTATTATACATGCATATAAAGATTTTTTTTTAATCACTATAAAAATTCACTGAATTTATTTAGTTCTTACTGAAATTTTCTTCAAGTTATATATTTTCACGCAAAAATTTTGTATGTAATTAATTTGATAATCTCACTCTTATGTGATTAATCTTATGGATAGAAAGGTTCTGGTATTTCAATTTTATTTAGTATATCTTATAATTAAGCAGAAAGATTTTTTGGAACTAGGAAAGGAGAAAACGAACTTGGCTTATAGAAATGTTACTCCAAGCGTTAAAAATAGTTGTCCTTCCATTTACAAATTCTTTTCCGAATCTTGTAGGTTCGAGAACTAAAGAGTTGGAACTTCACCAAGAGGAAAATTTTCACGATAAACCTTCGTCGAAAATGTTGTAAATTCCTTCTTGTGTTCTATTGTCTTAATTTTCTTATCACGTCACTTTATATCGATATACCATCGATATTGGAAAAATTCTCGCGATAAACCGTCGTTTGAATTTCTACACAACGCGATTGATAGTACTTTGCACTATCTTACCGACTGCGCCAGTTAAAGACAATAAATTTACTTTCAAGAAAAAAAAAATAATAAAAAATAAAAACGAATTATATTTTATATATTTCAAGACGTTTATTCGATTTAAAAACCCGTACAAGACTGACGTAAACCTTTTCGATCATTTCTATGAAGCTTTCCCTGAATTGACGAATAGATTTACGCAAGAACAAGTATCATTATTTGAGCCTCAAAAGACTTACAACGGTTTTAACTCAGATCAAATAGATTTGAAAGAGAGCGAACGGTTTTATTAGCAACTATGTAAATTAAAGGCAAACATATTTATTTTGCCTTTTTAAGATAAAAAAACTATTTTTAATTTAAAAATTCTACGAAATGTATGGATTGAAATTAGTACTATAAGCCTTGTAAATAGTATAAAAACACGGTAAAGGTCAAAAACAAGATTTATGTTCGACTGCAAATACATACAAAAATATGTACATATATATAGAAGTCTCATAAGTGTAATAAGTTTTATAATGCCTTTATACAAAACTAAATAGTTTTATTTAATAGCAAATTGCATTATGTAAGCCTAGGAGCACTGAAAAAGTTTTTACTTAAAACTGAATTGATTTACAATAGAATGAGCTGTTTTAATCGTAGCCATTCTTAATTTAAACTGTTTTATTATGGCCATACAAGCAGCAAATAGGCTTTAATGTAAAATCGCCAAATTATGCCTAAAATGCGTGATTTTAAAATTAATTATTTTCAAGAATTGAAGACGTTTCAGAACTAGGAGATATCATTTTCAAACTTTTTTTTTCAATTCCGAAAGTATTTAAATTAAAATAATTTTGAGGCGGGTTATTATTTTTCGAGCTAATTTATGTGGTATAACAAACGGGCTTTCCAATAAGAGGTGTTATTTTGATATTCAAAGAAAAATGCCATTTTTTGAGATAAATGATCGGATCTTTATTTCATTATAAAGAGGAAGGTATGCCGTTAATAATGGAAAATAACATCAGCCAAAAGACCATCACGACCACGCCTACAGGACCATATCCTTTTCATGAAATTTTCCATAACCAAATCGCAAAGTGGCTGCCCTATGTCCTCGATAGCCTCACGAATTCCATCTTTGAGGTCTTGAATCGACGCTGGGTTGTTGGCGTAGACCTTCTATTTCACGTGGCCCCAAAGGAAGAAGTCGCAAGGTGTTAAGTCACAAGATCTCGGTGGCCAATTGTGATCACCTCTTCGAGAGATAACACGGTCCGGAAACTTTTCCCGTAAAAGATCAATGGTTTCGTTGCTTGTATGGCACGTAGTGCCGTCTTGTTGAAAGCAAACGTTATCCAGATCAATACCATCCAATTCCGGCCATAAAAAGTCATTAATCATCTGTCGATAGCACAATCCATTCACCGTAACTGTTGCTCCAGCCTTATTTTCGAAAAAGTAAGGTACAATGACCCCGGCGGACCATAAACCGCAACAAACAGTCACACTTTGAGGATAGAGAGGCTTTTCAACAATAACTCTTGGGTTTTCCGGCCCCAGATGCGACAATTTTGCTTTTTGAAGAAGCCATCGAGGTGGAAATGGGCCTCATCACTCATGATGAGTTTTCGATGGAATTCCGGATCATTTTCATGCAAAGACTCGACGTAGTTGATGATCGGCCGGATTGAGTTCTTGTGTTAACTGAACTTTATAAGCCTTAAGACCCAAATCTTTATGCAAAATACGGTGTAATGACGTTTTTGGAATGCCTAATTCCAAAGAACGACGAGGATTGGACAAACCTGGGTTATCTTCAACAATTTCGGCTACAGCAGCAATATTCTCGGCTGTTCTTGAGCGACGTGCACGGGTTTTATTCTTCACATCACTAACTTTTCCCGACATGACAGCTCGAATTTGTCTACCAATTTCTGTATTGCGGTCCGACAAGGGGCTTCACGACGACCCAAAAATGTTCGAGTTTTACGAACCGTCTCTGCCACATTTTCACCATTTTTATAGCGAATTTTAATAATTTCAATGCGTTGTTGAATCATGTATCGTTCCATTTTTATTAATGGCGTAGTTTCTACTTGTCAAATGTCAAAAAATGTCAGCTCCAAAAGTGACATCTACCGAAATAGCGGGCTAATTAAAATAACACCTTTTTTGGAAAACCCGTTAGTAAATATTCAATCGCCGTAAAGTTTCCTACATTTATTTGTTAAAACCGCACTTAAATATTTTTTTCTACATATAAAATACAATTGAATTACATTTCAGCATTTAATTATTGTAAAGGGGGATTATGGATTTAAAGGGCACTTTTATTTTCAAGTTTCAAGTCTAAAAGGTTTGCTGAAATAATATTTCCAATGCTTTTTTATCTTACAAAAGGATTGAGCAGTAGCTTTATGATGGTTTTGATAACGTTATGCGGACAGTTTGATGAGTTGAAATTACGCTTTTAGTTTTATGAAAGGTTTTATAGAGGACAGTAAAGCGTCGCAAAGTAATTCAGATAAGACCAATATACAGTTTTAAAAGTAGGCCCTGAAGGCTTATTATAGGGGGGCTCTTTTAGTTTTATAAGGGGTTGTTGGCTTGACTATATGCTATGTTAAAACTAAAATTGCTACTTGGGTTCTCACACATGCATAAGAGATCCAGAAGTCCTGAAAGAGGGAAGTAGCACTATAATAGAATTTTCTTGGGACGTATTATCCCATTAGTCTTCAAAGGTTTACGAACCCACACCATGGTTCATGTGCGACGAGAGTTTATTTTTCGTAATTATTTTCAAGCAAACGGGTGTCCCAGACTAATATGACTATATTTAGCCACATGATTCCCCTCATCGAGACAAGTAAAAAATTGTATGGCAGGGGGGGGGGGGCGCTTATCAATATACTTAATAAGTGTGATATATAACTAAATAATTAATAAATGTTTAATCAGAAATGTACTCACCAGTCTAAAATATGGAATCCACTTTACAGCGTTGGTAAATAGATAGTTAGTGATTAGCTTGTTCTATTCGTGCCCCGGAACAAGATACTTCACTTCAGTCGAGACCCAAAGCAAAGTTGTATTAGTAGTATTAATTTTAATCGGTACCCAGGATAAATATCTTTATCTCAGTCGAGACCCAAGATAAAGGTTTGAGATTAGTGAGTGTTATTCTAGTCGCTACCCGGAATAACTATCTTTATCTCAGTCGAGACCCAAGATAAAGGTTTGAGTTAGTAAAATTTATTCCAGTCGAGACCCAGAATAAATATCTTTATCTCAGTCGTTACCCAAGATAAAGTTATTAGGTTAGTAAATTATATTCCAGTCGAGACCCGGAATAAATATCTTTATCTCAGTAGTTATCCAAGTTATTATGTTAGTACTCTTTATTCTAGTCGTTACCCAGAATAAAGTAAATTTGTTAGCAATTTTAAGTTAAAAACACTAGCCAAGTCGATTCCAATGTATACAAAAAAAAAAAGAGAGATTCAAGTTAGCCTGCGACTTATATTACCTCTGAATTGCACACGCCACCAACAAATTACTCTACACTGCGCATAGCAACAGCAGCGCATTGACCGTATCCACTATGCGCACGACACCACCTAACAATACTTAACTACGCATTACAACAAGAGTGCATTGCCGCTAAATGCGCACCGCCTGCAATTCTGAGTATGTGTGTTGCTGTTCTTGATTTTCCCTAGGTGAAGTTTTATGACTACAAGTTATACGATAGGATACCTATTGCAATATTACTTAATTTGCTACTTTTAAAGATAACTGAAAAGATGACTTAATCTAATTATATTTGATTTGCGTAAAGTTTATCGATAACAAGTAAATTTCCTCTAATTGGATTGTGTCCCGGTTTCGTTTATATGGAATTGAAGCCATAATGTGTCGATTGATGTCTCCACTAAAAACTGCTTATCAACGTGCTTGTAGGTAGGTGTGCATTGTTTTGTTCCCAACCTAGTTTCGATAAATAGAAATATTTGGAATTAGAGTCTTTTGAACGATTGTACTTTCAGGTGGTCTTTTAATGTTGGTTCCAACCACTAATAACTCCTTAACCGTCACAAATAGAACATAAGTGTAATAAGTTAAATTAAAGAGAAGACTCTGAAAATTTTGTAAGACAAGTGTGTGTTAGTGGAGGTATTTTTAAAAACAAAACGGAAAATAAACAAATAAACAAAAAACATAATTTCAAAGGACTTAACTTAAGGCTAAAACGGCTAAATTTAGCTAAAAATTATTTTTCTGGCAACTCTGTGCTTGTGCCTACTGTCTTATATTCCTATGTGATAAGATGATAAGATTGGTGGATGTTCGGGGAGGGTTTGCAGCCACCTCTTTAGTACATTCGTACAATTTTTTAATTCATTTTATCTATAATACAAAGGTACAATTTAAAGACTTAGTGGAATTTATGGATTAATTAGTTTACAGAGGCTTATTCTTGTAATTAGATTTTTTTTTCGTTTCCACAAGTACTTTATTTTTGATAAAGCGCATAATAACTATTTGGGAGCACACGAAATGTCGGAAACGAAATTTCCTGAGTCGATTTCTGATTTTAATTCATTAAAATGAATTTTGAACTCTTTAAATTATCATTCATCGACATCCCTGATTGTAGCTTGTTTTATTTTCATCATGGCCGCTTAAATTCTGACTTTCACAAAATTTTAAAATATCTAAAGTTTTACTTAAAATATAATGACTATTTTTCACGGGCTCGCTGCGTCTTCTAATTGAAGTAGCATAACCAAAAGCTTGAAAACTTAGCAATTTACAAATGACGCGAGCTAGTTCCATGTTTTCTAATCCTTTCGGATAAATGCCTCAATTCTCAAAAGTTGATATTTGCCCATATTACTCCACCTTTGAATAAAAACAAATAAAACCAAGAAAGAGAACTTAAACATTACTCCATGTCAACCGAGGTATTTATGAAATCAGTCGTTTCGCCTTTGCTTTTTATCGGAATTGTTATTTGGTGGCTGATATGTACAAACGTTTAATTTCCAATTTATGCTCAAGTGAACATGAAGAAAATGATTTAGAAATTAAAACCTTACGAAATTTATTTTAAAACTGTAAGTATTGACGTATAGTTAAAAAGTTACTTAATTTTATTTAATTTTTTCGTCCGTATAAATAATGTAGTTATGTAGCTATATATATGTGGTCAGCATCATACATGCACAGTACCGTGTAAACGTTGGTATTTGTGTAGAGTCAAAGAATAAATGGGCCAGTTCACTTCACATAGTCAAAAACCGATGGAGGAGAGTGGAGGCTGTGGCGACTATAGAGCATTAAATGCAAGCACAATTCCTGACCGATATCCGATTTCCTTCTTAAAGGATTTTAGTGGAATGTTAAGTAGCAAGAAATATCTTTCCAAGGTTTACTTGACAAAGGCGTACCTCCAAATACCAGTCCAGAAGGAAGATATGTATACCAAAAACAGCGATAAAACTCCATTCGGATTCGAATTTAACTACATGGAATTTAGTCTTCGCAACGCTGCAAAAACTATTCAACGTCACATCAATCAAGTAATTCGTGACGATGTATATTGCCTATTTGCATATATTTTGATGACATCTGTATAGCATCTGAAACGCATGAACAACACATATGTAGAAGACATTCACCGCATCCTTCAAAAGCGATGAGAGAAGAAGCTTACAATAAACGTGTCGAAGTGTGAATTTAACAAAGAAGAAATCACCTTCTTAGGACAAGTAGTCAACGGCGAAGGCATTTTTCCCAACAAAGAAAAAGTACAAACTATTCGAGATTTAAAACAACCAACTATAGTAAGAGACCTCAAGAGATTTCTGGTCATGCTGAATTTCTACCGACCGCATCTCTCCAATACATTACAGCTTCAGAGTAAACTTCATAAGCTTATCAAGGCTAATAAGAAGAATGACAATACTCCCATCACATAGGATGGCAAGGCCGTCCAAGCTTTCAATGACTGTAAAACTCAATTCGTCAACGCAACGATATTGCATCATCCAGTACCAGAAGCCCAACTCACACTGCAAACAGACGCTTCAGACTTTCCAGATGGAGGCGTCTTACAACAAGTCATTGATGGCAAACTTCAGCCGTTAGGACTCTACTCCAAGAAACCAACGAAAGCATAGCTCAACTATAGTACTTACGACCGGGAGTTAGCAGTCATCTACCAATCCATAAGACTTTTCAAACGTTCTCTTGAAGCAAGAGACTCAGCACAGCAACAGAGCATAATGTAATCGACAGATTTTTTTTTTTTTGGCACTTGGTGAAACCTCATTTTCAATTAAGCAAAACTAAAATACTTATTAAGTATCACAGAAAATATATAAAATGATTTATTTAAATTTAATTTAATTTAATTTAAGCCTAACGCCTGATGATTATCTTAGAGATCGAAACGCGTTAGGCTTAAATTAAATTTAATTTAATTTAAATAAATCATTTTATATATTTTCTGTGAAACTTAACAAGTGTTTTAGTTTTCCTTAACAGAGCATAAACCAATCACATTTTCATTTCAACAAAATTTGGAAAAGGCGTCACCCCGGGAGATGCGACTTAACTCCATTAGTCAGTTTACAACAGACATCCGCCAAATCGAAGGTAATAAAGACAATATAGCAAGCTGTTTGTCCAGAATTCAAAGTCTTTGTGCATAAGAAATTGGTTACGAGAACCTTAGGTTAGAGCAATGTAAGGACCCAGAGTATCAACAAATTTTGAATTTGTCCAGCAAATATCCATTGGTGCTCAAGCTGTGACCGATAAATGGTTTCAACAAATGCCTGTACTGTAATACATCTCAGAAGAACATCAGACCGCATATAGTTCCTATGTACCGTCAAAAGATCACACACCTACTGCATAATCTTTCACATCCAGGACTTGACTCCACAGTTAAACTAGCAAAAGAAAGATTTTTCGGCCGAGAATGGAAAGGGACATTAAAAACATCGTTAAATGTTGTCTACCCTGTTAAAAATGAAAAGAACAGCGTCATACCAAGACCCCTTTTCAACCGATACACTAGATGGACCGAAGCAATACCGCTAGAAGGTACCACTGCCGAGACAGTAGCAAGACATCTCATAAGCAACTGGATAGCTCGTTGTGGCGTACCATTTAAGATAACTAGTGACTTATTAAAGCAATTCGAACATCAGTGACTCTGATATATATTTTTCAATAAACAAAAGATTCAAGTAAACGACACCGAATTCACCAAGAATCTCAAGCGAACTATGATAAAATTATGACCAGTTCCAGTTCAACACAAAGATCGAACTTCAACTTTCATTTATCCAGGTCAGCAGCAACCCACGTTGGCATACTTTCGATGCGACAGAGTGAAAGCCCGTTCACTGGATCGGTTGAATCCAGCTTTCTTAACAGATGTCATCCCAGCTACATCTTAATTAGCACCATCTTCAGTTCCTCAACTTTTAGACAACAGTAAGAGCAGCAGCATGGATCAACCACCGACAAAGAGTAGAAGAAGAGTTAACTTTCCAAAACATTTCTTCGACGATGCGTCAAGAAGGGGAGTAGGGAAAGGTGCTGTACCTTGGTACCTTTTAATACCCTTGATGAAATCTGTAGGGTATACTAAGTTTGTCATTCCGTTTGGAACACCTCGAAATAATGATCGTAGAGCAAAATGGATTGGACACCCACGCATAATATTGTTATTTTGATTTTTGCATGTCCGTCCGTCTGTTCGTCTGTCCGTCCGTCCGTGTGCACGATAACTCGAGAACGCATATACTTAGAGAGCTGAAGTTTTCTACACAGACTTTTTTAAAAAAAAAAGTAAAATTAAGTTCGAATATGAGATAAATTGGGCAACTCCTTCGTGGGGTTGTCATACAAAAATTTCGTTTTCCACTATATATTTGGACACTGCCTGAGATCGCATGAACATAGAGAGCTGAAATTTGGTACATGGTAAAATTTCAAAAATGGACTAAATCGGGCAACCTCTTCTTGGTGTTGCCATATAAAACTGTAGGTGTTTTGACTATCAGAACCAGCTTAACACAAACTCGCTGCATGGACACGTTTAATACACTAAACATAGACCAAACACCAGAAGAAATGTCATGCAATGCGACATAGAACAAAAAGATAAAAAACAAAATTAAATCTAAAAGAAGATTAAATACTATATAGACGTTTCTTTAAGACATGCTTAGAGTCCTCAACAACAAAAGAATTAGCCAAATTATTGACAGTAATCCACATGCGATTAATAGGTTCATGCATGCCAAAGTTAGACCTTGAGGAGTTGACATGCAACAGAGGTAGCCTTCTCAAATTGTACCTATTATCACGGAAAGAGATTTTGTCAAGTAACAACGGGGAATTAACAGTTGGTGAACAAAAGTTACATCGGCATCCATGCGACGTTTCTCAAGCGAATGCATATTCAAAAGTTGCAAGGGATCCTCATAGGGTGGAAGAATCAATGAGTTATTCCAGGGTAGGTCCCTAAGAGCAAAGCGCAGGCAATTTCGCTGAACAGACTCGATACGGACAATGTGTGTACCGTAAAAAGGAGACCAGACCTGGCTAGCGTATTCAAGAAGTGGTCTCACAAAGCAAGTATATAAACGTAATGTTATGGAGGGATTCGAGAACTCTCGGGACCAACGTTTTATAAAGCCCAGCATAGAACTACTCTTAGATACCATGTAGTTTATGTGGGAGTTAAAATTCAATCTATGGTCAGACTTGACACCCAAGTCACAGACTGAACTAACGCGGCGAATCGAGGAAGCCGAGAACCCATAGACATAAGAGATAGGATTAAGTTTCCTGTGGAAAGTCGTCACCTCACATTTGTCGATATTGAGTACCAAATTATTGCTTTTGCACTAATAGATTTAATCTGAGCGAAAAGTTTAATGTCATCAGCATAAATTAAGACTTTGCAGTGCTTCACTACGAAGACAATGTCGTCAATAGATAGAATAAATAGCAAAGGGCCCAAATGAATCCCTTGAGGTACGCCAGACGAAGCTTTCAAGACTCTAGCGGAAATAGATTTGGTATGTTCTGTTATCTAGATATGAATCCGTTCATTTTCGGAACGTTGTGGGAAACCCATACTTTTCCATTTTAAACAGTATCACGGAGTGAGATAGTTTGTCGAAAGCTTTACTAAAGTTTGTATAAATATAATCTGTCTGGTAGCCTTTTTCAAACCCGTGAATGGTATCAGAGACAAATTCCAATAATTTAGTGGTTGTAGATCTGCCCGAAATAAACCCATGTTGGTTTGAAGAGAGCAAATTGTTGCAGGAAATTGATAACGGAGAGTAGACGATAGATTCAAATAACTTGGGCATGCAAGATAACTTTGCAATAGGCCTATAGTTACATATACTGTGAGAACGATCAGTCCTAGACATTTTTTTGCATTAAAAACTTCTTCAAAATACGAAATCCTATAAAATTGCTAATAATCATTTTTTCTGTCCGACAAACCGTTCTAGAAATATATGCGAAAAACCACTTCAAAAATCAAACTTGCATAGATCGGTGATCATACGAAATTTTATATGGGCATTCATCTAGGGTATCATAACAATTGGTCGTAGACTAATTCTAGCTTTTTTACTTGTTTGAAATAGTCTTGTTTTTGACAAAACTAATGGGACAAATCTTAAGCAACCGATTATTATAGATTGTCTAACCCATAACCTTTCCAATTTCCAAATTTCAGGATATAGGAGAGAAAATATGAGGGTCCTTCTTTCTATCAAAGGTACAACATGCAGCTGCACCATGGACAGTGGCCAATTGCACTTTGGACATTTGTAATTGACTAAGAAGAAAAGATGTTATATCAACAGAGTTAAATTAAATAACACTCCTTATTCAACCAAGAATAACAATATTCGCAAAGCAGTTTATTAAACAAAAAATTGCTTATAGATATACATTTTTAATTTATTTTTTAACTAAATGACGATCTATGGCTTTTTTTGACATATCCGTGGTTGGTGCAAATGTTTGAAGTGTTCAAGGTACATACTTTTTGCAAAAGAAACAAAATTGCCTGTGAAATAGTTTAAGATGCACAATTCACCACATAATGCACGAATTATAATAGTAAATATAAACAAGTTTTACCTGAGCAGGCATGCAAAGATATAGAAAAAATAGAACTCCAACACTTTTAATTCTTTATCACTGGAAAATATTTACTGTTTTCAGGACTTTTCTTTAAAACGAAATAACTGCACATTTGTCCGACAAACTAATTCGCAGAATAGCTGAAGTGACATCTGATGATTAGTAAAATCGGATAAATGTTCGTTTATATGTATAGGTGGTAGCTACAGTCCGTGTGGAAAATGAAATGATCAAGGTACACACATGTGCAAGGTACAGCATCTTCCCCTACTATGGCCAGTGTAATATTTCCTTGTACAGTTTTAATGTATGTATTCAGCGGATGAAAACGAAACCTAATTTGAGGCATAACTACTAGTAGGATACGCTCAGACAGATGGCGTTAATACTGCTATGCAGCGGATATGCCGATATTTGTATGGTGAACGGATTGCCTTTAGTAAAATTCACGTCGAATGGCAGCATACGATTCTATTGACAAACTGATTATTATTTAAGTCTCAATACATCGTTTATATACACAATTTCTCCTTACGTTCATACAAAATTACTCGTAATCAAATTGCTTACATTATATTAATCGATTTGATTGATTAAGCTAAGAAGTGAGGGAGCTTCATCTGTATTTCTTTTGTTTTCTTTTATTACTTATCACACAATGTTGTTAGCCTACATATTTTTTTATCTCTTACCTAATTATTAATCACCATGGTGACAATTACAAACCTTCATACACTGATTAATAACACAAGCAGCTCTTTGTGTCATTGTTGACCTAGTGTATGGGGTTTCGTATTACCCTTGCGTGTAGCTACCATGCACTTGGAAATAATGAATCACAGTGTAGTTTCTTCAATTACTGCATTGATTTGTTTGCGGTCACTATGTGATTATTAGAAATATTTGTGTGACATATTTATGAATTAGTGTGATCTTAATGAGATCATCTCTATATTTATGTTATGTCCTTGTCCTTATGATCCTTGTACTCTCGCCTTTCTTGTTGTGTCTTTATCTTTGGCTAAGGACAAAGCACAAATGTTATAAAATTGTAATAATATTACTATACTACTAATACCTATCAAGTTTCGTATTATGCTAAGAACAATACATATTTTCTATTTCTTACATGTTACATATGTGTGGGTATATTATGTATGCTAACAATATACTTTTACTAAGTATTATCTTATAGTCAGTCACATGTGATACTTTAAATCAGGGGTGTCCAACCTTTCAACTTCCCTGGGCCGCATTGGAAGTAGACGAGTTATATTGGGCCACACATATAATTTGTTAGCATTGTTATATAAATTTAAAATTTTGTAATTGTTGTAAATAATCTCAAATGGTAAATAAGGTAATTTTCCAAATACTAATTCGTGTCTATATGAGGTGTAGTATTATAAGAAAAAGTGTAATATGGTGTAAATTTATCCCATTTTAGTTCTTCGGCGAATGTATGAAAAATGCGATGGTTTCGTTCCGCTATTCCCATAGTTTGATGAAGATTTGGGTGCTGAAGATTTGTTCTATTTACCGTAAGCAGTCTGCGTATTTCTCGCATTAACCCATTGGTGAACTCTGTACCTTGATCTGTTCTTAAGGTCTTGAATGGTCCACATTTTAAAATAAATTCGTTTACTATAGTTGACGCTGCGTTGCTATCATCTTTTGTTTTTAAATGTGATGTTATCACAAATTTGGTCAGTTCGCACTACATAGTGAGTAGTGTTTTTTCTCGAGAATTTCTCGAGAAAATAGCATAATTTGTTTTTCTCATTTCTCGAGATAATAGTTTATTCTCGAGAAAGGTGCCAACAGTCAAGTCGCAACCAGGATATCGGAGATTTTTGTTTCCTAATAGTTCCGTCCTGCCAGTAGCTGCCAACACTGTATAGAAATCATAGGAATACGTAACGAATTAAATCAAAAATCGACAATAGCAAAAATAGGAAGAAATGTGCGGTGAGCTCTCGACTTTTTTTCCTTAGAATATAAATTATGATTGCTTTAGAAGCTGTTGTTGCTGTGTTGAGAGCTCAGTTCAGGCATGTAGTAGGAATTAACAGAGATACTCGTTTAATGTATACAATAGTAACTTTTCCTATCGATAATTCTCACCCAATTCTCAGAAGTTTATAAGGTCACATTTTAAGAAGAATAGTATAAACTGAGACAACGTGCATCTAGATATGTAAACCCCAAAATGAAGCGTTCCAAAGCTGGCTCCCTAATGGTCCCCTAATAGAAAATCATTCTCTCTCCTGCTGTATTATGCCACATAAATTCTTCGCAACAGTTTTTACTGATAGCTTTCTTTGGTTGAATATAAAGTTAAAGAACTGTGAAAAAGTGATCTGGGCTTATATGTTTTCATATCTAGTTGTATGTTGTCTGTGGTATAAATAAGGACTTGGCAGCTTTTAATCTTAGCAATAAGATTGTAAACGTTCAGCAACACTTTATCTTCTCATGCAGCTTGAAGGTACACACGATTATAAACGGAAGGAATCAATTATCGAGCCAAATAGTTCCTCTTCACGGCAATAAGCCAAAAGGCGATTTTGATCAAATAATTTTAAGATATAAGTAAATAAATAATAAAATTACTAAAAGCCACAAAGAGATTCAATATGCAACGTAATCCTGCAGAAGTAAGGCAACTGATGATGAAATTATATATTGTACTGTAAAAATAAGGAGTTGAGTTAGCTCAGACTATAATGAAACTAAAAGATGAAGAAAAAAATTTAGTGTATCTATTAACGTAATAACTAGCATTAAAAATAAAAGATACATGAATGTTATCACATATAAAAAATTTCTAAAGATTCGTTAAATCTTGGGTTGGTAAGTGTTCTGTCGAAAAACGTTAGTTAGAGTTGCTATAACACAAAAATTAGACGGAACTGCTATTTCTATTGTACTTATAAAAAATATTGTACTGTAGGTAATAAGTGATCGTGCTGCCATTAGCAAAAAGTTGAATTGGAAAGTTGTATGTTGGAAATCAGCAACTATGCTATAATCATGGTTTGCACTTAGCTATTTTGAAACATTTTAAAACTTTTTACATTGAGGAGAAGAAAGATAGGAACGAATTCAGGAAAATAATGGTGACAGTGAATATGAAGATTGTTCATCACAATATGAGTTTTGTTCTCAATTTGAATTAGTGAGAAACAAAGTTGAAAATGCGAAATCTTACAGAATTACAATTATGGCAGGTGAATTTTTGAATATTTTTACAATTTTCCGTATATGTACTGTACACCCATGATACAAAGATAACAAGGTATGGTCGATTCGAGAGGATTTTTTTTTGTGTTGCTACGTCATGAGGTGACTAATGTCATTTCTAACGAACTTGTTTTCAGTTTTATTGACTGAAATACGTTTTGAATATATTAAAAAATTTAATAAAACATTAGTTTTTTCGTTTAAATCACTTCGGGAAAAGTAATTCTCTTCTAGTGGGAAACATTAGTTTTTTCGTTTAAATCACTTCGGGAAAAGTAATTCTGTTCTAGTGGGAAAGCAAAGAAATTTCCAAATAAATTTTTTGTTTTGCACTGTGATAAGGACGATTGAAATTGAGACGAACAAATTTCTGACAATTTTCGCCAAAGGAGGCAAGCAACCAATTGACAGATAACTCGGTCATACCTTGGTAATCTTTTTATCATGCTGTATACCTACGGAAAATTGCAAAAATATTCAAAAACTTCCCTGACAAAAATATAATTTGGCAAAATTATAAATATAAATAAAAGGAGGTGTCATTACTTTTGAATTATAAGACAAGTGGGCATACTATGGAGATTATGATCAAAAGCTTTTTACGAATTAAAAAGCCTTTACAGGTGAGAAAAGATTTTATATTTTTAACTGCAGAAGGAGCTTTAAAATATTTATTTTAACGAAATTAGAAAAGGTCAGCAATGAGCTATATTTTAGAAGATTCCTATTGCAATTAAAGATGAAATAAGTAAAAGAATAAACAAGAACATCATAAATCTTCACAAAGTCCTACTTGAGAAGAAAAAGATATATGTACACATTTTCTAGACTATTCTCAAAAAATTATATGCACAAAATTGCAAAAGAAATGTTAAATAGATAAATTGTTCGTTTTGAACAGTTTTACACTGACGCACCAGAAGTTAACGAAGTTCCAATCCATAGAAATGAAGAACTGATTCTTCAAGAAAAACTTAAATTTATCTATAACAGACAGTGCCAGAGAAGTGAGCCCTGGTGTTGCTGAAAATTATTAAACAAGAATTCAATATATTTCAAACAACGGGTACAAGGAAAACAAATTTGGAACTACATACTTAGAGATGATTTGTCCAATAATTAAATAGTAATGAACGTAATTTTACTATTTTCAAGGATTTTGTTAAGAAGAAGAGAATCCCATTGTGAAATACTACTTTTGATGCGCTATGTTTTTTGAAAAATTATATCAAAGTTGAACGAAAAAGGAATTTTATTTTGTTTTACAATCATTTTATATCTACACCTATGTATTGAAATAATAAATAAAATATATGAATTCAGTATAAGAGTGGTACATATTTTATTGTTATATAGCCTTTCAAATTGAATATAATCGAGTAAATGTTATTTTATATATTATATGAGAATTCTCGAGATTTCTGAGAAATAAGAGGTAATTTTTACTTTTCTCGAGAAATGAAAACTATCGAGAAATCTTAAACACTAATTTATTTATTTATTTATTTAGAACTTCATCAAAAATCTGATTACTAAGTTTACAAAAGAAAAATTAAAAAAAAAAAATTAAAAATTATTATACTTATGTAAACAATGATATTGACCAACAGTGTACAAACAATATTAATAAAATGAAAAGTAACCTTAACTAAGCTGATCTCTTAATTCACTTTTTGAAAGCTGAAAGTCAATGCAATCAAACTGGTTGTTAAAGAGACGAGACATTGATGAAATCGGCTCGTGAAAACCATAGTTCGTACTATGATGAGGAACGACGAGGAAGTCGTGGTTCCTCAAGGAGCGCGCAGGAATAGATATATTGAAAGTATTTAAGAGCTCAGGAGAATTTATCGCTCCCTGTATACACTGAAACGCAAAAACAACTCTGGAAGCTTTTCGCCTATTTTCGAGAGAATCCAATGGAAAGAGTTTAAGCCTATCAACATATGGAGGTAAAATAATAGGGTTATGCCAATGAAGTCCACGCAGAGCGAAACGAACGAATCTCCGCTGCACAGCTTCAATACGATTTATGTATACAGCATAAAACGGAGACCAGACCGGACTGGCATACTCCAAAATAGGTCTAACGAATGTGCAGTAAAGGACCTTCGTTATGAATGGATCATTAAACTCCTTTGACCATCTCTTTACAAACCCCAGAGTAGCATTAGCCCTGGCAACGATTGTATTAAAATGATCCTCGAAGGAAAGGCGTGTATTAAGGAAGACACCCAAGTCCTTGGTTTTGTCAAGTCTAGATAATAAGCATCCATCTAAAGTATAACTGAAGTTCAATGGACTCCTTTTACGAGAAAAGGACATAGCAGTACATATGTTGATGTTGAGAGGAAGACAGTTAATAGCACAGGTGTCTAAGTCCAAATTTAGAATTCCACACTCGTTTTCATTAGAAACAATGCAGAAGATTTTGGCATCGTCAGCATAGCAAAGAATTCTTGAATTAGTCAAAATCAGAGATACGTCATTAAAGAAAATAATAAAAAGGAGTGGTCCGAGATGGCTGCCTTGAGGAACACCAGAAGTATTATCTATTACGTCAGAAAGAGCTTCGCGAAATATAACTCGCTGCGTACGATCCGATAAATAAGAATGAAGCCAATTGACAAAAACAGAAGGAAAGCCAAGAAGAGTCAGCTTATGAATCAAGATTTTATGATTGATTCGGTCAAAAGCTTTACTAAAATCTGTGAATATGCAATCAACTTGCTTTCCGCTTTCAATTGCAGAAATGCAGAAATTAGTAAACTCTAACAAATTAGTCGTAGTAGATTTACCCTTCATAAAACCATGCTGAAAAGAGCGCAGGAAAGGCTAGCAGTGGAATGACAAAACATCGCAAACCATGGCTTCAAATATCTTACCAATACAATATAACTTAGCGACGGGTCTGTAGTTAGAAATGTCACACTTATTACCCTTCTTGCGAAAAGGAATAATCAAAGAAAGCTTCCACTGTTTAGGAAAAACACCACAGGTTAAAGATAAATTAAATAAATAACACAAAACAGAAACTATGGACGTAGCACAATTTTTTATGAACGTGGAAGGAACGCCATCCGGACCACTAGAAAAACTATCAGCTATGCTTGAAATGTACTTGAAGACAGACGCTTCATCGAACAACAGGTCCTTAGGTGAGTATGGTGAGTATGTATCGATAATTATTTGAGATTCTGAATGGTCCTATTATGTCCATAGTCGATAGTGTGTCTTACTTGTTTATTTAGTTCACATTGGTTACAATTGTTAATACGTTTCCATACCTTGTTGTCATGTTTTTCGAAAAAAAGTGTTGTTTGATTTTTAATACTGTTTTTCTTACTCTTAGGTGAATTGTGATATTCCTCTATTATTTTTTGTTGTGATTCAGTATTATTTTTTCTTTTAGGGGGTTCATATAATATTATATTAAGTTTCGCGCGGTAATTATTTTCTTTCCTTTGTTGCAACGTGTTAAATAATATCTTAAATTTTTCTTTTGGAATGCATTTAATATATATTATATTTATTTGATAGAGCTAGCTCATGTATATTAACTTTGTGTGTAGTATCCAATAGCTTCTACATGATAGAAACATATTACATATTAGAATTATCGTTATTGTCTTGCTTATTACTACCTCGTAACTTCTCCGTGATAGAATCTTGTTTCGTATCAGGATTATCGCTAAAATATATTGTTATTTCATTTTTCGTACGTACGATTTCTATCTGTTTCTTATGATTGCACAACATTATAAATTTTAACTTCTTCAAATTTCTGTTATCAGACATGGAACTGCAATCTCAAGTATAAAGTTGATCAGGCTTTTACTGTGGCTGAGGGACTTTTCCAATACGTTTTCCTTATTGTCGCATGCTTTTCTCTATCATACCCTTTGCTATCACTAGTACTTTACTTACTGTGAGCTCTCTGTCTTTAGGAACCATTTTTTTAGAATATCGGAGTCTAATTTTATTCCTGACAATACGTTAGTGTTGGTGTATCTTCCTTGAATAATATGTCGAAATCATAATCAGCCAGATCTAATCTAATTCTCGTGAGTTTTGACGGAGGATTTTTATGTGTGATTAACGATTCTAGTGGTCTATGATCAGTGACTACAATAAATCTTTTTCCGTATAGATAATCAATAATGGGTTTTTTTATATTATGTTTTGATAATGATTTACTCGCGTAAGATACTGGTAAATCTGAACCGATTTCACCTTGTGATAGAACTGCTCCTAAAGCATAACTGATGCCTCTCTTGTTAAGATAAATGGTTTGTAAAAGTTCGGATATTGGTGTCTAAGCCTATGACAGGTCTAGTCATAAAAAATGAGGTACCGGATCAGATAGGTTTAGAAATGATAACAAGATGGTGTCAAAAAATTCAATTATTTTTATTCACTCTCAGTATAAATTTTCTTACTTGCTAAGCCTTAAACCACTAAAAGAAATTCACTATGCCTTAAACTACTAAAAGGAATTCAATACAATAAGGGTACAAAAAATAATAAAATAATAAATTCAATTAAAATTAAACAAAACCCAACGAAACGTGTCGACTCAGTTTACTTTGGTGTAGTTGCTGATTCATTTTTTTTTTTTTTTTATATTATTAAGCCAAGCTCAGGGGATACCCTATGATGCAAAGCACAGCGTGGCAGGAAGGAGATAGGGAAAGGATTAAGGGATATGAGGAGAGCGGCGGAGGTGCCGATGTATGTCGCCCTTAAACTTTTGCAGGTTGTATGCCGGAGGAAAGACAAAAGATGGTAGACTGTACCACATTCGCACAGTTCGGGATTAGAAAGCATCACGGAATTTTAGTGTACGGCCGAAGGTAATTTGAAGGGTAAAAGGATGAGCGCGGGATGCAGCGCGGGTATTGCGTGCAGGAACTATTCTACAAGGGATCAGACTAGATATTTCATCAGAACATTGGCCATGCATATAGCGATAAAGGAGCGAAAGGCATCCAACATTGCGACGGTGCTCGAGCGAGTCGACATGACGAGTAATTGCCACATCGCCAATGAGCTTGCAGGCTCTCTTTTGGACAATATCCAATGAAGCTAAGGCTGTGCGACCAGCCCCGGCCCAGATATGGGAATTGTATTCCATTCTAGGTCTGATGTAGGACTTGTAGAGGAGCGCTATATTTGATTGGCTGAAATATTTCTTACACCTTTTCAAGAAACCAAGACATTTTGATGCTTCTTTGGCAACCGAGAAGATGTGATCTGTCCAGCTTAACTTACTGGAAATATTAATGCCAAGAATTCTTAGTGACGGTGATTCAGAAATTAATGCACCATCAAACGAAACGGGAGTGGTTAAGTGATGGTCTTGTTTTAATGAGATGAGACAGCTTTGGGTCTTAGATGCATTGAATTCGACGCGATTCACTTTGCCCCAAGCGAGAATATTGTCAAGATCGTTATTCAATGATCTAATCATGCAGTCTCGTTTAACACATGCGGCGTTCCCTCTGGAATCCGCAAGGGTGTCAAAGGAGTATGCGAAATCAAGGGTACTGTCATCAGCAAAGCTATGGATAGGATTGAAAGTAAGGGAAAGCAGATCATTAATGAAGATTAGAAATAGAGTCGGAGAAATAACAGAGCCCTGGGGGGCACCGGCATTAATAGGATGAGGATCAGATATAACGCCATCTAATACAACACGTATTTGGCGACTAGATAAAACACTTTCAATCCATAATAGAAGAGGAGGGGAAAGACCAATTGCTTCGAGTTTGGCTAAAAGGGCTGAATGCCAGACTCTATCAAAGGCCTTTGAAATATCTAGAGCAACGATTTTGGACTCACCAAAATTGTGAAGACTACGATTCCAACATTTCGTAAGAAAAGTCAGCAAGTCTCCAGATGAGCGTCCGTGCCGAAAGCCGTATTGGCGATCGTTGATGAGCTGATTGGTTTCCAGACACTTCATTAATTTGGAGTTAATGATAGATTCAAAAACCTTTGAAAGAATCGAAGTGATTGCAATTGGTCCATAATTTGAGGGATCATATACTAAGCAGTTATGGTAGCACTGAGGTCAATGCTTCTGGTTTTTGGATTTCAAGACTTCAGGAGGCCTCAGAACTGCCGATCTGTCTCGAGTGAATGCTCAGAATGCAATGATTTCTCTGATTACAAAATGCTGTATTTATATACTAGCGAGTTTTATGTGGATATGCTCAGCAATATACGAAAGTAGACTAGGCACAATACTCCTAGTAATACTAGACACAATGCTGCTAGTATTTTTGTTTTTATTGTATTAAAATCAGTGCTTTCAATACAATTTACTAGGTTCAGAATTCACCTAGATTTGTTATTTTCAAGACGTCAGTAGGCCTCAGAACTGCCGATCTGTCTCGAATGATAGCTCAGAACGCAATGATTTTCTTGAAACAATTTTTAGAAACAATTTTCTTTATTTGCCCTATTTTCTAACAAATTGTAGCTCTTAACTATTCTTATTATTTATCTTAAGTAATTAGATAGAGTAGTTGAAAACTCTTTACCCTAATTTAAACATGTCTTAACTTCTAGAGGAATACCTGGCTTAATTAAGATTTTTAAACTAATTAAAAAGAGACTGCGAGAAAAAAGGCATATAAAAACTCGCGAAACTTGACTTAATGTTCTAAGGGGAGGTAGTATTTTTTATGTATATCTAACGAACAGTTTTTCTTTAATATCCTAGGTAATTTACCAACTAACTTAACAGATTATAATTTCTGGTTTTACTAGGACTAGTTTGGGTGTGATTTAAATTAAGGTCTTAATCCTAAAAATTTCTTATCATTTTACATTTTAATTACTATCTGCTAAATAATTTAACTCTAATCTGTATTATTCTAAATGAGAACGTTTTTGAGGAAAAGGTTCTCTTAATCCTGGTTATGAACAGTAATGTTTTATTGTTTTAGGTACCAGAAAAGGCGGCAACGTTTGTGGCTTATTGTGCCGTGTTATAAACAAGGCCAGATTTATTAGGGTCGTGGAACCTGTGGTAATAAATTAGTTCGTCGGCGCTATTGTGTAGGGAGTTTGTTTGGTCCAGATGTTTTATTAAGAATGGGATTTGGTATCGATAATTTGTGGAGTTAAGGTAATCTGATGGGAATTCCAAGCAGGAGGCTATTATCGGGTTGGGTGCGTCGTTGAGCTTGTGTACGAAGTTTAAGGTTAGTCTGACTATTTCTTTGTCTATTCGGGAGATGTTAGTTTTATTATAAATCGTTTTATTGCTGAAAAATTTATATGAGTTTTGTCTTCTGAAAAGTGCAGCGTCTAAGAATAGATCTTTTGAGAATGCGAAGGCGCTCCATTTGATGAGAAGATATATCTGTCCAAATGGGGCAAGCATAAAGGATGATTGGCCTGATGAGCTGTTTATAGCATATTATTTTAAGTTTCTCGTTAAGAGATGATTTTGAGGTCAAAATAGACCTGAGCTTATGGTATGCAATGGTGGCTTTCCTGATGATTACATCAATATGACGGTAGGGCTTGACATTTGAAGTGAGTGAGAGTCCCAAATACGTTTCAAGGTGTTTTTGGGGTATTCTGGAATTTTGAATTTGCAGATTAATATTTTGTAGCTTGCGTTTGGCTGCTTTGGAGACTGATTTGTTTCCAGTAAAATCTATGCACTCACATTTAGGGATATTTATTTTGAGATGCCATTTGGCGAATGCATGTATGGCATGAAGGTAAGCGTTTATTTGTGGAATCATGAGATTTATACTTTTTGAGCTGACGTAGAGCAAAATGTCATCAGCATAGTGTAGGGTTTTAATGTTTGGTGAAAAAGCGTTTGCTGACGGAAAGTCTGAGATGAAGATGATATAAAGGATGGGTGATAATATTGAACCTTGGGGAAGACCTATCTTAAGGAAGAAGCTGTTAGAGAGCTGATGGTTAATTTTGACCCTGAAAGAGCTATCTTTGAGAAAACAGTGAATGATTTTACAAATGTGAGGGTCAAAATGAAAAATATTTTTCATTTTATGGATTAGGCCTTCGACCCAGACAGTGTAATGATTTTCTTGCATTTCTAGCGCTCTATTTATACTGTGGAAATGCACAGGTTAGATAGAGCTTTAGAAAAAAGTTAAAAATGGTTGCGTGTGTGAGCGCTGGTGGTGCTTGGTGCTCTGTGTGTAAAGAGTGGTGGCAAGTAGTTTTGTAGTGTATATTCTCAGCTCTTGAGAATATAATTTTGGTTGTTTTGCTAATTGTTTTCTGTTTTTTTTTTTTAGGTTGTTCTTCCGTGTTCCTGAATAATTGGAGTATCGGTGGTTGTATAAGCTTTTGCTTTAGCGTTTCGAATGGTGGTTGGCAAGGTTCTTCCCATATAAATGATATGTTCTTTTTCAGACGAGAATTTAATTTCTTTGCTATCTTTGCAAAATTAGAAATAACTCGTTTGTAATAGTTACAGAAAGCTACGAATCTGCGAATTTCGTTGTCGTTTTTGCGTATTGGGTAATTTTTGATTCCCTCGTATTTGGAGGGATTGGTTTTTATATCTTCATTTGTTATCAAATGCACTAGCTATACAACTTCTGATTTTAGGAATTGACATTTACTCGGATTGAGTTTAAGATTGTATTTGCGCAATCTCTGAAATACTTTGACCAAATTCGTGTTGTGGTGTTTAATACAACAACCGAAAACTATAATGTTGTCTACATAAAGGAAAGCTTCCGAACTAAGCCCAGTTAGAACAATAGTCAACATTATCTGAAAACTATTAGTGAATAGTTTTAATCCAAAAGGTAATCTTTTGAATTGGAAATGACCGCTTTACGTTGAAAATACTGTGAGGGTCTTGAGTCACTCTTAAGTTCTATCTGGTGGAATGAAGTAGTCATGTCAAGAGTTGTGAAACATTTCGTTTTCCCTAACCTGGCTTGAACATCCTCCAATCTGGTTAAAGGAAATTTGTCGCTAACTATTCTGTTCTTCAGTTTTCTAAAGTCTACGTCTAATCGCCATTGTTTTTTATCTTCAGTGCTCTTTTTAAGTACTATGAGTAGTGGAGCGTTGTTAAGGCTTGTAGATGGCTCAATGATATCGTTGGATTCTAACTCCTTGACTTGGTTCTTTATCTCCTCGTTTTGAGTGTATGGTAATCGGTAGTTCTTTATATACACGGGAGTATTGTCCATGACTTGGAGTGTTTGCTTATACAAGTTATTCGTAGTTAATCTTCTTCATCTTGCAAGTGAAATATATCATTATATTCTTTTATTATATCAAGTAGGTTTGCTTTAGCTTCTTTCATTCGTTTGTTTATTCTTTTCGCATCTCGTGATCTCATGCACATCAGCTAATCATTGTCTGAGCTCTCATATGTAGTCTTCTAGTACCTTTTGTTCATCTCTGGGTGTACCAAACTTGAGGTCGCTAGGTAAAAACATCTCCATTTTGAATATGATCTTTGCTGGGTTTTGTCCGGACGTATTGTAAATATTGGAATATGATGATCTCAATCACGCTGATTATAATTGACCACCTTCCTTAGATGTTCGATTAATGTTCTGTTGAAGCACTCTTACATGCTTTGAATTTCCTTACTTATAATCTTCATTACCATTGTCTTCGATTCCTTTGCCCTAAATTTTTTTGCCCTTTTTATCACCATTGAAATAATTGTCATTGCCGCCTTTGCGCTTCTTCTCATCATCATCGTCAGAACCTTTGGTTTTATTCCGATCTTCATTATACTCTTACCATCGTCATTATCAGCATCCTTAGGCCCTTTACTTTTCTTCTTTTTCTTTCATTCATTGTCCACGTTTTTGGATTTCCTTCCTTTCTTCTTTTAACTGTTATGATCGTAGTCATAATAGTCTTTGGATATCTTTCCTTTCTTGTTTCGAATGCATGGACGCTATGAAAAGGCTTCTGGCTTTTCATGAATACGTCCTTTGCGATGTGGGATTTTAAAGTCATGAGTTTGAAGTCTAGTCTCTCCACGAATAGCTTGCTCCCTAGCTCGCCATCGTCTCCTTTCTTTTTCTGTCGATGGCATTCGTTCGCGTTTCCTGTAGTTGTTTTGAAGGTGTCCCAGTCTACGACATTTCCAGAATCGAAGGAAACACGCGAAGGAGTGGTCTTTAATGACGGCAATCTGCTGTGAGTCTGCTACCGAACTCGATATTTTTGCCCCTCTTCTCTCCTCTCATCCTCTGGCGCTTCCATTCGTCGGTGTTTTCTGTAGTTTCTTAGGAAGTATCCAGACCGATCACAGTTCCAACATCGTAGAATACCACGTGAAGGAGTATTCTGTGATGGCTGCATTCTATTTCAAGTACATTCCTCCACCGAAATTTCTCTCACCCATACTGCACTCCGAGAGGCTTGTCTGGCAGATTCATACGCTAATGGATAGGCTAGTGCCTCTGCTGTTGACTTCTTTCCAGCTAGACTTAACGGTTGTTGCAAATTTTAATCCGCGATAGCGTTCACAAATGCGTCTGTTGCCACTTCATTAAGAAAATCCGGATTTTCGGTGCACCCCTGTGTTCATCTCCATAACGTAATTATATCACCTGTACTAATGAAGTATACTCACGTTGCTTTTCAATCGCTACAATTTGTAATAGTTCTGATGCAGGACTTCGAAGTGCTAATACCAAAGCTGTGTCTTTGTCTGCATCATTCTATCCATTTATTTCGGAAGCTGCCTCGAATTGTCTTTTGAAAATATGCCACAAATTTTGTCCCTCAAATATTGGAGGTTTCGTTCTGGATGCACCGGATAATTCAAATCCTTCGTGCCAAGGTTGTCGATGCTTTATCCTCTCCAAATCTAATGTAAAGTTAGTTCAAAGCTGCTCCGTGACATTTTGCTGTAATTCCGACATATGTTGTTGCACTTCCAAGAGTTCCTGCTGGATTTCTGAAATTTTCACTGTTTATATCGCGACAAGTTCTTCTACTTGCCGCTGGATTCGGGAACCCTAGTACAGAATCCAGTGCCCTGATGTGCTAATGCTTTTGAAACACCAGAACATCTAAATTTTCAAAATGTGTATAAAACACTTTACACAAAACACTGCCCTTAATTGCTTCCACCTTTTAACTGTAAAATAAGCTAATGATTCCACTTCTAACTATTCGTTAATAAAAATGTGTCCACTTCTCAAACAGTAATGAAATTTAATTTGCTGAAACGCGAAATTTATAAAAATAATTTTTGCTTCACTCGACATAAATTTGATAAAAATAGGAACACAAACTTAGTTTGTAGAAACAATTCTTTCTCATTCAATGTGAAGGAAAACAAAGGTGCATCGTCGGCTTTTAATTACTCGACGCGACGATCCAATGTTGCTAAAATAAACACTTTCATGGATATGGAAAGTAATCTGATTCGATTTGTAAGAATTGTTTATCATAGAAGGTGATAAATCGGAAAAGGAATGTGTACCTTGTGACTATTTTGCGTATGACAAGTTTTTTTATTTATCATGCAACTTTGTTTCTCCTTGTTTATTAGGAAGAAATAGAACTTGGAATCTTATGCTGGAGTATGATCCATTGAATGAATAAAGCGCTAGTGTAGAATTTAACATTCACATTTTGTTCGTCTAATGAATTTTTCAGAAAATTCTTCTGTTCTTCCAAATAGACAATTCTGTGAAGAACTCTTTTTAGGGTTCTGTACCCATAGGGTAACAACGGGAACCTTATTACTAAGGCTTCGCTGTCCGTCCGTCCGTCGCCAGGTTGTATCTAATGAACCGTAATAGGTAGATACTTGAAATTTTCACAGACTGTGTATTTCTATTTGCGATATAACAGCAAATAATATAAATAAAATAAAATTAAAAATTTAACGGGGCCCCATACAAGAAACGTGATTTTTTCAGCGTTTTTCATTCTTATTATTATCTATCTGTCAGCGGGCTGTATCTGGTTAACCGGAACAGGTAGACATTTAAACTTTTCACAGAGTGTGTATTTCTATTGCCGCTATAACAGCAAATAATATGAAGAAAATAATATTAAAAATTAAAGGGGGCCCCCATACAAGAAACATGATTTTTCGGCGCTTTTTTCTCGTTTTATCCTCATTAATTATTATTATCATAAGTAGGCATTGTTTTTTAAAATGACAGGATTATTATTATTTTTTCAAATGACCAGCATTATGTTTTCACATGACGCCTGGTCTCATTTGAAAAAATAAATAAAAAGTACATAGTGTTAAATTTTGTACGACGGTACGGAACCCTTCGTGCGCGAGTCCGACTCGCATTTGGCCGTTTATTTCATCCCAATGGGATTCTAGAGAATTCTTTTGTTTGTCGAAACGGATTTCCAGAGAATTCTTTTGTTCTTGCAAAGATGATAGTAGAGAATACTTTTGTTCCTCATTAGCTTTCTTCTGCTCATCTAAACTGGATTCCAGAAAAATGTTTCTTTTGTTCCTCATTAGTTTGCTTCTGCTTATCTGATAGTAATTCCAGAGAATTTTTTTGTTCTTCAAAAGCATCTTTTTGTTCTCTAAGAGAGATTGCTTTTGTTCCTCAACAGCATTTCCTTCAGCTTCAGCTTCTTGCGAATTGTCTTCGAAAATAAGTGTGTAAGGATGTTCCCTTCTATTTCCAAAGCTTGTCTAAGTCACTCGCCTAGGACATTTTATGTGCCTGCCGTTTGTTATGACCATTTGCCCAACTCCACTTTCAAATCCTGCACTCGCAGCTCATTCAGTTTACGTCCCATTGCTTTAGATTATCTTCCAGAACTTTCATATAAAGCACAGAATATCTTTCAATTTCACCAAAATAATCACAATTTTTTTATTTTTTATTTTATTTATTTCACTTTTGACACCAGTTGTCATGAGCGTGGCATTAGTTCGTCATTTAAGACACAATATTTCAAATATAATTCAAAAGTTCTTTCTTTATTTAACTTTACTGTTTACTCTACAAATTCACAAACGATTATCAAATCAACTCAGTAGTTATCGCTAGTACAGTATTTCTAATTATCACAATCGAAAATAGTTTACTTCGTTCACTTCGCTGTCTGAAATATGACTCAGATCCTGGATGTTAGAAGCGCCGTATTTATACTCTCTAATTTATCCTAGAACCTTCCCGTAAATTCTATTCTCCGAATCCAAAGTTTACTAAGATGTCACTAATCCTAAATTTGTCTCCATATCCAACAAAAATCGCTTGTGTCACTTTGTTGTGCGTAACAATATATTAAAAAAAACGTTTAAAACAAATAAATTTCATACATAAATTGTACTAAAAGCAAAAAATAATTTTTGCTTTCTCTGTGATATACACTAGAAACGTTTTATTGCAATATATGAAATGCTAAACCTAAATATGCATGAGTTGCAGTTAGACAATTGTGATTATAGTTATGGGTGCCAAGACTTAAAAGAATTGATCTGAGTTCTTGCATTTCATATTTTGCAATAAAACTTTTCTTTTGTATAACACAGAGAAACAAAAAATATTTTGTTTACTTTTTAATACAATTTATTTATGAAACTTATTTACTTTGAAAGTTTGTTTAATATAATTTATTTAACTTTTTTTAATTTTTTTTTTAACTTTCTTTTTTTTAACAATTTTTAACTTTTTTAACTCGACTCTCGAATTTCGAATCTTGATTCTTGACTCGAATCTCAACTTTCGACTCTTGAATATCAACTCATATCACACACGGCCCAATTTGGATAACCCCATAAGGGTGGTAATTACCACCCCCACCCTAAAACCCCCAAAACGTAAGAAAATTTTACCGGAAAGCTTCCCTAAAACTACCCTAAAACTATTTCGTCACGAACGGCACTCTCAAAGGGTGGTAGTTACCACCCTTACCCCAAAACCACCAAAACGTAAAAACATTTTACCCCATCTGAAAGCTCCCCATTCACCCATTTTAAATAAAAAAAAACCCCATGTAAAGCCATCCACGTTTACTACACTAAAATTCTTTCGTCAAGAAAGTCACTCGCAGGCGTTCAGGCCCTCAGCCGTTCAGGCACAAACTTTTTTAGTCAGCGGTTTGTCAGCTGATAAAAGTTATTTAAAAAGGCTCGAATAACCAAATATATACATAAATAAAGCAGGGAAAAGTAGAATTGGTCTAAAGGTATGGTTACACATTGGAACTTTTGCTGTTCAGCTTTGAAGGTTGCAGCTGCAAAAGTTGCAGTGGTTTTTAAACATAGTGGAATAAAGCTGCGCGCAGCCTGCATCTTCAACAAAAAGATTCAAAGGTTTTGCAGTATGTTTTGCTGCGCGCAGCTTTTGTTGTCAATAGTCTCGAGTTAAACTCTGAAGTAAAGGGCTTTCCAATAAGAGGTGTTATTTTAATTAGCCCGCTATTTCGGTAGATGTCACTTTTGGAGCTCTCATTTTTTGACATTTCACAAGCAGAAACACGCCAGGTTTGTCCATTCCTCGTCGTTCTTTGGAATTAGGCATTCCACAAACGTCATTACACCGTATTTTGCATAAAGATCTGGGTCTTAAGGCTTATAAAGTTCAGTTAACACAAGAACTCAAGCCGGCCGATCATCAACAACGTCGAGTCTTTGCTGAATGGGTCCTTGAAATGCATGAAAATGATCCGGAATTCCATCGAAAACTCATCTTGAGTGATGAGGCCCATTTCCACCTCGATAGCTTCTATGAGGCCCATTTCCACCTCGATAGCTTCGTCAGCAAGCAAAATTGTCGCATCTGGGGCTCGGAAAACCCAAGAGTTATCGTTGAAAAGCTTCTCTATCCTCAACGTGTGACTGTTTGGTGCGGCTTATGGTCCCGCGGGGTCATTGGACCTTACTTTTTCGAAAATGAGGCTGGAGCAAAAGTTACGGTAAATGGATTGCGCTATCGACAGCTGATTAATGACTTTTTATGGCCGGAATTGGATGGTATTGATTGGACAACGTTTACTTTCAACAAGACGGCGCTACGTGCCATACAAGCCATAAAACCATTGACCTTTTACGGGAAAAGTTTCCGGACCGTGTTATCTCTCGAAGAGGTGATCACAATTGGCCACCGAGATCTTGTGACTTAACACCTTGCGACTTCTTCCTTTGGGGCCACGTGAAAGAGAAGGTCTGCGCCAACAGCCCAGCGTCGATTCAAGACTTTGCGATTTGGTTATGGAAAATTTCATGAAAAGGATATGGTCATATAGGCGTGGTCGTGGTGGTGGTTTGGCTGACGTTATTTTCCATTATTAACGGCATACCTTCCTCTTTACAATGAAATAAAGATCCTATCATTTATCTCAAAAAATGGCATTTTTCTTTGAATATCAAAATAACACCTCTTATTGGAAAACCCTTTATTTAAATGATTGAGAAGTGCAAGCTGCCGCTTGTTGGGCCTTAATTTTGATAAAAAATCGTAATAAGAATCTGCAAAAAGAGGGGTTAGGTAAGGAAATGGATACCTTATTTGCTCTACTGGAGACGTAAACAATTTAATGAAAGAATTAAATATTGAAGATGAAATTTTTATAAAAATCATCACCTGTCGGTTTTGAAGAAATTCCAAGCCCAGTGGCTCCTCTTATAAAGAGAAAAGACACCTATATGAGGAAAGCAATATCTCCCACTGAACGGTTAGCTTTAACTTTGAGGAGTTATTTATATGAGTTATTATTTTACAAGCAAAATAATAATATAAAAAGCTACTATGAATCCGGAAGAATTTGAAACTAAAATTTGGTTAGTTACTGCCAAATTTAAGAAAAATGTTGAACACCTGTACGCTCAACCCCAGCGAAAGTTACAAACCACACTAATATTTTTATATTGCGCCTGCAAACTTTAGATGTTTACATATTGCAACTTTCGAGACTGCGCCAGCACGAAAAAGTTGCAACCAATCGAGCTGCAACGAAACTTTTTGGGTTTCAGAAGTATTTACACATTGCAATCCTAGAGTAGCGCAGCTTTTTGTGCTGCACTACAATAAAAATTGCAATGTGTAACCGTACCTTAAAACCAATTCTTACGATACCCTAGATCTAGATGAACAAGAGGTTTTTCACATCAATTCCTAGATGGTCGGATTTTAGAAATTATTATAACCAATTTCATAAGATTTTATATTTTAAAGAACTTTTCAGTATAAAAAAAAGTGCAGTACTGATCTTTTTCACAGTATTCGTAAAAAATCTCAATTTGTGTTTCGCAACACCAATTAGGGATTACTCGATTTACAGAAGCGTATATAGGTTTAAAGATTTGGGGGAGCGAGCGGATTAAAAAAGGCGCCACTGCATAAAAATAAATTAAATGTTTTTATTTTGAGTAAATAAAAGTTGTTCAAACATAAATTCATTCACATTTTATATTAAAGGAACATAAAGCAAATATATTATTTCAAAATAAAATTAATACTAATATATATATATACGAGTTATAAAAAAATTAGGCAACTACAACAGCTTCCTTCGTCTAGGATTCATTTTTGCAAAATTATCTATAACCATATTATAATCCACTTCAGTAGCCAACTGTCTTTCACAGGGAGCATAAAAACTGGCTCGTACAAAATGTTATGCAAGGAGCGAATTCTTTATCGTTGTTATACCCTTGATATATAAAAGTGTATAATGGTTGGAAATTGTGTTTGAGGCTGTTTCCTTCTTTATAATAGATTCCGCAAATGGTAAAATTTAATACCGTTTTATAAATCTTTTTTATATGCTAATGTGTTCAGGTTCACCTAAGTTAGTTTTAAATTTAATAACATTGAAAGCTTAAGTAGGTATATGTAATTAATTTTTAAATACGAACCTTTAAGGAAAATGAGAAATATTGTCAAACTTTACACATTACGCCATCTATAGCCAAAGGATAAACCTTTTTCCGACTACTATATAAATATGTATTTCCATACACAAGGGCTATACGTTCGTTCGTACATAGAAAAATATACTAAAACCACATCAAGGTGACTGCATTAATATCACAACCAAATTCCAGCAATTTAAATTATAAATACATACATGTGTTGAATATTGTGATATGAATCTATTTTAAGTAGTGAATCACTACGGAAGGTAGGTATACAATCCTTACAATTTTACTGGTGTGCCGAACTGGTAATTATTTTGATAAATCTTTGTGGTTTATACAGGACTATTTCCATTCTAAATAGTTGATTTTTCCCCACCGATGTAAAAGTAAGAACATAACATGTCATTTTTCAATTTATATTTAAAAGAGGTGCTATTGATATTATGTATTTATGCATAAATTTACGCGTAAAACATAAAATTAAAATGCAAACCTGCTTCACTTTTACTAGTTGGCGATATTTATTGATGTTTTTGAAACATCGATGTTTCGTTCACAAGCTGGTTTAGCTTTAGACCGTGCCATTTAGGACTAGCTTTACGTAAGTCGACTTACGTATAAAGAAATAATATGCGTGTTCTAAGCATGGCGCATTACCAAAAACCAGTCGTACTTTAATTCGGTATCTGAAGCGGTATAAAGCTAGTTTAGACCGTGCCATTTAGAACTAGCTTTACGTAGATTAGAGCTAATATGTGGTAGAACATTATGAACTATATCATTTTCTATTTCATGTTAGACCAATTTATATGTTAGGGGTGTGACAATTATACCCTATGTCAACACGCTTAACGAAGAAATAACTAACGACTCATTAGTCTATAATGATTCATTATAAACTGCAGACACACAGCCATTTCTTTAATTAAGTTGTTCTGTCAAACTGGTTTTGATTTACTTACGACATTAAAGAAGCGATATGGATGGAATCAACGCAATAAACTTTGTTTTTATTAATTTTTATTTATTTTTATTTGATTTCATTTAACGATTGATTAATGAAAAAAACATTTTATTAAAAAATATTTTGACATAACTGCTTTGTGCTTTGCATTTCTTCTTCTTATTTTTCAAATCAGCAGATGCACACCGGAGCTTCATACTTAAATTATATGCTAAATCTAGCACATTTCTCCTCATTATAGCTATAATGAAAGAAGAAAACACTTCATTAGTGTACTTCATTTTAATCGTGCTGTGTGTCTAGGGTATTAACTTAATTTAAAGTCTGATGCTTCGCTTTAATATTAATATTACATTTTAAAAATTCCGAATACATTCGGAATTATTACTTTTATTGGAAGCTTATCTCCTAGAACATCAATATTTCTTAAACTCGATTTTTAATGAAATAAACTTAAGCAATTTTTGTTTTCCCAACACTAAAGGTAGGTATAAGAGATAGAGAAAAGATTAGATATTGTAAGGCCTTTTATTTCCACTCATATATTCATTTGGAAAATCCACTAAACTATGATGGATTGCGTATAGACCCTATTAAGTTGAAGTTCAGTGAAAAACAGTAGTTAAACCAAAAAGAGAAAAGTGTAGAAAAGTGATTTAATGTTATTGCAAGCAATATAAATGTTATACATCTCAGTGCTAAGAACAGTCACATATGTTTAGACTTTACACTTTCTTGACATTCGTAATGCGAATGGGAACTATACATAAGATAACAAATAACTACTTGTGTAGTTGTGCTGCCACGACTACGGAATGCCAACACACTATTTGCAACAGTTTGCAATGTTTTCATCAAAATATCACATATGGGTATTTCGTTCGATGCATGCCGGCCTTACTGACATCAAGAGGTAAATCCTACATAACCAGAATAAAAGTTTTAGAAAGTTGTCAAAAGTTCAGCAATTAGCATAGCATTTAGTCAGAACCCCAATACCTCCTCTAGTTCTGTTAATAACTTAGTGACAAAAATAAATTCAGTATTGAAATATTAGCTAAATTGCGTATATATTGTATGTATCTCGTTTTTCCTTTTACGATGGAGTCCTAAATCCAATGTGAGTACCTTCCTACCAAACGTGTGGATAACAGAAGAATTCGCGGCGGTTAACGTAAATCGGATTTATCATGTCGATCGGCTGGTGTAGCCGGGATGAACAATATGTCAGCCCCAGTTTAAAAAATGTTTCTCCGAAGATTTGCCATCAAGGTACAGATGACTATTTAGACGCCCACTTCCACCTGTCATCTATGGCGGAGGGCCGTTTAGTGTGTTGAAGAAGAAATAGCCGAATTTCGCTGGAATTTTGAGGTTTAAAGGAGCAAGGTGGAATGCATTTTCATACCTCGTGTGCGTATTTTTTTTGATACCAGCAGACATCATATTTTTACCCAATCTGTAAACGGGGTGGTGTGATCTCCGTTTGAGCTTACTTCTAGACTGGAAGCTATTAGGATCTTATGGATTTTGCGCAAAGCTAATGAGTCCGCAATTAGTTTGGCCAAACTACGAACTTCCTCGGTTAACAAAGAAAATGCAGAATTCTGGCTTTCAGCGGTCGTGAAGACAGCATACACCTGAGGATTAGCATTGACCTTGGCGATGGTGTCAGCGCATGGCGTTAACTAATCCAGGTTCTCCTTGTTACAGGCGAGAATTGCCTGCGTGTGAGCAGTCAACCGTTGAAGCCAAAGTGATCCGGGTATTCCATTATTAAAATTTCGCATTTCTCTTAACAGATGCGAGGGATGAATCATCTAACTGTGAGTTGCTCAACCGCTGCTTCAATCGGCGTATTTTGCTGCCAGAAAGTCTGAAGATCAACGTTTTCTTCAAATTATCATTTTCGTTCCTCTCTGGTGGTTCGTAAACGATGTCACTGATAATTTTGACGATGCTTTTATCAAGAGCGGCTATTGCGTGATAATACATTGCCTTTTGCTATGTTATACGTTCGATAGCAAACTGTACCTCTAAATGGAGGCACCACAATTCTGGATTACCTCTCCAGCACGGCATACTTTGAACGGAGACCACATGAAGAGTAGGCTCAGACAATACCACACTCGTCGAACCATTAGCAGCAATACCTGGTGGAGCACTGCTCTGGCCAGAAGTAATGTTTGAGAGGTCTTTCGAAGAAGACAGTTGGTCAGGCATTTTGATAGCCAAAGAATGACAAATCAAAATTGAAAATGAAACCGCAGCAGAATCAACGATGAGGCAACCACAACGCATTTAGAGCAAACCTAGCCAAATTAAATCAATATACACCCCTATGTATGAAATATGAAGCAGTGGCGGATCCAGGGGGGGGTCGTGGGGGTCATGACCCCCCCCCCTAATTTGAGAAAAAATATTTAATTAATTGAGTTATTTGAAAAAATTTTTTTTTTTTATTTTATACTTTTTTTATTTATATAATTCAACTTAAAAAAATAAAAATTTATTTCAATGAATGCTATTGTATGCATGTGATGTATGGTATAGGTTTTTCTCGGAATTTGGGTTTCGGACCTCAGAGAAACACTTCCCAAGCCACGAAACAGACTCCCTCGCTACCACATCAGAGCCCTAACTTAACTTAGTCCTAACTCCTGTTATATTTCGGGGCTTAGCTTAGTCGAAGACAATCACTCTACGCCGTTTCAGGAAGCTATGATTAAGACAACTCGCACACTTTTATTTTCTTTATATATATTTTTTTTTACTTTTGCTTTGTTCACAAACTTTTTCTTTCACAAACTTCCTCTTATGGTTATTTTTACAAAACGCTTATTTTATTTTTTCTTATCGCAACTTCTATTTTCTTTACCTGTTTACAATTAGTGTTCAGCCTACCGCGGCGGACGATGGTTGAAATGAAATTTGATATTTTCATAAATATCAAACCATCGTCTTGCTATCGTGCATACATTGTTGCACCCAGAATGTATTCCGCTCGCGACAATTTGCTGAAAGGAGGCTTTTTGGTGATGACTTGATCGTTTAAATCTTCACCGAGTAAATTTTCTGCGCCCGATATGTATGTAGGTATATATGTACATACATATCGTATTTTTATTTTCGACAAATCTTACTGAAAGTAAGATTTGTCGTGGGGCTTTTTTCTATTGAAACGACTTGGGTTGAAATTTAAAACTTTTATTTGTCCCAAGTCGTTCTATTGGAAATACTTTTTGTTTTTAACTAAGGAATTTGAATCAATTGCTGATGGCAATTTCATACACTCTAACACTCCTAACATTCTAAAATATTTGCAGCGTTCTTATGTAAAACCACTGACATTTAAAATATGGACTGACTACGTCCATAGAAATACACTGCAGAAAGTGGGCTCATTTCTATATAGCGTTCTCTTTCGATCTAAGCACCAACTACTAATTCGCACGTCACATAGAAATGTGACCTAACTCAAAATTTGTCGTTTTTGAGTTAATTACACCATGAAATTGGCATATTTCTATCTGATTGTTTTTGCCGCTAGATAGAGATAGTATCACTTTTCTGTTACTTAAGAACAGAGATATTCTTCATAGAACAGTGTGTCAGTGTCACTTTTTGACTTGTGACGATCTTTATAACAAACGTAAATATGTTTTCGACATTTTAACAGTATTATTTTAAATTGTGTCACTTTTCCACAAAACAGCAATTATTTCTTACAAATTATATTATGAGTTATGACATTTTTCCACAAAGTTCAAAGTACGGAATTTAATTCTTATAAATCGTATTTTGAGTTGTGCCACTTAAAAAACTTGTAAAAATATTTATTTCGCAACAAAGAAAAGCGACACAACTTAAGAGGATGCGGGATTAACAGCTAACCTCGCCAACTGCGGTATCAAAATCTTAAAATTTCTTTTATATAAATCTTCAGAAATATATTAAGCTAGAATTAATTCTATGTACAGCTTTTCGTTTTTTCGCTCTCCTGAAAAGTTGCATTTTTTGAGTTGGTCACTTTCCTATGTAACGTGCGAACTGAGAAAGGGCTGTAAACAATAAATAAATAAGTGGGTTTGTCGAAATAAATGTTTTTAAATTAATTATTTGGGTTAATAGAAATTCGAGAGGTTTCACTTTTCAACTTTCCGCCAATGGATTTTTCAATGTTGGCACCGACGTATGAACTATTTTTGACACACAAAATTGTACCCGCATGAAATAGCATATCGAGCAGTCCATATTATATACCAGTGTGTAAAACTGAGAAAAGTTGGGCTTAAATGACTCCTGCAGTTTGCACCCTATTCTATTAAAAAAATTAGTTTTTGTAAAAAAAAGACACATCATCCGCACCGCTTAATGCGGATTTCCTAGTTCCAAGTACTGCGGTGGCCATGCGAACCGGCGTTGGATGTTTTTTTGTTTTTTTTTTGTTTTTTTTTTGCTCGATGATGATTTAATTTGTACAATGACCCCCCCCCCCCCTAATTTCAATGCTAGATCCGCGCCTGATATGAAGCTTAATGGAACGATGTGTACATATTAAACTTAATATCTATCAAAGCTTTGTGTTTTTGCTGTTGTAATTTTTCACTTTTAAAGTCTGGTATCTTGCCCCTTGTAAATATGCTTGGCTCCTGATTGATTCGTTCTGGTATTGAGACAGTTTCTAGCTCCCTGTTAAGTACATATATTCTCATATACCAAATGAGTTACTCCTAGAGTGTCTCATAAGAATGTTCCTGGGGATGTCTTCAGTCGTTAATTGGTCTGTATAGACTTTCACAGTAGTTTAGTCTTGGAGTAGCTTGAATAAGCTTAGCTCCATTTGTATGCAAGATGATGGAGTAGCTTGAATAAGCTTAGCTCCCTTTATTAATAAAAACACTGGCTTCTGTAGACTTCACTTCTTAAGATACGACTTTAGACTCACTTTATTCTAAAAAATATAAGTATATTTATACAAATTGTTCACTTACATTTCTTAATTTCTATTTCCTGATGGCACTCGCTGCTTCATGTATATACATATGTGCATCAATTTCCGTATTTTAACATCTTCTTCCGCAAAGTTCTTTTCGCTTTGCTATTGTTTTATTTCCGCAAAGCTCTTTGCTTTGCCATTGCTACATATATATACACATGAATGTCAATTATGATAAAGCGGTTGCCGCTTGTTATTATGACATCATTAATGTGAACCATTCATGTTCTACCGCTGGTGCAAGGTTATCATTTTGCAACGTGAGAACTCTTGCGCGCAGGGTTATTATGCTTGATTTACCTTCAACTGATTAAGCAAGTGACGTAGGTCAGTAATGAATGGTTTTTAGCATGTAGGTATGTTTGTATCTACCTGTTTATATTTCTTTATTGCTAGGAATTGTAAGTCCGCATGAAGCAAGCATGACATATGTATGTATGTACATCTGTGCAATGTTATGTACGATATGTGTCTCATTTATGGAGAATGATATGCATCTCGTTTATGGAGGATGATATGCATGTAACAAATCTCCCCCCTTTAAAAGAAATGTATTATTCTTGGAAGAGGAATAATGCATTAGAACATGGTTCAATCGTTTTATAATTTCGACAAATTGATGATTTTATATTTTTATATGTATGTATATACATGATGCCGAGTGTCAGTATAAGTAATCTTACATTTCTTGACTTATCTCATGATTAATTAATTACAAATATGTTTTTTTTTTTTTTTTAATTATTAGTATTGCTTACGTATTTTTATTCCTAATATGTGTACCTATATATATGTATGTATGTACATTTATCGATATGTCTTTTTGACTTTTATATAGGTGTGTGGCCCCATACGCCATTTATAGTAATATATGTGTATACATATGTTTTCATTACTTTCAAAATTTTTATATCTTTTTTTTTGTTACAAAGAAATTGTTTATATTTGTTGATACATATTTTTTTTTAGCTAGAAACTTCTTATAGTGTTTCATTTTCACATATTAAATCTTAGATTTATCTATAAATAGGTATGGTATTTTTATTTCTACTACATATACATATGTGTTTATACATATTCTACTATCTACATCTTCGATCTTGTTTACATATTTTATATTAAAACAGTTAAACTACCTGTAGATGATGGGTACGTGTAATTGGATGAATTAATGATGTTGGAAGTGGAGGTGGTGGAGGAGGTGATCTTGTTTTTGAATTTAGTTTATTATTTGCCTGTGCAGGCTGGGTACCACGATGTTTGATTGCATCTTGTAATTGTGAGGTAGCTTTGTTTGCTGTCATTAGTTCTTGTTTTCTAGGTATTATTGGGGAAATTCGAGATTTGTTTGCTCACACGATTTCCGATTGGAAACTTTGTGAGATTTGCCTGACTTTGATTGTAGCAGGCGTCTTTTGTAATGGGGTTGAAATTGGTGGATTGCGATTCTTTACATCTGCAATGGGCACTTGACTTGAGCCTTCCGTGGTTTCAATGCAAATTTGAGGGTGTGTCTCAGTGTCTAACTGAGCTTTTTGGTTATTGGTTATTATTATTTTGGGTGTTTTGACTATGGCATTCCTTTTCTTTTCCCTTATAACCTTACATAGTTTTAGGATCTCTATCAAGCTGAGTAATAATATCACCATGGGATTTTGTAACTCCGCGTAATCGGAAAGAGATAAAGAAAGTGATCACCCCGATCTGATGCTATGCAAAAAATAAATGATTTGAAAGGTTCTAAGAATGAAAAGACACTCAATTACATATAATAATTTAATTTTTTGAATTTAGCAAATTCACACTAACCAGAGTAGCTTGATTTGTATGTTCGCGTCGAGATAACAAATTGAACTGATCAGTTTGACTGCAGACACAATTTTTAGGAGAACAATGCAAAGATTAACGGTGTGTCTAGCCCTGTTATCTCGATGCAGCAAAATTTATTTGTTACTTTGTTTTTTTTTGTTAGAATGCATGCAGTCATATTTGGTGTAAATGTTTTAGCTCTAAGCATCACCGCCCGCCTCGTCCGGTAGACGAAAGGATGTAGAAGGTTGCTGAATCACAGGACTGGATGTGGAACCTGCCGCCCGCCCTGCGGGAACCTGCTGTGTGTTGTCATATCGATTGTCTGAGATTGGGAGGAGACTAATCTTAGTTATTGGTCGTTGTAGTACCCGATCTTTTGTTTGAACTGAGACAACTCGCACTAGTCCATCTGATCCAGGATGGACCTTCACTATACGCCCAAGTGCCCAGGATGAAGGTGGAAGATAATCTTCTCGAAGAACGATGAGATGTCCTGGTTGAAGATTAAGCGACGGCTGTTTCCACTTGGTTCTTGCTTGCAGGGGGTTCAAGTAATCCTTTGACCAGCGATTCCAAAAATGCTCGTACGTTTGCTCTACAAGTTTCCATCTGGAAAGGCTATTTTGCGGTTCATGTTGAAGCGTAGGCCCCGGAGTTGTCAGAAGACTGGATCCTATTAAAAAATGACCGGGAGTCAAAGGTTCCAAGTCATTGGGGTCTGGGCTTAGATGGTAAAGAGGTCGAGAGTTGACGCATGCTTCTATCTGTGTCAGCAAGCTGTAAAGCTCCTCAAATGTAAGGGTAGAGGTTCCAATGCATCGCTTTAGATGATGCTTAACGCCTTTGACGCCCGCTTCCCATAGCCCACCAAAATTAGGTGCATTTGGTGGTATAAAATGCCACTCTGTGCCATGAAGAGATAACAGTGAAGCAAGTTCGGCTGGAAGTTCGTTGTGGAGTGCAGAGAAGGAGTTCCTTAGATTTTTTGCCGCACTGACGAAAGTAGTAGCGTTGTCACTGAAGATCTTGGAGCAGAGCCCTCGTCGAGCTGTAAATCTTTTGTACGCTGCGATAAACACTTCAGTTGTCAGATCAGACACCAGCTCTAAATGTAAGGCTTTAGTCGCCATGCAGACAAATAAGGCTATATACGCCTTATGTGCTGCTCTACCTCTGCCAGGGCCATATTGTGCTAGAATTGGACCTGCATAATCTAATCCTGAATGCGAAAATGGTCGACTTGGTTGAACTCGTTCCGATGGAAGGATGCCCATAAGCTGAGTTTTTGCAGTGGCTCGTTGTCTAAAACAGACTACACAGCGCCTGAGGAATTGACGAGCAAGATCTCGTGATCCTAGAATCCAGTACTGTTGTCGGACAAAACAAAGCGTTAGCTGAACACCGCCTTGTAGGGTTTGCGTATGAGCATCTGCAATAATAAGTTCGGCCAACGGGCTGGTTTTTGCTATGAGAAATTGATGTTTCGAGTCATCTGATAATTCTGAATTTTGAAGTCGACCGCCTACACGAATCGTTTTTGTATCAACATCAAAGAATGGAGTCAAGCGAATAATTGAGCTGCGATTAGAAATTTGCCGATGGGATGACAGGTGGCGATACTCATCAGGAAATGATCGTTGTTGGTCGTATTGTATCCAAAAATGCATAGATTGCCTCAATTCTAATGGCGTTAAGTTTCCGGATGCTCTTCTATCCTTAGCAGTTCTACAGTTTACTACGAAGCAGCGGCACCATGCAGTGAGGCGGAATAGTCGTTGTAATGACGAATACCTAGCGATTAAATTCCATGGTGGAAGTTCTGTATTGGTCGGTGTTGTATTATCTTTATAGTATGCTGTAGACTGAAGGGAGTTCATTTCAGTGTTCAATACTATGGGAGAAGATGCAGCAGCATAGTGGGTAACTAGTCGTCTTTGTTCGACATCCGTTTCAGGGACACAGTTGTGTACGGCAGGATGCTGGGGCCAGGTAGTAGAAGAAGTTTTAAGCCACGGGGGACCTTCCCACCAGAGTGAGAGATCTCCTAGTTTTGATGGTAAGACACCTCTTGATGCACAGTCAGCAGGATTACAGATTGACGGTACATACCGCCATTTGACTGATGGCATAAGCTGTAGAATTTCCCTGACCCGATTGGTCACAAAAGTTTTGGTTAAAGAATCTGTCCAGCAATATACAGGAATGCCTTGCATTTCCATTGATGATTGTATGCTTTGCATGAGCTTGACGAGAAGATGAGCGCCCATAAGTTCCAGTCGAGGAATTGACAACTTCTTAATTGGAGCGAGTTTGGCTTTGGAACACAATAAAGTTGTCTGCACATTATCAAAATCGTGAGTGGCTCTAAAATGCCTACGCAAGTTAACATTGAAATCTCCACCAATAATAACATTCTCGTAGCGTTGAGTTAGGTTTGATATCTTGGTTTCGAATTCGCGTGCATTATCGCAACTAAAACAATTAGGGGGACAATATACAGAAGCAACCAAGCATTTATCAGTAGCTGAGCTTACCTCCACACATAATAATTCGATAGGCTGCACCACTGAGGCAGTAATTATTTTAGCTCTGAGCCAGTCCCTAACAAAAATTGCTACCGCCCACATGGCCTTTCCGGTCATTACGAAAAATATTGAAACCTGGAATAGAAACTAGGGACGATGGTATTAAATCGTTCAGCCACGTTTCACTGACGAGAATAATATGTAGATTGCTAATGGAGAAAATATACCTTAATTCATCAATCTTATTGCGAATACTTCTTGTATTTAGCGTACATACATTTAAGCCTGGGGATCGATTGCAAAATACGTTAAGTAGAATCCTTATAACGTCCAGCACAGAACAGATTCTATCCAAATTCGCAAGTACAAAGCACACCGACAATGCGTCTCACCAAAATAACTTCACTCAAAACAAAGAGGGATAAGATGTCTTTACAAAATCGTCTTCGCAGTAGAAGCAGCATTTTAAAAATTAATAATTACTAAATGTAGGAAGAAAAAAAAAATTTACACAAATTCAAAAGTAAAGAAAAACAAAAAAAAAAAATAAGAAAAAATAAAAATAAAAGAAGACAAATTTAGAAATATCAGAATTATCAACTAATTAGAAAAAAGCAAAAGAACAAATGTGAATAGATCTCATAAACACAGATATCAGCTCCAGCAAAGCTCCACTATATATGTACGTAAATATCAGCTGAGTTGGCTGAGTTCAAAAAGTTTATAATGTGCAGCGTTTTGCAGCTGTTCAATAGTAATAATTTTAGTCTCCAAATCTCCTTCACGTCTCTTAACATGAACTAGTCCGCTTCTAGTTCGCACCGAGACAAGCTTCCCCAGTTTACGGAATTTTAATGCCTCTCGGAGAATGGAATTGTTGCTAGGTGTCAGGCTCTCATTGATGTGTATCGGGCTTGGTGACTTGGATACCACACGAAAGGCGTCAATATGTGGTGAAATAGGAAACCCAATTACAGCAGCAATTCTCTTAACCATATCAGTTACATTCTCTTTAGCCAATTTAGGAATTCCCCTGATTGCAACATCGCTCAGACGCTGCATACGGTGTAAGTTCTCGACGTGTGATTGCAAAAAGCTGTTATTATGTTGCAATTGTAGTAGTGATTGTTCACAAGCGACCACTTTATTGTTAAGAGAATGAATTGCATCGTCAATTTTAGCTGATATTCAAATTGCTGCATAAGGCCGTTGATTTTCTCCAGAAGTCGGGACTCTAGGGACTCCATTAACTTGTCTAGAGTGACATTAGCTGAACCCGATTCATATGTCTGCCCCTTACCAGTACTTCTCGTTGCAATGCTGATTTCATCGGTGTTTGAGGTTGATGGAGTCTTCTCTCTCCTCTGCCCCTTGCCAACCATAGTGTACGAGTTTATGGAGAATAGGACACAAATTAATTAATTTAAAGAATCGATTTATATTAAAGTCACAGCAAAATTGCGAACCGAGAGCACAACACCAGCAATAACAAGTTTTTCAACTTATGGAAAAATTAATTTTTAAAAAATATATATACGGTATGTACGAATGCGGTTATTATTAAAATAGAAAAAGCGGGAGCCGCTAAAATAAACGTCTACTCTCTAGCGATCATTGTACTGTAATGTACCCCTTTTCTCTTAAGCATGGAACCCAATCAAGTCCTTCGCAATATAAACTAACCACTTAAGAATGAGATTGGAATTAGTGTTCCAATAACTCGTTACTCAATTATCATACATATGTTCATAGTTAGTATTCAAGTCCTTATTAATAACTGGGTGAAGAAATTTAAGGGCTTTTAAACACATTTAAGGAATTAAATACGTCATTATTTGTACTGGTTGAAATACTTTTTAGTGATTGTAATAATTTTAAAGGATTTGTAATACAAAAAAATTAAAATAGCAAGCCGAGTAAATTATTGAGTAGAAAATATTGTAATTTAAATCTAAAAAATCAAGTTAATTGTAAGCTCGCTAAATATGTTTTAAGTTAGAAGTATGCTATATGGACTATTGCAAAACGATAAGAAATCAACTGTGCATTATTTTGCACTTATAATTCTTTTCTTGTTTTCTACATTTTTGGAAATATTAAATCTTTAATACAATTAATAAGCGGAAATAAAAAATAATTGAGATATTGAGGTTGTGTTTTTAAAATTGGAATATAATGTGAGCCTTTTCATTCCACTTTATTTTATAAATCAGTAATATTGTTATTGACCAATAGTAATTTAACTTTATAATATATGTGTGCACAGTATGTACGTATGTCAATTAGCTATGTATGTATGTTATTTAATTTCTAATAATTAATAATTATTACTAACCTGCAATAGGAGAGAGTGTGCTGCCTTGTTTCATAAGTGCTCCATACACAAACCAGGCACAGTGTCCGATAGAATAAGGTTTTTGTTGATCATCACCAGTGAGCTTATTTCTTATAATGATTAGGACATAAATGATTGGACCAACAGCGAAAAACGAAATAAGAATTAGTATCCAAACTCGATAGTCAAAAGGAGCCAGCAATCCGGAGCCCGATGCAGACTCCTCCGGACGACGCATCACAATTATCCATTCACCCTCGTCCAGTATAACAGATGAATATTCAATATACTTTTCAGGTTCCCTTAGGAATGGGATAAACGCAGCTGCTAAATCTGTTTTCTATTAGAATTAGATGACAAAGTTTTAATTTGTGTTGCCTTTATGCAATAGTGTCTGTTAAGGTTACGTACATTTGCTCTCATCAGGTCCAATAAACTTCCTGTAATATCACTATCCGATCCTATAATGTTGTTACTTGGAAGGACAACTTCGAAGGTAAAATTCAACTTGGTCGCAATCAATTGAAGTAGATTAAATGATACTCCTTCTCCATGTAAAGTACCATTTTTCATACTGGTATAGCTAAGCGGAAAATTCTCTAATGTTGCAACAAATAAGTGCTGGCCACTTAGAGATTTTTTCAGATAATTTATTTGATTCTCTGGACTTGCATCATTGGTGCAATTTTCCCTTATAATATAATTAATCGAACTTTCATTCGTACAAGTATAGTTTACACATACCGTGGTAAGAATTAGATTAATAGCGTCCATTTTTATATAATAGTTATATTTTCGCGACGTAGTTTATTTCAAGAAATGAAGTGACAAACCCAATCACCTGCAATTTTTATCGCCTGCTTCATAATCGAAGCTTTCAGGACTCGCGCTCGTTACAAACTGTGTGCTGTTCTTTTTTGGTACGTTATACGAGCGCTTTTCCAGAATAGATTTTTATTTGAATGTGGCTTGCGTGTGGTGACATTGTAATTAGCTCGAGCGCTTTATGTTTGGTTAACATGTAAACAGCATAACGGTTCTATGCAATTGCTGCTTGATTGATTTCAGGCTGAATCTGATAAATTTTGTGCAAACAAGTGCCAAGAAGTATGTCACAAATTCACGGTCAAGACCAATTTGAGCTTTAAATATTAATCAATCGAGATTTATTTGACATTGGGAGCATATGTGCTTGATTTTAATGAAATTATTTTTACCATTCTGCCTCCTTTACCTTCCTTATAACCAGCGCGTCGTTCTATTAGGAAGAGCTTGAAGTGCTACCTCTCTTTCGACTTTATGGCGCTTTAAAGTCAAAACTTGGAAATCAGTATTAGGTTGTTTTCTTATTTAATACTGTAAAAAAGAAACACGTCATGAACACAAATTTTTCATATCAAAATTAATAGACCCACACACTTCAGTTTAAAGTTACATAAATAAATAAAATATAAACGAATTAGCATTTCACACATCTCCTGCATTTGAATGCAGCGTGTTTCATAGTCCTTAAATGATATTTACTCTTAAAGGAAAGCAAATTACCATGCCGAAGGCGGCTGATTATCTATTTTTTTCTCATGGTAGGATTTTATTTATTGCTCCATTAAGAGGAGTCAGTACCAAGATTCGCAAGTTTCATACATTTTTCAATGCGAATTTCTGGGAAACTATCTGTAGGAGAATAATAATGATTTATATTTTAAATCAAAGATAACAAAAGGGTCTAGTGAATAACGTCGGGACAAATAAAATAAAATGTTTTTGAATGGAGATATTAGCTCGAAAACTTCTAAAAAATGGTAAAAATTGAAGTTTTTCAAATCAAATTCCTGTTAGTTAGTAATATCAGTTCTTTAGATTGTGACCATTTTAGAAAGGTAAAGCCTAGATGTAGTGAATAACGTCGATTTTTTTCATTTTTTGTTTTTTTTTATATTTGGCTCTAATAGTACTTGTTTTTACTCCCGATATTTCACCGACGAGAAATTGTAATATTTCATTGACAGTTGTTGGAATACAAAGTAGATTAGATTAGCTTTGTGAAGGGCTGTGTGGGCGTTAGCCTTGCAATCACTGCGACCTGAAAGATCTATTGTGAGTCCCCGTTTCATTTACTCCCTTTCTAGGTACATACTGTTAATAAAGTCTAGAACGATTCTGGCATTGAGCTACCATACGTAGGTTGGTGGAGGAAAAGCATGTTCGAAGTGGAGTAGTCTCCGCCTGGCCAATGCTTCGCAGTTGCAGAGCAAGTAATCCGAGGTTTTGTGAGCATCCTGACAGAAACGGCAGGATGAAGTCTTAGCCAAGCCCAGCTTGTTTAGGTGATACCTTAAGGCGCAATGACCTGATAAGGGATCAGTAATCATTTTGAGCTCTGTTCTTCTAAGGAGTAGGAGTTCTTTTTTTCCGCCAGAGGTGTCGATAACTTTTTTTCCTGACAGGGAATTTTGTTTACTCTCCCAGTCACTTAGGGTAGCTCTGAGGTAATACTTTGAAGTGCCGCAAAATGGCTCCGGTCCGAGAAACTGAGTTTTCGCTCCTGTTTTGGCTAGGCCATCAGCAATTTCATTGCCTTTATAGCACTCATGTCCGTGTACCCACATGAGGATAACTTTGTTTCGCCTTGATAAGTTTTTGAGGGTTTGTAGACATTCCCAAACGATCTCTGACTTGACAGTGTAGGACTTTAAGGCCTTGAGGGCAGCTTGACGAGAGGATATTAATGGTTGAGCCATTTATGACTCTTTTAACGCAGGTATTGGGACATTCTAGTATGGCCAATACCTCGGCTTGGAATACGGTAGAAGTTGAGCCCAGAGCCTTTGATATAAGGAATTTGGGGCCGTATACATATAGTTCGACTCCATTATTCGTTTTTGAACCGTCTGTATACCACACCATCGATCCTTGTTGGAAGGACGGTTAAGTGGAATGTCATTAGTGTCGGTCGCCCAGAGTCACATGGAATGATCTTACAAAATCAACCCTGAGTGTGAATTTATCAGATATTATTGTCATTTGTTTATTTTAAGATACTTAAATGACCAACCAGATCCCCTGGCTTTAACTGTTTCTCCTTTTGCACTCTAATAGTACAGAAGATCGCTTCCTTTTTCACCTGTAAATGTAGGGGTGGTAGTTTTACTAGGGCTTCCATGGCTTCTGTAGGACAGGCTCGCACGGCACCAGTTATTCCTAGACAAGCAAGCCACTGGGTTATTTGAAGCAAAGCCTCAGCCGTCTTTTGATTAGTTTTGGCCACCATGCAAGGGAAGCATAGGTGGCCATGGGTCTAACAACCGTAGTGAACATCGAGTATATCATTTTTTGTTTCTGACCCCATATTCTGCTAATAAAGCGACGATACTTGTAGAGAGATTGCACTGCTCTATCTGTAACTCTCGACACATGCGAATTCCAAGTAAGTTTCTTATCTAGAGCTACCCCAAGATATTTGACTTCATCTGAAAATATCAATTCCGTGTTATCAAGAAGAGGAACCGTTAGTGAAAGACTTGGTCTTCTTGTAAACGGAGCGATAATCGTCTTGTTGGGATTTATGTTAAGGCCTTTGTTTAAACACCACGTGCGGACTTTGGAGAGGGCATTTTGCATGAGGTTGGATATGACTTGATCATGCTTGCCTCGTATTGTGACTACTAGGTCATCCGGGTAGCCTTGTACATTAAAACACTAGCTGGTCAATTTCTCTAGCAGATCATCAAACACAAACACCACGGGAGTGGAGAAAGAAGTCCTCGTTGTGGGCGGCCTTTTTCTGCGGTGATCGTGACTGAACAGTGCCCTACAGTTGTAGCTGTCCTCCTGCTTCTAAGTATGAAGTCTATCCAGTTTACCGTGGAGGGCTCAAAGCCTTTATCCTCGGCAGCTGATTTAATTGCATCGAAGGAGGTGTTATCGAAGGCTCCTTCTATGTCCGCAAATGCTCATAAGACCACCTCTGTTACTTCGAGAGCTTTTTCGAGGTCTTTGACTAATGTGTGAATGGCAGTCTTGATAGACTAGCCAGTTTAATAAGCGAATTGCTTAGAATGAAGTGGTGATTTAATCGGAATTTCACTTCGAATGTGTAAATATAGGATTTTTTCCATGGACTTAAGTAATAATGAGGAGAGACTGATGGGGTGGAACGATTTGGCTAGACAACTAGGTCTTTTGTCTGCATTAAGTATAAGTGCCACCCAGACGTCTCTCCAATATTGGTTAACGTACCCTAGAGCGTAACTGGCTTGACAAATTTTTGTAGTGGTAGGAGTATTACTTCAATTCCTTGCTGTAGTAGGGCGTCGAAGATGCCTTCCCTTCCAGCAGCTTTAAAGGGCTTAAATGTGGCAATGGCCCACCTAACCTTGTTAGTAATGAAGATTCTACCGACAAGGTTCTTGCTCTTGCTAGAGACCCTGTACTTGTCCACCTCAATTGGGTCTGGAGCAACTATTCCTTCATCGGGAGTTAGAGAGTCGGAAAAGTGAGTTTTTAATAATAGCCTGACTATTTTCTCGCAACTCTCGGTGTAGTTTCCATCTTCTTTTTTAAGTAAGTCTAAACCATTCGTGTGATCCTTCGAAAGTATCTTATGGAGCCTGGTAGCTGCGGGCATTGATCTATGCCAACGCAGAAGGTCCGCCAGATTCTTCTTTTGGATTTCCTTAATTCCGCATTGTATTTCGTCAGAACCTTTTTATATTGCCCCCAGATGCCAGAGAGTTTAGCTCTGTTGAATACTTTCCTGACTTCTTTTCTTCTCAAGCTCAGTTCCCTATTCCACCAAGGTACCTGCCGATTGCAGGTCTTTTACTTCAGAGGGAAACTGTGTTCGAATATAGTCATTACAGGCGTTTGGAGCTGCGTCGTGGCTGAGACAAAGTCTTCCATTGCGCTACTGCTACTGACGGGAGGGTCAACTACAGCCTTAAGGTGTTGTCGATAGAGTTCCCAGTTAATTAGTTTAGGGATCCGGTACTCTTGACTTGTGTTAAGTGTGGCATCTATATCCAACCTGATATGTCTGTGATCAAACATAAAAACCTCTATCGATACATGCCACCTACTTATTATTGTACTTATGAACATACTGGCAAGTGTTAGGTCCATGACCTCTTGTCTAATCGAGTTCATAAAGGTTGTCTTGTTACCTCGATTTAGTATCTCTAAATTGTTAGACAATATAAAATCGTAAAGATACTCACCCATGGCGTTGGTATTCGTGCTACCCATAGCGTGTGATGTATGTTTGCATCGAATCCAACCATGAATTGTTTTCCTCTACGTTTGCAGTAGTTGATGAGCCAGTTTAGCTCTGGAAGAGGTAATATATCCGCTTCTACGCGAAAGTAGGCTGAGGTCACTACAGCCTCGTGGCTAACTCCCACAGTTGGTACCTCGACTGCAACTGCGTCCCTCGAAATGAACTATGAAAAAGGAATATATTTTAAATTAGTGTTGAGCAGCAATGCTGCCCTAGGATATTCATGATCCTTACTGTAAATTACCTAATTTGTAAAATGTTATATTTAACAATTATGTGCAAAAAAATGTAGGAGAGTTAATTTTTGTTAAAAATTTTCAATTTCTTTGAACTGCATTTCATTTTTCGTCTTAAATTGTCGCATGTTGGTTTCTAATGTGGTCCGTAGTCTAGGATAATTTTATATGAATTTTCTCACTTTCCGAATACAAACCTACGTTTAGTAAATTTTATTGCCTACAGGCTCGATGGTATCTAAATTGAATCTTTCGCTGAGTACTGACTCCTCTTAAGGGGGATACCACTGAAATCTTAAAAAAAGACGAAAAGTTGTTGTACTAACTTTACGTCAAATATGTGCGTATTATCATGAACAAAATTGCACATAATTAGAGAAAAAGGATAAACTTAGGTAACGAGGTTTCAAAAACAAAGAAATCGGGAATTTGTTTGTATGTAATTAGCTTTAGAAGCTACAATTCTATAATCCATGAAATTTTGCAAACTTTGGAACAAAATTATAATTATATAATTATAATAAATTCGTACTTGAGTCTGGCAGATATTGAGGTTGAAAAGGAAGTGACGGAAATAAATCCAATAAAAACGTTTTGGTTACTAATATATTTTCTGCTGAATATTGCTATTTACAGAGAGAAATAATTACCAAAATTATGATAATATTTGAAACAAAGTTCAATTTGTAAGGAAGATTGAACCATTTTCTTTTTATTTTGAAAATGGCTTCGTCCGGAAATATGGTATACCTTTTAATTATTATTATACAACTTTCCTTGCGTCGCCTTCTAGGTGATACAGAAGATATTGCATCTTCTCGACGTTGCTCAGATAAGCATTACAGTGTATTACGTTGAGAACTATGGCAATGAAAGGCTTCCATTCTTTGTAGTTCCCATTGAATTTTGGTATCTGTATGGGTGGAAACATAGGACATTTTTTTCTAATCTATCTATCTAGATATGATACATTAGCGGCTGGTTGTTGTCCAAGGAATTGACGTAGTTTCGGCAGTTAAACCACTTAACAGAAAAGTAAAAGTTAAGGTCGTCGAGGGCGTGAATGAGTCGCTGGTACCCGCTATTATGGAAATCGCGAATGTCGTAGATGTAGATGTTGCTGATTTTTGCGTATTAATTTGTTCCTGGACTTGGATTTGCTCTATAGATTTCTAGCAATTTAAAAGTTTAATAGACTAGTTGTTTGGTTCTGCTATGTATATCTTCCGTAAAGTAAGGATAATTCTCAGGAAATAAGGCTTTCAATTGATTGTGAGCCTTGTTAAACTTTTCCATAGCGTTATTAGTGTGGCTTGATTTTTGGCTGTATTCGAGAGTTTTCCGAGAAAGTCCATCTTTTCTAATATTTGTTAAAAGGTCGTCAACTGGCTTAGCCAAATGCTTCTGGTTTGCCAAGAGGAGCTATTCGGCCATTTTTACAGATATTTATCTAGCTCAGTTTTTTAGTTTTGTATTAGATGTCTTTGTTTGTTTTGCTATTTAAGCTTCTGTAATTCAAGCTTCATCAATTTTTTTCAAACTGGAACTCTATCTATTATTAGAGTTTAAATAATTTGCAGGTTTGTTGATTGAGAGATAATCCAAAGTTTCTTGAATTATTGTTTCTACGTAGTCTAATTGTTGATTGGATTCTAGTCGAGATAATCTGCAGGCTTGTGGAATAAAAGATAATCCAAAGTTTCTTGAGTTACTGCATTTACGGAGCTTGTAAATTAAACGAAAATGATCCAATGGTTCTTGGATTACTGTTTTTATGTTTGTTCAATAAAAAGTAGTCCAATAGTTCTTGTATTACTGTCGGCTATATAGTCCAAATAAAATAATCCAAATATTCTTGAATTATATCTTATGTTCAATTTATAGCTCGAAGGACTATGTCAGGTATTCAACCTTAAATTGATTCTTGAAATCGTAGAAAAGAAACGCTTTGGTTGGTTGATTCAAAATAAACTGAATGCAGTTATTCTATGCCGGTTCTGGCCCACTTTTTTAAGCCTCCAGGATTTCGCCACAGATGGCGCCAGATGGTGGTTGGAGTCCATACTAATGTAGGTTTGTGCCTTTGCTATATTGGTTTGTGTCTTGGATACACCATTGTGTCTTGGGTCCACCACTGAGTCTCGACTGCGCCCTAGCGGGATTAACCGGTACAACCGGGATGTATCATTTGGTCTTGACTGCGCCCTAGCGCCATTAGCAGGTACTACCAGCATGCTCCGGTACTACGGTTTTCTAGCGACATCTGTTCGTGCGCAATCTTTCAATTTGCATCAGCTAGTGGATGCACCGACGAGAATCCCTGATGCAGCTGGAGATAGGGCCAATTTACTAGATTTGTTTCTGTCATCTCACCCTGACAAATATTCCATCTCAGTCGGCTCCCCTCTTGGTAATTCAGACCACTGTCTAATCACGGCTCAATTTATCACCTCAACTCTGCGCCGCCCTACTTCTCCACCTACAAGTAGGCTTCTCTGGCACTATAAGAACGCTGATTGGGAAAGTCTCAATCAGTATCTTAGAGATATAGATTGGTCGGTCTGTTTTGCTTCGAGGGATGCTGATGAATGCACATTAGAACTTAGTAACATACTAAGTCTAGGCATGCGTGAATATATTCCGTATTCTTACAGCAGATCTCAACAACAGCAAAATCGCTCTTGGTTTAACGATAAGTGCAACCAAGCTATAAAAGCGAAAGAGTCTGCTTTTCGCGCCTATCAAGTGCATCCTTGTCCAGAACTGAAAGGAATCTACAAGACTGCACGGAACACCTGCAAGTCCAATATCTAGAGAGAAATTTTTTTTTGGCCAGAATGTTAGACAAAGAATCTTGGCAAGCCGCAAAGGTAGTAAAGGTTTCTGGTCCCTGGTCAAAACCATCAGGAACAACTTCAGCAGTTCCTCTATACCTTCACTACTTAATAATGGTGAAGTGGTTGTTGACTCCCTGGATAAAGCTAATATTTTGGCTGCTAGATTCGCATCAAATTCTTTTCTTCCACCCACTTCACAGGCACCTGTCGTGCATCCCCCGTGCGGATGTGTACAAGAGCCAATACATATCCGTACGAGGGATGTGTTCAAGGTCCTTAAAGGAATCAACGTCTCTAAAGCCGCAGGCTCTGATGGATTCTCGCCCCTATTAATTAAAAGCTGTGCCTCATCCTTGGCTAAACCTCTGCGCAAACTATTCTACCTGCCCTACTCGACAGGAAAATTTCCAACTGCTTGGAAACTAGCTCACGTTCAGCCTATTCCCAAGAAAGGAGAGGGTAGCGATCCCACAAATTATCGACCAATTGCAATCACTTCGATTCTTTCAAAGGTTTTTGAATCTATCATTAACTCCAAATTAATGAAGTATCTGGAAACCAATCAGCTAATCAACGATCGCCAGTACGGCTTCCGGCACGGACGCTCATCTGGAGACTTGCTGACTTTTCTTACGGAACGTTGGAATCGTAGTCTTCACAATTTTGGTGAGTCCAAAATCGTTGCTCTAGATATTTCAAAGGTCTTTGATAGAGTCTGGCATTCAGCCCTTTTAGCCAAACTCAAAGCACTTGGTCTTTCCCCTCCTCTCCTATTATGGATTGAAAGTTTTTTATCTAGTCGCCAAATACGAGTTGTATTAGATGGCGTTATATCTGATCCTCATCCTATTAATGCCGGTGTCCCCCAGGGCTCTGTTATTTCTCCGACTCTATTTCTAATCTTCATTAATGATCTGCTTTCCCTTACTTTCAATCCTATCCATAGCTTTGCTGATGACAGTACCCTTGATTTCGCATACTCCTTTGACACCCTTGCGGATTCCAGAGGGAACGCCGCATGTGTTAAACGAGACTGTATGATTAGATCATTGAATCGCGTCGAATTCAATGCATCTAAGACCCAAAGCTGTCTCATCTCATTAAAACAAGACCATCACTTAACCACTCTCGTTTCGTTTGATGGTGCATTAATTTCCGAATCGCCGTCACTAAGAATTCTTGGCATTAATATTTCCAGTAAGTTAAGCTGGACAGATCACATCTTCTCGGTTGCCAAAGAAGCATCCAAATGTCTTGGTTTTTTGAAAGGGTGTAAGAAATATTTCAGCCCATCAAATATAGCGCTCCTCTACAAGTCCTACATCAGACCCAGAATGGAATACAATTCCCATATCTGGGCCGGGGCTGGTCGCACAGCCTTAGCTTCATTGTATATTGTCCAAAAAAAAGCCTGCAAGCTCATTGGCGATGTGGCAATTACTCGTCATATCGACTCGCCCGAGCACCGTCGTAATGTTGGATGCCTTTCGCTCCTTTATCACTATTCGCTCCTTTATCGCATGGCCAATGTTCTGATGAAAGATCTAGTCTGATCCCTTGTAGAATAGTTCCTGCACGCAATACCCCCGCTGCATCCCGCGCTCATCCTTTTACCCTTCAAATTACCTTCGGCCGTACACTTAAATTCCGTGATGCTTTCTTATCCCGAACTGTGCGAATGTGGAACAGTCTACCATCTTCTGTCTTTCCTCCGGCATACAACCTGCAAAAGTTTGAGGGCGACATACATCGGCACCTCCGCCGCTCTCCTCATATCCCTTAATCCTTTCCCTATCTCCTTCCTGCCACGCTGTGCTTTGCATCATAGGGTATCCCCTGAGCTTGGCTTCATAATAAAAAAAAAAAAACAAAACACGCCATTTCTTGAGTAAGGTTCCCTAGCGGCCTTAGCCGGAACTACCAGCATGCCTTGGTTTTGCTGTTTTCTTTTATTAGCGGGAGAGTTCAGCATCATTCGAATTTCACAACATGACATCACCATGAACAGATTCTAGAAGATGTCAGTGAGGGCTCTCGATGTCAAACATTAAATGGTGCGCCTAGGATGTTTTTTTTCTTCTATTAGCGGGGAAGTTGTAAATATCACGTATGACGTCATCATGGTTTCGCTGTTTTCAAATGATGTAAGTGTTCTTAGCAGGGAAATTGTAGATATCAGAAATATTCGAAATTCACAACATGAATTCACCTTGGCTTGATGTTTTCGCAGCAAATTTATATTATTGGACTTAGGGGGGTGCTTATATTAAAAAGTCACAGTTGCTCTTTCGAGTGCAAACACCGGTTCCCTAGCCGGTACTTCATATGTTGTTCACCTCGAGGTAAAGTAAGATTCCCTAGCGGCATTAGCAGGTACTACCACCCTGTTTTCTTGCTTGACGATTTATTAGTGGGGAAGTTGTAGATATCAGAATGACGTCATCTTGGTTTTGCTGTTTTCAAGTGCTGCGCCTAAATAAGTTTGCTCTTTCGAGTGCAAACACCATTTCTTGAGCAAGGTCCCCTGGTGGCATTAGCCGGTATTACATATGTTGTTCATCTCGAGCTTGGGGATACGAGATCACTTTTAGCACTCTCCAGCATAGAGAAATGGCATAGGATTTCGATTTTGTTTCTGAAGTTCGCTCATTTTTCATCTCGAGTCTGGGGGATACGAGACCACTTTGGGGATACGAGACCACTTTTAGCACTCTCCAGCATAGGGAAATAGCATAGGATTTCGATTTTGTTTCCAGAGTTCGCTTATGTTTCATCTCGAGTTTTGGGGATACGAGATCACTTTGGGGATACGAGATCACTTTCAGCACTCTCCAGCATAGGGAAATAACATAAGTTTTCGATTCTGTTTTTGGAGTTCAATTACTTCATATGTTGTTCACCCTAGCGGCATTAGCAGGTACTACCACCCTGTTTTCTTGCTTGACGATTTATTAGTGGGGAAGTTGTAGTAATCAGAGTGACGTCATCCTGCTTTTGCTGTCTTCAAGTGCTACGCCTAAATAAGTTTTCTTAGCGGAGAAGTTGTAGATATCATTCGAATTTCACAACATGATATCACCTTGGCTCGATGTCTTCTTAGCAAATTATTATTATTATTGGGCCTTGGGGGGTGCGTACATTGAAAAGTCACAGTTGCTCTTTCGAGTGCAAACACCATTTCTTGAGCAAGGCCCCTGGTGGCATTAGCCGGTACTACATATGTTGTTCATCTCACGCTTGGGGATACGAGACCACTTTTAGCACTCTCCAGCATAGGGAAATAGCATAGGTTTTCGATTTTGTTTCTATAGTTCAATTATTTTTCATCTCGGAGATCGTAGCTCTAAATATTTGTGAAGGGGTGGGAAGCTTTATTGGTGGAGGTTACTGGTTAAGTTTTATCTGGTCTTGGAGGCTACAATTTGACCCTGAGGTGCCCCCCTTCTGTGTCTGGGTACTGGAGGTTGGCTGAGAGCTTTAGTGGCAATATCTGATACTATGAATAGGATTGTCTGGGGTGTGTTGGATTGGGCTACGTTACCTGTACCAAGCCTTGGGTAGAATGTGTGCGGGTTATGTGTATTAAGTAATGATGTGAAATACCCTAAGCTAATTTATATCGGGGCTGTGTATACTTGACAGCTTGAGTTTGGTTTCAGTTGTTTACTTTAGTATGAGTGGCTGTGGTATTGTGGGCTGGGCTACTTGGTGGCTGAGGAAACGTTACCTAAGGCGTGGGTGGATGTGTGCAGCTGTGTATTTATGTGGATAAGAAATGTTTTGAAATTCCTTAAGTGAATTAGTGTAATTAGTATTAGTAATAATTCAAGTTAACTCTAGAAAATTTTTGATCATGCCAATATATTTTAGAAGGTGTCAGTTGAGATTTTAGTTCCAGCGGTGGACAAAAATTTCATTAGAAATCCTCCACAGGCTATAGGTTTCGAGATATTAGCGATCTTGCCTTTTCAGGTATAATTCATAGTAGTAGCTTACAAATATAAAAAAACAACAACAACAACTATAACCTAAGATGTGGATTAAAGATTTGATGATATTAATCTGTAGGTGTCCTTTATAAACAAGATTATACCATGTGATTATATATCTAAAAATAGATCAGGCGAAGATGATTGGGGTGAATGTAGGTAGATATGTTGACTTAGATAAGTAATGGAGATTAGTATATGCCTGATTTTACTCTTCATGTGCAATGCTTCTAATTTGATTCCTTGCATAAATAAATTCGGTACAGTCCAGTAAAGTTACCAAATTCGAATAATGTAAACAAATTCGCACAGCAACCGAGTAAAGTAAACAAATTGAGCGATTTATGTAAGATTCCTTATTTCTTTAACTGAAAACAACAACAACAACTGATATGAATCTGTAGGATATGATGTCTTAGAGTAGTGGAAGTTATAATTGAAAATTTCTTTTGCTAAAAAAAAAATACAATAACAACTATAACGTAAGTTGTGGATTAAAAAACTTTTATAAACAAGAGTGATCATGCTATGATATTCGATATCTAAAAATAGATCACGGCTGCTTGGGATGTTAAGAAATATGAAGTAATGGAAATTAAAGCCGTATCAGAAAACTTTCGCTGTAGGTGTGTGTGTGTGTGTGTGTGTGTGTGTTGCATCGAAAAGCCTTAGGTTTTATGAGAAATTATTGTCAATAAAATTTCTTTTTGGTTGTGTTAAATGTAAAGCTTTGATAAGCTATGATATCAATGTAGTATGATACTACTAGAGTATGATATGTTGATTTAGATGAGTAGTGAAATTTGTATGGATACAGTAAGACACTTTTCACCGATTTTTTAGTGATAATGTGTAGCATGACCGTGTTATCCTAGCCTGAAAGTGGTTTGAGCAGCCACATCTGAAAAAATCACATATTATGATTAAGAAAGCTTCATCATATAGATCAAAAGTGATACCTTTGCAATATAAATAAAAATTGTAATACGGTTATAATGCCATTTATTGAAATAATTTGTTTTAATTACATTATTGCTTAAATCGACAGTTTTTTTCTTTAGTTCAGGAAAACCAAGATTACAAAAACTGATCCTTATAAAGAATATTCCTTATGCCTTTAGACCAAGATGGCTTTAGAAGATTCCTTGTGCACCATTTTCATAAATAACATCTCTCCGTCTTTACTTTTTGCGATCTTTGCTGGAATATCCTGATTTTTTAGCTGTTGGTAGGGGACAGCCGACTCGTTTTTAGATGAAAAACTTTCTTCTTTATTTCTAGAAAGCATCGATTTCATAGATGCAGACTGAGCCTTATATGAATATTCTTTACGAATTTCGTCCGTAAGCTTTAGAAGGTTTGTAATATCCTTACAACTCATGTTGAAATTATTACGTAATTAGCTTGCCAACAGCGGCGGTCTGTTTGGGTAAAGAGCAAAACATCAACTGAAAAACAAGTTATGAAACTACTATTTATATGTATTTGACACGTGGTCTTGGAGGCAGCAATTTGTCCTTGACCTCTGACGTCACCTTAACCTTAACCGAAAGTGTCTGCTCTTGAGTAACCTTTTGAGACCAACAGTATCAAGTCTTAGAGGCTACAATTTGACCATGATTCAGCTTCGATAAGAATATGGTAATTTTATCTTCTTAATACTAGTGTGTTGGGCCTAACTAACTTGATCTTTGATTCTAGCATTGTCTGCTCTTGGGCAACCTTTTGATATCGGATGTATCTGGTCTTGGTACTAGATTCCATCTAGTCAGCAACGTCACAGGGGGATTGCTCTCTGGTTGATGGTGAGAATTCTGTTTGAATATCAGACCTGTTTGAAAAGCTGTTAAGCTGTTATCAGAGCTGTTTAAAAGCTGTTAAGCTGTTATCAGAGCTATTTGGAAAGCTGTTAAGCTGTTATCCGTGCTGTTTGAAAAGCTGTTTAGCTGTTATCAGAGCTGTTTAAAAGCTGTTAAGCTGTTATCAGAGCTGTTTTGAAAAAGTTATATAGAACCCCCTGCGGCGTAGTTGATTATGGGAAATTAAAGTTGCAACCTCCAAGACACACACTTCCGGGTCAAGGTCAAGGACAAAATGGTCTTCCGGTTTCAAAGGTGATGCCAGAGGTCAAGGTAAAGCCTTCGTGTCAACGTGCATTCTGGGTAAAAAAAGGCTCAAGCACCCGATTAAGAGCCCTCTGTAGTAGGCAAATGTGATTAAAGAATACCTTCAGGAGCTCTGGACTTAGTAGGGAAATTGAATAAAAAGAATAACATATACACATAAAATATCATTATTGATTTATTATAAATTAAAGAATATTAACATTTAATTCTTAGTGTATCATTCAATTTTTGGGCTTCCTTATTTCAATATATCTAGAACTATAACATATTCTTTATTTTCCAATAATATATGTCTTAGACTTAAGACTTGGGCTATAATACAATTAAAACAACTTACTTCAATAAATGGAGTTATAACTATATGTAATACATTTTTTTTTATTTACAATATACTAGACTTAGATCATATGTTTTATGCGGCTGCTATTTGTTGTTCTGATGGAATTAAGTAATGTTTTCCAATGGTAGAATATCCGTTGTGCTATTAACATTTAATTCTATGGTTGGGCTTCCTTAATTCAATATTAATTTTTTCTTTCTCACAATCAGGAATATGTGATGCTAATTCTTTAACAGAATAAAATTAGAACAAACATCTATCGCATGTATACAATCTAGCCTTATGTTTTGAAGTTTGTTTCCATGCAAGCCGTGAAAGATTTTTAATCCAGCAGAAATGAAACCTGTTATTACTTTCATCATAATCATCATCATCATCATCGTCATTATCATCATCACCATTCTGCTCATAGTTATTTTGTATCATTAATAGATTCACATGTCGCTTCATCGTCTGTTTCATTGGTCTAACTACAACAGTGGTGAAGGAACGCTCTTTCTTTAGGATGAATACGTTTATTGATATATCGTTCTGGTCTTCAAATTGTTTAATCTGTTTAAGCGTCATAGGAAATGTTATTCCAGTTAAATTTAGCATAGTAGAATAATGTGAGTATGATGATGTCCTAGAGGAGTTAATATTTCCAGGGTATAGTGCTGATGTCACGGCCCAGGCGAAGCATGCTTTATCAATATTTTTTACATTAATACAAGCTTGCTTTAAAGCAATCTCCTTCGGTAGAGGTATGTACGAAGATCCTCGGTGCTGTTCTAATTTGTTGATATGTACTGCTAAATATATAATGGAGGCCAATGTCCAGCCACTAGCTTTTTCTCGAAACTCATTCAGCTGAGTGAGTATTGAATCCAAAATGTTAACTTTATACCACTCATTTAAATTATCGTTCACATTGATTGGACCAGTTATTGCTTGTAAATATTTCATATCGTTTATAACCGCATTGTCACCGATATCCTTAACAAAATCAGCACACAACTTTGTATTAACTTTAATATTGAGATGGCGTTTTAAAGTATTCTAAATACGGCGTATAAATAAATCACCAGCATCCTGTATAAATAGCTTGGGAAATGTATAGTTTATATTTACAATAATTCCTGTTCTAATTCTGTCTTTGAATACTAATTTTATTTCCTCCCACTATACAAAATCACTTTTTCTTACACGCTGAGTAATTTCTCCATCTTGACTGGTGGCCTTCAATAATACTCCACCTTGACTGGTGGCTTTCAATAATACTCTCGGCGATTTAGTCTGCCCAATACAGCTCTCCATACCTCAACCTAATGCTGTCTGTTTTTACCACCCCAATAACCTTCATGTTCAATACACAGCTGCACACATCCACCCACGCCTTAGGTAACGTTTCCTCAGCCACCAAGTAGCCCAGCCCACAATACCACAGCCACTCATACTAAAGTAAACAACTGAAACCAAACTCAAGCTGTCACACATTCTACCCAAGGCTTGGTACAGGTAACGTAGCCCAATTCAACACACCCCAGACAATCCTATTCATAGCATCAGATATTGCCACTAAAGCTCTCAGCCAACCTTCAGTACCCAGAGACAGGATGGGGGCACCTCAAGGTCAAATTGTAGCTTCCAAGACCAGATAAAACTTAACCAGTAACCTCCACCAATAAAGCTTCCCACCCCTTCACAAATATTTAGAGCTACGATCTCCGAGATGAAAGATAATTGAACTATAGAAACAAAATCGAAAACCTATGCTATTTCCCTATGCTGGAGAGTGCTAAAAGTGGTCTCGTATCCCCAAGCGCGAGATGAACAACATATGTAGTACCGGCTAATGCCACCAGGGGCCTTGCTCAAGAAATGGTATTTGCACTCGAAAGAGCAACTGTGACTTTTCAATGTACGCACCCCCCAAGGCCCAATAATAATAATAATTTGCTAAGAAGACATCGAGCCAAGGTGATATCATGTTGTGAAATTCGAATGATATCTACAACTTCCCCGCTAAGAAAACTTATTTAGGCGTAGCACTTGAAGACAGCAAAAGCAGGATGACGTCATTTTGATATCTACAACTTCCCCACTTCAAGCAAGAAAACAGGGTGGTAGTACCTGCTAATCCCGCTAGGGAAGCTTACTTTCCCTCGAGGTGAACAACATATGAAGTACAGGCTAATGCTAATTGAACTCCAAAAACAGAATCGAAAACCTATGTTATTTCCCTATGCTGGAGAGTGCTGAAAGTGATCTCGTATCCCCAAAGTGATCTCGTATCCCCAAAACTCGAGATGAAAAATAAGCGAACTCTGGAAACAAAATCGAAATCCTATGCTATTTCCCTATGCTGGAGAGTGCTAAAAGTGGTCTCGTATCCCCAAAGTGGTCTCGTATCCCCCAGACTCGAGATGAAAAATAAGCGAACTTCAGAAACAAAATCGAAATCCTATGCTATTTATCTATGCTGAAGAGTGCTAAAAGTGATCTCGTATCCCCAAGCTCGAGATGAACAACATATGTAGTACCGGCTAATACCACCAGAGGACCTTGCCCAAGAAATGGTGTTTGCACTCGAAAGAGCAAACTTATTTAGGCGCAGCACTTGAAAACAGCAAAACCAAGATGACGTCATTCTGATATCTACAACTTCCCCACTAATAAATCGTCAAGCAAGAAAACAGGGTGGTAGTACCTACTAATGCCGCTAGGGAATCTTACTTTCCCTCGAGGTGAACAGCATGTGAAGTACCGGCTAATGCCGCTAGGGAACCGGTGTTTGCACTCGAAAGAGCAACTGGACTTTTTAATATAAGCACCTCCCTAAATCCAATAATATCAATTTGCTGCGAAAACATCAAGCCAAGGTGAATTCATATTGTGAAATTCGAATGTTTCTGATATCTACAACTTCCCTGCTAAGAACACTTGCAGCATTTGAAAACAGCGAAACTATGATGACGTCATACGTGATATTTACAACTTCCCCGCTAATAGAAGAAAAAAAACATCCTAGGCGCAACATTTAATGTTTGACGTCCAGAGCCCTCATTGACATCTTCTAGAATCTGTTCATGATGATGTCATGTTGTGGAATTCGAATGATGGTGATATCTACAACTTCCCTGCTAATGAGAATTACGCAGCACACCACATTACTAATTAGCTAATTGCCAATTAGCTAATGACCAACCAAGCTGCTAATTTCCAATTAGCTAATTGCCAATTAGTAATTATATAATTGCCAATTAGCTAATTGTTTGAACAAATGTCACTTATTTCTCGAAAACCAGAGCCCGTAAAGGATTTCTGATGAAAATTTCGTTCACCCTCCCACCCCACACTGCCAAGAATCCATTTCCATGAGCAAAAATAACTTGAATTATTAATACGCTAATATCTCGAAAACCAGAGCCAGTAGAGGATTTCTGATGAAAATTTCATTACCCCCCCCTCCCTATCTTTATTATCCCCCCCCCCCCCACATACCCCCCCATCTACAATCCATTGGTATGAACAAAAATTTCCTACTATTAACTTTAATTATTACTAATATTAATTCAAAACCAGGCGCAACACTTGAAAACAACAAAAGCCTGCATTTAGGCGCACCACACATCCAAAAAAGTGAAGCAAAAAAACTTCCCAAAACCGTAGCATGCTGCCACGTGTGGGCAGAAGTGAAGCAAAAAACTTCCCTAAACCGTAGCATGCTTCCACGTGTGGGCCAAAAGTAAAGCAAAAAACTTCACATATCCGAGAGAACCGTACCACACATCCAAGAAAGCCGTAGTACAGAGCATGCTGGCAGTATCGGCTAATGTCTCACTGACATCTTCTAGAATCTGTTCATGGTGATGTCATGTTGTGAAATTCGAATGATGCTGAACTCTCCCGCTAATAAAAGAAAACAGCATAACCAAGGCATGCTGGTAGTTCCGGCTAAGGCCGGTAGGGAACCTTACTCAAGAAATGGCGTTTGCGCCCGAACAGATGTCGCTAGAAAACCGTAGTACCGGAGCATGCTGGTAGTATCTGCTAATGCCGCTAGGGCGCAGTCAAGACCAAATGATACATCCCGGTAGTACCGGTTAATCCCGCTAGATCGCAGTCGAGACTCAATGGTGCATCCAAGACACAATGGTGTATCCAAGACACAAACCAATACAGCCAGGCATAAACCTGCATTAGTATGGACTCAAACCACCTAGCGACGGTGGCACCATCTGTGGCGAAAGCCTGGAGGCTTAAAAATTGGGCCAGAACCGGCATAGAATAACTACTACTGAAAGAAATTATTAATAGGCATATGCCTTAAATAAGAAAAATATATTTACAAATTTTACTCGCTTAGCTCTTTGTGGTGCCCGCCGGTCAAGCCCATTGACCCATGCTGTATGTATAAAAAATGTTGTGTTGCTTAAAATTTCATTGCGCCGATCAGTGCAATGTTCAATAAGTGCAATATATGAAAGAATGCTTACATGAGTAAATGAGCTTGAAAATAATTTAATCTAATTACAAAAAAAGTTTATCATAAAAAATGTTGAAACTTTATTTTTCAGGCGTGAAGAATAACTTTAATCACAATTCTCTAAATGCAACTTATGTCCAAACTTTTATTTGTGCACTTGAAACGATGTTAACTAATCAATTTATTAAAAAGATTTAATAGTTTTTGTAAAATATTTTATTTAAATGCTATATGAATTATTTAGTTGCCATTCTTGTTACAATGGTGCCATTTTATAGCTTTATCATGTGCCATGCTGAAGTGCTATAACTACCATAAGTTTTAATTTTTCGGCCATTTAAAATGGTAGAGAAAGAAGCAATAAGAACTGTTCGGTAATGGTAACGCTTACCACTTGTGAGGGCGTAGATGCAATGGTTGAATTACGCTTACCACTGGTGGGGGCGTAGCAAAACTCTAAATAGTAATTACCCTCGTGCGTATAATTAACACTCTAATTTATTTAAAAAAAAATCAAGCAATTTATAAACATTACTTGTTTACGCCTAAATATTATATAACTGCTAAACCTGCTTAAATATAATAAATGGTACTTATATATTTTAGAATCCGACGTTAATATTGAAGTTTTAAAATATATAAGGCCTCAACACTTATAAAGTTTATGTATAAATTTCAAAAGCGTTTCCATTGGAGATTGGATTATATTTGAAAATGCATTATTAGCCTGACAAAAACAAATTGTGAACATACGTTTATATAGTTTAACTACATACTGAAAGTACTAAAATATATCTTTTACATTTTAAGGAACTTTTTCAATATACAGTCCTAGAATCCACTTCTGAGGTTTGTTTCCTTAAGCAGGACCAGGGTTCCAATAGCTAAATTTTTCTGGTTGATGTTCCATTTTGCTCGTTGCTAGAGTGACGACAGATATTTAGAAGACCATCTCTTCCAGAAGGTCTGTGTAATGTGCTGTATGAGCTGCCATCTTGATAGACGGTTGATGTTGAGCTGTGATAAGTCTGGATCAATGACTGCTGTTAAGGGAGCATGTATTAAAAACTGACCCGGCGTTAGTGCTGCAAGATTGGATGATGATGTCGAGTCTTCAGTAAGCGCCCGAGAGTTTAAACAAGCTTCTATTTGAGTTGCTAGTACTCTGAATTCACTGGCGGTTAGAATTTGCAAGCCCACTGCTCGCTTAAGTTGTGCTTTGGCCCTTTTCACAGCAGCCTCCCAAATGCCACCTACGCGCGGAGATCTGGCAGGACTCATATGCCATTGCATATGTTGGTTGGTGCAAAAACGTTGAATTTTTTCACGCTTATCGTGATCGTTAAACATTCGCTGAATTTCCTGAAGCTCGTTGCAGGCACCTCTAAAATTAGTTGCGTTATCGCAGAATATGTTAGCTGGGTGCCCTCTTCTCGAGACGAAGCAGCGAAGGGCGGCTATGAACGCTTGCGTGGTTAGATCTTCTACTAGTTCAATGTGAACCGCTTTTGAAGTAAGACAAACAAATATTGCCAAGTACATCTTTATTGGTAATCTTCCTCTGATTTTCTGCGTGATGGGAAAGGGTCCACAAAAATCTACGCCGACATTTACGAAAGTCCTAGCAGGCTGGACACGGTAGGTTGGTAAGTCGCCCATTAGCTGCTCAGCTGAGATTGGCTTCGTTCGGAAATAGGAGATGCATTGTCGGCAAACAAGTTTGCATATACCTTGAGCTGATGTTAATCAGAACCTCTGGCGTAACTGATTAAGGAGCGCGCGTGGCCACGAGCATTGGAAACTTTTGATCGTATGGCGGGTGATCTGCATTCTTTAGTCAGCCGCCAACAGTTTAAAAATGGAGTGAGATTATAAATTGTGCGAAGATTTCTAACCTCGCCTGAGAAGGTTTGAAGTTGGACGGTTCTTACAATACGTTTGAGAGCTCACTCGAACTCAAGTGCTGAGATACTTCCCGTTTTGCGCTGCTCCTTCAGAAGAACAAGGTTATCGAAAGACCTAGGCCATATTGCGACAAAGCGGACAAGTCTACGAAGATCAGAAAATTTGTATAGTCATTCGCTTTCGCCGTAGGTAGTAACTGCGATGGTAGCTTGTTCCCTTTTGATTTCGAGTTGGCTTTCATCAATGTTGAATTTCTTTTGTTGAGGCCAGGAATGCACGCTGTTAGTTAGAAACTTAGTGCCATTCCACTAGATATTTGAAACAAGCAACTGAGATGGAAGGCATCCGCGTGATACGATGTCGGCAGGATTTTCAGAAGATGCAACGAAGAACCAGTCATGTCATCAGAGGAACTGAGTTCCTTAATCTGAGCGATGTGGTTTGCAACGAATGTCACAAACTTTGAGGATGGCGACTTAATCTGATAAAGACTTATCTCTGAATCTGTCCATAGAAAAATTCGATTAAAATTTATGTTAAGACAGGAAATTACCTTTTTTGTGATCTGGGATAACAGCAATGATGCGCACAGCTCCGGGCGAGGTATTGTAGTCTTTTTGATTGGTGCACTCTTGATATACTTCCTAGCAAGTGGGCATAGTTGTTACCAGATCGGCAGATCTGTCAGATATTCGATTATATACTGCACACCCATAGTCCCTTTCCGATGCGTCTCCGAAGCCATGTATTTGTATTTGTACCAGGTGAGCTGGATCCACTGGTATAGAATTTCCCAAGATGACCATGCTGTTAATGGTAGGACATCGTCCCAATCAATGTCCGGCTGGGACCAAAGATTTTGCATGAAACATTTTGCCATAAAGGTAACCGGTGAAGAGACCGAGAGGGTCAAATATTGATGAAATCGTTGACAACACAGAACGCTTGGTTGGCTTAGAATGAACCTTAATATTTTCACTGGGTACTAACAATATATCTTGTGATGTTGACCAGAATAGACCAAGCAGGTTGACGATCGTGGATGATTCTTGATGGGATTGAATAATATCAGACAGATTGAGACATCAGGATGATTTGAAGCCCACTTACTAAGATGGAAGCATCCTCGAGCGAGCAAAGTTGAAATGTCCCTTTGCAGTTGCTTATTATCATAGAGCATTGAAGCACCGGTCAACAAATCATCAATATAAAAGTGAGGAGCCTCCGAAGAGACATCAATTTCGTCCAGAGCTACTTGTTTGAGCGCCCGTGTTGCTAGGAATGCTGCACTGGCTGTGCCGTAGGTGACTGTGCATAACTCGTAAGTCTGAATGGGTTCTGAGGGATCAGAACACCACAGGATCCTCTGTAAGCACCTTTGTTTGCTGTTAAGTTGTACCTGGCGGTACATTTTCGCCACATCCGCTTTGATGACGTATTTATGTGCTTGGTAGCAACTATTTTAAGTGTATCGTTGAGTGGCAGGTAAAAGCACGGTAATTCGCTGACTGAGCTGCTTGAGATGATTTGCATATGACCGAGTTGGATGTACTCTCGCATGAATTCAGTGTAATGACCTTTGAAGTCGCGATTTTTCGCAAGAATTCTTTCCAAGCGTAAATATTGCCTGAGTGCAGAATCGCCCAAGTTGTGTATGTTTTGACGAGTAGGCAGAGTTACGATATATCGGCCTTCAGGTGTTCTTGTTGTTGTCTCAATGAACATTTTATCACACTCATTTTCTTCAAGCGACATGTTCTTGGATGGGTCCATTGATTCAGACTCCCAAAATTTCTTGAGTTGGCTGCTAAGCTCGTCCAAGATAGTAAGAAGACTCGCTGTGGATACATGGCTGCTGACTAAAACAGGCATCTTTCCCATAAGCAAGTAACCAAAGGTACTTGATACCAGAGATGGGCGTAGTGCATTAAATTTTCAGTGCATTAATTATTTCATTAGCACTAGAGGCCTCTGTGATAGTTAAAAGCCAGGTTGCACTATCACTAAATGGTTAGTGGTAGTGCAACTTTTTTATCACTATCACTAAACGAATAGTGGTAATGCATAGTCTATTGCATTATCACTAAACGATTAGTGGTAGTGCAGAGTATATTGCATTATCACTAAACGATTAGTGGTAGTGCAAATACTTTTCACTATCAATGAGTGATAATGAATTCGTGCATTGGTAGTGCAAACATCTATCACTAGCACTGAACGACAATTTAATGGTACGCATATGCAGCACTACGCGTAGCTCGTTCGATCAAAATTAGTGTTAATTGTTAATGAATCATCTCCATCTCCGCAAAACAGATAACTGAACGGAAGGTTTTTTATTCTGTATGTTGAATTTGAATTCTGTGTAATATCAAAAACTTAATTGTATTAGGTCAGAATAAACGGGAGCCTTGTCTTTCAAACGTTTATTTCCATTGAATTTACTTTTTCAATGTAATTATTTCATTTACACAAAATGGAATTGGCTTTTCTTATAACTAATTTTTCAAAATTTTTGTCAGACAAGTTCTGCCGTATGGAAGTATTAACAATTCCTGCAAAGGAAAATAGTCTTTCCACAGGAGCCGATGATGGAATAGGAGTATTATACTTTATGAATAATTTTTTCAATATTGGATATTGATGCAAACACTCCAAACTCTCGTCTTGGTCCATCAAGAAACGGTTGATTTCCCTTGAAGCTGGATCACAGCCCAAAGATATTCTTGATGCTTGATCTAAAAACAAATATTACATATACATATATGTCTAAAATATTAGTTAGAGATATTAAAGCTCTTACTATTGTTTGTTTCATCACCAAAATCAAAGAAGTTGGATTTTGAATTAGGCGAAGGTGTTCCTTCGAGGTCAAAGTCCGTTGTGTCTACGAACTGCCGCGCATATTGCCTTAATTTATATTTTAAATCTTCCTCCGTGTATGTTTCTGCAGTTTCCTGTAACACTTTGAAAAATTTTAGTTTAACGTCCGGGCAAACCATAGCTGCAATTACTGCATCCCATGATCCTTCCTCTAATTTAAAATATTTTTCGAATCGTTTAGTTAATGCCTCCTGAATTTTCGATGTTGCCATGTGCAAATATTTGAGGTTTTTGTTTTCCAATCGGCGGAGTTTAACTTTTGTGGAAATGAGAGTTGGCAATAAGTATCCGAAATACATGTTTTTTTCGATTTGGAGAAAATCGAGTGCTTCCGCTATCGGTTGCATCAACATGACGTATTCTGCAAGGTAATCAAAATCGCTGGGATGAAATTTTGAGATTTTTAGCTCTTGACATATAACATTTAATTTGTGTTTATGTGTAAGGAGTTTCTTTAAACAGTCGTATAAAGAGTTCCATCGTGTAACGCAGGGCGTTATAATGGACGACGACAAGACCTCCTTAATTTTTTCAGCCGATTTCGGTCGATTACACTTGCTCCACAGAGTTGCACACCTAAGAATAACAATAAATTTTATATATTGAAGAGATATTATGATTGAAGGACTTTTGTACCTGCTCAAAGTTGTTTTGTGTTTGTTTAAAACAGTGTCGTCGTTGGCCTGTTGCAAAGTATTTATAAAATCCTTTGTTCCCAATAAATTAAGGGTATGACTCGCACATCGAAAATGTTTCGACAATTGTGGCGAAATATTTTGAAACGCAAGCTCAACATAATCATCATCAATTGGTACGTCTACGTCATTATCACTACCATCATTGCTCTCACTCTCCAGTTCCACGCTGCCTAAAATTCACAGATTCGTAGGTTTCATAATAAATTTAAACTACTTTAATTACTTGTTTTTACCCCGAATTCCTGAAACGCCTTCACAAAATTCGATCCATTGTCCGTAATCGTGCAAATAATTTTGTTTATGTTTACTTCAAATTCTGCATTAATCGACATAATCAAATCGGTAATATGGTCGAATGAGTGAGTACCTTTAAACCTGCGACAAGCCAATGCAACAGATTTTCTCTCAAATGAAGTTGCATCTATCCAGTGGCAGGTATAACCAAAGAAGGATCTCTTTCCACCTGACCAAACGTCTGCTGCCATACACAAATACTCAATTCCAGCTAAGTTCATTTTAATTTTGGAGATGTACGCCACATGGTCGTTATTGAGCAGCTGAGTAATTGTTCGTCTACTCGGAACATTCCTTGTGGGAAATAACTTTACGAAATTTTTGTGTTCAATTATAGACAATGGTGATGCAGTATTGGCGACAAAATCTAATAGGTCTTTGTGGAAACTGTTTGCATTGCAATTTTTTCTCTTCGGTCCAATGTTGCTCTTAATATCCTTAAAGACTTGGTATCTGTTTGGGTGCTTTTGGCGCATATGCGATATGAAGTTGGAGCTTACGCGCAAGGAACCTTTTAGCGTTGCTTTACATACTACGCATCTAACAATAATTCCACCAAATTTCTGATCATATGGCGTCTTCTTTCTCTAAAATGTATTAAATATGCGCATTGAACATTTAAATGTTCATACATATAAAATGCAATTAAGCTATTAGTGCATTTTTGCACTTTTGAAAACCGGTGTAGTATAACGTTTTAATGCCATAAAGTGAATTGTGGTACTTACTCTTTCAATAAATTCATAGAATTCGCCGTTGAAAAGTATGCTATTCACACCTTCTACTTTCAAAGTGCATTGTTCCATTGGATTATCACTATTATGTCGCCTACGCAAACAAAAACGAACCTCAGGAAAAAATAATATTACAAAAAATATGATCCGATTACCGATTTACACTGGTACTTGAACTGGTACTAGGAGTACTCGCTCCTATCGGATTATCATACCCCATGTCATTGGTAGGATCATTTATCACATCATCGCTACTGAAATCATCATTATCAGATAACACAATGTCACTCATGTTGCATAAAATATTATACTTTTTATTTTAACACGTCAACTTAACCAGAATTTCAAATTCAACTAACAGAATAAGAATATTCAGCGCAGATGGAGATGATTCATTAGCAGGTTGAACCCGGCGTTTTCTTTACAAATTGTATGCATTATTCGCTCATTGCTAGTTCAGTGCTAGTGAAAGATGTTTGCACTACCAATGCACGAATTCATTATCACTCATTGATAGTGAAAAGTATTTGCACTACCACTAATCGTTTAGTGATAATGCAATATACTCTGCACTACCACTAATCGTTTAGTGATAATGCAATAGACTCTGCAGTACCACTAATCGTTTAGTGATAATGCATTAGCCTATGCATTACCACTATTCGTTTAGTGATAGTGATAAAAAATTTGCACTACCACTAATCATTTAGTGATAGTGCAACCTATATTTTAACTATCATTAAAATTTAGTGTTGCTGCCATTTTAGTGGTAATGCAAAAACGCCCATCTCTGCTTGATACTAGTTTCGGTAATTTCTAGTGAATTATCAGCCTTTGATTGTACACAATGTCACTGTACACTTCTGCGCGGATCAATAGATCAATTTCATCTGGATGACAGAACAAGGGATCCGCTAGCTACTGTTTTATGTCACTGGGCAAGTTGAAACGATTTATGTTGATCTCATAGAGAGGCAACTTTCCTGTAATTTTAGACCTTAATAAACAAGTGAGTGTGACATTGAATGATGATAAACGAGATTGTAAATTTGTCAAAACACTATACTTAACAAGACTTTGTTTGCCGCCAATGCAATTTACTGGAATGCTGAGATTACTTCGATGCAGTCTGAGCTTTTGGGCTAATCTTTCGGTCATAAAATTTGACATAGACGAACTGTATAATAATGCTCTACACTGATGCACTTGACCACTCGCGTCGCAGATGATTACAATTGCAGTAGCAAGTAAAACTTGAGAGTAAACATTATGTGTTGGAGCACTGATAACGGCTGGTACACTAGTGATGTCTGGGATATCAAATGAAGCTGACGACGAGTGCACTTGCACATTCTTTGTCGACTTCTGCTTGGAGTCTGGTTGCTGAGCCGCAAATTTATATAGTAGTGTGTGATGGCTACGGTAGCAGACTCTGCATGAACCGTAGTGACACGTTCTTGAGTCATGTCATGCATTTAAACAGTTCACGCATAAATTTCGCCTTTTCACTAAATTATGACGATCGTTCACTGGCATTGCCATAAACGAAGAGCACTTGAACACGGAATGGCTTTGTTTCAAATTGAACAGCCGGAGGATGTATACACAAGCACGCGACGACTTCTCTCAATAACTGATGGCATCATCGGCTGCCGTTTGGCTGAACCTGGAATATTCACTATTGTTGCTTCTAGCACCTGCAGTCTCTGTGAGAGTATTTCCATGAATTTTGTGATGGTCTGCATTTCGTTTAGAGGAGATTTTTGCTCGACATTTTTGCGCGATTCAACATCTAATTTGCAAGCGAGATGATGAGCTAGAAAAAGATCCCATTGATTGACTGGCTACGTAAGAGATAAAAGAGCCCGATAATCCCTCCAAAAGCTTTCGATAAATGCACGTAACGAAGAGACCTAATTTTCCTGAACTTTCGAGATGTCGTAGATGTTTCGCATGTGTTTTTTCATTATGCGGACTTCGTTATTATATTTCTGTTCGAGAGTATCCCAGGCGGTGGTATAGTTGTCTCCGCTTATGGGGAGTGATGCGATGAGCTGTTATGCCTTTCCTTCATTCAAGCAGCTGAGAAGGTAGTGGTATTTAGAAGAATTAGAGAGCAACGGATTATTGTGCATAAGATCCAAATATGAGCTTCGAAATTTCAACCAATTTTCGTGGTCACTATTGAAGCTTGGTAGTTTGATATCTGGCAATCTAACGGCTGCAAGCTGACTCTTTGATTGTGTTGAAAGCACATTTGCAGCCTTGGTGTTTATTTGAACGCTCGGCTTTTGTCGCGACTTGACGAGGTCAAAAACGAGTGCTTCGAGTGAACCATAGTCTGTTTCGAATGAGTCACGAATTTCTGTAGATAACTGATCTGAATCGAGCTGTTCTAGTTCAGACTGAGTTGCGTCGAATTTTGCATAAATCGATGCGAGCCTGTTATGAATGGATTGCAGCTTAGATTCAGTGACTTTGGCTTTATTCTTCTCTACTTGGTTTTTGAAGAACGTAATTCTTCCTTTCTTGAAGGCTATGACAACAAAAAATTAGTACATTTGAAAATAAAAAAGCCTTCCTTATTTTCTTCACATAGATGACGTTGAGATAAATAATCCACTAGGTTCCCATGCCTCAGTGCACTCAATATCTTTTAGACAGATTTTTGTTAGTTAGTTAGTTGAAGAGATTAAACATTTAGAAGAAGAAGGATTGGTCTTTAATTTAAAGGGGGAACAAATTAGGGTTCATTTCATACTTTGTCTTTTACTGGGAGATAATCTGGGCTTAATACAATACTGGATTTCAGTAGATCGTTTTCCTCAAACTATTTTTGCCGCTTTTGTAAAAAGCATAAATCTTATACAATTACTTTGAGTAAAGAGAATTCAGCAAATATGCGAAATACCACTAATTATTTAGTTGGTGTTTCTGTTAACAATGTGTACCTAAACTGGCGTTAACCGCGATTGTTTTCTTAATAGAATACAAACTTTTCATGTACCCACAAATTTTGCAGTGGATGTTATGTATGCTATATATTGTTACGCGCAACAAGTGACACAAGCGACATCTGTTGGAGATGGAAGCAACTTTAGTGACATCTTAGTAAACTTTGGGTTCGGATAATAAAATTTACGGGAAGGTTCTAGTATAATTTGTAGAGTATAAATACGGCGCTTCTAACATCGAGGAAGCGGGTCTTATTTCAGACAGTGCAGTGAACGAAGTAAATTATTTTGGATTCTGATAATTAGAAGTACAGTACTAGCAATAACTAACGAGTATATTTGATAATTATTTGTGAAAGTAAACAGTAAAGTTGAATAAAAGAAGACCTTTAGAATTAAATTGGAAATATTGTGTTTTAAATAACGAACTAAGGCCACGCTCGTAACAATATGAAGCAGTATGTTACTACGATTTATCAAATATCCTACAGGATTTTATTGATACTATGCCATACTTTAGTTTAGACTTTGTAAATCAAAGAAAGAAGACCTTCAAATATAGTCAGACAGGAATTTGCAATATATCACCCACAATAAAATCTTCACACCTTAAAAAGTACATTTTTTTCCTTTGTTATTGGTGACCTCAACCCTGAAGGTGATGAGGTATGGGTTTTCTTTTTAAATCTGTTAGAAATAATAGATTTACTTCTTTCCTATACGCGGTCGAATGCATTCATAGATTTATTAAGAGGAAAAAAAATTGCATAATTCTGACTATGTATTAACTTAAGACATTTCAGCGATGATTTTAAACCAAAGCATCATATTCTCACTCATTATGCAAGAGTTATTTTAAACTCTGGTCCGCCAAGGAATTATTGGTATTTTCGGTTGGAAGCTAAACACAAGGAATTCAAGATATATGCTCACACTACAGCTTCCCAAACGAATATATGCGTGACATTAACTAAAAAATTGCAAATGAAATTTGCTTACCGCATTTTATATTGATCATTATATTATGATGAATATTTGATCGCGCTACGAGAGGCATAAAACAGATAGAAAATATGCAGAGATCATGTGAAAGCAATGGAAACTAGAATTATGAGACTTAGTTTCTTGCTATAATAAAATAAAATTTCATGGGACTACATATAAAGAAGGTTATTGCCTCACAAAATGCTGTGACGAAGTTTGTGCGTATTCAATTTTGGAAATAGCCATAGTTAAAATTGGTTTGAGTTCATCGATACAGATTCTTTGCAGAGATCTGAAAATTGTATCTTATGTTAGTCATTTTAGTTCGTATCTTTTGAAAAGTTCAGATTCTGAAGGTGATATGCATGTGTAAACAGTCTGCTACGCATCTTCCCTCTAAGACTAACATTTTTTAAATTTTCCTTTTCAAGCCGTGTGGGCCAGGACCCGCCGTTGCGCCTCGCGCAGGGACTTGCCCTGAAGCCTACGGTAACACAATCGGTACCTGCCACCAAGAGCAATATTACAGAACTACAGACTGATTAGTTTCCTCGCTTCAAAGCACTCCCTGCCACAACGGCGGGCCGCCCTACCAACAGAAGAGTTGATTGGCAGACAATTAGTATGAGTAACGTACATAGAGGATTTCATGTACTTTCATGCACTCAACAATCGCATACAGTCGCTACAATAATTACAAGACAGTCATTCATAAAAATCAGGAGACAGTCACTCTCAAAAGTCACACAACAGTTGCTTACACATGTAATTGATATAAACAAGTAAAGGACTGTTTATAAGAACAAAGGAATACTTTTAGTACTTTGCACACCTATCTTTTGATTCACAATATTCGAATAATGCTTATAGTTTATATATAAATACGATGTTAATACGTTTTTGAATTTTTATTAACACTTTTGATATAAAGTTTTTTTATTAAATATTATATATTATTTTTAAGGTTCTTTAATTCTACACACGGTAAAAAGTTCTACAGAAAGCTTATCAGATCTTGATATGACTCAATATATTGCCGTAATTGAAAACTTTGGCATTATTAACGAAGAAATTAATACTAAAATTCCAGAAAGAATAACCCCTCCTACTGTGACGTCGTATTTAATATATTGACGTCATATTTAATATATTGATGCGAATAAAATCATCGAAAATTACAAACTGGGGACTTCAAGATTCATGTCTATAGAAATTTTAATAATAATAAAATAATCTTACTATTTATAGCTCAAAGACTTGATATAGAAATTTTTAAGCTTTTGCGTCCCTATTTAGCACAGAAAGCAATGGAAAATTTTATTTATGATGTACAAGTACAAGTAAAATTCGATTTATCACTTAAGTAAATGGCAACAGAAACAGGGAATAAAATATGTACATGTATTTCTACTGTGCCGCCGTCATTTACTAAGCAGCTAATTGCTAGTTCAAGATCTACATATGTCACCATATTCTACTTCCTCAAATGAGCCTCTATCTCCTGAATCATCTTGTTCGAGCTCTTATAATAATGTTCACTTAACTGAAATCCTTCTAAATTCATCGAAAGGAAAATTAATTCAAAATTATTATTCGGCACAAGGCTCACTTATCGATCGAAACAGGATAATTTTAGTAGAAATTCACTACTTTACAAATAAAGGTAAAAACAAGAATATTAGCATATTTTATTTATTTACTATTTTATTGTTAGAAAAAATACTGCTCCAAAAGGCAAACTTTATTACAAGTTTCACAAAGCTCGATTACGTGTTGGGGTCTTAAATATGAAAGTTCTGTTACAAGTGAAACTGAATGGTCTACAAAATTTTTAATTACTAATACTATAAAAACTATAAGTATACGCACGCTATATTGTACATTCCATTTAATTAATGTATTTATACTTAACCAAGCGAAATCAGGACGAGGCTGAGCATGAAAGATCCATAAAATTTGAGAGCCTTAAACCTGATGAATTTGACTATCATTGGAAAGGCTGTATTAATAGCAGATTGCAATTAATAAGAACTTCAACAGGAACTCCAGAAGCTTTTCAAAATTGGCCACAATACCCAAAACCCTATGGACATAGACTTGTATGTATAAAAATTTCAATATTTAATATATAGATACTCGTAGTTATTGGCTGGGTGAACGGAGTGAGTGAAGCCTCTTTCTTAAATAGGTATGTGAAATTGTTTGATTCTCTTAATAATGTATAATAGCTCCCGAAGAAGGTATTTTTCATCCTTAAACCTGGTTCAGACATTCATGCTGCTTTTGGGAAGAACTGATTAGGTATTCAGTCATTCTGGGATCGACAAAGTCCTACCTGAATTTAATTTTTTACGTGTACGCGCCCATAGATTCCTCGAAGATGCATTAAAAATGTCCCAAATTGAAAAAAGTATTATTAATATAATTCTCTTAAAGGAAGAGTTTCGTTCACGTAGTCCATCACGCATTTATAATACATATGTGGGTATTCTTCCTTGTATATAGTATATACCACATATTAAATCGACATTGATTTTGGACAACTTTTTGATGATAACAAATATATATTTGATTGCTGGGTAGAATCTTCAAAAAAAATTGTAAACTTTTTCAACAATAAAATTAAAGAGCCTCGAAGTCGTTGCCTTTTAAAAAAAATTCTATCTGACTTGAATGTTTCTGAAAGTACGTTGCTATTTTTGAAGATATGTTATTGTTTTTTATATACCCACGTATTAATTTAAAAGCCTTTTACATATAGGCGTAATGCAGCTATATGCTTTCTGCTTCACGCAACTAGTGCCAACATCTAAAAAGACAACTCGAGACGATGTCGATTAAAAGTCTGTTATTAAATTTTCCATAAAGGATTCCCCAACATCAATTATATATTGGGCGGAGACAATCTCCGAACTGCATGATTACATCTCCATACTAACAAAAGAAGCCATCCAAACTTTCATAATTACAATGGGGGATGAAATTACAACACCAGAAACTATTTTTGTAGAGATTAAGAGCAATGGTCCATTTGTCTAACACGTGATGCAATCCAATGTAAAGTTGTACAGAGAAGTTAGCAGCATCTGGTCGACAATGGACAGTTAATGAGGAGTCTAATAAATATACTTGTAACGAGCAGACGTGTGTGTTTATTGCAATGTAAACCTCAGGTCGCGCAGCCGGTAGTATTTAATAATAATTCCACTCTGTCTACAAATACAATAGGTGAGACACTACATGGCGCAGCCGAATATTGAAATCGAACCAAAAGCAGCTAAAGTGACCTTGAAGTGCCCGTGATGAAAAGTTATTGTGATGCAGTCCGCTTGTAATTAAAAAAAAAAAAAAAAACAGTACGTGCATTCATGCAAGAAAGAAAAAATTGATGGGCATATCCAAGAAAATTGCATCGGCTCCAGAAAAAAATCCACATCGAAAGAAAAACATCAGTATAAAATACACTGAAGACATAGTAATTGTGAAAAGACCACGCGGAAGGCCACCAAAAAATAGAATTATATATATATATTCAAATATGGATTTTGTTAAGAAAGTGGACGAATTGAAATTAGATGGAAATATTTCCGAAAATTGGAGAATATTTCGCCAGAATTTCGAGATATTCACAGCAGCAATTGAACTAAACAAAAAAGCTGAAACGGTTCAAGTTGCAATTCTCTTAAATGCTGTGGGGCCTGATGCAGTGGAGGTATTCAATTCCTTTACACTGAATGAAGAAGAGAGAAAAAAATATTCAACAGTTTTGCAAGCATTTGAAGATTTTTGCAAACCGAAAAAAAATGAAGTCTATGAGACTTTCATTTTTTATAATCGAAGTCAAGGTCAGCGGGAACCATTTGACAATTTTCTAATGGATATTAAGAAAATGGTAAAAAAATGTGGATTTTCTGATGAAGACCGAATGTTACGTGATAGAATAGTATTAGGAACAGATGATAAGGGGCTTCAAAAAAAGATGTTGGAAATCGAAAATTTAACCTTACAAAAAGCAATTGAACTAGCCAGAGCAGCGGAAGCAGCCAACATACAGATGAAAACAATGAGAGGACCGGGAACATCAATAGAAACGATTATCAGTAATTCAGGAAAGTCCCAGTTAAGTAGGAATAACAAAAATAACAAAAAACTTAATAGTCAGGTTATGCAAAAAAATATAAATTTTGTTAATCGTAATAGTAGTAAAAGTGATTATAATTCCAGACAGAATAATGCAAATGCAAAGCAACAATGGCGACAGTCAAAGAAGGTCAACATTGAATGCAGGTTCTGTGGCAAAAAGCATGTAAGAGGTCAATGTCCTGCGTTTGGTAAAAAGTGCAGCAATTGTAGTGGCTATAATCATTTTGCACTGGTATGTAAAAAGAAATCTATTAATGAAATAAGACCGCTACTTAGTTATGAGAGCACTGAATCCGAAAATAATTTTTGTATAGATGCAATTAACAAAAATGAGAACAATGAATCGTGGTATGAAAAAATTAAAATCGAAAAAACAATAGTGCAGTTCAAATTAGACACCGGTGCCCAAGCTAATGTGCTACCACTTAAATATATTTTGAACGTTCCCAATATTATAATTAATGAAGAAAATAGTACGAAACTTGAGGCATATAATGGATCTGAAATACAAACTATAGGTAAAGTTTGTTTAAAATGTACAGCTAGAAATAAGGTCTCCATGCAAAAGTTTTATATTATAAAAGAGAATACAATTCCTATACTTGGTCTAAAGGGTTGCGTAGATTTAGATTTAGTCAAGCGAATAAATGACATCAAAATACTAACAAAAGACAATATTTTGAAGAGGTATTCTGGTTTATTTAATGGATTAGGTTGTTTTTATAAAAACTTTCATATTGAACTAAAAGAAAACTCAGTGGCAGTAGCTAAACCACCGAGAAGGGTGCCGTTAATATTGAGAGAACCCTTAAAACAAGAAATAAATCGATTAATTAAAGTGGATATCATAGAACCGGTGAATGAGCCGTGCGACTGGGTGTCCAATATAGTTATAGTTGAAAAACCCGATGGAACCATTCGAATTTGCCTAGATCCTAAATATCTTAATGAAGCAATCAAGGAAAATTATTACGAAATACCAACCTTTGAAGAAATAAAACCGAACTTGGCAAATAAAAAAATATTTTCAGTGTTAGATCTTAAAGAAGGTTATTGGCAAATAATGTTAGACAAGTATTCAAAAAAATTTTGTACTTTTAGTACACCTTTCGGGTGTTTCCGTTTTAAAAGATTACCGTTTGGGTTAAAGATATCTCCGGAAATTTTCCAGAAACTTAATAGTCAAAATTTCAGCGGGATCCTAAATGTAACGATTTACATCGATGACTTGATAATAGCTACGGAAAATGATAAAGAGCATGATAAAATAATAGAATTAGTAATGAAGAGAGCTCAAGAGAAAAATATAAAGTTTAATCAAAACAAGTTTCAATATAAGATTACAAAAGTTAAATTCTTAGGTCATAAAATCTCAGAAAAGGGAATATCCCTGGATGAAGATCGTATCAAGGCAATTCAAAGTCTAAAGCCACCACAAAATAAGAAAGACCTACAAAAACTCTTAGGGTTTATTAACTATGTTAGAGATTATTTACCAAATTTATCAAATGTATCAGCTCCACTAAGGGAACTGTTAAAGAAAGAAGTAACTTTTCAATGGCTAGATCAGCATGAGCAAAGCTTAGCTCAAATAAAGGAGATGATAGCAATTGCCCCTACATTAAAGGCATTTGATACAAAAGGAAATATAACCATTCAAACGGATGCATCCAAAAACGGTTTGGGATGTTGTTTGATGCAAAATGGTAAGCCGGTATGTTTTGCATCAAGGAGTCTCACAGAGACCGAGCAAAATTATACTCAAATAGAAAAGGAGCTACTGGCAATAGTTTTTGCCTGTGCTAAATGGCACACATTAATTTATGGTCGCCCAGTGGAAATAATTACTGATCACAAACCATTATTAGGGATTATGTCAAAAGAATACCAAAAAATCCCATCACCTCGACTTCAGAGAATGAAACTTCGTTTAGAGAAGTATAATTTAAAACTTAAATATCTACCAGGAAAAAATTTATATATAGCGGACTATTTATCTAGAAACTTTTGCACCAAGGAGCCGGCAGAGCCGGAAATTAAGAGACTTAATGAGTTGATACACTCAATTAATGTAAGCGACACAAAAAAGAAAGTATACCAAGAAGAAACCAAGAAAGATGAAATATTAAAAATCATAGTGGAAATAATAAAAAAAGGATGGCCCAAGGATAAAAAATCGGTTCCCGAAGACATAAAATATTTCTGGAAATACAAAAATGATTTAATACTTGAAGATGGGTTAGTATTTTTTGGGATAGGATATTCATACCAAACAAACTAAGATCAAGCGTATTGAATGAATTGCATAGATCTCATCTTGGAGTAGAAAAAACAAAAAGAAGGGCAAGAACTTTAGTTTTTTGGCCAAGTTTAAATGAAGAAATTGAAAGGATGATAGCAACATGTAAGGTATGTCAGAAATTTAGACATTCGAATATTAAAGAATCATTAATAAATCACCGCATTCCAAAAGGTCCATTTGAAAAAATTGGGATGGACATAATGAAAATATATGGGAAAAACTATCTAGTAATCGGAGATTATTTTTCTAAATACGTAGATATTATACCTCTGGGAAGCAAGAGAGCCGGCACAATTATAGGAAAGTTAGAAATCACATTTTCGGTTTACGGAATTCCAAAAGAAATTGTAGATGATAATATGCCATTTGCGTCCTATGAGTTTAAAAACTTTGCTGAAAATCTTGATATTGCAGTAATTACCAGTAGTCCTCAGTATCCAAAGTCCAATGGACTTGCAGAGCGTTTTGTTCAGATTGCAAAGGGTCTAATAAAAAAATGTACTGAGAATAAAACCAGTCTATGGTTAAGTTTGCTTGAATATAGGAATACTCCCATTAAAAATTCAAAATTATCACCAGTACAACTAATGATGGGAAGACAGACAAGAACATTAGTCCCGGGAAGGTTAGAATTTTATAAAAATGAGAAACTTTGCAATGAAATGATTCCAATTGTAAGAAAAAATAATGAAATAAATAAAAAATATTATGATAAAGGGTGTAGAACTAAAAATGATTTTATAAAGGGGGAGAAAATATGGTTAAGGGACAATCAAATGAAGCTATGGGCACCGGGAATAATTGTTGACAAGCATGACACACCAAGGTCGTATTGGGTTCAAACTCAGAATGGAAATGTGATTCGTCGAAACTCATATTTCCTAAAAAAGCGCATAGAATAGATCAAATGTATGGCATTGACAACAATTAGTAAGCACACAAAGCCTTTTATTCAGTGTTGATTTTTACAAATGTGTTCATATGAAATCATTAAAGAATTTAAGTAACATTTGCATTTGGAATATTATGGCGTAATACAAAATACATCATAAAAATATGTACATATAGAAAAGTAGTAGATTAGTTGGTAAGTGTAATTGGAACAGGAATAAATTATATTTTATTATATTCTGTATATCCATAATGAATTAGATAACCACTAGGATTTGTTACACTATAATATAAGCAGACTCATGATAATTGTTTTTAATGGAATGAGATGAGGTACAATGAACTTTATGTATAATAGTATTATTAAAACCTTTTCTTGTAACGGTAGGTAAAGTACCTAAAGAGGGAGATGCAGAGATTAAGAGCAATGGTCCATTTGTCTAACACGTGATGCAATCCAATGTAAAGTTGTACAGAGAAGTTAGCAGCATCTGGTCGACAATGGACAGTTAATGAGGAGTCTAATAAATATACTTGTAACGAGCAGACGTGTGTTTTTATTGCAATGTAAACCTCAGGTCGCGCAGCCGGTAGTATTTAATAATAATTCCACTCTGTCTACAAATACAATAGGTGAGACAATTTTGGTGTATTTTGATGGTACAAGGTACCTATAAATTTTTTAGTATTATTCCTGGAATGCTACCCGTGAGTAAATTTTACTCACTTTCTGCTTGAAAGCTGCACTGCTCTTCACGACATATGACCACAGCGTCCCCACTTCTTAAGTGCATTGCATGAAGCGTGATTGTTAGTTTCATTGGCCGGGAACCCAAAATTGTAGTATAAAATGTCTTCATGACAAAAAAAATTTGCAAGATGTATAAAATGTGATTCCTTCATTTCCAATTATCCTTACTATATTAATTAAAATTTCTTTATGTAAATCTTAAATTATTCTTGGAGGAATGCTGTTCTTTCATTTTTCTGTTATCGTATTCCGCTAAAATATTTCAACTCATTTGTTTATAATTTATTCGTGTGTGAGTAATATTTACTCAGGGTTACCAATAAGCGAATATCAAAACGGGTTAGTATTCCAGGGTTAAAGCCATAGACATATGTATGTTTGAAAATATTTCACCTGTTCAATCTTGAATATCCGCTTGCTAGTCGTATGGTATGGCAATTCATCCCAAAGTACTTTTACAATATAATAACTGCGCAAGAAAAGGGTTTTCCACCAGAAAGAGAACTAAAAAAATCTAGTAATTAAAAATTAATTTTTTTCCCACAAAAACTTTCCTACCCTCCCACTATCGTGATGACAGCAGTTTTTCCTTCGAAATGTTCGTAATTGGTGCGAAACTTTTTTTTCGTTTAGGAAAAGAACTTTTGTCTAATTCACAAAGGTTTTCTTCATACAACAAATTTTTGTGAATTTAGATACAGCCTTAAAATGTTGGCTTACAGTTCTGTAATTTTTTCCAGTCATTATTTCGAAATGTATAGCCCCCATTAACGCACAGATTATCTACAGATCCGGACTGTAGATATATTTAAATTCCGCTCCACATTAACAGTCCAAATCGTACAATTTGATCTGCAGTCTAGGTAATCTGCGTGTGTATGTTGAAAATTTGGACGATTTCATTGTCAACCAGATCAGCAGTTCATGAACTGCAAATTGTAGATCTGTAGATATGGACACCACACACGTGCAGTTCATCGTCAGATAACTGGACTGAAGATTTTTAAGTTGCATATAAATTGTAATTGTAAATCGTCAATCTTTATTTTCAGTTCGGTTTGATATTTTCGTCAGATAATTGTGGTTTTTCATCATTCCCAACATGGATATAAGTACAACATTCAATGAATGTATACAGGAAACATGGAAAGTAAAATATCATTCTTATTCGGACAAAAAGTTAAAAGATAAAGGTTATAAGCAATTAATAGAACATTATAAATCTACTACTGATTGTCATACGTGAGATGGTATGTTTGTGAAGCAACCAATAGTTTCGTTCACGTAGTCCATCACGCATATATAATATGTGGGTATTCTTCCTTGTATATAGTATATACCACATATTAGATCGACATTTATTTTGGACAACTTTTTAATGACAACAAATATATATTTGATTGCTGGGTAGAATCTTCAAAAAAAATTGTAAACTTTTTCAACAATAAAATTAAAGAGCCTCGAAGTCGTTGCCTTTTAGAAAAAATTCTATCTGATTCGAATGTTTCTGAAAGTACGTTGCTATTTTTGAAGATATGTTATTATTTTTTATAAAGGGTTTTCCAATAAAAGGTGTTATCTTAATTAGCCCGCTATTTCGGTAGATGTCACTTTTGGAGCTGTCATTTTTTGACATTTGACAAGTAGGAGCTACGCCATTAATAAAAATGGAACGATACACGATTCAACAACGCATTGAAGTTAATAAAATTCGCTATAAAAATGGTGAAAATGTGGCAGAGACGGTTCGTAAAACTCGAACAATTTTGGGTCGTCGTGAAGCACCTCGTCGGACCGCAATACAGAAATTGGTAGAAAAATTCGAGCTGTCGGGACAAGTTAGTGATGTGAAGAATAAAACCCGTGCACGTCGCTCAAGAACAGCCGGGAATATTACTGCTGTAGCCGAAAGTGTTGAAGAAAACCCAGGTTTGTCCATTCCTCGTCGTTCTTTGGAATTAGGCATTCCACAAACGTCATTACACCGTATTTTGCTTAAATATTTGGGTCTTAAGGCTTATAAAGTTCAGTTAACACAAGAACTCAAGCCGGCCGATCATCAACAACGTCGATTCTTTGCTGATTGGGTCCTTGAAATGCATGAAAATGATCCGGAATTCCATCGAAAACTCATCTGGTACTTCTGACAAAAGAATTATTATTACGTGAGCAGCAATTTTCTCATTGATAAAATCATTTTAAAAATTTAACCGATTTGCATCATAAACGTTAAAAAACTAATTACGATATGAACTGAAGACGCAACTGTAGGTGTGTGCTAATCGTCAGTTTATCTCAAGTTTTCTGTATGTCAAAATTCGAACATGATCTGATACTAATAGCTGGACGAAAACAGATTTGGACTGAAAGATGACATCTACAGTCTGAAACTGCAGATAATCTGTAAGTGAATCGGTGCCTTTAGGTATTCAGCACAATCATTTTTGTAGAACTGTTATATGAAATAGCAGGGTAAAAAATATATAATTTCAATATGAAACTCTTTATCACAGTATAATTCCAATGTAAATGCTTCCGATTTGCACAAAATGTGCAAAAACATTATAGAGCACACATTTTTGCTGTATATTAAACTATAAGCAAAATTAGTGATTTGGGCAATTATAATAATTGTTCAGAAATATCAAAAGTAATTTAAAATGAATTAGTTAAGCCTTTTATTTTGTAACTCTGCATTTAGAGTGGTAAATGCCTCGACTCATGTTTAGTTGAATTTTGTGGTCATTACGAGAACACAATGAACTACAAGCTAACGGTGCAATATTTAGTCACAATAATGATTTTTCTCGCATTTAATGCAACCACCAAGATCAAGGTAATTAATAAAACTGATTCCAATACCTTAAAAATCACACTAAAACGTGCTCTTTGTTATCTTTCAGAGTCGCTACAAGATACTTATTGAGAGGGTGGAGCCCATCAACTATGAACCTTCCATTTGGATATTCAACATTACGATTTATAGTAATTTTTCCTTCGATGCCCATGTGGAGCTATTTGAATCATTCGATCCTGTAATTGGAATTCGATTAAGTCTTATTCGTAATGGCAGTAGAGCGGACCTCATTCATCAGAAAATTGATTACTGTAACTTAATGAAAAATTCGAATCCGGTAGGAGCAATTTTATTAGATGTCCTAAAAAGTGGATCAAATCTCAGTCTGACGTGCCCTATTAAAACTGGATTATTTCGTCTTAGAACTTCTGAACTTCCCATATACAAATTTCCAATGATTCTGCCAGAATTTCCTTTCGAAATGGATTTAGATATAAATAAAAAGCAAGGAGGAAAAAAGATGTCTAAGATATTGTTTTATGGAAATATTAAGCACATGTAATTTGATGATAATAAACTATTATTTCATGACCTTACACTTTATTTATTTAAAATATTCCTACTGCTCCACATTTTTAATTCAGTGACAACTTGTTTAAACTCGTTTTTGTTCTTTTCATTCATAAAAACCGATGAAATTAGTTACTTACAATCTAATTTAGTTTTTGTTAATTTTTTTTATGTGTAGCATAAAGCTTTTTAATAAATATTATAAAAATTAAAGAAAAACACTCTCTGTACTTACAAAATATATTGTGAGGGATCAAGATAAAATTACAAGACCTTATTTACAATTACAGATAGATGAAACATAAGTGTGACAATCTTACTTAAAAAAGGCAATGATTTCTTGGTTAGATCAAAGTGAGACAGACCACTTTCATATAAAATTTACACAGTTGCAACACAAAACTCTCGACAAATTCCCAAGTCATGAAACAGAAATCCATAGATGTATGTGCGTGCCTGACTGATTCTCTACAATGTTCTATATTGGTACTTATTGAAAAGTGAGTAGGCATTGAAATTATATAAACTATCGAGCCTAAAATCTTCCAGTAAGTTTAAAGTTGGATCTTTACGTTCCCAAGGGCTACACTTACTATACAGTTTACTTAACAAAATACTAAAATTGTTTTGATTTAAAAGGAACACTAGCAGTTTAGTCTTTTATATGCGAAAAACCACTTTAAAACTCAAACTTGCACAGATCATGATCATGCGAAATTACATATAGGTATTCATCTAGGGTATCGTAAGAATTGGTCTCAGACTAATTCGAGCTTTTTTACTTGTTAAACTTACCATATACCCAAAGAAATGACATATGGGAGCACTATACTACATATGTTAGATTTAGATTTAGATATATAGCGGGGCGAGTGGCCTTTGCACTGCAGCCATTATTGGCTTATTGTGCACCGCTTGCTTTACAGTTCCTCCAGCAAGCCCACTTTACGCAGGAAGAGCAATATTCTTTTGGAAGAGATTTCTTCGAAGTCGGTAGGCTTTAAGAAAAAAGCCTGGAATCTACATTGCGCAATAGCTTCGCATTCATCCTGACGTGCTCCGATGTTTCATCCTCTTCGAGACATAGTCTACATACATCAGTGGGTGAGATGCCTATCCGATGCAAGGACTCCTGCAATGACTCTGAATTGATCTCTAGATAGCCCTAAAAGATCTAGGCTCTTCTTTGAGGAAGGTCTTTTGATGCATCTTTTGGCTTATCTAGATCCTGTTAATGAAGTCCATTTCTGGTCCATCTGGTTCTGGATCCAGTTTCGCATGATAAGCTTCACGGTATTGTAGGAAATACCGTAAATGGGTTCTGGTCCTATGAGGGGAAAGGATGCTCCCTTTTGGCCAGTAAGTCTGCATTTTTATTCCGATCGATTCCCGAGTGTCCTGGCACCCACTGAAGTGTTAGGTGGTTGCATGTACCAATGTTCCTTAATGCCCCCACATTAACTTAGTTTTGATCTCAGGTGATGAGATGGCTTTCAGAGTCGCTTGGCTATCTGTGAAGATATAAATATTTTTATTCGTGTAGGAGTAGGATCGGCTGATGTTTTCGTATGCACACCTAGTGCTAGCATATACCTCTGCCTGAAATATTGAGGCGTATTTTCCTAGGCTCTGGTATATATTAGCTCTTGGACTACTACTACTCATTTCTCGGTTTTATACCCGTCGGTGTACAGATTAGGGCTTGATTTGCTAGATTTGTATCTATTTCTTCCCTAACTGGTATTATGATCTTGAAGGGCAGTCGGAGATTGTGCTCAACAACCATTCTGTGTGGCATCATATCCAGTATTGGATTTGCTTCAATTCCTTTGGTTAGAGTGCGTAGATTTTCAGAGTTCCATTCACTATATCCATCTGTCCAGGCTCTGTCCATAATGAGTCCAGACTCTTTTGCAACAACGTCGCCGAATGCCGGTAGATTCAATAGTGCTTCTAGAGCGCAGGTAGATGTTGTGCGTATGGCACCAGTTACAGTAAGACAGGCCATTATTTGGAGCTTGTTCAGCTTCCTGATGGTTGTCTTTTGTGTACATTTATTCCCACATGCTGCTGCACATAGGTAATCATGGATCTGACTACCGATTTGTAAAGCCAAATCATGATATTTGGCTTAAGTCCCCATGTTGAGCCGGCTAGTTTCTGACAGTCCCACAGCATTAGTGTACTTTTCTAGGCTGTCTTATCAATATGTTTGTTCCAATTCCATTTTTTAACAAAACTTCTTGAAGCTTTCTAGAAAGCAAGCGCTTATATTTACCTCTGATAATGATTAGCAGATTATCGGCGTAACCTTGAGATTCAATACCTTGGTTGTTTAGTTGAATTAAAAGATCGTCAACCACCGTGGAACACAGCAGAGGAGTTATTACTCCTCCTTGGGACACCACTTCGTCGTGCGTGCCTCCACTTCGTGGTGCGTGCCTCCACTTCGTGGTGCGTGCCTCAACTATCTCACCAGATAGCTGCGTCCTTATTATGCCGTTGGAAAGCATACCCTGAATCCATCTGTTATGTGTTGGATTCACTCCGTGTCTAACTAATGCAAGCAATATTGACTTAACAGAGGTGTTATCAAACGCGCCTTCAATGTGCAAGAATGAACAGATGGCTATTTCTCTGTTATTAATGGCGCTTCCTACACCATTTGTCAGGTGTTGATTAGCCATCGATCAGAAAAACACGCATTCCAATATTTAAAAAAACCTAGGACATTTTGGGCAATATGTTGAAGCACTTACTCAACACTGGGAAAAAACTTCAAACCCCCGTAGCTCCCTGGGGGTGAAGTTAAACCCCCCTCCCATAATTTTTTTTTTGTTTCTTACCGAGATCTATCACCTCCTTTCATATGGCCGCCATCCTAATTCGGGACACCCTGTATTTCTAAGCTTTTTTCACCCTCGAAAATTATTTTTGATACTTACATCGTCGAAAAGTCAATTTTCTCCTTTATAGTTGAATTGATTAAGGTGAAATAACAAGAAATTTTCGAAATTTAGTGACATGGTTATAGAGTACATCATTAGTAGCCGCTAAGACTATTTTGCTGTGTATTCCATATTTTTCCTAATTACCCCATATTTTAACAAAAGATTATCTGGAAATAATTATTGTTTCTCTTATTAGAAATGTTTCAAATATATTGGAGTATTTAGTGCGGGAAAAATCCTATTAAAATTTCCATAAATAACGATAGTTTAAATTCCATGACCGCGTTCAAAATGTATACTCTGGAGCTTAAGATATTTGTGCAGACTGGAGGTTATATCTTTTCAGGCAAAATAAGCTAATATCTACACGAAATAATCTTGAACGACCAAATTAGTTTCTTCAATATACTGTAACACAATTTTTTAGTCGTGACACAATTGCCGATGTGTCGTGCGATAACATTGCCCCAGTCGAGTGGTAATGAGGGAGCTACTTTAGTTGAGTGCCTTCATACACCCTTGTTCGGTGAAACTTGGGCTTTTCTCGAGCGGCTTACCTGAACGTCACTCGCGGACTCGAACGTTTCTTAATTTCCACAACAAACAAGAGGTGAGCTCACAACGAGAGTACTACGAAAAAAACGATTTAAATTTTTCTTAAATCATAGTAATCAATCAAGTAGTGTTTATTTGTAAAATAAAATAAAGTTTGCACGATTTTAAAACAAAAATAAAAGAAAGTGGTGTCGTTGCTATGATGGTGCCTCATAACCATCACATACGTATCCTATAAATTATTTTGCTTGTACAAGAATTTTCATATTACCCATGCTCCATTTGTCATTTACCGCCGTCCTAAAACCTAAATTTTTGTAACGATTAAATGCATGTTGCAGCTATACAATGTTGCGATGGTCTACGTCAGGGGTGTCCAACCTTTCAGCTTCCCTGCGCCGCATTTGAAGTAGACGAGTTATATTGGGCCACACATAAAATATACGAACCCTAAAGATAGTTAATGAACAAAAACGAGGAATATACATACATACTTAGTTAACAATTTTAAGTAATTTAAGTTTCATTAATTCATAAATTTTATATTATAAAATTTAAGAAATAGTAACATGAAATTGATGTCATATTTGACATTGTTTTTGAGACAATAATGCTTCGATATTTTGCGATCGAAGTTGATGCAACTCTCAAGGTGCTCATAAGTTATTTTGCTGCTATTTGTATTCTTTGTGTGTAGGTGCTTCCATAGTTTCAGTTTCATTTCGAAAGCCGCTATAGTTTGAGACATAGTTGTATTTCACTTTGAAGACGCAAATTTAGCTCATTTAAATGAGTTGTCAAGTCTACTAAAAAAAGCAAAATCTGTGAGCCTGTTTTCATAAGTTCTGGCACAGATTTTATTCTTGATTCCATAAATGACTTGGTTTCATTTCGCAAAACATAAAATCTTTTCAACATTTTACCCCGACTTAACCATCTTACTTCCGAAAAATAAATAATGTCGCCAATGTCTTCAGTGTCGATTTGACTAAGTACAATTGCACATTGAAAACTTTCATTGGCCACATTCCGCAATTGTACATTTATTATGTCGAGAAGTAACTACTCCCATGGAAATGTTATATAGATAAAGAAAATGGGTCACATGCGGCCCGCGGGCCGCGGGTTAGACACGCCTGGTCTACGTGATAAAACAGACAAAATGAAAAGGTGCTGACGCTGCGCTAAAGGCGTCACGGGTACCTAAATCGGCACGCTAGAGAAGAAGTCGGAGTTTTGGATATATACCTACTTGCGCGTGTGGGATCGTCCCGAGTCTTGTCTCTGATCGAAACTTTGATTTTGTTGTAAAAGTATACATAGTGCTAATTCAAATCAATGAAAATAATTAAATAAAATAACAAAGAATTTAATAGTATTTTAATTATATAAAACTGTGTATCAATTATTTAAAATCGTTACATTTCCAACTCCCCGCCTGCCCGCTATTGCCTTTTTTATAAGTAAGCACGGCGGGAGGACATGACATTGTTTTTCACATCCCTTAATCAAAATCCTCAAGTTGTATACACGAAACTGATATGATAGTGTCGCCTTGCCAAGTGCCCAGTATTTATTCCAAGTACCAGCACATCTACTTCAAATCTTTTAAGTACAAGTTCCGGTACTAGTCCTCAAAAATTGTTAGGTACAAATCTAGGTACTGGTGCTGTTACTTATAAGGTTCAAGAGCCTTCGAAAACTCAAATCAGAAATTTAAAAAAAATCTGTAGCCAGCTAAATAATTGGACGAGGTTTCCATTTACGAAAAATGAGCAAATATGAAGCAAAAACATAGGAAATGAAACAGAATCGTATAAGCTTTTGCCGTTTTAATTTTTAATTTTGGAAGTTGTTCATACAATATTTGAGTTTGCCTTTGGCAAGACAAATGTTACTTCATATTATGATTGCCTTTGTGTAGTATTTAAAAGACTTACAAAATTAAAAATTAAAACGGCAAAAGCTTATACGATCCTGTTTCATTTCCTATGTTTTTGCTACATATTTTCTCATTTTTCGTAAATGGAAGCCTCGTCCAATTATTTAGCTGGCTACAGATTTTTTCGAATTTCTGATTTGAGTTTTCGTAGGCTCTTGAACCTTAATAGTAGCAGGACCAGTACACTTGTAAGTGACAAATGGAGCATGGGTGGGTAATATGAAAATGCTTATACAAGCAAAATAATTTATATGATACGTATGTGATGGTTATGATGCACCACAACACCACTTTCTTTTATTTTTCTTTTAAAATCATGCAAACTTTATTTTATTTTACGAATTAACACTACTTGATTTATTACCATGATTTAAGATAAATTTAAATCGCGTTGTATGTTTGGCGTGGACTGTACAAAATAGATGAGTGTCGCTTGGGTTCATTCGGATTTAAGAAAAGAATGCACTTTAACTCAACCCGCCAATTACATTATATACTAATTTATTTTCATAATAATTTGAATGTCCGACTAAAACTATTTCGTAAATACTCGTCACCATTCGTCTCAATAAGCAATAAATATCGCCCAATCGCCCAATGATGACTGACTAAAAATCCAAAAATTGGTTGAATACTGATGACTTTACCAATTGATAAGCTATGTACCATGCTTTGCTCCCTCCGAGTGCTCAATAACATTCAACGAGAGTTATAATAATGAATGGGAAACAATTGAAAACTGTTCGTTGTTCCTCTGGCTTCTAACGTCAGAACGTCGACGAAGACTGCCTTACTCAGGTTTTCTTATAAAAATCGCCCCGAATGTGCACACATACGTGCATTTGCAGTAGATTTATTTCTTGGGAGCGGAGTTAAGGTTTCACGTAGGAAGACTACATATCATTGGGCGCGTTTAGGCGGGGACCAAACCGGTCAAAATTTCTGGTTTTTCCTCCGCGTAATTACAAACCATACCTAAGTAGTTGGTAATTTTACATGGCTGTGACCAAAGGCTTCCAATTATTCCAAACTGGTTTGGTCTCCGCCTAAACGTGCCCACTGACTTATAACAATGGACAATGAACAATGGACTATGGCAGAGTTGGAGCAACCAACACAAAATATTTCTTACTAAACATTTTCTTATGGCATTTGATGTTTTTATGTTGGCTGCAGATGCAATCACGGCAGAAAGAATAAGGTAAAGATAGTGTTTACCATGCTCCGTCTCTCTTGCCCATACGCAGGATTCAGTTAAGAATAACTTTTGAAAATTAAAGTCGGAATGAGTTTAATTCCTTATAATCTATTAAAATATTACTTGAATACAAGAAAATATATTTTTTTAATTTAATTTGATTTAAAAGGGGGCTCTAACGGTGATATACAGAAACACAATATTTTTGCCATATGAAATAGCAAATCGCTCAGTCCATTGTTATAAATCAGTGCTACATATTAACAAAATAGTGACGCGATTTCTGGGACCTGTAAAATGAGGATTATTTTAATCTATACTATTTCATTGGATCTAGGCATTATATCAATATGTTGTCTTGTAAGTGCTTAGAGCAATCCGTAAAAAGTCTGTCAATAGCTATGGGAATACTCATGAGCTGGTATACTTCGCAAATCAAATGTTTGTTAAAACCTATGTACGGAAGTTGGGGGACCTGTCCCACCCTTGAAAAAAGTCCTAGTTACTCCAATAATTGGCTCAAGTATCTACAGAGAAGCTTCAATTAGATGAATCATATAACAAAACCAGAGGACCCCAAAATAGGTTAGAAAACGAGATAAAAAGCAATAATGTGGTAAGTAAGAAGCATTCAATTTTCTTCAAGCCGGCCGGCAATAAAAGTGGTAAGATGACTGAACCTAAAGATGAGGTGGGTCCAACAAATAACAATAATTTTCTCTTCAGAGATTTCTCTGGAGAAATTTAATGGCGAGTTTTGAGGAGATATTTTCATTTGGCATTGAAAATTTTGATGATATTGCAGCTGTATGTGGATGGTCTGACGTGCAAAAATATATTTACTCCCGAAGACTGCTAACAATCTACAGGGAATCTTCAGGGCTGGAAGTATTTTAAAGAGCATTTAAGTTGGGAGTTCAAAGAATCAGTTACGAGGCTTAGTATTCATAGAAAGCTTGAAAATCGTAAGAAAACAATCAACAAGACCCATCATGAAAAGTATTGCAAACAAGGGTAGTATGAGATCTAGTCTCGGACGTGAGAGGAGGGTGCCGGTAAAAGGACAACTCAGTCATAAAATTCAAATATAAAAGTTTTATTAAAGTTCAAGTATGTAATCTACAATTCAATTTGCTTAACCTAATATCTCAAAATAATTCAAAATAAAAGAAACTTAAAACTACTAGTAGAATAATTCAATAAAAAATAACAAATTTAAAATTCAATTTAAAAATAATGGTCTGGATGACGTAGACTGCCAATTTTGTGGCTCTACTTCTGAGAAGAAGCAGGAGAACAAGAAATTAAGTCTTCTATGTACAGAATAAAATTCTTTGAAATTGCTTAAAGACTGCTGCTATGTGTAAGCAGGGGGCTGCAAATTGCCTCTATAAAGAAAAAAAGTCAGATTAGACTCTGAATATAGTTTTATTTTGCGCAAAGTGGTATCAATATGTTTCTATAAAGGGATAGCTTTTTGATGGTGCGTGAGGCACAAGGGCAGGAAAAAAACCTTTGCTCGTGCGTGAGCGCACAAGGGTAGCACAGTGCTGTAGGTGATAAAAATGAGTCTGAATGTAGAATTATTCCGCGCATGTGCAGAAGGGTAGCAATATGCTACTATAAAGAAGAAGCGCAGATTATTCTCTACATCAGAATTATACTTCTGCAAATGTGAGCAGTAGAGTTGCAGATTAATCTCTGTGGCAGAATTATTCTTCTGCTTAGGTGTGGGCAGGAGATGTTGCAGATTAATCTCTGCAGAATTATTCTTCTGCTTAGATGTGGGCAGCAGATGTTACAGATTAATCTGTGCGGTAGAATTCTTATTGCAGTTTAATCTCTGCGCAGAATTATTGTTCTGCTTAGGTGTGGACAGGAGTACAGAAAGTGATAGGATTTTTCAGATTAGTCTCTTTCATAATGAGGTTGAGAATAATATTCTTGTTACTCGGATTAGTCTCCGAATCAGATGAACTCTGAACCTAGAATGATTTTCTACTGCGGCTCGTCGGCTTTATATAGCCGCCGTATCCAGTTATGAGTTCTCGCCTCTTGGTGTTGCCCTAGCAACTTTTGATGCGATCTCTTCACGTATCACACACAGTTGGCTGACCTAATGTCACTTGATGTCACTGAGAAGATGTAGATATACGGAGGTAGGTATGCTTTGGTGCATTTAATATTATTTATGTGATTTTTCCTTGTTTATTAATGATTTTTTTAATAGTTTTAGGTAAATTGTACCATGATAATTGGATAGCAGCTGCAGCTTGTAGTTACAAGCGTGTTCAGGAGGATTTATTGCAGCATTTCCAGCAAAATCTGTGAGCTCTGGAGCATGGGAGTTTCTATTGGAAATATTATGAGATGCAAGCTTAGATACGTATTTTCCTTTTTATTTATTTTTAAAAGTTTAAGTACTCTGTGAGTATCTTTTCTTTCATTTTTAGGAATTATTATTTCATCGAGGGAATTAAAATACGTCGGTGGACTAAACAAGTAATGTTGATGAAGAATCTCTGCTAATGTATATTATATCAAGAATCCCAGATGATAAGATTAGTAAAACTATTCTCTAAGAAGCCAAAACCTTAAGCATTGCTTCAAAGTATATCAAATCATGAAAAGTGAGGTTGCAAAGAAAAAACACGAATCCAGATCTTCTCATGAAAAGAAAAGAAAGATTCTATCGGGAAGTCGGTGTGTAAATTGCGGGGAAAGGGTTATGAAGCGGTCTTTTGTGCTCAAAAAGCAGAGAGCCCACGATTTTTTAACTGTAGCGAATTTGATCATCTTTCGTCAAATTGTCCTGAGGCTAGAAGGACTCGAACGGCACCAGGGACTACATCAGGAACCATTCAAATTAATGTTATTTTGTACTCCAGATCTTCATGCTAAGATAAACATTGGTAGGAAAGAATATATCGCTCTCATAGATACAGGAAATGACGTCACGATTATCACGGAAAAGGTCCTAAGAGATTCGTCAATGTAAGTTGACGAAAGTTCTGTGATATTTTTGGTCGGGTTTGGTCAACAATTAAAGGAAACGAATGGCTCTACGCTGATCAATCTAAAAGTCGAAGATGAAAATTACAATATTAAGTGTCCAAGTATTTGTTTGGAAGACGAATCACAAATATACTAGAAAGCACGAAAATTAGGTTATGCTAAAAAGGAAATAGTTCGGAAGCAGATCCAGGAATGGTTAGATAAAGGTATAGTTCGACATAGTCACTCAGATTACGCAGGTCTCATCGTTTCAACGAAAAAGAAAGATAGATCATCAAGACTATGTATAGAATACCGTAGGGTAAATTCGAAAATCATCAAAAACAGGTATCCGATTCCTATATTAGGAACATAGAAGAGAGTTTAGAAAGTTTATACGACGCTCAGGTTTTTCGTCTCTCGATCTACGCAACGGTTTCTTCCATGTAAACCTCAAGGAAGAAAGTAGAAAATATAATTCTTGCATTACACCAGTACGAATTTTTATAAGTATGCTTTGGTCTATGCAATTCACCTTCAGTGTTTCAAAGATTCATAAATACCATATTTCAACCACTTGTACATAAAAAGATGTTACGCAGCCCTAAAATGGCTAGCTATGCTGATAACGGGGTACATTTTTTTTATCAACTTTGATTCATTTTCTTTTTTCTTTTGAACATCACGTAGTTTTTCTTTGTTCCAGCTTCGAAAACCCAGGTAGTACGAAACTCATACGAAACAAAAAAAAAATCCAGATCTTTCGAGAAACAAAGAAACTTAATTTATTTCACAAATATACCTTCACCAAAAGAACTATTAGAATTAAATTGAAAATTAAATGATATATAATATGGAAGTATATATACTTAACTTGTTGCGTGGAGATTTAGTCTACCAGAACAACAAAGCGATCAGTATATAAAAAAAAAAACGTTATATATTTGCGAAATGCAGTCCAAATACTTTTCTTTTAAATTATACTTGCACACTTTTGCAAATTGTAATAAAACTCGTTTTTCCTTTGAAAACCTACCATCACCACCTGCTTTCCGACCACGATCGAGAAGAAGTGATCGCCTTTCTTTCTTTCTTTGGACTATTGATCTTCAATCGATTTTTCGTGCAGTCGGCAGTGATGCTCTCCAGTCGGGGGATTTTTTTCGAACACCTTTGTTCATGCAGCATAGCATATGTACATACATACAACAACGCATTTATTCCATGCAATAATTTCCATATAATTTAGTCATAATGTAATTTGTTCGATTTCTTGCATTCTTGCATTTCTTCAATTCATAGTTTCACAATAATTTTGTATATTGAGCAATTATAAAAAATTCCATTAATTTTAAATAAGTTCAATTCACTAGCTTTGGAAATATCAGCATTTTTTCGCACAAATAAATTTTTAGCAGTATTAAATTTGGTCTGAAATTCTTTCCGACTAAAAATGTACAATCAATCGCTTATTTGTAATAATCAGCAAATTGATCATATAAAAAGCCGATAATGGAAAATAAAGCATTCATTAAGCTTTGATTTTCTATAAAATATTGTGGTTTTACTTTACGTCGCATACACCGTGCTAATTATAGGCAGTGTAATCAGCAGTTAAACAGTGTAACGGTCCAAGAACCCTTGCACAATTCCTCAAGATACTGGTCTATGAACCAGTGCCATATATAAACTACGAAAGAGTCCAAGTACAAGAACTTGTACTCTACCGGAGAACAAAAGAGTTCCTTCGCTATACAAACAACCTTTAAGATTTATGTCTCAACCTCACCACTTCTGGTTACGCATCCATTAAAAATCACACTAATGACAGACTGCTTTAAATCTCTTGAGAGAGTTTAATATACTTTTATTTGCATATTTGTTTCTTTTTCCTTATTTTATTTTATCTATTTATATTTGTTCACTCCTGATTTTGTATTTTTCTTTTATGCAAAAACTTCTTCTATGTCATTTATTTCAACTTTATTCTGTTCGCGGCTTGTTGTACTTTTAAAAAGGACTAACAAATGAGGAGTGTCTTTTCAAAAGGGGATATTTACGTCATAATCGTTTTTTTAAAAAATCGAAAAAACTGACTGTAGCAATACCACCAACAGCTTTACAGAATAAGAGGAGGAATATATGGAAAGGATATGATAAGTTATCTAGAATATATTATTTTGAAAATATTTTGACTATTATTTCCGGTAATATTGGCTTGCAAAATTTGGAAATATCCCCTTTTGAATAAAAATCTTTATAATATCCCCTTTTATTCTGTACCATTTTGTAAATATCCCTTTTTGTGTTGCACGTTTTTGTAAATACCCTCTTTTGATTTGTACATTTAGAATAAAATTATTGTAGCATATTTTGAGTATTCTTATCAGTTTTTATTTTTTAATTCTTACTTCTATTTTTACTCAAAAATATAAAACAGAAACTTCTCCCTTAAAAATTTATTTCGACTATTGAAATCGTACTGCAAATATCGCTTTTTGAAATGAAACCAAAGTAACAGTAATAATGTCATATTTTTTAATGTAAATATCCCCTTTTGATCGGAACAAGTGTTTTCAAATAAGATTTCCTATGAGTTTATCGCGTTTTGTTTCGGTTTATAGTGACGAAATCTTGAATTTCAGAGTAGACTCATACTTAACTTAAAAAAAAATGAAAATATTCGTAGATTTATGACGTAAAAACTTAATTTGATTTATGTGTTTAGACCCCAAAATCTATTAATAATGATTACAATATAGTTAGAAATCGAAATTATACATATTTACAAAGCTAATTGTAATTCCTATAAAAACAATTCAATCCTGTCAATTTATTATGCATATTGTCTCCGTTTATATGTGCATTATTAATCCCTAATCCCATCAGAGTGAACTTATGGCTCATCTAACGATCGAATATGTACATATGTATATTATATAACTGGATGAGTAGGTCCCATTTCTTGAAAGATGTCTTGACCTCCTGATCTGCAATTGCATTGCTTATTAGCTTTCTGAAATTGGAATTTGTGAGCGGTATCAACAATTCTTTTGATATCCATAACCAAAACCATAGGACACATAACAAAGATTTTGTTGGTCTACATGGATGATATTATCATTTCACCTAAGAATGATGAGAAAAGTATAGAAACGCTCAAGGAGATTCTGAAGGTAGTAAGTCAGCATGGCCTCATGATTAAATGGTCTAAATGCAGATTCCTTAGAAGTTGCTAAGCCACATAATAGAAAATGGAAACCTGAAACCATCAAACGAAAAAGTGCGAGCAGTAAAAGGATTCACAATTCCTAAGAAAATTAAACAGTTACGCAGCTTTCTGGGTCTAACGAGCCACTTCAGGCATTTGATTCCTCAGTATTCATTGTTAGTCAAACCTCTTTCCGAGCTTACGAAGAAAGATACAAGCTTTTCTTTTAATTCTGTGGAACACGATGCTTTCAATACATTTAAAGATCATCTTTGTAGTGATGCTGTTTCAAAGTTATTTAATCCGATGCAAGTTAGACTTTACGGAGGAGTTCTGCTGCAAAAAGGCTGGATCCACTCTTTTACATTAGCTTGAAGACATTTAACGCGGAAGAGAACTATTCCAGTTATGAGCTAGAAGTCCTAGTAATTACCAAATGCGTCAAAAGTTACGTCTTTATCTTCTTGGCCTAACTTTTAAAATTTACACGGGCTGTAATACCTTCCAACTAACGATGAGGTAGATGGAGTTGAGCAGTAGGGCTGCTAGATGGACTCTCTTTTTAAAGGAGTTTAATTGTAGCGTCCACCATCGCTCTGGAACATCATTGAGGCATGCCGACGACCTTACCCGTCACCCGGTAGTATTTTCAATTGATCTTGAGATTCTTCAAATTATTAAGCAAGCTCAAGGAAAATATGAGTTCTGTAAGATGATTACCGAAATTGTGAAGGAGAGGGAGTATGACTAATATGTTCTTAGAAACCAAGTTTTGTATAAATTCGTTGAAGGAACTCACCTGTTAGTTGTACCGAAGTAAATTCAGAAGGAGATTACACAAAATATTCAGGAGCAGGTACACCTAAGGAAGAGAACAGTAGAAACAATTGTGCGACGGGATTATTATATCCTCGAATTAACGAAAAACGTAAACAGTGTGATATCAAATTGTGTCAGATATATCCTCTCCTGTAGAAAATCAATTCTTTTGATATCCACAACCAAAACAATGGGACACATAACATTCCCCCTTTCTTCAAGAAGATTTCCCCGAAATCTTCTACAAACACAGTGACTACAAATAACATTCATTCGTCTGGCTCACAGTCACGAGAAACAAAAGGTTTTAAATCTATTGCATGCCAATGACCTTGTACCATACCTTTTCCATCTTGTAGTTCATACACCCAAGGCGAAAGCCTGCGAGAGATCTTGAACTGTCCTATAAATTTCGGTGCTAACTTGGCAGTGAAATACTTTGACGCATGAGAAAGAGCATAATATTTTCTCCACACCAAATCATTTGCAAAATATTGTACATCCCTTCTATGCAAGTCGTATGTTTTCTTTGTATTTAGCGATGCCTTTAGATGCCTAGCCTGAACATCCTCCCTAACATTCTAGAGAGACTTGTGCCTCATTTCACTATCTAATTCAACATTATTTGTACTACCTGAAATTATTAACTCCCTGCGGTTAGTTACCATTTCTACACCAACGTTTACGAAATGAGGCGTTATTTGGATGGCATCCAGAGTAGACGTCCTTATTGCATAAGCAACTTTTGACAAATACTGATCCCAATTTCTATGGTTGTCGGAAACGTATGCAAGTAACATAGTCTTTATAGTTTTGTTAAGACGCTCTACAGGATTTTCTAGCAGATGATAAAACGATGAGTAATTAAGACCATGTCTTAAGATTCTTTACCTCTCAGTTGGACACCATTATCGCAAAGTATGTTCTTTGGAACCCCAAATATTAAAAACACACCTTTCTCTATTTTCCGAACGAAGTGGAAATAACAAGGGCAACTTACTGAACTGATCGATTACCGATAAAATTTACTTTAAACCTTTATTTGACCGAGATAGAGGACCAATTAAATCAACAGAAATAGTTTCCCGTGGCTGAATTGGGGGTACTCGCTGCGCCATAAGGCCAGCAGGTTTCTTTAAATCTGGCGTGATTGTTTGACAAACCTTACAACTCTTCACATATGACACAACATCTTTCTTCATCTAAGGCCAGTAATAATGTTTCTGCAATCTCTCAAAAGTTTTTTTGCATTCCACAATGAGCCGAAGTTGAAATATAGTGTGCTTCATACAATACGTTTCTCCTGTTATCTTACGGTACCACCTCTCTCCAACAGGATGATTTAGCTAACAGGGAAGGATATTTAGGTTTACAGTGCTTCCATAACCGGTTCTTCTGAACTTTCCAGTCAGGGAAGGTCGAGGCATCAGAAACTGCTTGCTTAATTAGTTTGGTGAACCATTTATCACGAATATTCATGTTGGATGCATCGACCGCACCTATCACAGGGACTGACCGTGAGGGCCAAACAGGCAATATATGCTCCTTGCCCTTCCGATGAACATTATCAGAATCGTGCTCTTGCATCTTTACGGCCCACCGAGCCAGTTGGACCTTTTAAATTGCTCAACCATACCAATGAAGCATGGTTGGTAACGACCGTAAAATGACTACCTTCTAGATAAGGTCTAAGTTTTCAACCGCTGTCCTTTGGAGCTAGGCACTCCCTTTCGGTTATTGAGTAGTTTTTCTCGCAACGGTTGAGTGAACGGCTTAGATAAGCGACAACCTTTTCAGATTCATCTTCTTCCTATGCCAATATGGCCTATTTCCTAAAGCCAGACGCGTCTGTGTGAACAGCAAAGGGTATATCAAAGTTGCTTCTACTAATTTCTCTTTTATAATTCGGAAGGAATTTTCGCAAACTGCCGACCAAACAAACTTTCGATGTTTCTTCAGTAAAGCTATTAAAGTGGTAATCAAATTTGAAAAACTTGGTACAAACTGGTGATACCATGAAACAATTCCCATAAAGCTTCTTACTTCCTTCACTGATTTAGGACGTTTAATTTCTTAGATGCACTTCTCCTTATCGGGATCCACCTGTAATCCGTTTTCTTCAACCAAATAACCCAAATACTTCAACTCAGAGCAACAGTTGCTTATAATTCTAGCCTTTCGTAATCTATCGAAAACTTCCCTCAATACTCTAAAGTGATCCGTAAAAGTACTGGTGACAATAATAACATCGTGCAAGTTAACCAGAACATGGGATTCTAGCTCACCACAAAGGACTCTGTCAATCAGTCTTTGCAATGTTGCTGAAGAATTCGAAAGACCAAACAGCATAAGTCGGAGCTGAAACAAACCCCTGCCAGGTACAGTGCAAGCGGTGTATTGTTTCGATTCCTCTGCCATAGGAACCTGCCAGAAAGCCGACTTTATGTCTAGCGAGGACATATATTTCGCATCCCTAAGTTTGTAGGTGGTAACGACAAACGGGGCTGGAAACTTGTCTTTCTTTGTGACTCGGTTATGCTTCTTGTAGTCCACGCAAAAGCTGTACCTGCCATCTTTTCTTCGCACCATGACAATGGGTGAAGCACATGGGCTACTTGATGGTTCCACAACACCGTCCTCCAGCATTTTATATCGCCTTCTGTAAAGTCGGTTAGAAAAGGTAGTACCTTTGCTTAATCGGAGTCGATTCTGCCTCTATGACGTGCTCCACCTGCGTTGTACATCCTAGCCCTTATCCCATTCTTACTCTTGTCTCTTCCACTAAGTCTTTCAGCTTCTGCTTCTGATCCGCTGTTAGCGTCGATTGTCTTTCTAGAGAATTAACCGGAATTTCTTTGTCATCCGTAGAAAAATACCAGTGATCGCTAGCAAGATTTGCTATAATACCCATATATCTCCAAAAATCTGATCCCAAAATTATGCTGTGTGGCAGTGAAAATATAATGGTATAATCAAAGCCTTCTATTTCTCCAAAAAAAATTTAATCTTTTCCCCATTAGCCAGACTAACTGTTCGCGCAGGTGACTCGCCAAACTTTAAATACATCTTCTTCAAAACTTCCCAAACTGAATCCAGGAGCCAGGAGCCCCAAAAATACAATGTTGAATATTGACACCTCTAAAAATGGTCGCCTATCGTTTTGTGTGTGAGAAAATAAGAAGCCAGCGTAGCTTTTAACGAAGCATTTCCGATTCTTAGAATGTCTGATCTTAAAATGTGTCCAGATATTTAGCTAAGATCAGCACGTACTGAGCTCGACTTCCGTTTTCCGCAACTGTTGAAGTAGGTGAAGTAGGACCAATTTTATTATCTTGATTTATATTACATCTAGGACTAGCTGCTCGAATAACCCCAAAAGCTAAGCAAACAAAAAATCTCGTGAGCATTTTAAACATCTATATCGCGGTCGAGTGTCTTGTTTATTTATCGCTGCTAGATCATCTGAATTTGAGAATACGCAGGCTAGCTAGAAAGTGTCAATCGAGAAAATAAAGTATTCATTGCTGCCACATACATCCTTATCGCTTCCTCTTTGCCTTGCATACGCTTAGTAATTTCGTCACCAAGACGGTCGTCATAATCCGAAGAAAGTAACTCTTTTCGCAGCTCTGTTACCAAGTATAACCATGATTTGAATTGGGATTTATTGGCCCGATACCAAATAAGGGATTTTCCTCCAAATATATCTAAAGCTGACTTATACAATTGAGCTGTTAAAACTCCTCGAGCTTCGCAGAGCTCCGTGACCCTAACCGGGAATTAGTTCAAAGATTGGCTTAACTCTCCCGAAAAACGAAGATCCCACTTGTGAACTCGTACCTTATATGCAACCATAGAAGTGGACATTGAATTAAATACATCAGATGGATCCTCTACATCAGAAAGGTCCTCTAAGCCCCCCTCTAACTTGGCCGACAGTTCTCCTAATGTAGAAAGGAGTTTCCCTTTAATCTAGACTTTTTCTGCTTTTGGCTCAATTCTTTATCCTCTGACCTATCAACTCTACGCAGAGCCCATTCTATTTTAGTTACCAACTTGTTATATTCACTACTATTTCCATCTCCTGCAAAATTTGCGAATAGACTATGTATTTCATTAATTTCCTTTTTGAGCGCATCGACATCCTATTCAAAGGAGAATAGGTATTTTACCTTTTCAGCAGCCTGTCCGGTTTTCTCATACCGCAGTGCTCCTCGTAAGGTCTTTCGCATTTGATCCACCAAGCCAATATTAAGACCCCTAATCTGTAGTTCATACGAAAGCTCATCTTATGTGAGGCGATTAATGTCCATGCTGCCGAACACTACTAAGGCTTTTGAAAAACGAAGTACAGTTAATCAAAATTATAGCTAAAGGTTATGGTTTAAAAAAAAAAAAAACGGTTAAATTCAAAACTTAGTTAGTGTAGTTGTACACTTGCTGCATCGGTACCTGTTGCGTGATTACTATATAATGTGTAATTTACAGCCACGGATCGTTAATTAGATAGGTATATATATGTATGTATAATCTTTCAGCAGTAGGCAATATACATCCCCTATACTATAAATCTCCCTAGTTGATCTCTCTAGATTATTAAAATTTATGAATCGAAAATGCAGGTATACAGTACCTATACAACAAAGGAAATATATTTAAATGGAAATAATAATTAAATTTAATAATTTAATCATAATTTTATAAATCTACACCGCACCGCTGTAATTCAGTTCCATGAAGGTTGTAATAAGGCATAATCGAGATCAGCTTAACAAATAAAGATTCACAAACTCATGATCCCAATAGATGTAAAAAAAAATTTAATAAGATAAAAATCTAGGTATCGAAATTCAAAATTAATATATAAAAATTGCTTGCGCACTCACCGTAGATCCAATTTGTTAATAGCACTTTATAAAATCCAATGTAAAACTCCAAAATGTTATTTTGACTAAATAATTCCATTGTAGTAACACAATTTGAAAAAGTCTTCAATCTTTTAATTCTTCCTTATCACAATACTGCAACTAATAATTCTAAAAATTAAAAAAGAAAGTTTCATGTGGTAAGAGGTTCTGTATTAAATATCAATTACTTGTAAAGCAATATTGAAATGAAAAGACTTCCCAATTGAGAAAACAAAAAAAGACGCCTAACATATGAGAACTTTATCACTAAATGAACTATCAGATCATAAAACATCAGATAACACAAAGTTTTAGAAAACTTACTCCACCGCCCTAATTACACAAAATCCAAGCTCCAAATTTTAATAATAACACAATGCAGCTGCAAGATAAGAAGCAAAATACGTTAAAAGTATGTAGCTACTCGATGTACTCGCCTTGGGTTTATGACGACCATTAGCACAAATTTTAGATAATTACTGTAAATTTCAATATTTTTCTTGTGAAAGAAATTTCCTAAGTTCTTTTCCAAGCTGACTTGAGCAAAATGAAAATTAGCTTTCCAATATCAATTTTATGCACAATTTCGTTAATACAATAATATAAATAAGATGAATAATCAATAAAATAAGTAAAAAACGAGTTTTCAAACAGAACTGAGGCCAAGCCGCATGAAAAAGTAGAAAATAAACTTTTCTTCACACACAGAGGTGGACTCAGATTTTTTGATTGGGACATTTCTCTTGAATATTCTTTCTCTTCATGAATCAAATCACTTATTACCTCTGATTGATCATACTGAAATATATCGGTGATTGTCAGCGAATAAAATCTGAGTCCACCTTTGTCTGTGGAGAAAAGTTTATTTTCTACTTTTTCATGCGGCTTGGCCTCAGTTTTGTTTGAAAGCTCGTTTTTTACTTATTTTATTTTCTGCCTTTTTCACGTTAACTAAATTGTTATTACGTGCTGCATGGAGATATTTTAAAACAATTTTATGACGGCTAAAAGGACACTGATTTACCAGTTTTCAAAAAATTCATTCGAGTATCAAATCGTTCAAGTACTGCAACGGTTTTCTGAAATTCAAATTATGTTTTAAACAGCGCTTTTTAGCTGTAGTCCAACTTGATCCCATATAACATAAATTTTCCCGATTTTTCATGTTTTCCACAGACTATTTCTATTACCATGAATTTTTTTTAAAAATTTACATGAATTTTCCTCTATTTTTCATGCAAGTTTTCATGATTGTTGAAGAGAAAGTATTGATGCCAGTAGGATGGAACAAAAATGATTCCGCATAGCTTATAAAACTTTTTGTCGGAAAATTCTCCGGAAAATTTTTCCAGAAAAATTGAAAAATTTTGCATTTTTCCTTAAACAGATTTATCACTAATCATATCGATGAAAATTTTTCCGATGATTTTCCACAAAATCAACTTTATGCAACTCGTTTCGCTCTACAACTTTGTCTTAGGTTGTAAAACACTCAAACGCTTCCTTGGTGAAAAACTCCGGAAATGCGTTTTACATGAATTTTCCTCGATTTTTTCTGCAAGTTTTCACCATTGTCAGAGAGAAAGTAATGATGCCAGTTGATAGGGAACTTGATCCTGCATAATTTAGAAAACTTTTTTACCGGAAAATTTTCCGGAAAAGTCGGAAAATTCCGGAAAAATCGAAAAACTCTGCATTTTTCCTGAAACGGATTTATCACTAATCAAATTTGTACCAAATTTTCAAATGAATTTTCCAGATTTTCTGGGTTTTCCGAAATTTCCGGTTCAAATTTTGATAGATTCAATTGTTACGCGACATGAACCTGTGTGCCTAATTTCAGGTCGCTGTGATGACGAAAAGTGGGTATACGAGAGTGTCGAAAATAGTAAAAAGAAAAATATAAATAAATATTCAGACAGACAAATTCGTGTACGAGTTAAAGGGACGGGCTGGCCGCAAAATTGTTTTAGGATAACAACACCATAACGTCATAAACATATCTTTTCTGTCCACTTATTTTTGCAATAGGTATGATTTTTCTCCATAGCTTTATTGGGGATCGCATAAACATAATATCCACAGTATTAACGCTTCTTGATGTGAGCTTGCCGCCAATTCCTTACAGCGATATTTCTATGAAGGAAATCGGTTTTCCAAGAAAACAAGCGATAATGAGGATGCACTGCTAAGCTATATGCTGTGCGTTCAGTGGGAAACTATGACACTAAATTCTTTGAAGCAAAAATCAAAAATCAAGATCCAATAGTATGTTTTTACTACTACGTATTTGAAAACAACGTGCCAGATATAAATCACAAAAGCTCACAAAATTAACCGACAATTATTTAAAAAAATGTTCTGTACTAAAATAATTAATTTGAGCAAGTAATCCGGGCAACGATTGGTGCAGCTGTGCCGATTACTGATAATTAATATGATTGACCTCCTAGTCGCTTGGTTTAATTTTAATGCGAAGACAAGCGGTAAAACAGTAAAGCACAATTTTTTCAGCAATTACATGTAGTTTACGAAAATTTCCTGGACAATAACAAACAAACAAAAATCCTAATGTAAAACATGACGTAGACTACTCTTCATATATGTATTTATACGCGAATACATAATATGCTTTATCACGGTACAACGGTGAGGGGTGATGATCATATTACTTCTTTACAACTCTACTTTGATATTGCATTAATGGATCGTAGAATGGCGCGTGGCTATTCTGATCGTATTTCTTTTGCTTATTATGTTTGCTTTTATTTTATTTTTTCTTTATTGTTATTTAATATTGAGGTGCTTGTATATGCATTATCGTTTCGGCATGTAGGTCCATGTAGGTATGCTCTACATGCGGTCGAACATATAAATTTGATAAGTTACAGCACCAAAATATTTATGAATATTTGAATAAGTTACACGAATTTCAAAACCAGATTAGAACAAAATACATCAAAAAATTTAGAAAAATTCAACAAAAATAGGACCTTTCCAATACAATTCCAAGAAGGTTCGGAAATCTTTAAAAAAGAGAACAAGAGAAATAAATTGACCCGTAAGTTCACCGAACATAGAATAAAAACGAATAGGAACGTAACTTTATTAACCTCTCAAAATAAAAACCTCTATAAATCAAAAATAAAGAAAAACGTAAATTTTAGGATCATTCCGCTGGCATTGGGCCAAAAATTAGAAATACAAGATCCGACGAACAGGAAGGGAATTATCCCCATGCAACTAGAGACCGCTAGAACAATACAAGGAGGATTCAATACTCTACTCCACATAGTAAGACTGAAAGAGTACGAGGAATATATAGATAGAATATTAGACCCACTAGACATTTTCGAACCCTTAAAACTAGACGAAACAACAGACTTATTCAATATACTACGATTAAAATTTAAATTACTAAAACATAATCTACAAACGTTAACTCCAAGATTAAGATCTAAATAAGGACTAATAGACGGACTATGAACAGTTATTAAGGGCATAACAGGGAATATGAACGCGTATGACGCAGCCGAGTTGAATAATCAAATCGAAATTATAATGAATAAAAGAGAATAGTATTAACAAAAACGTAAATTAACAGAACGTAATCAATACACAAATGATCGAGCGGTTTGATAATGTGAATATACACATAAATAATAAACAAAAAATGATCACAGATTATCTTTACCACATCCAAATTAAAAATGAAATTAGATCAGAAATTTTTACTATAAGATACGTACAATTTCTAAGTCAGATTAGTTATAATATAGACTTGCTCAATGACCACATAAATAACACCTCAGAAACAGTAGTATTAGGAAAACTAAATATAATCTCAAAGCTTATACTATGTCGAATAGAACTTTATAGCACATATATGAAGTTTTAGACCTAGAAGCATGATACCAACATTATATTCAACATTCAGATACCTATTCTATTAAAAGAAAATTACTCCCTATTCTATGTTATACCCTTGCCTTTACAGTCAACAATAGAATAATCCCTACAATATCCTACCTTATTATCAATCCCGAGACTATTCAATATTTCGATAGGAAATGTTCGAGCATAGAAGGAATGTACTACTTCCAAGAGACCAACTACAGAGAGTATACCAAGAATTCTCAATGCATTGGAAATCTGATAACCAACACACCAGCATATTGTGAACTACAAGTAAACGCAAGAGACATGGAAATCTTCCAGCTAGAACCAAATTATATACTCATAATCGACGTGCATGAAACAATAAGGCTAATGTCACACATGCTTCAAATAACCGCGCGTTATGAAGAAAATCTCGTTGTTGTCACACGAGCTCCAAAATGGCTGCTGGTGTAACTTTATTCGCACAACGGAAAATTATGTTGCTCTTTCCTATTAGGTATTTACCTTGATTTTAAGTTTTAACTAAAATCTTATTTTAATATTCTCTTGGAAAGCTTTAGAAAAAGCAAAAAAGGAAAGAAATTTTTGATGTAACCATTGCGGAAGATATTTGCCCGGATATTTCTATTTAAAACATCCTAAATTTAAGGAATATTCAGAAAAATCTCAACTATTATCGTATGTTTATACCCTAGATGAAATCTATAGGATATACTAAGTTTGTCATTCCGTTTGTAACACCTCGAAATAATGATGGTAGAGCAAAATGGATTGGACACCCATTCATAATATTAAAAGTTATTTCGGTTTTTGCATGTCCGTCCGTCCGTCCGTCCGTCCGTCCGTCCGTCTGTTCGTCTGTGCGCGCGATAACTCGAGAACGCGTATACTTAAAGAGCTGAAATTTTGTACACGGACTTTAAAAAAAAAGTAAAATTAAGTTCGAAAATGAGATAAATCGGGCAACTCCTTCGTGGGGTTGCCATATAAAAATTTCGTTTTCATCTATATATTTGGACACTGCCTGTGAACGTATCGACGTAGAGAGTTGAAATTTCGTACATGATGATTTTACTATATTAGCAAATAAAATGTCAAAAATGGACTAAATCGGGCAACTCCTTCTTGGTGTTGCCATATAAAAATTTCGGTTTTTTACGTATACTTTGAAAACGATCAGTCCAAGACATTTTTATTGTACTAAAAACTTCTGCAGAATACGAAATCCTATAAAATTGGTTATTACCATTTTATCTGTGCGACAAACTGTTCTAGAAATATATGCGAAAAACAACTTCAAAATCAATACTTGAATAGATCGGTGACCATACGTAATTTGATACGGGTATTCATCTAGGGTATCATAAGAATTGGTCTTAGACCAATTCTAGCTTTTTTACTTGTTTATTATGATCTTTGAAATACTATGTTTCCATGAGCCAGAATTGAGTTAGGATTGAGTTAGCGTTAAGTTTTGCTGGCTGAGTTAACTCGATGCTGTTTCCATGAACGGCTTGAATTGAGTTGACATGTAATATATTTCATACAAACTTTCTGCATTTGTATTGAATGAGCCACCCATCCGCACTACTCTAACTAATACTTACACAAAACCCAACTCAACCCGACTGGTTTAGTGGAGTTAATATGGATTGAACGAAACTCAACTCAATTCTCGTTTCCACGAGCGCTAATTCGGATCCAATTCGGATTGAACTCTGCATGGAAACATAGTATATATTTCGTTGATAGTATGCCAAAGATCTGGTCTCTGGCGTATCTCCTCTATCAACATCAATTATTCTATTCATAATTGAAATGTTTTGCACCATATCAAAACTACTATACGCTTCTAATTTCAAATGACGCGCGACCATTTGGCAGCTCATGTGACAATGCAGAATCCTAGCTACAGTTCTCATGATGCTCTACAGTTCGCGCGTGAAGAGGGGAGAACACCAGACTAAACTGGGTCGCGCGACCACAGCGCGGCCCTTTGGTCGCTGGGATTCGTGTGTACACTTCCATTATATGTACATACTCCCATGGCGGGCAGTCAAAAGGAAGCACGGCATATGACGCTCCTGTTCTATTGGCCAAATCGTCACTACTTACGGCCCCAACAAACAAAAAGTCAAAGGCAGTAGGAAAACAGAAATGCGTTACCAAAATAACTAGTTATGTCACTAACTAACTAACCAAATAGCGTATTCAGTCTAAACTCGTTACTTATGTAGTTACTAGTAACTACTTTGTGTATTGCAAATGAAAATCAATTACGGTACATGTTACTATCCACATATTACTTCACTCTGCTCTACATGTATTCTAAAATATCGGAGAGTTCCGGCGTTTGACTCCGGGAATTTTGTTATGACTCATTTTCTTGTTGCAGTTTCGGACTCCGGGAGTTTTCTTGTTGGCGTTTTGGAATTGGGCAGCAGTTGTTGATGTTTAGTAAAGTGATCAGACGTGTTCTCGTAAATTTAATTTACAATGTTTTCGATCGTGAAATAAATTGCAAAAAATGTAAGTAAAATTTGTTATCTTAATTTTAAAGGTGAATTACAGTTGCATTGTTTTTACGAAATCATTCTCTTTTTTAATTAACGGGCAGAAACCGGTGAAGTAGTGAAATGAGAAAAATTATTTGAGCCTCGTTTTTGATTATTTCCCTTCATATTTGTTAATGGTGTTGTTCATAAGTCGCAAAAGAATCGCAATATAGGCAAAAGTTAAATTAAAAAATTACCGTCGCACCTTTTTATGCTCATTTAATGTGAATTTAGTTACATGTAACGTGTTACATAATTAATTAACTTTTCATTTTTTTCATCGATGCTTTCAAGACGAATCTTTACCTTGTTCGATTACTTTAGCGGAATTAAAATAGAACAAAATGGAGAACAAAACGTATACTACACAGACAAATACACCCCATGATGAAATTGGTCAATTGAAACATTGCAATGCTACTCTGGCAACAGCAACTAACAATGGTAAAAATAAAATTTGAATATATATTGACAAGGTTTATTTATTATTTTCTGCTATTCAGAGGAATGATAAAGAGTGTTATCCGTGAAGATCTTAAATGTTTCAAAGACTCTGTGCTTAATGAAGTTAAAGGTACATTAATAGTTATATATTACATTTTTAAATAACGTTTACTATTTCAGAAATAATTGAACAAAAACCAGAAGAGATGGTTAATCCGCAGCTTGAAACAACCACAATTCTTAAACAGCTAGCAAAAAAGGAATTTTTATCCAACGAAAAAACTAAATATTTCCACATAGAAAAAGAGGCTGAGTTAGAGCAACTAGAAAATACTATAAATGAGGATAATATTGATGAATATGGCGTTACTGATTTTTAAATTTACGATAAGAAACTAACCATATCAATTTCAGGTTGATGCAATTAAAAAACTTGGCGTCAAGTCGTACGAAGACAGCTTGAAGAAAATCCTCAGTCCTGCCGTCATTACCGAATATAACTATGACGGTATTCATGGGAGGAAAGCCTTCAATTATAGGAAAAAAAATTTAATTTAATGCCATTTTCTACTTTAATTATATCGCAATAAGTAGGTACATCTCTTCCTTATTTCTTTACATTTGATATTCTATTACATGTGCATCTCAACATGGCTCAGACAAAGAAAATTATACGAAGGAATTACGTCGTGGATTCAAAAGAATCAAAGCATGTATAAGAAAAAACAAATGCGTGCCAAATAAAAAATTTTAGATAAATTAAGGTTACAGTTTACTTTTATATTATCTTATTTATTTATTTATTTCAATTAATTGCTATTTACATAGTACTTAACCTAAGTCTATGCTAATTGACAATTAATGTTTGGGCCCACGGCTACAAGGCCATCTGGGAAGCTATCTGCTGGTTTGCCGTTCTAGATTTCTTAATTACAATTTAACAGAAGAAAATTAAACAGAGTTATGGAATTAATGATTTTGATTTTAACAATATTTTTGTATTCTTAATTTTAGAACTGATGCGAGAAGGCTGTCTCATCTAATCTGTGCTAGGTAACAAGGTAACAAGCTTGCACAGCTCTGATCTATGGTGAAGAAGAAAGAGGGTAATATTAGATTTAAAGGTTTACAAGGAAAAAAGTTACAGCTTGGTGAAGGCAGCCTAAAGGAGGAAGCCTTTGTTGCATCGAATTGAGACATTTTGTGATACGCTAAAAAATTGTGTCCTGAAGGGACTTTGCGAGTCCTACTTGCAATTAATTAAGTGACTTACAGTTAAGAGAATAATTCAAATACAAATAAGTTCTGTTTTATTTATGCTAGCTAATCTAAATTATGGGTACTTAAAGTAGTTATGTTGTAAGCTGATTGTATGAAATAAGGAACCTATTGTCTATTTTTAAGTGAAAAAATCCATGTACTACTTCCTAGGCTCTTAAATGTTATTACTATTTCTTTTTTTCCCCTTTATTACTTCTTCCGTTCTCTAAGATTCTTTATATTTCATTATATTTATGTTAGTATCTTTTATTTATTACTTTTTATTTATTATATTTGTATATTTAGATGTATGTATTTTCTTTTTTCCTCTTATTTTTTTTCCTTCTTTCCTTTTTTTTCAGATATTTTGTGTAAAACAGTATGCCCGAGTCTGGTGTGTAGATGTCCGTTTTGTAGGTATGTCCTTAATGCGTGGAGTAGTGTGTCCGTATCCTCCTCCCTGTATGTTGGGAGTTCTGTCGGTGGTTTTCTCGTTCCGCGTTCGTTGAGAAGTCTCTGCAGCTCGATACATTGTTGCAGTATATGCGCCGTCGTTAAAGAGACATTACGGCAGTAGGGACAGGTAGGGGCAGGTTCTTTGGTGAAGATATGTTTTTTCACCGGAAGGATATGACCAAGTCTAAGCCTCGCGATCGATATCATTCTGTTCCTTGGAGCGTCGGGCATGGTGATTTTGTCAGATGTTTTGTGGTGTGTAGCAAGGAAGGAGCGGGATAAGCTCCAGGCGTTGCTTCTGACATCATGTTGGAGATTATGAGCGTGCGCCCTAGCGGCTTTGTAGCTCGGTGGTGTGATTTTTCTGCTTTCGCCGCGTAGCGCGTTTTTGGCTAGTATGTCCGCTTATTCATTGCCCGGCATTCCAACATGGGCTGGGCACCATGCCAAGGTGATCTTGCCAGCATGTAGAGACTTCCTGATATTAGATGCCAGGGGGTTTCTATTCTTGACGTTTTCGATAGCCTTCAACGAGGATAGGCTATCTGAGAATATTGTGCTGGTACCTTCCTGCTTAGCAGCCCACCTTACAGCTTCCCAGATAGCTGTAAGTTTAGCCGAGAAGACATCTGACCAAGATGGTAATGCGAATGTGAGGGAGAGTTCGACTCTCTCTTTGTCCGAGCAAATAGCAATGCCGACTTCCTCTTCATTTTTTGAAGAATCAGTGTAGATATTTCTGTTAGCGTTAATGCGTCCGTATATGTCTGTATGGAGTCTTATTTTGCATTTGTTGTCAAGGTGTTCGTAGGTTTTTTCGTATGTAAGTATTCTCTCCGTAGGCATTCTCCAGAGGGGAAGGGTTTCGACAGGGTTGAGTTTTTCGGGATCAAAGGGAATGGTTCGAAGAGTATCCGGGATGCTAGCAATCGCACGTGTCAGGCTGGCACAGGTGCGTCTGGTGGGGATGGGGTTTGAGGATAGGATGTCCGAGACTAGGAGATGGAGTGAGGATTTGGGATTGTGTAGGATCTTAAGGAAGAGGTTACTGGCAAGTTCCTCTCTTCTCTGGAGTAAGGTTGGGAATCCTGACTCAACTAACAGACTTTGGATAGGTGTGGTGCGCAGCGCGCCGAGAGCCAATCTGGCCGTAGCATTGAGTGATTTCTGGATTTTGCGAACGTTATTTTTGTTGGTGTAGCCGTAGATGGTGAAGTCAACCTTGCCAATGACCAGTTGTTTGGCGATCCTAATGGCTGTCTCCAGAGGTGGGCCGGAGTTCCTTCTACATATAATCTTTAGCAGATTGTTTCGACTCTTAACAGAGTCAGCAACAATCGCTGCTTGTTTGGACCAGTTGAGATTGTGCGCAAAGACCAACCCCAGGATTTTCAGACTCTTTTGGAGAGCAACAGAAGATATGTCGCCTTCGAAGGCGCTCTCTGCACATTTACGTCTGCGACAGACATGAAGTGCTTCCAACTTATCGTAGGCGACTTTAGCCCCGTTTGTGTCGGCCCAAACTGAGATTGTTCTCATTGCTCTGTTGAGCACGTTCTTTACAAACGGGACTTCACCTGAAGCATAACAGATAATGTTGTCAGCGTAAACATGGAAAAAGAGATTCGGAATTTTGCCCAGATTCTCACTAAGAGAGTGGATGAATACATTAAAAAGTTGGACAGAGAGTGGAGACCCTTGCGGGAGTCCTTTGCGGATGTTGTGTGTGGAGGAGAAATATCCTCCTACTCTGACTTTAATCTTTCTGTTCGTTAGAAAGGATTTTACTGTCTTAACGAATCTCTTCCCCAAGTTCCATTCTTCAAGTTGTCGCAGTATAGAGTGCTTAGGTGTTCTATCGAACGCCTTCTCTAGGTCAATTGACAGCACAGCAGAGTGTTTTCCCCTGGAGAACGCGCATGCCAGGTTATGCTCCAGTTCCTGGAGGAGGGATTGAGTCCCCCTACCAGGCCTGTAGCTTGTAACTGGAGGCAGCAGCTTCTCTTCCAGTAGCCAAGACAGTCTGTTGGCCAGCATCTTCTCGAGGATTTTGGAGATTGTAGGAAGGAGTGAGATCGGTCTGGTTTCGGAGGGACAAGGGATCTTTTTTGTATTCTTCGGTATAGACCTAATCTCGGCAAGCTTCCAAGCTTGTGGAAATATGCCCAGATCGAGGACTAGGTCGAATAGTCTTCTAGCTCTTTTCAACCAGGCTAAAGGAGCCTGTTTAAGCATACCGAATGTGATATTGTCCAGACCTGGAGTGGTACTATGGAAGGAGTTAAGAGTTCTCTTAACCTCCTGGAGGGAAAAGGGATCTTCTAATGGATTGGGAAGGTGGGTGTCCTCTTTCCTGTTGTTTGTCTCCGCGCACAATCTTTTCACGGTCAAGAAGGTGGGGTCGGGCTCATTAGAATAGCTGGTGAGGTATGATGCGAGGCATTCCGCCATCTGCTTCGGGTCTTGGACTATTTGGCTCCCTATTGTAAGGCCCATGATGCCTGCCTTAGAGGGGCGTCCACGAATAGCCCGGACCTTCCCCCAATTTTCCCCCATTTGGGTGTCAGCACTTACACTGTTCGCAAAATCCAGCCATGACTGCCTTTTGGCCAGCTTGATCTCCCTGCGCATCTGTGCATTTGCCTTGCGGTATGCAATGGCATTTGCTGTACCAGGTTGACGTTTGAATCTCTTCCAGGCCGAGTCCGTCCTTACGTTGAATGAAACCTTGAACGTGCGCCGTGAGGGGGCTGCATTTTGGTAACGTTTCTACTAAGTGGGATGCTGCTATTAGCAGCGAAACGTATAGCTTTAGTAAGTGTGGCTGCTTCTTGGTCGATTATCTTACTAGCAGGGTGTTGGAGCAGATATTCCACTATTCCAATACGAAACTTCTCCCAGTCGGCGCGACGTTCAATGTATCTGGGTATATGCACTTTGCCCGGAAGAGACCCAGACAAGGTAATAACTATAGGAAGATGATCGCTTCCCCTAGGGTTGTCGACCGCCCTCCAGTCCGTTAAGTGAGTGAGGTAGGGAGGGGCAAAGGAGAGGTCTATATGCGTGAGGGTATTCCGTATATTCAGGATGGTTGGTGAGCCGTCGTTTAGGAGGACAAGGTCGGAGCGGTCAAGCCAGCTCACGATCCCATTTCCCCTTGGGTCACTCCGCGGCGATCCCCATAATGGATGATGTGCGTTGAAGTCACCCAGTAAGAAAGTAGGACCGGGTATCTGCTCCACTAGGGAGTTGCGAAGCTAGCCGTCCACCATGTCCCCGGCCCCCACGTAGACAGACACGATATTGAAATGGGTACGCATATAGACCTTAACTGCAACTGAATTTAGTGGGGTGTCTATAGGAATGGAAGTGGAAGAAACGTCGTCTCTAATCAGCACTGCAACACCTCCTCTTCGCGTGTTCGCAGTGTTGTAGTGGTAGGGGGTGTAATTGCGTAGGTGAATGGGAGGTGTTGAGGATGGGAGATGGGTTTCTTGGATGGCTAGGATGGATGGTGAAAATTGGGTGATGAGCAGCTAAAGGCTACTCAGGTTGTTAAAGAAGCCACAGATGTTCCATTGTAGAATTTTACAATCTCCACAATGGTTCTGGACTTGTTGGTTCGTTATGAAGGATGTAGGGGAATTGGGTTGGGACATTAAGGGGGAGGTGAAAATTTAAGAGGATACCTGTGGCAGGTATAGGGAGAAATAGCGGAGGTGGGGTGTTGTGTTACGTTAGTACATTTCGTAGTCAGAGATCGGACGTGTAGTTGCGTCTGTGTCAAGCTGTAATGTCGTTGGTGAATGAATGCTTTGAGGTGAGTGCTCCAGGTGTGGAGCCATGATGTATTTGAAGGTGGTTGGCGTAAGCGGCAAAGGTGTGATCAGTGCCAGCCTTGAAGGCAATGCTGTCTATTGACGTGCCAGATTTGGCCATTAAATTGTATTCAGATGGTGCTGGAATTATATACTCAGGATATGTTGCGTGTTCTGTGGACTTATTGTCTGAGGGGGAGTCTAGTATGACAATGGTTTCTGTGTCTGCATGTTTACGTGATGAGGATTCTTGTTTTCGGTGAATAGTGGCTGTTGTTTTTATTTTTTGGGGGATAGTTTCGTTTGTTTCTGGCATAGTTATGTCGGGAGGTATAGCTTTTTCTGTGTTTGTTGTTGTGCTTGCATGAGGTTTTGGAGTGAGAATGTTTTTAGTCGTGGTGTTTTTGTTTGTCTTTGTGATTGTTGTATCTGTAACTGTTTTGGCATGTTTCTTGTGGCGTCAGCAAAGGACTGTCCTGGCATGGTCCTGCTTTGGCTCTCTTGCACAGGGGCAAGGTTGCCATTGAGGCCATACCACTTCTTCCTTGCTTCGTACCTCGTGAGGTGGTGATCTGTTTGGAGCCGAACAATCTCCTTTTCCCTAAGGACGGTTGGACAGTTTCTTGACAGTGTGCTATGCTGCCCTTCCGTTTTGCATCCAATGCAAAAAACACGATTGCAGTCCTCATGTGTGGTACCATCTTTGCCTTAGCTTGTCCGCAGAACTCACACGCAGGTGTCTCCTTGCATACTGATTCGTGATGCCCAAATTCTAGGCAAGACCTACAGCGCAACGGAGCGGGGTACCATCTGCGTACAGGCAGGCTTTCCAGGCAACACACAATGTTTGTAGGTGGGGTAAATCTGTCAAAGGTGTTCTGTAGGGCGCCGGTAGCGATTTTCTTGTCATCCTTCTGTTTGTGAGTTTCTTGACCTCAACAATCGACTTATTTTTTTCCTGCAACTCTTCCAGGATCTCCTGCTCCGTAAGGAACTTGAGATTAGGTGCGAAGCTTATGCCCTTGGAAGAGTTAAGCTTGAGGTGATATTCCACCTTAGTGTCATATCCTTCCACTTTGGTGAAATTTCTGATAAGTTTCTCAGCAGCTGTTTTAGGGGGGAAGAAAGCAAGGTATTTGCCGTCTCTCAGTGCCTTACACGACCGGATGGTGGGTGAGTAATGTTCGATATGCTTCGTAACTGTGAATGGGTTTAGGTCCGTGATGAGTTTGTTTTTGTCGGCAAGGGAGATGAGAACATATTTGGGGTCTGGTCCCGTAAGGGCATCACCACGTGATTCCCCCAAAGTTGGGAATTCAGACCAAACCGTACCACGCTTGTCCGTTCTTCGTGCCAGCTTCCTGATCATGGAGTCATCCATATCCAGGGCGGCGTAATAGTTTTGCGGCCCTCTGGCCGAGCCCATGTTTTGTGCCAACTAGGGGCTTATGTTCTTTAGTGCGTCAGTTGCAAGGTGTGTGTATGTTACGTCTTTAAGGTAAGTAAATATATTGTTTTCAATGATAAATGGTTCTTAACTGACCACTTAAGTGAAAAGTGATAACTCTATAGAGAAGGAAAAATAAAAAAAAAAAAAAAATCAAGAAACTATCCTAAAAGCTATAAAATTAGGTGAATATTAACGATTATATAGAAAAGACTAAAGTGTTAAGGTATGTAAAACTAGGTAAATATAATACTAGCTAACAAAATGTTAATCCTAAGATAACTCAAATAGAAAAAAATTTAATTATGAAAAGGAAATTAAACTAATTTACTTGCTATAATGATGATTTCTATGATATTTCAAAAGACCACCTTAAATTGTCCGCTCGTAGAGGTTGATTGTTGATATTTCCTGGGATATGACTACAGATGCCCGAAATGGCTCATACGCCAAAAGATTGTGCCGGAACACCTTGTGAGCGTTCCCAATTGGTAGCTGGTTCTCTGCTTTGCTATCGGTCACTTTAGGTCACTTCGAATTGTAAGTGCCAAAGTTGGCCGTTGTCGCTGTGAGGTGCGCCTCGACTAAGAGAGCTTGCAAAAAACTCAGTATTCGGAGTCTCTCTTTTTTCAGGGAGTACTCTATTTGTGCCGCTTTCAATTCGGAGTTCTCTCAATTTATTCCGGTTTGGAGTAATTGTGGCTGTTTATGCTGTTGCAAGACTGCTTGTGATTGGCCGGTGGATTTGGCCTAGTTTCGCTTCCACCAATGGAGTTAATTCTTTGCCACCACGTGCTTTTCGCAAGCCACGCGGTGCAGGCGTGATGTTTGTTGAAAGATTAAGCGTAATATTAATAGCTATTACTCACTTTGTGTAGTCTTGGCAGAAAAAATAATATTTCCCTTTAATGCAGAAGGGTTTAAAGAACGATTTGATTAACAAGTCTAGTACTAAAAACCACTGATGCTCAGAAAAAATTAGCGATTATAATCGCGCACTTTACTTGAACGTCTGGTTTGATCGGCTGATCTAGTCAGAATGATATATATCTTTTTACTCATTGACTTTCTTTTTACTCTGGATTTTTCCTTTTGTTCGTTGAACTTTGTTTTTTTTTTATTTAGAATTTATGTACCTACTTAATTTATTTTGGGTTTTGATAATATGGCTGTTTATGTTTATATGAATACTATTTATCATTACAAGAAAAATATAAAATTTCTGAAATTATTTGTCATCGCTGTTTACACTTCTTTTAAAACGTTATTATTCGTGTTATTGGTATGGCTAAAAAACTGGTTCGTAATAACTGGTCCAACAACTAGTTACAAAAGCACACTCTTTCACTAGTTCGCAGTAACTGGTCCAACAACTAGTTACAAAAGCACACTCTTTCACTAGTTCGCAATAACTAGTCCAATAACTAGATACAACGTCTGCATTATAAACGACAGTTTTCCGGCAATGACAACCAATGCTAAAAGTAATGCAAGTTATAATACAAGACGTAACTAGTTCTGTAGCTACCGTAGCTAGTTATGGAACTAGTCTAGTACACGATCCATTTCCTACTGGGTAACTGTATTCATTCATTTCTACGGAGACCGCACACGGCCAAGTCAATTGATAGTCTAGTCAGCGACTCATGTGTTGACTTGTCATCGACTGATTGATTTTTAATTGTTGCTGGTTGGCTATCGTAGCATGTTCGAATATTACATCGTCTTCTGTCAGATTAGCTTGAGTGGGGTTTCATTTTGGTTAAAATTTCACAATGTTATTTAACATTAGGTAACCGATTTAAAAATTGTAATAAGAAACATAAACCCCGTAATAATTTACTGGTGGGAAAAGAAGGAGAAGAAGAAGAAAGATTTCAAGAAAAATTATGTGAAAGAATCTATCCGTTCTTTCCGAGAATAAACAAAAATACTTAGAAACCCTACTTATAAGTCGAAAATTTCATCAAAGCTGTAAGGTACCTAAATTGTTGGTGACTTCGAGGAAATTCACAAATAATACGAATTTTTCCCACTTTCATTTTTCAGGATGTTCTTTTCAGAAAAGCAATAAGATCTCACCCCGTAATGCGATAAATATTATATGTATATAGGTTTTTTAAAATGTTAAAACTACTAAGATTAGCAGAACAAAAAAACTTTACTTATAGCGGCTGCGATCAACAACAACCAACTGGTTGGTATTAAGGTCACTGATGCAGACTGAGAGTTAGTTGTCAGTCGACAACTCCCTTCTGATATTTTAGTTGCTGACTGGCGTAAAATAGAGCAGTTTACGTGTAACGAGCAAAGTCAACTGACTTTCTGTGCAGTGTACGGCCTGCCTACAAATGGGAAATCACAATCAACGACATAACATACAGCGCAATAGCAAATACCTCCTGGGATGAAATAAACATCTATCCAACCATATTCAAAGATTTCAACGGCGCAATAGCTTAAGGAAACTTAAACTTAAAGAAGCTGGAGAACTACTAATTTTCTGAAAAGGGATTCGCAGAAATCCTGGGGATATACGTACGTGTTGATAACCTCCATAAATCAACGGGTTTAACCAGAATCATCTGTATCATCAAAATTATTTTCACACATTCCGGGATCTACTGGACACTTCAAAGGAAATATGGAAAATACAACAACAACCTACCAATCATCCGTAATTATACTCCTGTCAATGAATCTGCAAGTTTAAAGTTTCTTTGGCCATCGCTCAATTCCAAGGGAGGGGGGGGGGGGGGGTACATGCCCTGCATAATCCTATAGTAAACCCATTGAAATAATTTTATTTCATATTTCCATTTGCGCATTAAATGCATTTTTTCTAAAACATAAACTTCATACATGTAAAATAAATTTCAATGCTCTAGCTTTCTCACAAAAAATTGCTTAGGTAATTTCCACCAGGTAACGTTCAGCTTGAGTCAGGTCTACGATACCTGTAAGGTAAATTCTGTAGTACAGGTATCGAATCAGTTCTTAATCATCGTTCAAATTGTCAAGTTTTCAAGAATAAAGTTGTCAATTATAATCGTATCTTTTTTTTTTTCTAAAATAGAATCAGAATAAACTTAACTCGCGCGAATTCGGAATCTTGCATATCGAGATCAAAAGTAATAGTAGGTACTTACTCACAATATTCGGAATCATTATTAAAGAAAACCAAATAACGGACAATAATTTAGTTTCTATCTATCTATTTTTATACCCTAGATGAATTTTATAGGGTATTACTAAGTCTGTCATTCTGTTTGTAATACCTCGAAAAAATTATGGTAGAGCAAAATGGATTGGACACCCATGCATAATATTCAAAGTTATTTTGATTTTAGCATGCCCTTCCGTTCGTCTGTTAGTCCGTCTTCCCATCTGTGCGCACGATAACTCGAGAACGCGTATACTTACAGAGCTGAAATTTTGCGTACGGACTTAAAAAAAAAGTAAAATTAAGTTCGAAAATGAGACAAATCGGGCAACTCCTTCGTGGGGTTGCCATACAAAAATGTCGTTTTCCACTATATATTTGGACACTGCCTGAGAACGCGTCGACGTATAGAGCTGAAATTTGCTACATGGTGTTTTGTTTGCACTAGCAAATAAAATTTCAAAAATGGACTAAATTGGGCAACTCCTTTTTGGTGTTGCCATATAAGAATTTAAGTTTTTTACGCATACTACTGTGAAGACGATCAATGCAAAAACTTCTTCAGAATACGAAATCCTATAAAATTGGTTATAATCATTTTCTCTCTCAGACAAACCGTTCTAGAAATATATGAGAAAAACTACTTCAAAAATCAAACTTGCACAGAAGGGTGATCTAGGGTATCATAAGAATTGGTCTTAGGCCAGTTCTAGCTTCTTACTTGTTTACATATACATATATAATAATATATTTTTTTGCAAATCGATCACAACGATTTAGATAGAACAAATCCCTCATTGTGTAATGAATATTCAAATAAACCAATCCTTAAAAGTTACATGGACAGAATAAGTGCCTTTTATTTAAAAACTGTGATCCCTTGTCCGAGAAAATTTATGACCTAGTGGATGCGGTGAGTGGCTGGAAACAAAGTGTCGCGGGTTCAATCCTCATCCTGGACACACCAAGTTTTTTATAAGGATTTTAAATTTGATTTTTGATTATCCTTGAATATATACGCCATCGAACAGCATTTGAATGAGTTTCGAGATATGATTTGTTGAAAATTACGTTTCATTGTAAAATCACGACACGAAATTTCTAACCCTCTAGTGGGGGTGGGGCCGAAAAGCAAAAAAATACTGGTGAGCTTTATTTGTATTCCATACTGTGAAAGTAAAAAACATGTACAATTAGTTTGTTTTCATGTAGAATGTCTGTATGTATGTACTCAGCTGAGAGTTTTTCCTTAAGGAATCATGTAGTCATTTGGTTAAGATGTTTTTTTTTTACATAATTTTGTTAAGAAAGGTTACTTTTCTGAAGATACGAAAGCAAGCTTAAAATTATCAAGAAGACTATTTTACTGTCAGTTCTACATAAGACAATGCGAATATGTATTTTAGAACGGCACTGTGCGTCTGCTCTACGAAACTACAAAGGACCCACGAAAGTCTGAAAATGAATTTTTAAATAGAAATTATTGAGTTTCAAGATATTCTTTCGCATAATCCTAAGTTCAGTCAATTTTGGTTTTGAACTTGCCTCAGTTGCACTAAGCCCAAATTAAATTCTTTGTGCCTATTCATGTAAAAGACAGAAGTATATGGCATTATATTTCTTTCTTTGTTCAAAACGAGAAATTTTTCCAGTTTTGTTCGCGTGTTTTCCAACTTCTTATTAGGTTAACTTTGACAACAACCAGCACAATATTCACACAGAATGAGGGTTTCTTGTTTCCAAAGTAATCATTAAATATGGTGGAAGAACTTTCAACAATGTAGTGCCTGTGACTAAGATATTCAAAAATTTAGCCATGTACATTAAAAATATGCATGATTTAGTACTTTTAAGAAATTATGGTAATCTTGTGTAATTTCAAATGTTCACAACATGAGATAGCTGTTAGTAATATATAATGGCGTCTGTGAAGTATTCCGACTACCGTGCTGCATAAAGAAAACAGTCGCCTGTAAGGTCCCTGCATTTTAGTCTCGATAGATGGTGAAGTTCACTCAGTAAGCATAGAAATTAATTATAATAAACAAATAAGTGGATCATTTTATCTTTCCGACAAGCGACGGCGTTCTTTTGAGGTAATTGTTAGCTTAGCGTAAGTTTATTATTTTGTTGATTTAATTGTATTTCGCGTAAAATTAGTTATAAGGTGCGGACACTAGAAAACTTTAGGTGTGGAGAATTGATATTTCTGTAATGGAATCTTTGCGAAGGCTCTGGAGAATTTGCAGAGTATAAATATAGTACTTATCAGCGTCAGGAGGTAGTCTTGCCTTAGAGAGTGAAGTATGAACAAGTGACAATTCGGTTCGACGCCATTGGCAAGTGAAGTACTCTCAACTCTGTCGCTTCCTAATTAAGTATTTTCTTACCTGTACACTATGAGGGTGGTGTGTCCACCGTATAACTCATCCGAAGTCAAGTCACAGGTTGTATAATTTGAAGTTTACTTTTAAAGTTGTTCAAATATTTGTTAATGTGAGGTTTTGACATATACATACCTGCCTGCTATCACATAACCTAACTTTTGAGCTTACCTACTCGCCCTCGTGGTGCCCGCTTTGAAATTTTTAGAGGCTTGTCGGCTTCCATCTACTGTTGTTTCTCGATCTGTGAATTTACCACTAGCCAAGGTGAATGCCACAGATAACGACATAGGGGTGGTGGATCCAGGTGGGTCTGCCGCCTCTCCCATCACCACGAACGCTATAGTTAATACGGCTGGTGAGGCCCCAAACCCCAATACCAAAGTTATTAAAGCAGCTCGCAAACGTCGCGCTACTGATAGCGAAGCTTCAAGAAAACAAAGAAAGGACAGGTCTAGAAGCAATTCAAAGCGAGACTCTAACAACTTGTCGACTCGCTCGTCTCAAAACACATCGCAGGCCGGAGATATCTCCCCAACAGCCAATGTCGATATCTACTCAAGGAACCGTTCTCTAACTGAATATCCCAAGTTCACCTCTCTTGCAACGAGCATTTCAAACTCGGGTGTCTCTGCGTTAGCAAGCCCGGAGACGGTTCTATACACCCACTCGGATAGAGGTCCCTACTGGGCTCTAATTCAACGGACTGATGAGTTTGAACAAGCGAGGAAATCCAAGCTCAGCGACATATTCATCGCGAAAATACGAAGGAGATATTTCTGCCCCAGTTACACATAAATTTCTCCAAACTCATCCAGCATAGTCAAGAGCGTCTTTGCAAGAGCAAATGCTGCCAACAAAACGGCCCTAACTGATCCCTCCGGAAGCCAGCTTAAATGCTATATCCCTGCCGCTTACGTCAGGAAGGCACTATTAGGGATATTCCGACGGATTTAACCCCTCAAAGCTATCAAGGCCCACCGCTTCAACAAAAAATTAGATGAAGAGAAGACAATAAAATACCGATACCAGTGGTTAAACTTACCTTCCTCAGCTCCAGTATTCCCACCAAAGTAGCTATTTATGGCTCCAGACGAGACGTCGATTACTACATTCCATCTCCCAGGCAGTGCTCGAGGTGTCAAATATGGGGGCATACGTCACTGCAGCGTAAATCTAAATTGTCGCACTGTCCTTTCTGATACGGCGAGTCATGTGAAGACATGAGTGCTTGCAGCAAACCGCACTTCAGCTCGAACTGCAAAGGCAATCACAAGCCCAATCATCCTAAGTGCCCACCAAAGGAACACGAGTAGACAATTATAAAATTTATAACCATCAAAAGCATCTCGAGAAGGGAAGCCAGCAAACTAGCAAGTTCTCAAATACCCTGCCTTTACCAATGAGTTCGATTTGCTTGATGAGGTCGATTGCGACAAAGTTTATCAGCCCTCACTCAGCAACCCAAGACCTGTGATGCAACTCACGAGGAAAATAAGGCTCTAACCCCACGACCCTCCTCCAGTGTTGCGAAGGCTTATACTTTTCACAAACCTACCCCACTCTAGACCGCCTTTCACGCTATGTTCAGAGGCAAGCCAGACGGAAGAGTGGGCCTCACGCCTCTAAATCTCAAAGTTTCAGTTTATGAGAACTCTATTTCCTGGGCTAGTGAAGTCATTAATTCCTCAGCTTTCTAAAAGTCACCCTCCTCATATGTAAGCCAAGTCAAAAAATGCATCGATCTTCTCAATGTTTCCACCATCAACCATACAGCCAGCTCAACCCAAGACCCTGGTGGTTCCACTGTCCCCTCTAATCCATAATATTATTCCCCAACTTATACTGTTCCTCAGACTTTCTTCTTTCCTCTCATACTCCGATTATCTACTGTTATTTTCTCTAAACTGTCACTTATACCCCTATCTTCTCCCATTATGAAGCTTTTACAATACAATATCCGAAGTTTTTCTGCCAATAAGAGATACCTTGAACTTTTCAACGCGCATCAGCATTTCGACGTCATGTCTCTAAATAAGACATGGCTCAAATCGAATCAATTTGCTTCTTTCAGAGACTGTAATCTAGTCAAGTGCGACCATCAGGATGGCCATGGAGGAACTCTCCTGGCAGTGCGCCCAGACCTATCCTATAGCAGAACCCCCTTTGACTGTACGGTAATTCAAATTTCCAATTCCAATCTCAATCTACTGGTAGCCTCAGTCTATGCGGGGCCCGCTATCGACGTATCAACCTTCAAAGATGCCATAGATGACCTTTATACGTTTCTCTCCAAATTCACGTCAGTCATTCTCTGTGGAGATCTCAATGTGAGGGATCGCAAGTGGGACTACTGGCAAGTCGGGCTACTGGCAAGTAGAAATGGATGAATGGGACCGAGACAAGACCTCCTTCAACACTGGAAGTGAACTCTATGAATTTAGCGTCATGCCAATGCCCCCGCAACGTTTCAACGTCTAATGAAATTAATGCTGGAAGCAATCCCCTACACTGTCCGCCTGGTGTATTTGGACGATATTATTATCCGTGGAAAAATTGTCGCAGTCATGCTAGAACATCTGAAAGCAGTCTTCGAAAGACTTCGATTGGCAGATTTAAAGCTGTCACCTGAAAAATGCGAATTATGGAAGAGGCAAGTGAAATTTCTAGGACACGTTGAATCAAGTGAAGGCCTGTCAACGGATCCCGATAAAATTGTACATGTACAATGCTGGCCACAGCCAAATAACAAAACGGAAGTCCAATCATTCCTAGGCCTCTGCGCCTATTATCGGCGTTTTATTAGAGATTTCTCAAAGCTAGGGAAACCACTTACTTCTCTGAGAGAAAAGAAAGCCAAATATGTATGGACGGAAGATTGTGAGACAGCTTTTCAAATACCAAAAACAAAACTCACCACAGCACCTGTACTGGCTCAGCCAATGGAAAAAGGCCTGTTTATTTTGGATACCGACGCCAGACAATACGCGTGGGGAGCCGTGCTCGCTCAAGTTCAGGATGAGGAAGAGATGGTTATCGAGTATTATAATAAAACTCTTAATAAGCCAGAACAAAACTACTGCGTAGTACCGCAAAGAACTTTTGGCAATAGTGAAGGCAATCGTGCATTTTAACCCTATCTGCTGGGCCGTCACTATCTTCTTCGAATAAATTATGCCTCGTTGCGGTTGCTCATGAATTTTCGTGAGCCAAAGGACAGATTATGCGTTGGCTGAAACGCCTGCAGAGTTTTGATTTCTAAATCTAACATCGTCCTGGTAATAACCATGATAAAGCCGATGCACTTTCCCGTCACCCTTGTTGTAAGTCAGACTGTCACAATTGTGCCCTACTAGAGGAAAAACGTTCTCCAATCAACAAGAGCAAGATGAAAAACTAAGCGTCGTTAAAGAATGGCTCCGGAAAGGCGAACGACCGCCACGTGAGGAAATCACTCATCTCCACCCAGTAATCAAGACTTATTGGTCAATGTGGCCTTCACTCGTGATCAAAAATGAGTTAATGTACCTATCTTTTACGAATGCATTGGGAATGGAACACCAAATTATTCTACCAAAATCCAGAAAAGATGAGATCCTTCACGATCTCCATAGTAGAGCAACAGGTGGCCACTTGGGTGTAGATAAAACGCTTCCTAAAATCAAGGCCAGATACTACTGGGTGAACTGTACGACAGGTAAAAAGAATTGGTGCCAGCAATGCAAAATCTGTAAGGAACGAAAATGCCCTATGCCTAGAAATAGAGCAAGACTACAAGTATATAATGTAGGCGCGCCATTTGAAAGATTAAAAATTGACATATTGAGATCACTACCGACTACAACCAAAGGCAAACGGTATATCTTAGTGGTAATCGACTATTTCACCAAGTGGCCAGAAGCCATAGCCCTGCACAATCAAACCGCCGAAACTGTTATAGAAGCACTCATTAAACACGTCTTCTCTCGATTCGGTCTGCCACTACAAATCCATTCCGATCAGGGTAGAAATTTCGAATCTTCCATCTTCCGAGAAGTCCTACAAATATTTGGTATAGGAAAGACCCGTACGACGCCCCTGCATCTACAGTCAGATGGAATGGTGGAACGTTTCAATCGAACAATTCTTGATTATCTATCAAAAAATGTAGCTGAAAACCAGAGAGATTGGGACAACTACCTGCCTTTTCTCCTACTGACTGATAGGGCATGAGAGCACATGACATTCACCAGTCTTACTTAAGTTAGGGAGAGAATTGAGATTGTTCAGTCGAGCTGTGCACCAGCCCACCCCCCATGGAACAGCCCCTTACGATGGCCGATTATATAAAAAATATGCGAGAACACCTAGAAATTGTACATAACAGCAACCGAAATATGCTAGGCGAAAGCAGCGAAAGAATGAAGATCCGCTACGATTTATCTTCGCACGCCAACCCTTTCAAGGTTGGAGATCAAGTGTAGTTATACAGCCTGAAGAGGCGAAAAGGAAAATGCCCAAAATTACAGAGGAACTGGGAAGGCCCATAAGGAGAAAATAGATATAAGTACATGTAATAAAAAATTGTGAATTTTACAAAAAATCGAATTTGTTAGTGGTTCAGTAGCCAATGAAGTAGTAGAGTAGAATCGATCGCACCCAGTTAAGTATAAGGTGGGGAAATAACGATTTTTCTTACAAGAAATAAAAACCGAGATATAGAACCGCAAGGATAGAATTCTTTCTAGTTAGTAAAAGAACTTGTGCCAGAAAACGTCAGAAATCTAGTGTACCGGAAGTCGAAATAAATTCTCATCTTTATTTAGAGTCGAGTTTAATTTTTGTAACCTGAAAAAGTCAGATTTAAAGATCTAAGCGGGAATACTTCACGGGGGATGTGAAGTAGAAAATCTAAATAGTCCCGGCTGGATTGTGTTAAGAGGATATTAGATTGCGGTGAGTATCGATTTTCTTTTATTGCAGCAAGGCTGATCTACTTACCCATTACTGCGCTTTATTATTAAGACAAAAGTGTTGAAACAAAGCCGAAGATCATCCGTGGCCAACCCTTAAAGAAAGTTTTTCCGTGAACAGGAAAATGTGTTATTCCTATGCAGGTAGCAAAGATTGAAGATTGAAACCTCATTGCCAGGATTGAATGTCAGTCAAACGATTGAATTGACTTACATTTTCAACTGTAGCTTTCAACCCGAGCTGCAATCCCTCGTTGAAGGCACACTCTTCTCTTAACATCTACTTAGGCACTCAGACACATATACTTACCACATTTTTAAAGTCGGCCATTTGCCAATAATTTTTTCGAAAGGAAAACAAATCCAGGGATTCCATAGAAACTGCTGCACTAATCCATCGATGATAAGCCGCTTGGCCACAAGGAACCGAGCGAGAAGTTTATGCATAATCGAGAAAAAATCTTCTCAGTCAAGCGCCCCGTAGTTTCACGGCGTCCTACGCTAGCATGTCACCCCAATCACTTTATATGCTGCGCATACCACTCAACATACATCACTTTTGTGAACTACTCGATTTTGTGATAGACGAACCGAAATTTAAATAGGCGCTCGCGCACTTAATTTTACATACCCGACCGATATGAAAATTAATTTTTATTAATATTTCCGACGCTGTCACTTATGCACTGAACAGTAATATACGACACTCATGCAGTGAGGAGCTGCAAAATCGTTTTCTTCACAGCGAGACTCCCCGTATACTAGCACATATCTGCAGAGCAACTATCTTACGCTCTCACTCAACTGCACGAAAAGTTGCAGAGTGCTTACGCATCCCACAACTGCTAGTGGAAGCTAAACCTACCCCCGTTGGAGAAGAGCCCAGCTGAGCTTCTGTACACTGACCTAGTTCCACAGGATAGTAAGTGTTGCAATTTCTGCCTCTGGCCAGCGTTTTCGTTGAAAATTTATCAAGTCTCCCTCAGAAATTCCGACGCAATGTCTTTACGATTGCCAGTGGGGCGAAATGTCCCCCATTGTTAAATTTAATATTGTTGTGCAGTAATATTTGAAGTTAATATCCAGTAATATTTTAAATCAATATCAATCAATTCTTATTAATTGCTTCTTCTTCTACGTTCAAAAGAAAATCAATTACTCCGTTAACCAGATCTTTAAATTCCCAAATTTTTATACATCAGTTTTCTTTTGGATGGCAGCACAACATGTGAATTTTATCTGAATATGTCATCGTCGTGATTTTGCGCAACCCCTTATCAAACTATGATCCCTGCAACACTAGAAAGAAATAAAGTTTGAGCATTTCTCTATATCCGGAAATGTTTCTGCAACACTTCCCTCGCTCTTGCCACAATTCTAGCAAGAGTCTCGTACGTAGCTATAATTTCTGCAGGCTTCCTTCTTTTGTATGGTTCCCCTTGGATGAGTTTGGTATGCAGCTATCTTTCTACTGTCACACTGAAAGCCACGCAGCGCGCCGCGGCATTTTTAAGCTGCCGCGGGGTGATTGCCCTTGCAAAATTAAATCATAAGTCTCACCTGGAGCTGTGCGACAAAATAGATGCCGCGGGGTGATTGCCCTTGCAAAATTAAATCATAAGTCTCACCTGGAGCTGTTCGACAAAATAGATGTCGCGCGCTGATTTTGGAGATTACTCAAAAACACAAATTTGCCACTGCCGCTGGCGGCAAAATTTCTTTTCCACTCGACATAAGTCCACACAATTCGTTAATTGAAGCTTTTGGTATTCTAAAGTATTCGTAATCGAAGATTATCACTTTTTTCTGTATTGGTTCAACCAGAGCTACTAACAACCGAACTTCTTCATCGGAACCAGAGTACATTTGGATACGTGATACGATGAGATGAAGGACCAGGTCCGCACGTTGATCAATATAATATGATTACTCTTTGATATTCTCCAGGATATCGAATTGCTGCACTTTTCTGGGTTGCTAATTCCATTTATTTTATCAGCTGGGTATTAATTGAAGGGCACTTCCACTTTTCACAATAACGATTTATTCAAATATAATTTGCACTTGTTCTTGCATTGAGATACAGTACCAGACAGAAGACCTTTTGTGAAATCTCTGCAAAAGGAATACGCTAGCATTGCGTAATAGTTTAACTTATCTCCATGTAAACTGTATGTATGTATATATACTAAACGAGCAACATGTGACAAAATAAGTTTGTATAGCAAATTGTTAATAAGCAAACAATAGCATTTTTGATACTGTTACGTTACGTAAGCGAGTCAGAACAAATATGCATATGTTTACAAATAATTGCAAATATGATACAGTAGGTTACAGAATTCAAGAACTATAATAAAATGACAAATTGAAAAACATTATTTAAGTACTGCTAATGCTGGAACAGCTGCCTACTGCATCCTGTTGACCTGCGACCAAAACAGATTAATTTATATGGGCAGAAGTTGTGAAATTTATAGTGACAAGTATAAATATATTAATTTTTTTTTTACAAAAACTTAGACTAACACTCAGAGAAAAATAATTGTAAAAATTACAGATTGGAATTGTTAAAGATACAAAACTAGATTATTTTGCTACATCGGTATGAAAAACACTTTTAACAAAGACTTTTTGTAAAAAATAATAAGAAATAGTAGAATTGAACACCAGAATAATTCTTACATTAGCTTTTTTGAATAAAAATTCATTTCAGAGGATTGTAAATTTAATTACAGAATCGTTAAACTCTGAGTTTATTTGCCACTGGTAAGATCAACAATTTAATTGTAAAAAGGTCTCAAATTTACCACGAGGCACGAAAAATACGAATAAAATGTTGAATTTACATATATCGGCTTGTAGTTCCTACAATTACTTCATTTTCCTTTAACACGACTCTGTATTGAAAAGGCAGAATCAATTACAAAATCGTAAAATTGACAAATCCACATTAGTTTAGACATTTCAATTTTACTTTTTCAACATTTGTTAACTGTTTTTTGGTATTTTCATTAGGAGTTAAATAAGAATCATAGAGATTCATTCGCATTCTAGTTTTGAACGTTAGCAAGTGCATTACAACTTTCAAGGAATTATATTTTTTTACAAAACGGATCATGTCGTAACCATATCATGTCGTGCCAGTGAAATACGAATGTACGTTCTGCCACGAGTTTATTATTATAAATAGTTATTTGTTTTTTTTCTGAAGAGTTATTAGAAGTGATATACTTAAGTATACCTTCAAACTTTATAAGCAGAATATTGTGAAAGTGATCAGTTTATCGTGTTTTGTGCATATACTAAATTTCCAAATGGATTCAAATTCCAGTGGAGCAATGACGATGAGCAGTAATTTTGCACAACATACGGACAATACCAGTTAGAATGGTAACACATTTGGATATGTTAGTTTCCCGTCACAATGAGCTTTTCTGCCAAATATTTTAGCAAACACTAAAGCCCAAACATCATTTTATGACACACTATAGTCGTATAACAACAGAATCAGGTCCAATTAAATATTTGTGGTCATTTTGATTTGAAAGCATACGCAAATGTATTAATGTTTCTTATTCTATTGCAATGAAATTTAGTATGAAATTCTCGGCTAGCCTGATAAAAAATAGGGATGTTTTAAATACTATGTCAAACTTGCATCTTTCCAAATGCAAAGCCAAGGAGTTGGCTTATTTTATTTTGCTTAGATCTGAATCGAAAAGAATATTAGATAATTATGTGTCCGTACTTGAACTGTTATCAATTGATTATAAAGGAACTAAATACAGTAAAAATTACTTCATTTTTAAAGAAATTACATTAGAAGCGATTAACAAAATAGAATGCTTATTTATTTTAAATCAGCATTTAATGATAATTTGTTCTACATACGAGATATTGGGTAACGATGAACACTTTAATTCTTACAAAATTGGTAAAAAAATAAATAATTCTTTTCACTTATTTAATGTGGAAGAATTTAGATATCCACCATCTTGTATTCATAGAATTAATAATGGAGATTTATATGTTAGAGTAAGACCTTTTGAAATAATTGAAATCGAAAATGTTTGTTTTATTAATTATGTTTATTTGAAAAATTTAAATTTCTTGTTCTATTAATTTTCATTTACCATTTTTAAAGTCTTTTTTGTTCAAGTTATAGTTATTGTATAACCGTAATAAAAACAAAAAGACTAAATTTCAGACTAGTTACAACCTTTTTATAGGTATTTATTTTACAATTTATCATTTACCATTACTGTACCATTTTTCGTTTATATAATTAAACTTTTAATTATGTATCTGTACTTTCTAATATGTACTATAACATGTGATTTGTCTTAAATAAACAAAAATTGTGATTTTTCTATATTCAAATACAACTATTTGATAGACTTTTATTTCCACTTCCTTTATGGCGTAGTATACTTACTTTTTTCGTTGAAATCTGCTTACAAGCACGTCTATAGACGAAATACTATATAACGGAGCACCTCGGCTAGAAATTCGCTATAATTTTTCATAAATGGCTTAAAAAGCTAACCAAATAAACCTCAATAGTAATAATTACTAGTTGTTTGTTAAGATAACTGGATTGTAAAATTAGCTATTTATTATTGTATTTTACAATTGAAGAAAGTACAATAAAATTGTCAAATATACCAGAATCTCAAATTAACAAATTAATTGTTGCTTTTATAAAATCGAAATGTATTCGTTTATAATAGATAAAGATCATTTTGACAATTTTCCGTTTGGCTGAAAATCAATGCCGTAAATTGTTGAATTTACATCATTTTTAGTTGATTTGACAATATTTTTCTCTGAGTGAAGGTACGTATATAATTCAGATGGAGCCTATATAGCGAAATTTTGTAGGGCAACTGTAATAGGCAGCTGTTAGTAGAATCTTATAAGGCTAATAAGGGCGACCGCACACTGCCGAGTCAATTGATGGTCTAATCAGCGACTGGTCTGTTGACTTGTCACCAACTGATTGATTTTTCATTGTTGCTGATTGACTATCGTTGCATGTGCGCATATTGCATCGTGTTTTGTCAGATTATTAATCAAGTCAAGTTTGAGTGGCCATTCGATTTTCGTTAAAATTTTAGTGTTATTAGCCATTAGGTAACCGATTTAAAAATTGCAACATATACTCTGTAGTTATTAACTGGTGGTTAAGGAGAAGGAAAAGAGTGTGGAAGAATCCAGTCATCCTTTCCGAGCATAAATATAAATACTTAGATATGAATGTATTTAAAATCTAATAAAATAAGCCGAACTTTACTTAAAAGTTGAAAATTTTATCAAAAGTTTTCCTGGCTAAAGTACAAACATTATAAAAAGGGATTTCCATTTACCAACATTGAAAGTGGGAAAAATTCGTATTATTTGTGAATTTCCTCGGACCCGCAAGAAATTTAGGAATCTTACAAATTTCTAGCGGGTTCGAGGAAATTCACAAATAATACGAATTTTTTCCACTTTCAATTTTGGTAAATGGAAATCCCTTTTTAAAATGTTTGTACTTTAGCCAGGAAAAACTTTATTAAGATTTAACAAAAGAAAAAAATTTACTTACTGCGGCTGCATTCAACAAAAATCAACTGATTGATATTAAGGCCCAAAATGCATTCACGGCATCATGCCACGGGTCACAAGCCACTTGAGGCTTGTGGCCGACTGCTGAAGCCAAGTAAGTTACATTCACGGCCACTGGCCACAAGACACCATTCTTCTGATTATGCATAAGTGTATGTATTTTCATGTAATTAATAATTTTTTTTTCTTTTTATTTATTTTGCAGAATTTTTACAAAACAATATAAATTAAATCACACACGTAAACAACTTTTCTGACTGATAAATAAAATTCCGATTAATTACAAATCCTCCGCCATATTGAATAACCTACCATTCTTATACTTCGATGTTGGTAGTACCGGGGCCACGAGCCACAAAATTTGAGATTTTCTCAAATTTGACCACGTCCACAGCGTGGCTTGTGGCCCGTGGCCGCGAATGTAACTTTGACAATTCATTTATATTGGTTCAGAGGCGTGCATCCAGTGGCCTGTGGCTTGTGGTCGTGAATGTATTTTGGGTCTAAAGATTGCTGATGCAGACGGAGCACAACAGTCGGTTCGATTAAGTCAGTTGCCTTGCCAATCGCCAACTCCCATGGTCACATCTGATTTTTAGTTACTTACTGACGTAAAATAGAGCGGTTTGCGGTGCCGACCCCTGTTGCGTACAATGAGCAAAGTCAACTGACTTTCTAGTCACCAACTACAGTCGGTGATTGTGCAGTGTGCGGCCTGTCTAACAGTCCGTACCTAGTAGTAACTCATAGATAAGTGCAGTCGAGAGGGAGCTTGATATAAAATTAAAGAAAAGCATTATAATAGCAATGTGGTCAATTATCTACATTTCCCTTCTCTCTCCCCGGGCCGCCACGTTATGTGTTGGTCAAATACATTCTGATGGGATAGAACAAACGGAGGATTCTGTAAAATATGCAAATCTTTGGAAATATTTGAAGGACTGCAGAAATTGCAAGATACTAATTTTTGATAATTTTTGCTAATTTTTTAGGTTGCGGACCTTGTGTGAGGTTGCAAGCTTAGCAGTTAATGACCAACAACGATTTGAAAGTTTGCAACTCAATTTCAGAACTTCCATATTTTTTTTTTTTGTCTTTTGGAAATATGGCAGTAAAAAAAGCGAACGTTGCTCCATCAATTTAAAAAATACATGTTTTGGGCAAGATGAAAGGTTCTAACTTTACATAGATATTTATGTAAGTTGCAACAGCTATATAGAAGCTATGCTTTGCAATAAAAAATGGTTTTGCGGGGAAGGGGGCGGGGGGAGGGAGGGTGGAATGAGTTGCAAATTTAACACATTGTGAAAAATATGAGAGGAAACATTGATTTAAGTTTGCAGGACTTTTGGAATTATTTTATGAAAGTTATAAGAACTTTTGGTTTTCTGCAATGTTCTAGACCTCGGTAATGGTTGTAAAATTAAATTTGTAGTTATTTGATCTCACCAAACATTCCATCAAAATTACAATTAATGTTAATTGATTGTCTTTATTAACTGTTCTATTTTAGCAACGTGTTGAGATGTCGATCGATTTGCACTATGATACAAAGATAGCAAGGTATGGTCGATTCGAGAGGAACTTTTTGTGTAACTACGTCATTTATAGACAAATGTCATTCCCACCCAGCCAGTTTGTTTTTTTCGTATTGACTGAAATACGTTTTGAGTATATTAAAATATTTAACAAGAGATTAGTTTCTTCTTTTAAATCACTTCGGGAAAAGTAATTATGTACTACTGGGAAAAAAGAAAAGAAATCTAAATAGAAATTTTTTTTCACTTTGATAAGGACGATTGAAATTGAGACGGACAATTTTGTGACATTTGTCCCCAAATAAGGCAAGCAACATATTGACAGATAATACGGCTATACCTTGTTAATCTTTGTATCATGGATTTGCACTACTTGAATAAATCGATTGCTCCTTCATGAATTCTGCTAACTGTTTATATAGGTATATGCAGGTCTCGTCTTAATTAATTTAGCATATATGCATAATGGATCGCAAAGGTGTGCATCACTTCTATCATCTTCTTTACCTCTTTTCAAACTAACTATCATTCTATTTATAAATTTTGTAAAACCACATCGGAAAATCCCGCTGACTGGTTTTGTTTTTTGTATTTCTTTTTTTACGAAAGGAACGATGAAAAGGGTCGTCGAAATCAGGTCCAAATTAGATGACACGGATCAGGTTCCGAAAATTCATCGGAAAGACACATTTCTAGTGGATAGTACTGTAGACTTTATAGTCTGCCTAGTCACTATTCCATAAGAATTAATATAAAATATTCTAGATAATTGGACTGGGTTTGCTGGATTGGGAAGTATTTCTCGAAGGCTTTGGTTCTTTGGAATCTTAAAGCTCATGAAAAAGCTGCTTAATTAAATTTTTATTTAATAGAGGCGTCTGTACTCATGACAATAATCTCAGATATACACAAATTTCAACTTATACCAGTTATAAATTTTTCCAAGAGTTATCCAAATTTCAAATATCATTTAAAGTATTTGCTCTTTTTGAAAGTAATAAACTATTATAATTTAATAATACTTACACATATAGTAGCGATATCTTACTATGACGAAAATATAGTTTCTCAATATTACATTTTCCATACATGCATCATTTAATTTTTTTAGCTATATGTAAAACATTTTTATACTGCCACTGTAACTACATGTAGTAAGTGTGTATATATATTTTATAGGTACCATGAATATTTATGTAGAAAAAACGTAATGAAATGCGTGTAAGTTCTTGCTACACATATATTGTCTTACTATTTTCCTGAAAATATCCAAAACGGAATAAATCTTTACACACCATTTTCCCTCATTATTCTTTGGCGTCATAGAACTTGAACTTGCGCATTCATCTCCTAGTTGTTTAGTCAATTTTGCAGTTGTCCTGTTCTAGGTTTGTTGAAGTTATCACCACACGGTTTAAACGATAAAAATGCCGCATGCTGAAATACCAGTGGAAGAACAAACAGATTCGACTGGATCCTCTTTATCTTCACTTGAATCCAGAAGACATCTTCATGCAAATGATCCTGCCTCCGATAGTACTAATTCGTCTCTGAGAAGCGACCAAGACTTTGAGGAAGCCATTAATGCTGAGGGATTCCAAGCTCAACCATACTATCTTCCAATAGTAATACCTCCGGAACCAACGCTAGATGAACTTTTGGTAAAATATATAATATGTCGTCGTAGTATGTTTAGTAACATTTACCCTTTTTACGTAGAAAAGAGTATCAGGCCAAGAGAACTTAGTAAATGTGGAGTCTATAAGGCTTAGAGTGATATCTTATATGGTCAGTTTATCTCGCTTGTCTGGTTTTATGCCTAGATTAACGTCATTAAATTTGGATGGAAGTGTTTTATGTTCATTAAGAGACTTAGGATGTGGGTTGACATATTTGAAGTATTTAAATGTGAGCAATTGCGGTCTATCAAGTCTGGATGGTACAAATGGTGTTCCTACAGTAGAAACTCTCATTGCAGATGGAAATATGATTGAAATCGTAAGTCCACTTGGAAATTTAACTTTGCTAAGCAGACTAAGTTTAAAAGATAACCGTATAAGAAATCTGGGTCTTTTAAGCTTTTTAGGGCTATGCCCATTATTACAGGAAGTAAATTTAGAAGGAAACTCTGTTACAAGAAATGTTCTATATCGAAATGAAATGTACAGATGTGTGAAGAGCTTAGAATTACTTGATGGTAAAAGTTTTGATGAAATCAGGAATTCCGATGAATACGTATCAAATTCATCGGGAAGTGATCCAAGTTCACATCTGTCCGAGGAAGAACTTTTAACACGAGAAAGTGATATAGAGTCCGATAATAATATAACACAGACATCTTTGAAACGACGTCCTGCTACTAGCCAGGAGATTTGTTACATAACTACCTCAAGGGAACTAGAGCGCTCACAATCTGCAGGTAAGTCACAGTCTTTTTAATATCCACATTTTATAATTCCTTGTTCAATATAATTTCGTTGTGAAATTTTTTTTTGTAGATACTGTAACCGGAAAGAGGATATTAACTTCTGGAGATCCACTCTACGGTTCTGTTCTAGCTACTGCCAGACAAAAACGACAACTACAAAAATTGTCCGGTTGGAGGTGTTCAAATTCTTCGTCTGACAGTTTAACTAGTTCAGACTTCATACGAGATAAAACCTTTCCTCTTCAACTCCCACAGACCCCTGTGGATTTGGAATTGGGAATAATTGGACCTGGCATATCTTCAGCATCAGACACTGAAAGTAGTAGCAGTTTAAAAGAAATAGCACAGAAATGGAGAGCAGAATGTCAACGAAAGAAAAATTTTACAGCCAAATAAAAATTTAAAGAAATACATACACATACAACATTGAATATAAATACATACATAGGAGTATTTTTGATAATGATGTACCTAATATTTTTGAATTTATTTTGACGTAATAATAAATGTTCCATATATGTATATTCAAATGCGAGAAAGTGTATTTCTCACATGTCCCTTATATCACATACTACTACCAATAAATCAATGTCCTTTCTTCGCGATATCTGAAAGTGCGCGATTTCGTCAAATTGAATTGCATTGGCAATACTGTGCACTCCAAACAAAGAGAACATCGTAGGTAGCTCTTTCGCTTGAGGAATTTTCCAAAATCTTCATACTTGCTGTCCGTCAGTTTTGTTTCTTTCTTATAAAAATCAAACTTTACACTTATCGGATTTATTATTTTACTCAAAGTTGAATTTCCATATATGTATGTATGTACTAGTGCGTCCGGTATGAGTTAGGCGAAGGAATTCTTCACGAACTCTCTTCCTCAGAAGTGGTAAATAATTGGTCTTAGACAGTCACTGAGGCTGTTTACTAATGCTGTCACTGGACAATGTCACGTCTGTTATTTTTTTTTATGAAGATATAGATGGCGGTCAGGCAACCGTCATAAATCCTAAAAATGTTAATCTCCGGAGCACAATACGTGTTCCATTATTCACTTTTTTCATAACATAAAAATATTAATAACTTATGAACGAAAGTATATATTGGGGTAATTCAGAGTTGGGAAAGTGCCAAAGAAAAAGTACTTAAGTACAAGTACAAGTACCGAAGGCCTGAATACTTCAGCGCAAGTACAAGTACAGCATGTATGAAAAGTACTTGTATTTGAGTACTAAGTCTATAAAAAGTACTGAGTACTTTTTGAAGTACAATTTAAAGTACTTTTTTAGTATCTTTGTACGTTGTCAGTAATATGAATTTTATCGATTTCAGTTAACCAGTGGGAACTATTTATAGTTTTTCATAGTTTTCGGCGCTGCAAGTAGAGTAAAACTTTCACCTCTTATTGTAATACTCATAAAAACTATTAGAGGTCCACCCAAGCACCCATTATCGCCACCAATAATGCATAACTATTATAAGGAAAAAATGTCCAATAAATTTCTAAGAAAGAATTGAGGCCTTCCCCACATCAGGTTGAGGCATCGTTGATTTTATATGGGAGCGAGGCACTGCTTGCTTACCCTTGGTTATGTCCACTAACGTGGACTGCTTACTTTTCTATTTTACGTGGACACAATTGCTTGTGTCAAAAAGAGTTCTTACGTCGGTGCCAACATTGCAAAAGTCATTGGTGGGGAATTGATAAAGTGAATACGCAGCTCGGAAAGTGATTTTAATAGAACATTTAGAATTTCTTCTGCGTATCTAATGAATATATTGTTTTTGGTAAAACAGTTTTTATCAGTACTAACTTTAAATGATTAATTTAAAATCATGTATTTCGACGAAACTAATTCATTTGTTGCTTTCAGTTCTCTCTCAGTTGTTGCTTAGCCCGAAACAGTCAGCAATATAGAAGTGAGCCTACTTTCTGCAGTGAATTTCTATGAACGTAGTCAGTCCATTTTATACATATCAGTGGTTATGTCATTAAGTCGAGACATCGTCGATTTTCTATTCGAGCGTGACGTTACTGGTTTTTGTTCTACTTGCCCAGTCTTGTATTTATGTTATTAGTTTGTCTAAGGTTCTGTCTTGGTGCGTGAGTGCGGCACATGCTTTGACAGTTCTTTGTGTGCTTTAAAACTCAACAAAAAAAGAGTTGCGCTAGAGATTGTGTTTGCTTTTCTACGAAGAGTTTGATATTTGTAGGTACTTAATAGACTCAGAAAGACTTAAGTAAAAATCTTGGTACTTAAGTACAAAACTAAGTCTTAAGTGCAAGTAAAAAGAAGCAAGTACTTATGTTCAAGTACTAAGTAGGGGCATTTCAAAAGTATTCAGTAATAAGTTTTAAGTAACATAAATGTACTTCAAGTAGTACTTAAATCTTGTTTTACTTAAGTATTGCCCAGCTCTGGGGTAATTATATTTTTATTGTAAAGGACTGGTAGCGGGTCATATTTGAGATCAAAAGAAATTAATCTTTGGTGTAAAATTTTCATAAGATTTTTAAGAATTCACGTTTAAGGCTCAATAACTGAGTCAATTGACCATAAATTGCAACGTCTTGGATATTGTTGCAAAGAATAAAAGGTCCTTTTTGGAACCAGGGCTTAAGTTTGATCCTGCGATATCTGTGAAAAGTCTTATGAGCATTTACGTGAATGGAAAGAGTTATTTTAGCGAAGGGGACTCAAAAAAATATGATCAGGACACTGCAAGGAGTCCATTGCTACTTATTTACCGAACAAACTATAATCTGACAACTCAACATTAATCATCAATTTTAGTTTTCTGGATTACATATACTTAAAATATAACTCCATAACTCCATCCAAGCTTTAAGAAGTTCCATTTTCTTCTTTGTACAGTTTTCTCAAAACCCATTAAATATTGAAATGAAAAACAAAAAGATAAAAAAATCGAGAGTGAGCATTTTGAGATATTCAAGAATAACGGAAATATCCATTGATCTTGATAACGAATTTTCAGAAACAGGATCTCGATCATTTTATTTCCCATTATATCTTCTTGAGTTGAAGTTGAATCTTAGCTTCAAAATATATAGATTTTTTCTAATACATGAATCCTTTCACATTCATACAATGTTAAGTTAATTATAAAGCCGAAGTCAAATTAGAAGTGAGACAATTTCTAATTGTCAAATTTTTTTATTGAAACTTCAGCCGAGCATATTTTCTGTTCACTCTCATGATGTAGCGACTCCAAGCTGCGTGGAGATTTTTGACCGACAGCTGTATTGGCAATATCTCCTGACACCCACCAGATAGAAACTAGAGCCTGAAAATAACTCTCCATTAAGTCTTATTTTAAGTTAAGTCCGACTTGAAAACAATACAAGATGTATTGGACTAAGAGGTGAATATTATGTTTAATTTGACATATACGGCGATATATTTATATTGCTGCTCAAATATTTTTTTAAATCGATATACACAGACGAGCAAAATTGAGTCTAAGATGATATGTTTTTGAGGTATTTGTATGTACGTATCTTACATTTATAATAACTATTCAAGATAAATTCTTACAAAAGTATTTCAGACTTAGCACTAATACTTATAGCTAGTAATAAAAGTAAATATAAATTCTTTTTAAGTTCGTATTTCAGACTCAATTTTGCCTGATTGAAAAATTGTAAAACAGTATGAAAATAAACGTAAGCACTTCAGTACTCGTACTCTGTCCTTTGAGTGTAAAAACTTATTGAATATGCCTCAGCAGCATGACGTGAAGAAATTTTGACTTATAATCCTGAGAGATTTAGTTCCAATAGACAGCGAACTACGTCGATTGCGTCGACATTATTCGAAGTTACTACATTAAGGACTTTTTGTCTATAAAAAGTAACTTCTAATGCATTTTGTTCTCGCTTAGTTTTGCATAAGTGATTCAATTACTCTATTCTTTACAGGGTACGATCAGGCGCGTATACAGGGGGAGGGTCACAGGGGTCACGACCTCCCCCAAAGCGCCACCTCACATTCGGGATGAATTGAATGTGGTGCTGGACTGTAGAGTGAGTTTTAAAAATTTAACAGGACGATTTTCCTATGGTACGGATACAATGTGTAGTTGTCGCCAGCGATTAATGCTGGTGCTGTAACGCACTTTTCTAATCTTCGGCGACAACTTGCGCTGGGTTGGGCATTTATTTGACTTCTCTTGAATACTAATAGTGGAGTCTAGAGTGGGTATAATAGTCATTCGCTTGTAGCTCTTAGCCTTTGTAACGTGTACGATTTTTTGAATTTTCTTGTGTTTCATGTAGTGCTGAAAAGTCATTTATCACACCTATCACAGGATGATAAGTAAACCCGGTTATTATGATGCTTTTATATTTTTGTTGCACCGATTACTTCTATAGATGAAAAAGAACACAATTTCGAGTTTAAGAAGTGTTATTGTTTCTAAGAAATTGGTCAGGGATCATAATTTTTATTTACCTATCTGATTTTCCGACATAAAATCCATGACAGAACAACTTGGTGGGAAGCTCGCAACAGAAGCATAAAAACTGACATAACGAATTTGTTTCTTATAGTAGAACCCTAGTTTCATGCAATCAACGTCTAGCCACCCCGTTGATTTTTCTTTGCGACACTGATTCAAGCCTGAATTTTTCAAACTTTTTACGTTCGTAGGGAAGCATTAAATTTTTCTTAGAAATATACTTGCAAATTGTTCTTAAGAGTTTTAATGAATCACAATTCAAATGAATTGGTGGATTAGTTCTGGTGGTGCACTCTTTCGGACAAGTGCACGAGCATTCAGTTTTCTTAGAAAGATTTGACAATTTTCCTTTAGATTTTTCATGCACTATTGGTGGCCGACCATGATTCCAAAGAGTTATATTGATTCAGGTGCCTTGGCTGGTCTTGGTCACTAAAGATATTTATGAGCGTTTGGCTATCATACATTTTGTTGTTAAAAACTTACTTGAACATTTTTCTCTTGAATTTTTACGACAAAACTATAAAAATAAAATCCATTCGCTTTCCTCTGCAGTAATTGGTGTGTTTAATTTAACTTCACATTTACTTTTAATTTGTAGGAGAATTATAAACTTGCTATATCATTTAGCGATGGAGGTAGAAATAGTAACAAAATTGTAAAGCGGAAGATTGATAAGACCATTGACAATTTTTTTCGGAAGACCAGTTAAGGTCCCATCAGAATAAATAGTCAGTAACATATCATGCACTCCTACTCCCATTCCTTTAAATGTGACTCAAGGTGCAAGTTCACTCTCAGTCAATTACTTCACCTGTGTCAGAATCGCTTGCCTCAGCATCTATTTCTACAATCTCTGCACGACGTATCTGGTTCTGAGTCCTTATTGCCCACCCTGAGATCGATAGTGATGTAGATAATATTATCGATAGGTTTTCCAAATCAAATAAAAAAATGAATTTTGTGATATAACGTAAATATGATTAAAAAAAAAATTTAAAAGATACTTCTTCCGACTTTTTCCACCCCCTCGAACATTTAAGATGTGACCCCCCTAGCGTGCAGGTCTGGATACGCGCCTGGGTACGATGTTACTACGTTAAAAGAGTATTAAATAAAAACTTGTAATAACTACAACCTTTTATTTAAACCACCTGTCTTGTTCTATGCTTTTATAAATCAAAAGTTAGAACTTTTTTTAAACATAGCACTTGGATACATTGAACATTGCAGCTATTCAGATACAGCAGTCTTGAAGTCCTTAAAACAAAACAAAAAACGAATATATGTAAGTGGCAAAACTGTACCGTAGTTTTACTTATTGCAAATTGTGGATATATTTTTGTAAAAGAGCTTTCGAAAAATAGCAATTTTACACAAATAGTTTGGAAGTTATGATTTTTTGTTTTTAATTTTGAAAACGGTTTTGGCTCTAGTGGAAAGTTTCATTTTGAAAGGTTACAGTAATTGTGCTTTCCATTCCATTATCGATATGTCCCGCGCTTGCAGCATTAAGGTTGCAATTCACTTGAGAAACAACTAGATCAACAGCAAGAGATCACAATACTCGCACCAGTTGTAACTCATGCTAGCTACCCCACCACACAAAGTTTTCAAACAGTCTGACAAGTCCGACTGTTGTCAGAAAAGAAAAGAAATTCTAAAAGTATTTTCCGAAAATGTTATATAAATCGGGGTACTTCGCTAATACCGCCGCTTTTACTTGGTCTAGCAATTCCTTCATCCGGTTTGCGAACTCCCTGATATGCCCGTCAGGCCTCTGCCTGCATGCCAGGATTTCTGTTCGCAATTCGTTAAACCATTTTTTTGGCACGTAGGCCGATTTTATTACTTCCTGTAAAGTTAAATCTTTTGGTTCATTGGAGCTTACCAAGTAGTACGCATCGTCGGTAAGGCGATACTTTATGCACCTGATAAAGATCTTTTGCTCTTCCTGTGTCAGTCTATCGTGTAGATCCTAACTAAAGCTCAGAAAGCGATACGCTTCCTTCGCCAGCTTAGATGACCTTTCGGCAGATAGTATGGGCACGTATTTGGATACCAAATCCATCACTTTTTCATGCAAGTCTATCATGTTTATTTGTCCTGTGATATTTCTTTTCTCTGGCCGCAACTGGTTTTGTTCTGTTCTTCCTTTTCCGCTTGGCCCTAACCCCTACATACTTCTTTCTTCTCGTTAGCTCCTTTTCTCAGTTTTCTTCTGACTGTTTATGCTGTTCTTAGAATAACAGTTTCCTTGGCTTGAACCCGTTATTTGTGATCGCCTTATTACCCTCTTGAATCGGATTTCTCTGTGAAGATCGATCGAGCCCCACTCTTCTTCTAACCCTGCTGTAGTTTCCTTAGACTCTCTTAACTGTGCCTTTAGTGAATCTATTTTCTTTATCAGTCCTTTTTTCTCTTTTTGGATTTCTTCCAATATTTGCTCTGCCTCTACTTCACGGCTCTGTATTAGTTCAAATGCTGCTATTACCAATAGGTCTAAAGCTTCTTCCTTTGTACTCTTTTTAGTACTCTCATTCAGTTTCTCTAGCAATTCCATGTCTTCATCTCTTGTCCTCTGTTTCTGTAACTCTCCCGTTATATGTTCCCCGATATATTCCCAGTCCTGCTCGTAATTGCGCAATATGCATTGCTTCAGCTCCTGTGCTTTTATCTCTAACTCCCTTTCCCGGCCTTTCACACTTTCAGTGACAATTTCTCCTTAGTTAAGAGATATTGCTACTTCTTGTTACCATTTAGGACTGTGAGACTGTTACACCTGACGCACATATTCCCACCATAAACACTACACTTGTCACTTATCACTTAGCACACTTAACACCAATATTCACAGGTATACGAAATATAATTCTTAACGTCAGAATCAATTCTTACTTCTTTAAGTACATATGTAATTAGAATAGTGAATTATATTTCTATTTTATATCGTATATACCTGATCACAAACGCATAAAATTTCAATCCGATAAAACGTTCATTTATTGCAGAAATCAATTTAAAGACTCGGACCTTATAATTATTAATATTGATTTTGAAAGCAAAGAGTGTCATTTGTAAACTGATTTAATGTTTTTTAGAGGTATTGATACAGATTATTTGGAACGTAATTCGTGTTGGCTTAAATTAATAAATCAAAGTATTTTGAATTTTTAATAAAAATTTGCCAACTTAAAAAAAATTTAACTTTTTAGATCCACTTGAGATTGGTACCGGAGAACTACCATTACTTAAAACCTTGTACCCATTCACTTATCGGAAAAAAGTTCCATTTTGGACTAATTTATCAAAACAAAAAAATGAGTTAGAAGAAAATGAGTTTAATATTCGACTGATTTAAAGTTAAAATTGCTTACATTGCCATATATTAGTATATGCGCTGAAAGATTTTTCTGAGATGAATTTGTTGATAGCTATGCAAACAATAACCGTTTGAATATTACTCCTATTAAGATATGATCAACAATTCAAGTTGAAAATAACACTGAATAAAAAATGTACATTTCCATATACTTCCATTCGCTTCAAATTTATTACTATTTTTTATCGATTCTACTACTTCTTTTGCCCCACTTAGTGGAATCACTGATACATCCACCGTGCTAGAGCTATAGAAATTCACAAAACACCAACCAGACGTCGCGAGACTGGCACGAAACATCTAATTCACGTATACTTACCATACAATATATAAAAAGAGGACTTCTTAATGGTTGAAAAGTTTTGAACCACTTGCCTTAATGTTTTAGAAAATGAATAGTGATATATACTCTGTCCAAGATGTCAAGGATTTGAGCAATATGCATAAAAAAAGATTATGCATTAATATGGAATTTTATCATTTACTTTATATACGATAGAAATGTTTCAAAAACGGTAATTGTTTAGCTGAAATACGGTAAGACTAGAAACATTCTCTTGCAACGGTACTTGGCACTGTTATGGTCGCCTGTTGGCACGACGGTAAACCAACAAAAATGGTCACGTATAAACATAGGATTCTCTAATGCGGCGTCAAGGCAGTAGCTGTCAGAGGAATAAATTAAGCCATGGGCTGAAACTTGGGAAACCGGGCCAAAAAAGAGGCGTGAAGGATGACAGAGTAGGGCAGTTAGACATTGTGGAATTTTGCTCGGGTAAAGAAGTGCTGAACCTGGACGAGTGAAAAGCAAGATATCAAAAAAGAAGCAAGGAGAAGTGATAAGTTTTATTTAAAGGAACGAACCCAGTAGCAGTAAAACAGAAAAGCAAAAGTCGCCGAGACTTCAATAGAACCACGGGAAGTGTGTGGTTCAGTTTGTGGAGCACCTGGACAACAAAAAAACAAGGTAAGTAGTGGTACAATTTTAATAACTCGCGGCAACCAGGAAATTGACAAATAAATTATCGTAAACTCACATACTCAAATCCCGAATGTGCATAAATTGTAGGGCGAAATTCCACGCCCCAGCGCCGGAAAAATTTAGTAGGTAGCATAAAGATTTTCTTTTAGCGTAGTTTTTCTAGTGAAACTATTGGTAGTTTCTGGCCGTGCCAGCCATATCAGCTCAACGGAACACCCCCATCAGCTACCATAATGGTACCATCGCATATAACGTCAAAGTGAATTCCACTGAATCCGCATCATCTCCATAAATACGTGCGTGCACCCCTTACAGTTCGTAATCTTTCGCACCTGGAATCAGAAAATTACTATCATCTTATTTTATAACTTATTACCTAATATCAAAAATTGCTGTAAGAGTATACATCAAATGAATTATTACGTTGAATTAAAAGACTTACCGAGTGCTGCCCGTGCATAAGAGCACCTGAAATGAATAACAATTTCATTATTTTTCGCGATATGTGACATACTATAATTTAAATTACTATTAAATATACATTAAATGAATTTTAAATAATTTTAAAGGCTTACCGAGTGCTGTCCTATTACAGGAGCACCTTAAAAAAAAAGAAATTTCTGTGATATGTGTATAAATTTCAATTAAGTTATACATTGAATGAATTTTACATAATTTTAGAGACTTACCGAGTGTTGCCCTATTAGAGGAGCACCTGAAAAGAAGGAAATCGTTAATTTCCGCGATATAGATAACGTGCCTGCAAAAACACATGGCACCACATCCGGTACTGAAGGTACCCTTACATCATTTACCTTAGTGGAGGAGCGGACCTACTCGACCTTTATCAGTGAGAGAGGACTCCAGGAAAGTGCAGAAAAAATTAATAACTTAGCCCAACGTCATTGTTTAGAAGCTCGCATGTATTTACCAAAGTAACTTGGTAACAATGTCTATAATATTATATTTTCCTACTTATATTCACCCCCGTAGCTGGTTGGACATCCGAGTGTGTATTTTGATTTTGTTTTGTCATACTATAATCTATATGAAAGTAATGACAATAACGCCTATTATATATTCAGTCTCCCTGATCTCAGCTAAAACTTACTTCTTAACTTTGTCGACATTAGTTCAAACAAACTTGTTATACGAGACAAAAATGATCAACTGCGTACTGAACTTGCTAACATAAGCTCTCTATGGCTGCTACTTAAAATTAGATTTGCCAATTAAAAACTAGTTACAGCTGACATTCTCATTAAAAATATTTCAATTTCAATTAGGAAGGCTTTAGACGAGCTACTATTAAATTCGGACAAACTTCAAATAGAAAATGACTAGAGCTCGACAGAATACCTTTATGTGCCTAGTGCGTAAATTCAAATTCACAATTCCAAAACAATCTTAATGGCCAAGTCCGAGGAGGCAACCCGAAGGAATGTTTATCAAAATTAAGTTGCATCAAATACTCATGATCTCATTCAAGAGCAGATACAGCGGAGGCGATCGGGGCTATCGCCCCTCCTAAATATCTAATAAATCAAAATTTATACTCTAATCAAATGAAATAGAAAATACAAAAAACAAATATCTTTATAAATCTTCTAAATTCGCATTAAAAAAATAGAAAATAATATCTCCCTTTTCTTAATGAATACATAACAAAAGTTCTTATTTCTTAATTAAATATTAAAATTATATTACATTTATGTATAAATTTTAAAATTTTCAAGGTATACAAAGAAAGCATATTTCTGTATGAATAGTAGTTTGGGGCGGAGGAGCTATTCAAATCAAACTTTTGTCCGTTTTACATAAGATCACTGCAAATATGTTAGAATGTTAGGACTCTGCTGGGGCTCTCATGTGGTAGTGAGGGAGTCTGTTTCATGGCTTGTGAAGTATTCTCGAGGGTTTTGCTCATACCAATCATGAAAGCTTTTATTTTAATTCCCAATATTCTTATTAATACACCTCAGCTGCACACAGACATATCCAACCAAAGATCCACAACCATGATCAGTATGGTATGTATGGGTAAAGTGATCCAACCCCGCTGCTAAAGCTCTCATCGAACAAGTTGTATAGCTCCGTTGAACAACAAGCCTGATAATTCCATGCAGCCATACTATACTAATAGTATATAAAGTAGACTACTGATAAAACCAAGCTCCAAGCTGGCATTTATATGACCAAGTCCACCTCAAACATGTGTGCTAGAGAGAGAGCGAGATGGTTTCAAAGTACGATATTCACTAAAGCTTTCTAATGTGTTACAGCGAGACATATTACAACACTCCACTACTCATTCAAAACTAAATTAATATAATCATACCAACTTCTTTCATCAAAACTTTTAATTTAATCCATTCCCAAACAACCTAATGCTTTCATGGTAAGATTTAAAAATAAGTGAATAACACTACCCACTCTGGTCTTCACCAAAGCTTCTATATGCTACTAGAATTATGTCATGCTAAATACCATCCACGAAAGCTTTAAACTTATAGTACTCCGGTCTTCACTATTGCATTTGGAGAATTATCAACTGTTTCTTCCTTTCTGATACAACACCATTTCGGATGATGATACTTTAGAGGATATAAATATGAAGCGGACTTGCTGATAATATTTTTACTGAGCGGAAGGCGTTCCAATAGACATAAAAAAATCGCTCAACTTGTTTACTTTTCTCGGCTGTGCGAGTTTGTTTGATATTAAATTACAAGTCAAGCCATTACACATGAACACTAAAAATTTTCTAACAAGGCTGCACCTATACAATTTTCATTACTCCTCTAAGTCACCACAACATCCTACATTAATATTATCAAAGCTTTAATTTAACCAATTCTAAACTTAATGCTTACAAAATTAGCCTAAACTTGAATTATATGAATATAAATTGCATATGAAGAGGTATGATCGCTAATATCACGAAAACCATAGCCCGTAGAGGATTTCTGATAAGATTTTTCAGTACATCCACACCCCTACACCAAAAATTTTCTGATAAGGCTTTAATTTCCATTACCTCTTGTTTCTTATCATCCCAAGCAGCCATGATCTATTTTTAGATATCGAATATCATAATCACTCTTGTTTATAAAAGACGCATACAGACCACAACTTACGTTATAGTTGTTGTTGATTTTTATCAGCAAAAGAAATTTTCAATTATATGTGTAAGCTTAAATGCGTATGCTGTTACCTTTTACCAGAGGTATAAGAGACGAGCCATAAAACAATAACCCCTGGTGACGGCAGCTGCAGATTCATTATGATTTTCTTAGAATAAGTAATCAAGATAAGATGTAAAAGAAAACGAAGTCCAGGTAAAAGGAAGCGGAAGGAATGTTTATATGAACGATTTAGCAATCGCGGCAAACGGTGTTTTTGGTTCTAAATTTTTTGAAATAATAATAGTCGGAGTTTATTTGATATTTTTCTTAACTTATAGTTCAGAAGTGGGATAAAGTTACTAGTGTAGATTAAGAAAACAGATATTTATAATCAGTGGTAGTGATATTAATAAAAGTGATAGTGACAGATAATTAAAATGGGCCGCGGTAAAAGATCGTGACGTTCGAGTTCCGCAGAAAGTTGTCAATCACGGCGTGATCACGTGAATCGTAATAAAGGAACGCGATGTGCAAGTATAGATGCCGCAGAACACGAGAGTGATCACAATAATGAGAGACAATACAACCGCGAAAATGGCAATTTATGGCAGGACGAACGCCGTTCTTACTCACTAGCAAGACGTGGGGACAAAAGAAGTGGTAGTATGAATAAACGTCATTCTCCTGCAAAAGATGACTCAAGTAAGGAAGTAAGTGAACACCTCACTCGCTTAGAGTTGTTAATAGAAACTTATGTTCGGCGAAGTGAAAGTACTCGAGGTGAACGTTCCATACGTTACACAGTGAGAGCAGATTGCATTCCAGAATTTGAGCCTGGCAAACCAAATTTGAGTGCCATCAAGTGGTTGGACAAAATTGATCAGCTGGCGTCAATTAATGATTGAGATGATAAAACAATTGTTTATCACATGCAACCTCGTTTAACTGGGCTGGCTAAGGAATGGTACACCAATTTAACTTCCTATAATCGGCCTTGGGATGAATGGAAGGAGTCATTTCCTGAGAATCATGATTTCGCGGAAACTTTACGGCAACTGGTACTCCGTACAAGGCGAGAGGAAGAATCGATGACCGAATACTATTTCGCGAAGATGAGTCTTGGTCAGGCGTGTAAAATCACTGGAAAAGATACAGTCTCCTGTGTAATTGATGGGATAAAGGATCAGACTATTCAAACGGGTGCACGTGCCGGTCGTTATAGTAGTCCAGAAGACCTATATGGTGAGTTTCTGTCAAGTGTTCCATCAGCGACGAAATACTATTCCAGGTACTCTAGTAAAGAAGAAAAGATAACTGAAAAGATCAAAAATGCATGAAGAACATCACAATAAAGTAAGATTTTCTCAGGATAAAGGGTCTTCTAAAGCAATTAGATGCTTTAATTGCAATGAAAAGGGACATGTCTACCAAAGTTATTGGTGAAGTAAATATAAAATTACAAGTCGATCTGGCTGAGGTAACGCTGGTTGCCTTAATAGTGCCAAATCGTATTCAGAGTGTTCCGGTACTTATTGGGCAAACAGTTTTAAACAATCAACACATTACTGTAGTAATGAATAATACTAAAATAAGAGTTTTTAGAAAAGATGATGTGGAACTTCCCCAAAATCGAAAGCTTACCTCCAGCAAAAGTTGCGTTATGGGCAAAAGAAGCTCAACTGATTCCACCAAATAGTGTCGGTTATATTCGAGTGAACGGAGACTCAAACAGCAGTGTATACATAGAATTACGACATGGACCTATCCCCAAAGCCGAATATTGGGTCTTAAGGTGTGTAACAACAGCTAGGGAAGGTGCTTTATCAATATTAAATACTTCAGGCGCAGAAATAACGTTGAAAAAAAATCAGTTAATCGGAAGAGGAATACCATGCGAAGAGTGTGAGTACTCTAGTATCAAAAATAAGTAACTTAAAATTGTTTACAATGAAAGATATTGAAAATCAGGTAGACGAAAATGTAGGTGAAAATGTAAAAATAAAATTATTGAGATTGATAAATCAGTATCGTAATTGTTTTGCCTAGAATCTTCAATAATTAGGGAAAACCGATACTTATGAGATGAATGTATAGTTGACTGAAGATAAACCTGTTGTTTATAAAGGCTACCGAATGTCATACTCGGAACGAGATATAGTTAGAAATATTATTAATGATCTGAAAGACAATAAAATTATACGAGTATCCACATCGCCATATAGCAGTCCAATCCTTCTAGTAAAAAAGAAAACAGGCGAGTATAGAATGTGTGTGGACTATAGAAAATTAAATTTAATCACAATAAAGGATACTTATCCACTACCTAGAATAGACGATCAACTAGAAAGATTTAAAGGTTGCCAATTCTTTACTAGCTTAGACTTAATGAGCAGATATCACCAAATCCCCATAGAAGAAAACTCTGTCGCAAAACGAGCATTTATAACACCTGATGGACATTATGAATATCTGCGCATGCCCTTCGGGTTGGCTAATGCACCAGCTGTTTTTCAGCGAACTATAAATTCTATTCTAGGTGTCTTGCGATTTAGTATGGTATTGGCGTATATGGACGATTTACTGCTACCTGCAGCAAATATCAATGATTGTTTCGAATCCTTGGAGAAAGTATTTAAGTGTCTTAGGCTAATTTGACATTGAAAATGGAAAAATGTTTCTTTTTTAAAAAGAAATTTGAATACTTGGGATATGAAGTCACATTGCAAGGTATTCAACCAGGTAAAAGGAAAATATCAGCAATTTCAGAGTTCCCAAAGCCAGTTAGCCTTAGCATACATCAGTTGCACCAATTTCTAGGCTTAGCAAGTTATTTTAGAAAATTTGTTAAAGGTTTTGCTACAATTGCTTCCCCACTTACAACATTGCTAAAAAAAGATAGCAGATTCCACAAAACACTTTTCGTGAATTTAAACTTAGATTAACCAACAGACTAGTACTCGCTCTGTACGATCATGAGGCTGAGGCAGAGCTATATGCAGATGCATTGAAAATAGGTATTGGAAGAATACTCTTACAAAAACAATCGGATGGAAACTTAAAACCATTATCATACTATAGGAGATCCACAACTGAGAAAGAACAAAGATACCACTCCTATGAGCTGGAGACACTAGCCGTAGTGGATTCTCTTAAACAGATTGCAGATCGCAGATTGATTTGGTCCCAAGAATAGCGCGATGGTGGCTCGCAGTTTTAGATTTTAATTTCACCGTGGAATATCGAATATGTACCAAGATGAATCATGTTGACGTATTAAGTCGCAACCCGGTGGATTTGCCAGTAAAGTATGCTGTTTTGACAATCGATATCACGAATGAGGATTGGGTGCTTGCAGCTCAATTAGCAGATGACAAATGCAAACAGCTAATAGAAGTTTTGTCTCGCAAGCCTACTAGAAAGGATGAACAGAAAATACACAAGTAATACTCAGTGAAGAATAACAGGTTATATAAAATCACCGAAGAGTGCAAACGATGGGTTGTACCAAGAAGTTCACGCAGAGAAATTGTTATGTGTCATCATGACAACGTAGGTCATTTTTCTTTGGAGAAAACGTTAGAATACATAAAAAGAAAATATTGGTTCGTTACAATGTGAAAATAAATTAAGAATTATATTTCGCGTATAATAAGGTTCCTGCTGGAAAGCAGTCTGGATACTTAAATATTATAGAGAAAGTGACAGTTCCTTTTCATATGGTTCACATTTGGGCCTATTCGTGAAGATTTCCAACCGAAATACTCATTTACTAACAGTAGTAGATGGCTTCACAGAATTTATTTTTCTGAAGGCGATTCAGAACACAAAAGTTGTGCCAGTTATAACATTTTTTGACGACATAATTAATATGTACGGCGTACCACGTCGAATTGTTTCCGGCAGAGGTAGCTGTTTTACGAGTGAAAGGTTCACTCAATATTGGAATTGTTTGGGCATTAAATGTTACAATTAATAAAACCACAGGTAAATCGCAATACGAACTTCTCTTAGGTTTCACGCCCCAAAGTCCAAACGATTCTTACATTGCCAACGAGGTATGTGAGGATTATGTGAAGGACCTGAAAGATATCAGAACAGCGGCTTCCTTAACGATAGGGAGAAATCAAGCCTACCAAAAGAAAAATTATGATAGTAAACGTACTTCAGCACCGGCTTACGAAACTGGACAATACGTTTTAGTTCGAAGGTCAAAGGGATCGAATGAAGGGGCAAGTAGAAAACTACTGCCGAAATATAGTGGACCATATGTGGTCACTAAAGTTTTAGATCACGATCGTTACGTTATTGAAGACTTACCCGGGACGACACGGTCGCGAAAGAAATATACAGGGATATGTGCCGTTGATAAGTTAAAGATATATAAAAATATTCCTGACTCTGAAGACTACGTGTCGGATGAATTCCAGGAATAAGTTAAAGCAGATGAGCAGAAAAAAAAAATTAATTAATAGATGAAATGAGAATAATAATTGAATCTTCTTCTGTTTTGATATAGATCAGCGACGAGGTCGTGATAATCCATAGCGTGGCCGAACTGTAAGCGTAGATGCGTATGCTGTTACCTTTTACGAGAGATCTAAGGGACGAGCCATAAAACAATAACCCCTGGCGACGGCAGCTGCAGATTCATTGTGATTTTCTTAGAATAAGTAATTAAGTTAAGATGTAAAAGGAAACGAAGTCCAGGTAAAAGGAAGCGGAAGGAATGCTTATATGAACGATTCAGCGGTCGGAAAATATATGTTCTTGGCGGCAAACGGTGTTTTTGGTTCTAAATTTTTTGAAATAATAATAGTCGGAGTTTATTTGATATTTTTCTTAACTTATATACGTAACTTTCACTAATCATCTAAGACAACATATCAGTTATTGTTTTTTCAGCAAAAGAAATTGGAATCTTTCATAAATAGTTCAATTTGTTTACTTTACTCGGTCTGAGTGGGACTCTAAAACGATGACTTACGATATGCAGAATCGATTATCGGGACTACCCAAAACGTGGTATAGCAATCACATTCAATAGGATGAGTGGAATGATTTGATAAAGCAGGCATTTCCTGATCATCGCGATTTTGCTTCTATGTTGAGGAAACTCGTCAAGGAAGAAAAAGAATCAATGACAGACTATTGCTACTCTAGGATGGAGTTACTCAACATTTGCAAGATAACTGGAAAGGATGCAGTATCGTGTCTTATCGATGGACTTCAAAATCCAAATTTACAGACTGGAGCAAGGGCAGGACCATACTTTACACCAGAAGCTTTGTATACGGAATTTCTTTCAACGATTATGGATGACGTAACACCAATTCCGTACAATTCCAGTAGACACGGTGATAATGATAAGAGAGACAGGAAACGTTTCTATCACGCAGATCATAACATCACCACATCAAGGAATAGCAAATCTAGATATGAAAAAGTGCTAAAGTACTTTAATTGTGGTGAATGCTGACACATTTCGACAAAGTGTACAAAGCCTAATGTTGAGTACTCCAGATGCAATAGACTGGGCCATGACGTGAATTCTTGCCACCACAAAATTAATACAAACGCATTAAATTGCGAAGTGCATGACAAAAAACAAAATTGGTGTTATTTTGTCGACTGTTTCATAAACGGAAAAAGTTTCCAAGGTTATATAGACACGGGATCCTGTGCAGTGAAACAGATTCAAAAGTGTTAAAACTTCAAATGCAGCCATGTGCATTAAATATTACGGGATATGCAGGAGGTTTCACAAGAGCTAAATGTGAGGCTGAAGTAGATTTGGACGTCGATCTCGCAAAGGCAACTGTAAAAGTACTTATTGTGCCGGATAATATTCAAACAATCCCAATAATAATCGGACAATCTTTAATAAATCATGAAAACTTGACAGGGGTGATTAAAATCAACCAAGTGAGATTGTTTAACAAGCTATCTTACCCGAAATTGAAAGCCTGCCTCCATCAAAAGTTGCATTGTAGCTAAGGAAACTACAGTTTTTCCGCCCCAACACGTCGGGTATGTTGCAGTTTAAAATAATACTGAAAATTTAGACGTTTGAGTAGAATTTCGAGACAATCGGAAGCGAGGGCTGAAGCACTGGATTAATCGTGGTATCACAAGAACTTCAGATGGCGCAATCTTGGTAGCTAACATGTCGAATGAACCCTTTACGTTTATAGTAAAACAGATAGTCACTAAAGGTATCCCCTGTAAAAAAAGAGATGTTGAAGGGAAATTGGTAAGGAATTTAATAACTACTAGTAGTAAATTTGAGCCATCCACTTTTGCTGTTATAACGAACCAAATTGAAAACAATATTGATGTGGAACATAAAGAAAAATTATTGAAGTTGTTAAATTGTTATCGAGACTGTTTTGCGCAGAACTTTAGTGAATTAGGGAAAACTGAAAAGGGCAAAATGAAAATTGATCTGAATCTAGAAAAGACGATTGTCTATCGTCTCTACCATATGTCATTCTCTGAACGACAAATTGTACGCAACATAACAAGTGATTTATTAGACAATAATATTATACGTGAGTCTGTTTCTCAGTTCAGTAGCCCTATATTAATTGTAAAAAAGCGAAATGGGGAATATAGGATGTGTGTGGATTACAGGAAACTGAAATCGAATACAATTAAAGATAAATACCCTATGCCACGGATAGACGACTTAATAGACAGAGTCAAAGGATGCTCTTACTTTACTAGTCTAGATCTAGCATATGGATATAATCAGATTCCATTAAGTGAAGATTGAATTGATAAAACAGCATTTATTACTCCAGACGGTCATTACGAATACTTACGCATGCCATTTGTTTTACTAATGCACCTGCAATGTTTCAAAATATAATAAACAGCATCCTTGGACCCTTACGTTTCACCGAAGTACTAGCTTACATGAACGATATGTTATTACCATCAATGACAATCGAGGACGAATAATACAGGCTTCAGAAAGTGTTAGAATTACTTCGTGAGGCAAAGCTGACACTAGAAATGGAAAAGTGTTCACTCTTTCAGAAGAATATTGAATATCTCGGATATGAAATTAGTTCCGAAGGTATTCAGGCAAACTCGAAGAAAATAATGGCAGTATCTGATCTTTCTCTACCTGGTGATGTTCATGAAATTCGACAATTCTTAGGCTTGGCAAGTTATTTTCGCAGATTCGTTCTGAATTTTGCTTCCGTTGCTGCTCCCCTAACAAATTTGTTGAAAAAAAAAACCAAGTTTGAATAGGCAGAGACACAGTAAAATCCGTCTTGTGACCTAAAAAGGAGACTCACTGAAAGACCACTACAGGTACAGACGCGTATACAGGGGGAGGTCACGGAGGTCATGACCACCCCAAGCGCCACCTCATCTTCGCGGTGAATTAAATGTTGCGCCGGATGTAGAGTGAGTTGTAAAAGTTTAACAGTATGATTTGCGTATGGAATGGACACAATGTGTAGCTGACGCCGGCGATTAATGCTGGTGCTGTAACGCACTTTTCCCAATTTTCAACATTATTGCGTATGTTTGTCTTCCTTTGAGTAGTAATAGTGGAGGCTGGAGTGGGTATAATAGTCATTCACTCGTAGCTCTTTGTTTTTTAAAAGTGTACGATTTTTTTGAATTTTCTTGTATTTTATATAGTGTCAAAAAGTCATCTGTCATACCTATTGTTATGACCCAGATCTTAATTATTAAGTTAGAAATTATATTCACATTCAGTTTAATCATGATAAAACAAGAATTTCATTTAGTCTAGCGTAAGCATTTTAAAGGGTTATTATTCTTAAGTTTATTGAACCAGCGATCATAATTCGCCACCGTGAGCAATGCTAATTTCCATTTTTTCGCTTTACATGCAGTTTTTACAATATTTACGCCAGAGGAATTACTACTGGGTCAGCATTCTTACTGCGGTGAATTATTAATCGCTCAAGTCGATGAACCCTATTTCTTACAGGTCAATTTGTGTATTGATTGTTAATATTGATTACGCATGTTCAATTTTATTATAAATATATTGAATGAAATAAATAATAGACCAGTTTTGTTATAATCGACAATCAGTGCGTTTTTATTAAGCCAAGTCAGAACGGTCAGCATTTCAACCATTCTCCAGTATTTTGAGTATCGATACAAGCATCGATATTCAATTCTACAGCGGTCTAGATTGTGCATCTAGGCCTATACATCTCAGTTAAGGCAAAGGAGCTTTAACTTTAACATTGGCGTAAATATTGTAAAAACTGCATGTAAAGCGAAAAAATGGAAATTAGCATTGCTCACGGTGGCGAATTATGATCGCTGGTTCAATAAACTTAAGAATAATAACCCTTTAAAATGCTTACGCTAGACTAAATGAAATTCTTGTTTTATCATGATTAAACTGAATGTGAATATAATTTCTAACTTAATAATTAAGATCTGGGTCATAACATACTCCCCCGCGTTGAACATATCTTGTTCAACTATCAATGTTTACCCTGAAGTCCGGGGTTGTAACTCGTCTCGGGCTGGGTTTAGGTGGCTTAGATGTATTGCAGCACGATTTAGTTGTTTTGCATCTCCAAATGATTCCAAAAATTGTAATAATGATTGCCAGGGACAGAGTTAGATATCCTACCGTGTAGTGATGGACATGGTGTGCGTGCAATTTATTTGGGAGTTCTCTTATGTCCTGCATTTGAACTTCCTTCTGAAGGGCTCTCAATTCTGCTAATTTAGCGTGATACGCTATGGCATTGTGTTGAATCATTGGAAGCTGATCGAGGCTTATGGGTTTGGGAATGCTTCCGACACGTGTGTAGGACAATTTGCTGGTAGTTGGATATACATGATGCCCTTGGATTGTCAAAAATTCTTGTCTGATAACACAGTTGGCTTGAAGTTTCAAGAGACCGGAACCTTCGATTGACATTTGAGATACCTCATTTCCACATACGACGTTGACGGTAGTCTTCTCCTTGAAAGCGTAGATCCATTGATTTGGGTGGAATAACTGTATCCATACTGGGTCGCTGTTGGTTCTTCTGAGATCGCATGTAGGTGAAATTTCCCTGTGATGAAACAGTTCAATTTCGCACAAGCTAACATTTGCTCCTCTTCGATAAATTGGATGAATCTGCTTGCATAAATAGATAGTTTCATCAGTTTGTAGACACGATGATTGCTGTTGCTTAGTCAATGGGTAATATTGATCCCGATGCAGATTAATTGCTAGAAACTCTGATGCAGGGTTAATTGCAACAAGTGTTCCATTGATCAATGCTGGAATGGGAGTGACGCGGAATAATTCGAATTTCTCTAAGTTTACGAGAGGAAGTTTCAATCGAAAGATAACATAATTTCCAACGACTCGGCCCTCTATTGTCATCAAGCGATAGAACTGTTGTATAGAATCCTGGGATGCTGGTAATTGAAGGGATGTGGGTAAATGGGCCTTGATGATGGTAAGCTCTTGAGCTAATTGCCAGTTCCATTGCTAATGAAGAAAACAGTTCCATCGCTTTCTGCTGATACAGTCCTTCACTGATATTATTTATGCGCAGGTTTATCTGGTCAAGATGATCATCTATTTCTTGGAACTTCCTGTCAACACTTTCTTGATCAGTTTTCATTATATTTATTGTGGAGTCTATCAAAGACGTCTGATTTTTTAGGAGTGTGAGGAGACGGCTTTCATTTTCCTTTATGTCATCAATAGTGTTAGACATTTCTGCTGCATATTCCGAGTCCAGTACACCGAACAAGGCATTCGCCACATTGCCAATGATATTGACAGCACCTCTTTTGGTTCTAGTAGATTTGCTTTTGGCGTGTAGAAGTTCGTTATCAGTAGAAATGTCCTCTTGCAGACGATTGAATTGGTTAACTAGTTTGACACACGAACTCGTCTGTTTTAGCACAAAGAGAAAGTTTATCTGAGTGCACAGGTGATCTAGGGTTTTGGTGCTATTTATAATTGCGTGAAAATCGTTCCAGTATGTCTCCATTTCATAATAGACTACAAGGTTCCATTCATTTGATATTATGTTAGTCGTGCCGATATTCTCAAAATATAACCCAGGTTGTGGTGTAAAAGCGGATGTTTCAATAGGCTGTCCTCTGATAATGGGTAGAATCATACAGGTTAAGAGAAGTGTTGTTAGTGCGGAACCGTACGTGTGACGTGTCCTTTTTTTTTGAACCTCGCCGCTACTGCATGTGGAGTTGTCGTAAGCTTCTGCCAATTGGGATGCGTTTCGTCGTTTTGAAGTTTGACCTTCTCTGTCCTGATCATCATGACTAGCCGATCTATCTTCGTTATCGTCCTCTATAGGCAGTGGAGCGAGCCTGTGTATTGGTCGCCGTAATGTATTATTTGCCGTTCGAACGTCGGCCACTCGGACAAGACCATCATTGCCCTTGAATGTTTTCACAATTCTTCCTAGCGGCCATTTGAGTGCTGGCAAGTTATCCTCCTGTATGATCACGATAGTACCTGGTTGGACGTTTTGGCAACTTTGCTTCCACTTAACACGGTGCTGCAGTTGGTTGAGATATTCTCTTGACCATCGCCTCCAGAACTCCTGTTTAATGTGAGTCAGTAGTTTCCATCGTTTGAGAAGACTTATTCTTGTTTCTTCACATCTGGGATCAATGGAGGCCGTGAGGGGCTCACCGATCAAGAAGTGTCCAGGGGTCAAAGCCGTGAAATCATTTGGATCAGAGGACATGGATGTAATTGGTCTGGAATTGAGTATTGCTTCTATTTCAATCATGACCGTTTCCAGCTCTTCATACGTAAGTGAAGCTGAAGCTAAGCTGCGTTGAAGTAGGTATTTGGCTGACTTAACGGCTGCCTCCCATAGACCTCCAAAATGCGGAGCTCGCGCAGGTATGAAGTGGAAGTCAATTCCGCTTGCGCTGCACCTGGTTTCGATTTCTTCTCTCGCCTTGTCTGCGAAGATGCTATCCAGTAATTCTTGTAGTTGGTTTCTGGCGCCAACAAAATTCGTAGCATTATCGCAATATAAATTCTGGCAGTGCCCCCTTCTGCCCATGAAGCGTTTCAGAGCACCAATAAATGCGTTCGTTGTTAGATCACTCACCACTTCCAAATGCACTGCTTTGGTGGCAAAGCAGCAGAACACTGCTACATAGCTTTTTTGAGGTTTCTTCCCTCTGAGATGAAAATGCGTCCATATTGGCCCACAGAAATCCACACCTGAGTTAGTAAAGGGTCGTGCCGGTTGTATTCGGGTAGCTGGAAGATTCCCCATTAACTGTGTTCGCATTTTCGGATTGCTTCTGAAACATCGGACACAGTTTTGCACTATGGAGCGTGCGATGGTTTTCCCTTTTATTGGCCAGAACTGTTGCGTGGTTATTGCCAGGAGAGCTTGTGGGCCGACATGACGATGATTCCTGTGGATGTCGGTCATTAAAAGTTTTGTAAATGAATGATTATAGGGCAGGAGCATGGGATGCTTGGCATCATATGACAGAGATGATGCTTCTAATCTTCCTCCGACTCGAATGACCCCCTGATCGTCTAAAAATGGAGTAAGGCTAATAAGTGGGCTGGATTTATTTAACTCCGTTAATTTTTGTAGCTGAGATAGATCATCTTTGAAATTTTCCTCTTGTATGATCTTAATAATTGTGAGTAATCCTTTATCTAATTCTAGGCTTGTCAATGCACAGCTCTTATTTAGGTTAGTTTTGTCTTTGTTTCTGGTGATATCTATGAAACGTAGAACGTAAGCCGTGATCCGTTGCAATTTTTTGAAGGAATTTTGGTGGTTTATATGATATACGAAATGTCGAATGCTGTTTTCGATTGTTACTGGTATTGCAGTGCGTTTCCTTTCAAACTCACATTCTGAGTCTGTTTTGTATGGTTTTGGCCATATTGATTCTTCGCCGTGTAGGAAGGGAGGTCCATAAAACCAGAGATTGCAGCCTTCTAATCTTTCTGGAGCAATACCACGGGATAGGATATCGGCAGGATTTTCCTTTGAATTTACATGCCTCCATTGTTGGGGTGATGACAGTTCGTGTATAGCAGCAATTCGATTGGCGACGAATGTTTGAAATGACGACGATCTAGAGTTTATCCAGGCGAGAACTATTTCCGAATCTGTCCAGTAGAACGTGACGGCATCTTCCATTTTGAGATCTTGTATTGCGCGCTTGGTAAGCTCAGCAGTAAGCTTCGCGGCACATAATTCAAGTCTGGGTAGTGTCAATTGCTTAGTTGGAGCTACTCTCGACTTGGCGCAGAGTAACCTCACTACGATACGGTTATGACTATTGACAGAACGGATATAAACGGCTCCTCCGTATGCCCTTTCAGAAGCATCTGCAAAGGCATGTATTTGTGTAGATCTTGGGCATTCTTGGCTAAACACGTGTCTTGGGATCTTTATGTCATTCAATAATTGCAGCCCTTCACGAAACCTGATCCATCTTGTATGAAGCTCTGATGGGACTGCGGCATCCCAGTCAAGTTTAAGATTCCATAATTGTTGAAGGAACATTTTGGCGGTAACGACAACTGGCCCCATGATTCCGAGCGGGTCGAACAAGTGAGCTATGTCCGATGATATGAGTCTTTTGGTCACTCGATCTGTTTTAGTCCAATTAGTTTTAATGCAGAAGACATCATTTTTAGGTATCCATGTTAAGCCCAGGGTTTTGATATGCTCTTCAACTTCATCATTGAAGTCCAATTGAATAGCAGTATCTTCTCGTGAAATGCTTTGAAGTAAGCGTGGATGGTTAGCACACCACTTTCGAAGCTTGAATCCGCCTTTCTGGAGTAAAGCAATCAGTTGTCTTTGAGTGTTAATGGCTGTGGCTAGGCAATTGGACCCTGTCATGACATCATCTACGTAGAAATCGCGCTGAATCACCTCCGAAGCTGTGGGATAATCCTTGCCATCTTCCTGTGCCAGCCTTTTTAGACATCTTGTGGCTAGGAATGGAGCTGTTGTTGTTCCATAGGTCACTGTGTTCAACTGATAGAATTTCAGTGGGGCATTCGAATCACTTCTCCATATGATTAGCTGAAATCGACGATCTTCTTCATTGAGTAGGACCTGGCGGTACATCTTCTCGATGTCAGCTGTGAAGACGAATTTGGGCAATCTGAATCGCAGCAAGATTGAAAAGAGTTCGTCCTGTATAGTCGGTCCTGTTGCTAAGACATCATTCAGCGATACGTTCGTGGAAGTTTTGGCAGATGCATCAAAGACAACCCTTAGTTTGGTCGTTAAGCTGTCGGATTTGATAACGCTATGATGAGGGAGAAAGTAGTACGGATGTTGAATAGTTCTTTCGTCTATTTCTTGCATGTGGCCGAGCTTGATATATTCATTCATGAATTCCACGTATTGTGCTTTAACATCATTGTGTCTGGCAAGTCTTCGTTCTAGCGACAGGAATCTTCGTAGAGCAATATCCTTGGACTCCCCTAGCTTGTCAGTGGCTTGATTAAATGGTAGGCGCACTATGAATCGTCCCGTAGGGTCTTTTTTCACAGTTTGGTTGAAATGATTCTCACATCGTGCCTGCTCTGGTGAGAGTGTTTGAGACGTAGTGTCAACCTCCTCCAGTCTCCAAAACCTTTCTATGTCAAACATTTCATCTTCACTGCAAACTCCACAGGTGGCCTTGTCTAAATGTCTTCCGCCGACCCTTCCGGCTACTATCCAGCCAAATACAGTATTCTGGAGGGTTGGTAAGTTTTCGCCCAACTTTATTTGGCCTATACATAGCAGGTCATGATAGAATTCTGCTCCCAGCAGTACGTCTATACGAGATGGATTGTTGAAGTTGGGATCGGCTAATTTTATATTTTTTGGTATCGCCCAGGAATCTGTACTTATTTCTTGAGTAGGTTGAGGTGCTATGATTTGTGGTAGAACGAAAGCCTCTACCCTAGTAGCAAACCCATTCAATTTTGACTGTAAGAGCATATTTACTCTTCGTTGTGTATGCTGTTTTGTTTGTCCAATGCCTTGTATCTGTATCTGTTGATAAGTACCAATCAGGCCAAGTTTTTTAATCATTCTCTCGGTTATAAAGTTAATCTGGGATCCGGAGTCCAGTACTGCTCTGCATTCGACGCTCATTCCTTTACTGTCAACTAAATTCACGAGAATGGTACTCAACAGAATGTAATTTTGTTGTCCTGTGGCTGTTTGTGCGGTTAATGTTGTTGGTCTGTCGTTAACTTCACCTTTCATTGGTGATGGTGGAACTACTTTCGGAAGTGACTGAGATGAGGCTGAATATGTCTCGATATGTAGCAGAGTGTTGTGTTTTCTAGTACATTTTGTACAGTTTCTCAATGTGCACTGCTGCGATGAATGGCCCGGTCTCAGACAGTTGATACACAAATTATGTTTTTTGACGAGAGTTAGCCGGTTTGATGGTGTCAGTCGAAGAAAGTCCTTACACGAGAATAGTGCGTGGTTTCCCTTGCATGATATGCAATTTGATATAGTTGTAGTAGCGGAGGTGAAAGGTTTTGTTGTGCCTTGTTTAATGTGGTAGTTTCCTGGAATTTTTGCCTTGCTTCCAAGTGCTTCCAGAGATTGGAATCGATTCTCCAGAAATGATAAGAGGCTCTTCATAGATTGTAAATTTCTTGGATGACTTAAAGATTGTTCGTATAAACGATGTGTGGTTTGATCCAATTTCTTGATTAGCAGATGCATTAGTATTGGATCCCAATCGGCAGTGGAAACCTTAAGATTTTTCAAAGCCAGTAAACATTCCTGTGTTGTATCATGGAGCGTTTTAATTGCTATAGCACCTTCGTTCACAATTACTGGTTGCGATAATAATTTGTTGAGTAGAGCTGTGACTAACAATCTGGAGTTCTCATAGCGATCCTTTAACATGTCCCAAGCAGCGGTGTAATTTTCATCTGACAAAGTTAAATGGCGTATTAACCTTTCAGCTTCCCCGGATAAATTTGTTTTAAGATACCACATTTTTTGGCAATTGGCCATTGATTGTTTGTGAACCATTTGGTTAAACAGGTCATAAAACTGACGCCATTTTAAATAGTCTCCATCAAATTTTGGAAGCACTATTTTTGGTAGTTTCATCATGGTGTTATTGTTGATTGTTGTACTAGAAGTTGTCAATTTATCCCGTTTGTCAGATAGATAAACTAGTTGATCTTGTACCTCTTCTTCTAATTGCACGTATTCATCAACATTGTAACCCATTTGAATTGGATTTTCGGCTAATTCCCAGATATGCTGGTTTATATTTTCGATCTGCAACCAATGTTGATTTAACCTGCTTATTTTCAGGTCATAATAATTTTTATTCTGTTGATCCTCATCCATTTTCATTCCTGCAATGAGCCGACGAAGTGCCTTGATGACTTCTCCTTGTCGTCTTATTGCTCGAACTATTTGCTGTTGTAGGTTTGATTGAATCTCTGTAGTTCTACAACGCTCTTCATGAGCACTGGTGTCATCAGACTTTTGTGGTTTTGGATCTGTGGCATCTTGGTTATGGGCGTTGTCACTTGTACTAGCTATGACCTCTTTAGTGGTGGCCTTGTCAAATAATTTAATTTGACTGGTGAAATGGTTTTTATACTTGTTGAAGATGGTTAAGATGGCGTTATAGTAATCATTCGTGAAGTAAGCATGATCTCTGGGTACATTCTGTAATGCTCGTATCTTGGTGTCTGTTGCATCAAACACGGACCAATGTTCTTCGAGGCGCCTAAGTCGTTCCTCATAATATGCTAAGGTTTTTCTGTCGGCCGGATCTTTCTTATAATTCGAGATTACTGATTCAATCTCATCTCCGTTCAGATCTTGTTCCTTGAACAGGGTTTCCATAATTTTGATGAGTTATGGAATTTTTCGTGTTAATGAGATTTTCACTCAATCTAACTTGTAATTTCACTTTGTGATTGGAAGTCAAATGAAATCTTGCTTCAAAGGCGATGATAAGTTTTCCTTCTGGTGGAAATGCCTCACTTTCAACTAAAATGAATGTATGTATGTGACTCAAGTGATGCACTTGAATCACGTCGGGGTCACCAATGTTAAAGTTAAAGCTCCTTTGCCTTAACTGAGATGTATAGGCCTAGATGCACAATCTAGACCGCTGTAGAATTGAATATCGATGCTTGTATCGATACTCAAAATACTGGAGAATGGTTGAAATGCTGACCGTTCTGACTTGGCTTAATAAAAACGCACTGATTGTCGATTATAACAAAACTGGTCTATTATTTATTTCATTCAATATATTTATAATAAAATTGAACATGCGTAATCAATATTAACAATCAATACACAAATTGACCTGTAAGAAATAGGGTTCATCGACTTGAGCGATTAATAATTCACCGCAGTAAGAATGCTGACCCAGTAGTAATTCCTCTGGCGTAAATATTGTAAAAACTGCATGTAAAGCGAAAAAATGGAAATTAGCATTGCTCACGGTGGCGAATTATGATCGCTGGTTCAATAAACTTAAGAATAATAACCCTTTAAAATGCTTACGCTAGACTAAATGAAATTCTTGTTTTATCATGATTAAACTGAATGTGAATATAATTTCTAACTTAATAATTAAGATCTGGGTCATAACACCTATCACAGGATGGTAAGTAATTTTGGAATACATATTTATTTTAGTGTTTAATTGTTTAAAAAAGGCACGCAATGCTTAGCAGTACGGTTATTATGATGCTTTTATATTTTTTGTTGCGCCGATTACTCCTATAGATGAAAAAGCACACGATTTCTACATTTGAAAGTGTTATTGCTTCTAAGAAATTGGTCAGCGAACATAAATTGTTTTTTTACTTATTTGATTTTCCGACTTAAAATTGATGGTAGGACTAGTTGGCTCGCAACAGAAGCATACAAACTGACTTAACGAGTTTGGATTTAGGGTTCTTCCAGTAGAACACTCTAGAACCCCCTAGAACATCAACGTATAGCCACCTGTTGATTTTTCATAGCGACACTGATTCAAAGCTGTTAAAAATGTTTACGTTCGTAGGGAAGCATTACATTTTTTTTAGAAAAATGGTTGTACATTGTTTTTATTCATAAAGATAAATTAAATACCCGACGACAGTCCAAACGATTTGATGGATTGATTCTGGTGGTTCACTCTTTAGGACAAGGGCACAAGCCATTGATTTATAACAATGGACTGAGCGATTTGCTATTTCATGTGGCACAAAAGATATTGTCTTTCTGTATATCAGAGTTTGCGCACCCTTTGAAATGTTACTACATAAAAATATGTAGAATTCATCCAATTACATGAAATTTTACACCCGATTATCGAATTAAATTAAAAAATATCTTTATTGTGTTCAAGGGATATTTGTATCGCTTATAAGCACTCTTATAAGAAACTAAACTCATTCCGACTTTAATTTTCAAAAGGTTATTTTTACCTGAATCCTGCGTATGGGCAAAAGAGACGGAGCATGGTAAATACTATCTTTCCCTTATTCTTTCTGTGGTGATTGTACCTGCAGCCAACATAAAAACATCAAATGGCATAAGAAAAGGTTCAGTAAGCGATATTTTGTGTTGGTAGCTCCAACTCTGCCATATCGCAAAAGAGAAAGCTATAAAACTTGTGCCATACCTTCGTATAGGAAAATGATAATACGCTCAGTCCATTGTTAAGTCAGTAGCACAAACATTCAGTTTTCTTAGAAAGATTTGACATTTTTTCTTTAGATTTTTTATGTACTACTGGTGGCCGATCATGGTTCCAAAGAGTTATATTGAATTAGGTGCCTTGGCTGGTCTTAGTCGCAAAAGATATTTATAAGCATTGGAATTATTCATTCTGTTCTTAGAAATTTACTTAAACATTTTTCTTTCGAATTTTTATACATTATTGGTGGCTGAAAACCTTAGAATATATAGCAAAGAGTAATGGGTGAATCGTGTATAATTCGTGTACATGTGCGTAATTTTTTAAGAGCAGGACATTATACATAGAAGTAAGTGAGATGCCGAGAGGAACTATTGTCAAAATTAGGGTATGATTGTCTAATGTGCTTTTATATTGTGAACATATTTACTCATTTTAAAATACTTTTGTGAAATTTAATAAAAGTGCCTAATCAGTTTTTTTTTTCAAAACTATTTATCTTTGAAATAAACTTTTGTGCAAAGTTTTATAGTGTCACTAGTGCCTGTTAAAACCTTCTTAACAATATTAGGAAAACAGAAACGAAGTGTTCGGTCAGTGCATGCAAATATAATTCGGATTATAAGCGTTTCAGGTAAGTGCTTTTTTTAATTATATTTTTGTTAATAGAAGCAAAGATTTATATAAATTAAATGTGTGAATTATTTCAAAATGAAGTCGAAAAAGAGCATTTTTTACCACAGATGCTCCGCACAAAACCTTTGTTTACTTTTTGCAAATTGACAGGTTGTTTAGAATAGGAACGGGGTGTAAACACATATAAAATATGGACTACCAACACAACCAGAATTCATTACGCGAAATCTGGCTTATCACCACTCCTATTTGCTATATATTCTAAGCTGAAAATCATCAGTTGGATTGATTCGAGTACCGCTAAAATTAATTCTACAATTTTTCCTCAGAATTTTTATGGCAGGACTATACAAATAAAATCCATTTGCTTTCATTTCAGGTAGTCAGCTTATACAGGGTGGGCCAAAAGTCACCATGGGGTTTAAAAATAACTAACTTTCTCGTTTGTACATTGCTCCACACCCTGTTAACCGTTTCTGTTCATTCCTTTTTTACATGATAGCCAAATGTCTGTTCTTCATAGGTAAGCATGTTTCCCCACCCCACCTTACCCCTCCTTTTTTTCATCCTACCATATGTTACCAATTTAATTTTTAAACCCCATGGTGACTTTTGGCCCACCCTGTAGTTAGTTGCTGTGCTTACACTATCGTATTAATTCAAGTACTATATATAGAGTTGATTAATTTAACTTCACGTTCACTTTTAATTTGTAGGAGAAAGATAAACTTGCTATATTAGTTAGCGACGGAGATAGAAGTAGCGAAAGTGTAAATCGGAAGACTGATAGGACCATTGACAACTTTTTTCATAAGAAGGCAAGATCAGTTAAGTTCCAATCAGAAGAAATAGTCAGTAACATATCATGCACCCCCAATTCCTTACTCTCAGTCAATTACTTCACCCGTGACAAATCTCTTGCGTCAGCTACAATCTCTGAACGAGAAGGCGTATCTGATTAAGGGTCCTTAATGTCCACCCAGAGATTGATGTGGATAATATTATAGAGGTTTTCCAAATCAAACCGAAAATTAGATTTTGTGATTTAACGTAAATATGATTTTAAAAAAAATTTTAAAAGCGACTTCTTCCGACTGTTTCCTCCCCCTCGAACATTTTAGTTGTGCCCCGCCATAGGCTGCAGGTCTTGATACGCGCCTGTACAGGTATATTATAACGAGCCAGATACAGCACTGCACACTGATGCATCTAAATATGGATTAGGGGAATTTTAATATAAAATCAGCCAGGCGGATGTAAAAAGCCTGTATCTTATTATAGTAGAACCACCAGTAAATAGGAGATTTTACTCAGGTGTATTCAGCATAATTTAGAACCATGTAGGGGAATTTAAAACAAAACAGCTGTAAACTGGAACTTGTACTTTCAGTCTTGAATGCAATATTTTATATTATTCGGCTTGACCCAAACGATTTCTTAGTTTACTATACTATAGTATAAATTATTGATACTGTTTGAGCCGTGAAGGATTCCTACACAGTTCCGATTTGGTTGGTTTAAGAAGGCTTCCTAATTAAACCCAGAACAACAGAACAACGCTTTCATTTAATAAAAACTTTATTCTAAAATTCTATTTACAAAGCTCGATATTTATATACAAATTTTAATATGGCAAATATGCAGAATCAACAAATTCAATTTAACAAATTTAATTGACAACAAATTTCATGCGTGAAATTCGATCTCACGAAATTGTTATTTGTCTGCAGGTATTGCTGATGCAGCAAAGGTGCATGAAATTTACCTAATTAAATTGAATTTGTGCTGCATTTTTTTTCCTTCAATAAAGTTATTGACTTCTGAATTTGCTGATTGTTTTTTAATGTTTAATGCTGAACCAGATACCAAATACTTCCTTTGATATAATTCTGTAATGAAATCGAGAAACCAATTACATTTATGATAATTGACAGGTCAACAGCTGTTTAATATGGCAGCTTACCACTACTGACATATTACCTGTATTTATATGGATCGTTTTGACGACGTGGCTTTACCATGCATTGTAGTTTAGGCATTATGAACTACAGACATTTTCGAAAATATTTTATAGGTATTGGCTTCAAAACTATAACTGATTGGTAACATTGCATCGCGAATAGGCCGTTGGTGGCTTACAACATTAGAATTGGATTTCATAGTTGAATGTCGTCCTGTTAATAAAATGTGTCATGTTGATGCATTAAACCGGAATCCAGTACAAACTTTAGACAATAGTAACGTGTTCACTATTGTTATCACAACTGATAACTCGGTATTGACCCCCAGCTGAAGGATGATAAATGCAGCCAGTGTTGACTGAAATTTTAGCGAAGAAACCTGCAACAAAGAAGAGCAAATGATACACAAGGAGTTCGTCTTAAAAAACAACAGAGCATATAAACTAAGAAGGGAAAGAAAACGTTGGGTGATACCAAAGAGTTCAAGGAGGGAAGTAGTGATGGGTTATCATTATAATGTGGGTCATTTTTCGGTTGAGAAAACATGGAATACATAAGATGAAAGTACTGGTTCGCATCCATGAGGAAGTATGAAAAGAAATACATACTCTGCTGTCTACCTTGTTTATATAATGAAGTTCCGGCAGGCAAACACATGAGCACTTACATGTTATTGAAAAATTAGCCATACTATTTGATACCCTACATATAGACCCTTAGGATCGTTTATGAAAAGTTCACACAGAAATACACATCTGCTTACGATTATAGGTGATTTTACGAAATTTATATTTCTAAAATCAGTTCCGGGCACGAAAGTCGAGCCATTAAACTGTTTAATGATGTTATTGGGACATTCGGCGTTCCGCGTCAAATTGTTTGTGACAGAGGTAGTTGCTTCACTAGTGGAAAGTTCACTGAATCTTGTACAAGATTGTGTATAAAGAAGATACTCAATGCCACAGCTATACCACATGCTAACGACCAGGCTGAGAGATGTAATCGAACGATTTGATCTTCAATCTCATCATCTAACGAAGATGAAAAAAAGTGGGACCAAACTATTCCGAATATTTAGTGAGGGTTGAATGCTACAGTAAATAAAACCACGCGAAAGTCCGCTTATGTACTTCTTTTAGGTTATACTCCACATAGTAACGATTCGCTTATAGCTAACGAAGTTTGCAAAGATCAAGTTAGGATATTGTGTAAAAGCAGAGAAGAAGCTTCCTTATCGATAACGAAAGGTTATGCTTCATAGGAGAAGTATTTCGATGGTAAACGTACCAAAGCTTCAACATAGGATGTTGGCCAATATGTCGTTGGCAAAAGATCAAAGAGATCAAATAATGGAGAGAGTAAGAAATTGTTACCGAAATAGGGTGGACCATATGTGATCAAAAGGATCGTCGACTATGACCGTTACGTAATCGAGGACTTGCCAGGAGCGAGACGTTGTTGAAGAAAATACACAGGGATATGTTCCAGTTATAAAGTAAAATTATATAACACTCTTTCTGATACGGACGACAGCGCGACAGATATTACAAGAGACTAAAACAAACGAACAAAAAAAAAAAAAACAAAAAAATGTATACCTATATATGTGTTAATAAGAACTTTACTTTTATTATTTTATTTAATTAGGTGCCACGGTCATGTGGCAACCGGAGCGTGGCCGAGCTGTAAGTGAAGAAAATCATAAATTCTCAGGTCTCAGAACCACTATAAACACCCGAAACGAAATCCCAAGAAGAGCTGGGAAGGAATGTCGCTACTGGCAATTATAGAGGTATATACGTCTCGATATACCCGCGATATATTTACCCGAGAATCGAGTAGCCTTGAGAAGAAATCGAGGAGCCTTGAGAAAAATAAAAAAATAAAATGAAGAGTTATGTAAAATTGAGAAAATGCTGTAAAAGTGTTGTGTACTGAATTGTAAATATTATTTTCAGAATAAGTTATATTTTATATCATTCCGACCAACTGGACAGCCTAATTTTATAAGTAAAAAGCTTTTTAATGTTGTAGAACGAACTCCAAATTCGTACAATTACTGTCCATTTAATCCCCATTCCTATGAGCCATGATGATTTTTGATGATAATTATTACTACACCAATGAAACCGGTAATCCTGAAGACAGTAATATCGAAATCGAAATAAATAAGGCTACCCCCGATAATGAAGTTGATGATGTAATTTTTACATCCAGAAGATCTCGTAGAAATAAAACCCACAATAAAAACTGCAATATTAACTACTTTCTTACCAACCTTCATTGAATTTAACTAGCCAGGTCAAACCAGATTCCTCGCTTTTAAATTCCATGGATATTTCGAGAGAGTAACGGATAATATACCTAAGGAATGACAAGGTACCATATGCCTTGTATACCTCTATGATATCATCGTATATCGTATACTCCCCCTCTCTACAAGAACATATAGAAAGTTTGAAAAAGGTTTTACAAAGATTGAAAGAAGCTAATCTGAAGGTAAAACTTAATAAATCTGAATTTTTGCACAAAGAGGCTACACATCTAGGCCACATTAGTTGAAATTAAACCCAATCCTGAAAAAATTGCACCTATTAAAAAATTTCCTATACCTAAGACACAAACGGAAATAAAATCATTCCTTGATCTTCTAGGATATTACCGCAAATTCATTAGAGATTTCGTGAAACTCACCCACCAAGCCCCTTACTGAATGCATAAGAAAGGAAAAAACGGTTATACTTACTGACCAGTACATTAAAACCTTCGAAATGTGCAAAGAGCGTCAAACGATCCAATCCTTCAGTATCCCGATTTTTCGAGACCATTTGTGCAGACAACAGACGCCAGCAACTATGTTATCGGTGCTGTACTGTCTCAAGGGTCTATAGGAAGTGACAAACCTATATGCTATGCAAGCAGAACCCTTACAAACTTAGAAGCCAACCATAGAGAAGGAATTATTGGCCATCATATGGGCCACCAAATACTTCCGACCCTACCATAGTTCACGATAGTTACAGACCATAAACTTTTAACATGGATTATGAATCTAAAAGATCCTAACTCTAAGCTAGTCCGTTGAAGATTACTGTTGCAAGAATATGACTGTGATATAGTCTACAAAAGAGGCTCTCAAAATTTTAACGTCGACTCTCTGAGTCGAATAAAATTCAAAGATCTCATGCCCCGTCATAAAGCAGAGATTTACCTAACGGTAGACGGAACAGGAAGTACTAACAAATCTTTGCAAAGCCTGAATGCACCATCGTTCATTCCCCGGAAGATGGCATTCATATATCCGAGAGCCCCTTAAATGAATTCTCACTATAATTTATCTTAGAAAACTCTAATAGGAAACCCTGGCCCCCTGGCCCGTCCGAATCCACACTGGTGGACGTTTTCAAAAAATATTTTTCACCCAATCGTTTGACTGCTATAAACACTACTGACGACATTTTTGAATTTATACACACCACATACTCTAGATACTTTTCACAATCCAAATTATTCAAATTAATTATATGTACCGAACGATTACCATACCAACAGTAACTACAAAATTATAAGTGAGACTTTAAAATACAATTTTACTTTCCATTTATGAAAAACAAGATAAGTAAAATTATTAATGCTTGTAACACTTGTCAAACGCTTAAATATGACAGAATTCCACCCAAAATTAAATACATTGTATCGGAGGTTCCAAGAAAACCTCTCGACATTCTCCATATAGTTATTTACTCTATAAGTAACCAGCAAATTCTAACAGTTATAGACAAATTCTATAAATTTGCAGCTGCTTATACTTTACTCTCTAGGAATGGCCTTTCAATAATTAAAAACCTTAAACATTTTATGAGCCTACACGGTGTCCCTGAAAAATCGTCTCAAACACCTGTAGTGAAATCACACCATCCATTTTCAAAGACTTTTGTCAACAATACAATATCAACCTTCATATCACTTCAATACAACAAAGTAGTAGTAAGATTACACTCAACATTAACGGAAATTTAGAGGATTATATATAATAAGCACCGAGATTCTTCTACAAAATACACTCCATACGAAGTTTTTTATGGTCGAACCTATAAATTCAATAAATCGCAACACCCGAATACTCACGAATATCTGAATAAACTGCACGAATTCCAAACACAATTCTATCCCATTATAAAAGACCGTTTCGAGCAAAAAGTCTCAATTAATATAGAAAAGAAGGTGCAAATGTCTATATAAAAGAATGTAGACGAAACAAACTAACCCGAAGATTCACTGAACATTAAGTTAAAAAGAATAAACACGTTACTTTTGTTGGAAATAATACAACCGGATTTTCATACACGCAGGCATTTCTACGGACTATTCGTGCACTGTGTGGTGAGCACACTTACACTAATCCGAACTTGACAAGCGTCAGTCTATTAAAAAATTTGACATGCGTCGGTTGTTCTTTGTACTTAATTATAAAAATCATTTCTTGAATTGTTATCGGACTAAACGGGCGTTTCATCAATTTTTTGTTCTAGTTATAAATAACCTGCCATTCCCAATAGGTTATGGGCCCAGGCACAAATAACAAATAAATAAATAAATAAAAGTGTAAGTGAATCGTCATCAATTCTACAACAAGAATCGAGTTGCTCAACAAGAAGAACTTCGATACTTGGAAAATGCAAATGCAGGCATTGCTAACAAAAAACGATCTGTGGCAATATGTAAACGGTAAGGAAATCAAACCAGAACTAGTCGACGGCGACTTAAATCGTGCCAAGGAAATTTCTACGTGGGAGAAAAATGACGACAAAACAAAGTCGGAAATTATTTTATCAATATGTGCTTCTGAATTAAAGCAAGTAAAGGTGTGCATAACTTCGAAGGAAATGTGGAACAAACTCGAAGGAATTTATCTGTCGGAAGGTCCCGCTTGAAAATCGATGCTTCTAGAACAACTCATACAACTACGCATGGAAGAGAACGGTAACAAGTTCTTTGACACTGTCGATAAACTGACAAAGATGCAAGTAGATTTAAATCAAGACTTGTTGTCAGTGATGTTTTTGTATAGTTTACCACGAAGTTATGAAAACTTTCGGTGTGCGATCAAATCACGTGATGAATTAAAAAGTCTAGAAAACTTACGGGTTAAAATAACAGAGGAAAGTGACTTTCGTGGTAGTGAATCTAGTTCTAAAACTCAAAATGTATTGTTTGTTCAGAAACACGGACAAAAACATAACTACCATTACAAAAACAAAGTGCACACAAGTGAATATGGGAAAAGTAACTCTAATAAAAACGAAAAATTTCCGTTCCAGTGTCATCGTTGTCGAAAGTATGGATCCATCGATTGTAAATCTAAAAACGAAAATCAACAATTTGCAAGAAAAACCGAGGATTTAAGTTTAGGTGCGTCGGAAGCCTTCATCGGGGAATCGGAATCTAGGAAGTAGTATCTGGATAGAGGTGCAACAAGTCATATTTGCAAGGAAATAAAACATTTTGGTGAAACACAAAATGGTTGTGGAAAGTTGAACTTGGCAAATCAGGACTCAACTGAAATTAAAGCAAAAGGTGATGCTTCATTTTTCAATATCTACCTAGGGTCAGAAGTCAAAGTTGACTTAAAGGACACACTATATGTTCCCGACTTGAGAACAAACTTAATTTCCGTCGCAAAAATCACAGAAAATGGGTATGACGTTTTGTTTACAAAACGGGTATACATTTTAACGAAACTTTTTCGCTCCTGTTTCCAGATTAAGTTCTATTCGTCTCCTAATTTCCATCGCAACTCAAACGGAAATGAAGATTCATCATCTAGACGTTACAACTGCGTATCTAAATAGCACAATTGAAGAAACATTATTTTTGGAACCTCCGAAATATATTACCAAGGCACTGGCATACCTCGTTGAAATGGAAAAAGTTGATAACGACATTCAACGCAAGGCTATACAGATGTTGAAAAGCTTAAGTTCAGGTAACAACGTACTTCTTCTTAAGAAATCCCTTTTATAACACGCTGAAGGAAACCTTATCTGAGCTGGGCGCTGTTCCCTGTAGCGGAGATCCTTGTATATAACGCATCGGAAAAGGAAACAATGCAACGTTGATTGCAACTTACGTCGACGATATGCTATTACTATCCAAGGATACAGCACAAATGAATTTTATCAAGGAGAAATTGATGTTTGATGCCAAGCCCGTACTTACTCCTCTATGTCCGAATTCGAAGCTTACAAAGCAAACCTGTAATTCCAAGGAAGAAAAATCCATTGTGCCTTATCGTGAATTAATGGGCTCTCTTACGTATCTTGCCGTATCCACCAGGCCTGACATCGCATTCGCTGTTAGTTATTTGAGTCAATTTAACGAGGATCACGATACTACTCATTGGATAGCTGCAAAACGTGTAACAGGATACCTTAGAGGTACTCTCGACCTTGGACTTTCTTTCAAGTGAAGCTCTACTCCGTTAAAATGCTTCGTGGATGCAGACTAGGCAAACTGTCCTGAGGACAGGAAATCATACACTTGGTATGTTCCCATGATCGGGAGTTGCATCATTTCATGGGAAGCCAAAAAGCAGCGAACTGTAGCCCTACCCAGTACCGAGGCCGAATACATGGGACTTACAGAGGCTACTAAAGAGGTCATATATTTAAATAATTTCCTCTCAGAATTGGGTTTCAGTGAATTTGCAGATGCAATTATTTTCAATGACAATCTTGGACCGTTAAAGCTGGCTGAAAATCCATCTTATCATGTAGGTAGCAAACATATAGACGTAAGGCATTATTTTATTCGGCAATCTCTGCGAGAAAAGAAAATTAGAATCGCTCACGTCTACACCGAGGACATGCCTGCTGACGTTCTCACCAAGGCTCTACCGAATCCTAAACATCTTAGGTGCATTGAATTATTGAAACTGAAATCTAAAATTTAGTATTTGAAAGTATCCTCATTTTTGTTTAAAAACATTGCTTGTAAACATATTATGTATGTATGTAAATGTATATTATATTAACTTACCCAGCAAACGTTTGGATGAAAAGTCTTCCGGACGATATGTGGATGATATTGCCAAAATATCTTCCACACGAAATTAAAGCAAATAGTGTGAAATGTTTTCTTCCTTGTTTTCTGATTTTAAATGTGGAAGCAAGAAGATAATAGTTTCGCTTATTTGTCATGTCTATGATACACGAGTTTATCATTTGGAAGAACGTGTCATTAGACTCCATGACAGTAATTAATTTGTAAGTTCACTAGTGATTTTAACTCCACCAATTTCTATTAAAAAACAAAATTAATTAAATAAATATATACCTACTTTAAAGAAATATTTTCTTAATTCCTTCCTACAAATTCCAAAGGATTTATTTCGACGATAAGAAAGCGAATCATCTTGAAGAAACGAATACGTTTCTTATTAATGATATGAAAATAACTCGCCAGGAAAAGATGTTGGCAAATTACTTTAACGTATCGCGTAGAAGATACGCATTCATTTCTTCAAGATGTTTTGCCTTCGGGGTAACAGTTTCTCCCGTTAAAAGTTAAGAATGCAATACGAATATGATTATCATCCGCGAGATATTTTATCGTCCAGGTAATAAGAAAGTGAATCTTCTGCGTTTCGCCATGTTTGCTGGGTAATAGTCCTTAAATTGAGGGGAAGTGTTGGAAATAATACAACCGTATTTCCATATACGCAGACAATTCTACGGACTATTCGTGCACTGTGTGGTGAGCACACTTATACTGATCCGAACTTGACAAGCGTCAGTCTATTAGAGAATTTCACACGCGTCTATTGTACTTTGTACTTATTTATAAAAATCTTCTCAATAAAGCTCTTGAATTGTTATCGGACTAAACGTGCATTTCATCTATTTTTTGCTCTAGTTATAAATAACCTGCCATTCCCAACAGCTTTAATAACTACGAAAACTAAAAAAAACCCTAAATCTAAAATAAAAAATAAACGAACTGCTCAGACTGACAATACTAGTGACGAAACCAACGACAATGACGAGAGGATAGAAAATATAGATACAAGACCTAACGAATAGCGAAGGACTGCTCGCTATGCACCTAGGGACAGCAAAAACTATACAAAGAAACAACAACCTATTCCTCATAGTGAAGTTAGATCAGCATCAACAAAACATTGACCAAATAACAAGTATCTACATTCACGGACTTCAAGCAATTACATCTAACCGAAATAACCGACACCCTGAATATTGCTAAGTTAAAACTAAAAGGTATAAACTACAAACTAGAGACCTAAATGCGAATTAGGTATAGTAATCAAAAGCATATCCGGGAATATGGATGCTAATAACTCAGCCATGCTAAACAAGTAAATCTAGACCATTCTGACAAATGCAAACATCATAGCTAGCAGATTTAATCCCAAAAACAGCGTAAATAAACAAATGAATGAACGATTCAATAATATAACAAAACACGACACAAAGAACCAACAACTAGTTATCGCAGATTACCTACCTAAAACGCATCCAAAGTAAATTTAAAAACCTTATTAAATCCGAAGACTTTTTCATTAAATATTTTCAATTTTTGAACCAAGTCAATTATAATATAGATTTACTTAATGATCACATAAGCAGCATTTCAGAGGCTGTCATTTTAGCAAAATTAAACATTATATCCAAACAGATAATAAGCCGTGATGAGCTTTTACATATACACACTCTATTCAAAAACCAAATTGTAATAATAAATACAGATGAACACATATACGAACTGCTAGGTCTTCAAGCAACAATAATACGAATATTATATTTAACATAAAAGTACCTAAAATTTCACGATAAACCTACTCTCTATTGCATGTAATACCCTTACCAATTGATAGCAAAACAATCCAATATTTAGATGAAGATACCCGCTCATAGAAGGAGTGTATTGCTGGAAGGAGTCAGCCTACAGAGAGAAAACTAGTGATTCACAGTGTATAGAAAACCTAGTCAACAGCAAACCAAATCAGTGTGAACTCCACAAAAAAGAAAAAAGGATAGAATCTTCCAACCAGAACCTAATTGTACTTTTAATTAACATTCCCGAGACAACAATTTCCACAACTTGCGGACCTGAAAAACAGAAATTTAAAGGAACAGCACTAATTTATTTCAACAAGTGCGAATTTCAAATCAGCGACATCATATACAGTGCAGCCGACAATACCTTTTAGGACGAAATAAAAATCTACCATTTTTAAAGAAATCAATATTATAATAGTTACCGAAAAATAGACCTGAAAAAACTAAACAACTATTTGCTGAAAGAGAAATCATGGAACTCATGGAACCTTATGTCCATCTGTAAGTCCTCTATAAAACAACCAGCTTCTATACTTTCAGCCCTATCATCATAGGAATTAGCATAATCTGTTTGGTATATGGGAAAATAAATAAAAAAAAATAAAAATACACTAGCATCAGACCTGCACCAATCATCCCTACAAACGCTCCGGCCAACGAACCTGCAAAAATCTAGTTCCTTTGGCCGTCGCTCAACTCAAAAGGGGGAGGAGTTACATATTCAGCCTAGACCATCATAACATACATATATTATAATTGTCATTACTCTAGCTATTTTCCATTTATTTCTTGATAAATTTCATTATTCGGCAAGCAAATGCTAAAGCATTGTTTTATGTTATATTTCCTTTTTTTTCAGTCAAATACATATTCTTAAAGATTGTTCCATTTCCAACAGATGTCGCGTGAGTCACTTTGTAGCGCGAAACAATATTAATTATAACTCGCGATAAGGAATGCGTGCCACACAAATATATTGCATGTATCTGCGTTCTTTATTTTAATGAAACACACGACTATACAAAATCCATTTTAATTAATAATTTCAAGTTGAAAATTAACAAATATACAAACGCGTATTTAAAAAAAGGGGAAAAGTAACAAATTAAATTACAACGCGCGGATGGCGTTACTTTATTGCTTAACGCTAAACGAGTCTCAACGTCATCACTCTAATAGATTACCGAAAAAACTGAACTTAATTCCAAATAAACTGGAATTCTTGCTATCGAGCAAATTATGTAGCGGCTGCTTTGTGAACGCTGAAGAGCTGTCGTTCCTACATTCGGCCGTCCTGAAAATCGTCCGCCTCGGACGTTGCTTCACAATTAGATTTGCATTTGCTTGATTCTGGATTGTCCACCCAAGTTTGCATGAATTTTGCTGCTGATGACGTAACATTCGGCCCCTCGTGTAAGCCAACTTTCCTCAGTTCGTAGCGATCGTATGCTTACTCCCCTAACACGACCGGCTATCTTGCCACACGAGAACTAAGCTGTGATCTTTTCATGGTGTATTGAAATGCTTGGCAGTCGGTGAAGATTTTAAATTTTAATCCAAGAAGATACGGTCTTAGTTTTTGCAAAGTCTTTATAATGGCCAGGACCTCGAGATCGTAACTACAGTAATTCCTTTGAGCACCTTTGGTTTTAAAGCTCCGGAAAAACACCGGATTGAAATTGTTGTCTTCATGCTTTTGGAGTAACACAGCGCCGTAGCCCTCCTTGCTCGCATCAGTATGGAATTCTGTTTTGGGGTTGAATAGCTTTAGAACTGGATCTTTGCATAGTAAGTCTTTTAAAATAGTGAATGCCTCACACTGGCATTTGCTGAAAACAAACCTTTCACATTTCTTCGTCAAATCGGTTAGAGGTTTTGATATGATAGCATATCGTGCGATGAATTTCCGGAAGAATCCAGTTAAGCCTAAAAAGGAAATGACTCCTTTGACATCTTTAGGAACTGGGAAATCCATGACAGCTTCGACTTTGTAGGGCGATGGCTTTATACTTCCGTTTCCTATTAAATGACCCATAAATTCTACATTTTTCCCAATTAATTATCATTGCGTTTTTGCTCGCAACATCGAGATAAATTTTAATTCTTTCTAGATTTTCGACTTCACTGCAAGCTGGTATTATAAGATTGTGAATTTAAGTCCAGGCGATTCTACGTTGAATCAGGTCGTGAAATGCAGAGTATACAAAACGTTGAAAATGGATGGCGTGTTACACAACCCAAAGGGTACTGTCAAGAATTCATACTGCCCATCTGGTACAACAAATGAAGTGTATTCGCTGCTTCCCTGCTCTATATCAATATGGAAAAACCCATTCTTTAAATCAAGTGTCGAGAATTCCTTTGCATCATACAGGTTCTCTATTATATTTTCAATCACTAGCAGCGGGTATCTGTCACCTATGGTCCTACTATTTAATTTTCTATAGTCCACGCATAGTCGAAAGCTGTTTGCCTTCTTTTTTGCCAATACGACGGAGCTAGCATTATCCGATTTACTTGGTTGGATTATCCCCTCTTGTATCCGTTCGCTTATCTGCGCATTTATAAAATCCTTTTCTTTGGGCACTAATCTTCGTGGCTTCTGGTATATGGGGATTTCGTCCTGTAAGAAAATTTTTATTTGCATAGATGACCACTCAGTTCTAGTGGGTTTGTAATTTTGAATCATTTCTATTATCTTTGACCGCAATTTATCATCTTTAATATCTTGAACGCATTGTAAAACTTCGTCTTCATAAGTCTTTACTAATTTTATTCGTAGAAAACTACTTTCTTCATTTTCGGATAATGTTTTGATGATCCTAAAGTGACCATTTTCAACTATCAGGGTCGCGTACTTCAGGAATCCAGTCATCGGGAACTACCTATATCAACAATGTCAAAATCAATATCCATTTTTACTGAAGTGGAATCTAAGCTTCTTTCGAAACTTTCTCCAAATTCAGTGAGTATTACGCCAGGACCTTGGAATTTGCAATTTTTTGTTTTGGTTTATCAACAAAAGCAAGATAATCTTTTCCTCCCAAGCAAGCCTTTATCACTGGATCTGGCGATAAAATTCGATTGACTTTGGATATGCTTGGACTTTTCATTTTTCTCCCTGAGTAGCTTGATGCTATACGGCCAAATTCGCCACATTTTAAACAGCGCGCCCCTTTCGCCCTGTTGGGGCAATCTACCGTGTGATAATACTCCACAGTTTAAGCAACTCATTGCTATCTGTTTTTCCCCTTTTCACTGGAGAAATCTCTAACGCCGTTTACCTGAACGCATTGGCGTAGCCAGCGTTTTGTTGTGGGGTGGGCAGTATGGGGCAGACTGACACAATATTGAAGAAGAATATTCTTCAAGCAAGTATTGTTTTTCAAAAATGTGTATAACTTTCTAAAATGTTAATCAGTGTTAAAACCAAGTTTGCTTACATGAAGCAAACTATTTCATTGATTACCGTTGTTTTTTTCAACCAATGTATGCTTAAATTAAACAACAATAAGAATATTTCCTAAAAACAAGAATAAAATAAGAATAATTTACTAACATATAATTATATGGTTTTCTAAAAAAAAGTTATTTCAAATTCATGGTTCTAAAAAATTGTGAATGTATCCCAATAATACCCCTGAAATTAGAAAATTTGATTTTTGAAGTAGTTTTTCGCATATAATTCTAAAACGGTTCGTCGGACAGTAAAAATTATTGTAACCAATTTCAAAGGATTTCAGTACAACAAAAACATCTTGGACTGATCGTCTTCATAGTACCTGTATATAAAAATCCTAAATTTTTATATGGCAACATCAAGAAGGGGTTGCGGGATTTATCCTATTTTTGAAATTATACTCATCATTTTTATGAAAATGCCGTGTACAAAATTTCATCTCTCTATGTCGACTCGTTCTCAAGCGGTGTCTAAATATATACTGGAAAACCAAAGTTTTGTATGGCAAGGCAATTCAACGAAGGAGTTGCCTGATCTATTCCATTTCCGAACTTAAATTTCCTTTTTTCTCGAAAAGCTCGTGTGCAAAATTTCAGCTTTCTAAGTAAATCCATTCTGGAGCTATCGTGAGGACGGACAGACATGCAAAAATTAAAATAATTCATATTATGCTTGGGTGTCCAATCCATTTAGCTATACCTTCATTATTTCTATGTGTTACAAACGGAATGACAAACTCAGTTTACCAAATAGATTTCATTTAGGGTATAATATTCAGTAAACAGTCCAGAATAAAGCGATGCGAAGTAGACTGTTGTGGTGTGCAAGATATTCGTCTGTTAAGTGGTTGTTAGATACGCTTAAGTGGATGAAGATACAGCGACGAATTGATTTAAATGTACTTTTATTCATTTTTAAAATAAAGAAGAAATATTACTAGAGGTACATATTTACATATTCATTTTCTTTATATAAATGACGTACAAAAAAAAAAAACTTTAAACAAATTTAAATTATTCTTGCAGAATCTATCGCTGTTCAAACATATTCAACAATTCTTCAATAAATTAATAGTGCTAACTTCAAAGTTCAATTTCTTAAATTCATAAAAAATTCGCAAATAATTAATATTCGATTCGATTAATGAAACATATCCATTGCCAGTTACCACCCCATTAAAACTAGTGGGGCTTCTTTCTAGGTTGCCGATCTGCTGAATCAGCTCTTTATCTTCGATTTGCAAGGAATGGTATTATTTTCTTGATATTCGGCATTCTACGGCTATTATTCTTGGATCTCACAATTGAAAATACATGCACGTAGCACTCTGTCGGTTCCATTTATTTTCCATTTCTAAATTTTCAAGCATAACTGCATTAAAATCTAATTCGGCACTGAAATCTTCTTGCACTTCAGCAGAGCTTGCTACTCGTCCTCCAACTCCAATAGGGTAAACAGGGCCTCCAATTTTTGCTAATAATTATAATATCTAAAACTCTCATAAGATATATAAGTTTAAGTAGGGTAAAATCACCAATTTTCGGATAATGTTAAAATGTTCTATAGATAAAGGAGCCACGCTGATTATCTTCAGCTAATCTTAAAATATGTGCATACAATGGATTGACTTCTTTTTTCTTGTGGGATTAAATGGCTTATAAAGATATTCCGTTACATTAAAAATACACTTTTGTGTAATTCTATGTTATTTTTCTACGTACAAATTTGCGGAAAAATTTAAAGATTTTGCAAATTATAGTTACTGTACTATAGAAATAGAATGATTTATATTCAGAAAAAACAGGATCGCATAAAATTCATATATATCCATCCATTAATGAACTTAATACCCTTTTATGGGCCAACCGATGATACAAAGATTAACAAGTTATGGCCTAATTAGCTGTCAATTGGTTGCTTGCCTGCTTTGGCAACAATTGTCACAAATTTGTTCGTCTCAATTTCAATCTAAAAATTTCTATTTGGAAATTTCTTTGCTTTCTTACTAGCACATAATTAATTACTTTTCCCGAAGTGAATTAAACGAAGAAACTAATGGTTAGATAAATATTATAATATATTCAAAACGTATTTCAGTCAATAAAATACGAAAAACTCAAAAAAAAATCGCTGGAAATGACATTGTCACCTCATGACGTAGCAACACAAAAAATTCCTTTCGAATCGGCCATAGCTTGTTATCTCTGTGTCATGGGCCAACCTACACATATTAATCACGATCATTCTGCTAAACTTGTGCCCAGATGCATGTCATCAGAAAAATTTTGATCAACTTACAGTTATTGATATAAATAATAATTGTATCACAAATTCGTAGCATATAATGAGAATTGAATTATTATATTATAATATCGGTTAAGTCTACAATCGAGCTCTGGCAAAATAAAATTTTACACGGTCTCCAAATACATATTTCACATTAAAATTGCTGATAAAATTTTGTCATATCTAAGAGACAGATTTTGCGTAATGGTTGTGTTGGTAGTCCATTTTTACATGTATTTACCCGCCATCCCTATTCTAAGCAAATTGTCAATTTGAAAAAGTAAACGAAGGTTTTGTGCGGAGCATATGTGGTAAAAAATGTTCTTTTTCTACTTTATTTTGAAATAATTCACATAATTAATTTATATAAATCTCTGCTTCTATTAACAAAAAAGATAATTAGATAGTGCAGTTGCTTCAAACAGGATTTCCCTAGTGTATAATCCCATTTATATTTGCAAGCACTGACCAAACACTTCATTTCTGTTTTTTTAATTGATATGAAGATTTTAACAGGCACTAGTGGCACTATAAAACTTTGCACTAAATAAAGTTCAAAGATAAATAGTTTTGAAAAGAATTGATTCGGTACTTGTGTTAAATTTCGCAAAAGAATTTAAAGTTGACTAAATCTGCTCACAAAACACATTTGACAATTCTGCACCCAGCTTTGACAAATCTTTCCTGCAGCATCTCACTTACTCTTATGTATAATCTCCTGCTCTTGACCAATTACGCTCATGTATACTAATTTTACACGATTCAACCATTCCTGTTTGCTCTATATTCTAAGGAGTGAGCTATTACTCACCGCTGTAGCCGGCCCGTTAAGGCCTTTTAATTTCCAGTTTTTATGATGTCGCCTTCTGGTTTGACGAATAAAGACAAAAAATGTGATATCGCAGATTTACATGCAACGAAAAAGAGCGGCAAATTGATTAATTTTCATAAATAAATGATAATGACAAGTGGCGGAATTTTCAGATTTACTCTCATGTATTACCGCGCTTTTGTGAAAGCACTTTTTTCTGAAATATTGAAAGAGGTCACCAAAGTTTGTTCCAAAGTTGTTGCTGTATAATCCTATGTTATTTGAACAGAGCGTGCTTCTGTTTACACGCTTTGCTCTAAAGAAGGTGGGTGTTATCAGTATTGGGAGATCGTGGGAATTCCATATTCTGGCAATTTCTGCCATTAAGATATTGAAAAGTAGTAAATTAATATGTAGTAGCACTGATTACTTAGCGCCTAGTTGCTAATGTACTTTTATAGATATCTCTCCTGTATCAATAAAAATTAATTAGTTTCCGAAAGTTACGTGAACTGAACTATTCCTTTTGGTGTATTTCTTATGCTTTTGGTACCTAGGATAAAAATGGTCGGAATTCGCATAATATAATAGTTTGTGGGAAAAGTCGCCATTAATTCCTATTTTTGAGAGAATATTACCCGCAACATTCTCCCAACGCTGCTGTAACTCATTCTCTGATGGGCTTGGGAAAAATGAGAATTTTATTTGACTGATAGACATTTAAAATCTCCTTTCAGCACATTGGCCAAAACGGCATTTGTCTTCTTCTTAAAAAATTGAGGTAAAGTAGATATACGAAAAAATCATTATTATGAATAATTTGAAGGGATTTTGAAGTTATTCAAAATTTTGCAAATAATTGAATAAAATCAATTATGCTTGTATGTATATCTTACTACATGAAAGAAGAATGAATGAAAGAAAAAATTGCAAATTATTAGTAATAATTGCTTCGTATTTCAGTGGGGGGGGGGGGGGGCACAGAGCCTACGCGGGCTTCTCTTGGGGGGGGGGATTGCCCACCCGTGCCCCTACCCCGCTACGCGCATGCCTGAACCTTTTTGTTTTCTTTGCTTTGCTCGCTCTTAACTTTTTGATATGCTTGAAGTTTTCCTTTTAGTTCATTTAGATCTTTGGCTTCGTATAAAATGGCCTTGTTTGCGGGGTCATCTGCAATACCATCGACGATATAGTAAATTAAATGGTGCATATCAACTTGTCCTCTCTTAGCTATTTTTCTCATTCGATACAAATATTCTAAAAACGACTCATTTCCACCTTTCTTAGTTTTTTCTTACGTGCGATGAAGGTTTTCCGAAGTTGTTGTCCCAAATTCTTTTTGCAAGAATTCCTTTAACTTCGACCATCTACTTAGACCTAGTTCTGACTCTACAGCCAACTTTGCAGCTCCACTTAGCAGCCGACTTGCATAACGGTACTTATGAACCTCATTCCAGGAACAAACAGTTGTGCTGTTTTCATGATCTGCCAACTATTCGTTTAATGATTGACCAGAGTCTGCAGCGAAGCTGTCTAAGGATTCCTCGATATCTTTCAAAAAGGTATTATTAACGACAGACTTGTTTTCTTCCTTATTTTCTGTCATTGTATAATTTTAGTTTTTCGGATCTGCTTTTCCTGGACTCTGCTCAATTGAAATATTTTCGCGGTCCTTTGCAGTATCCTTTTTACTTTCCTGATCAGTGTCACTCGTTGTACCAGCATCGTACTAGTACTATTGGGTCAAGCTGATTAGCTCCATGATAATAAAATTCAAAAGGAATTGTCACCATGTACTGATACGATCTGCTCAAGCTTATACTAATAATATACACGAATAGAACTTCAAATTTAATCGTTGACATGTACTGGTACGGTGTGCTCAAGCTAATAATAAGAATGTATATGAATAAAATTTCAAATTTAATTCTACAGACAGGATAAGTATACAACAGAAAGCAAAATGTCTTTTCCAGTTTCACCACGAGATTCCGCGGCCAAAGCTTGCCTCAGCCTTACTATCAAGTCTGATTATAAGTTATAGCGATAATTAAGCCCCTTTTGCTTCAATAAGTCCTACAATTGCTTTATAGTCAAATTGTCGAAATCAATAACGTCCATGAACGAAAAATAAAAATTTTAGCTAGTTTTTTTTTTTAATATAATACAAATAACTCTGTGCTCGTGCTATGTCATGTAATTGGTTTTGGCCCGTTCGTTCAAAGTGCAGTAATCCCGTAATAAAAAAGAATGCAAAATTTTATGGATTGTAACTGTTCTCAAATGCTCTATATATATATTTTTTTTTCTCGATTTCGCATTTGTTGAATTCCAGAGAACCGCCGCCGGCTACCAATCAAATGAAAATAAAAGTGAAACGCTTACATTACGGGAGACTATGTATGCAATATTCCTTTTACCTAGTGAGTCTCATAGAATTTTTGTTTACGTTGGTCCCTTTTACTAGATACACTTCACTAGTCTACTATACCACCGAAATATCTTACAAATTGTTTTTTATGTCAACTGTATAGACTCACTTTAAACAAGAATTCACATTTTTAAGAGCGACACATTTTTCATTATCAATGCTTTTTTTTCACAACTTTGTTACAACCGTTCTTTTTCGATCGAGCGATCAGTTTAATAACTTCAGTATATATCAGAATAACTTCTGACACCAATTTTTTGGGTTCTTTATTTTAATGAAACACAACGACTATAAAAAATCCATTTTAATTAATAATTTCAGGTTGAAAGTTAACAAATATACAAACGCGTTTTTTAAAAAAAAAGGAAAGTAACAAATTGAATTACAACGCGCGGATGGCTTTACTTTATTGCTTAACGCTGAAGGAGTCTCAACGTCATCACTTTATTAGATTACCGAAAAAACTGAACTTAATTCCAAGTAGACTGGAATTCTTGCTATCGAACAAATTGTGTAGCGGTTATTTTGTGAACGCTGAAGAACTGTCGTTCCTACATGTATATGCGCACAGCGATTGCAAACGAAAAGACGGTGGCTGTTGTTTATGAAAATGTAAACTTACATGTTTTTTAAGTCACCGTCCGGCGAAAAGATTCTCAACAAGAACATAAGTGCCAACGTGGAATATTAGCGGTCCTCATCCCAGTCCAGAAATAGGGATGAGCAAAATTGGTCTTGGTCTTGCAGTCTTGGTCTTGGTCTTGCAGAATATGCAAGACCGGTACCAAGACCAAGATTGTAAACACGCTCACAAGACCAACACTAAGACCATGTGTACGTTAAGACCACGCCCAAGACCACATTATGCAAGACCAAGACTCATTATGCAAGATAAAAATCTGGTAATTTGTGCAATAGCGAAGCATAGTTATGATCGGTACGTACTTTACCGGAATTTGAGAGAAAAACTGGGCAAATAATGTAATAAATACATTGGATTCATTAAATGTTGTTTCTGTTGCTTCCTTTCTCTTTCATTTTCATAGTTCAATCACAAGTCATAGCTCTATTGTATTTTATTTATATAAAGATTAAAAGGACACAAATAACACATCCCGTGTACAGACAAGATTTATTTATACGGGGATAAGGTAGTTTTTAACTATTTATAAATTTATGGCATGATACATCAATTATAGAATTGCGCAAAAAAACGAAATCCTAGATTAAAACTAAAACCAAAAGTTGACTGTGCAGCCCAAAGCTAAAACCTACTACAAGATGACAGACAATACCAAGACTGAATTGTAAGACCAAGAGCTAGATCAAGACGAAGACCAACACCAAGACTTGACTAGGCAAGATCAAGAACAAGACCAATATTATACCAATCTTACCAAGAGCAAAACCAAGACTAAGTTTGCAAGACCAAGACCAACACCAAGACCATTATAGTCTTGGTCTTGGTCTTGTATTTTCACATCACTATCCAGAAATAGAGACGTCCACAGTGCACATTAAGAGAATTTATACTCTGCTCACAAGACCCAAGAAGAAGTCCAGCCAAAGACCATTTATCTGTGGTCCAGTGCTGAAAATGACTTTGAAACAGACAAAGCGCCCCTCCCCCTTCAACGCCCCTGCAGCTCCTTTTAGCACTTTTTTCATTCAAAAAATAACTTGTCAACGATCTCGACGATTGAGGGCTTATTTTAACCAGAAAAGGAACACAAAGCGATGTAAAAAGAAATTTTGCTAAATAAATGTCTAGTTTTTAAAATAGACCAAAAAAACTGCATAGGAAAGGCCACCAGAAATTTGGCCACACACGAAGAGTTTTTGTGGCATATTTTTGAAACTAGCAAGTTTCGGTCAGAAATATTTTTCAGTTATATTCCTCTCATTATTCCGCGTCCAACGAGTGCTCATTCGTCAAAATCGGTGACAAAAAAACTCCTTGCAGCCATTGCAAAGATAATCACCTCATATTTCACTGTCAAACAATTGGAACTCTGACCACCCGACAGTGATAGGAAGTTGTCATAAATACAGTGTTAAATAAATCCACCCAAAATTTCAGTATGGAAACTGAACCACCCTTGGCATGTAGAAATGACGAACGATAAGTTTAAAATTTTCTAACCGCCAATGTGAAAAGAGCTCTCCTCTCTCCAGCTCTGATAAATTTCACCTCATCATCCGGAATCACAATGACATTCCGAGCATTAATAAACTCTGGATCTCAAGTGTCTATTATGACCGAAAAGTCCTTTAAACTATTACAGCTTAAAGCATATCCAACCGCAATAACAATTTTAAAATACCGAGCAACATGCTCATAATCCAAAAAATCACCGATCTACTACCAACATAGACAATCAAAGTTTCAAACACATAAATACCCTCGCGCTTGCAGATACTACCTTCTCAATTCCAGGAGAAATCGATGTTCTTCTCGGAGCAAACATCTATGCCTCCATCATTAAAAGTGGAATTAGAAGAGGATCTAGCAGTATACCTACAGCCAAAACACCAAACTGGTCTGAATTCAGCTCAGAGGAGTACTAGAAATAAAGAGCACGACTACGACTGTGCTATCCACCTAAACTACAACAAACCCTAAGTTGGATAAAAAATTAGAGGGAATTTGGAAACTCTCCACCCGCCAATATGTTCACCAAAACATCAATTCCATACAAGAAAACGCCTACCCCCCGGAAGATATGAGTATGTGTCCACCAGAAATCATAATGCACCTCAAAACCACAGATCTCAGAGAAAAATGTTGAGAAATGCACCAAGCGATGTATTAAAATACTACACTTTAACCACTCGATCCACCATTAATACAAAATGGAAAAATGAAACAAGAGTGTCACCATCTCGTTCAGTTCAGCAACATTTCAGTCTAATAAAATACAAACTGAACAAGATTGCAGAGAAACTAAAACTCTCACCACTCAATGACGCCACTACAGTCAAAAATCCGCATCTCACTCTCTAACACTTGTGCAAGTGAGTACTCCGTCCACAGTGACACAACCCCAATAAAACTAGTCAGACCTCTTTCCTCCTTATCCAATAATAGAACTGAATATAATATTCTCATCCGTCTGATCTCCAAAAATTGTCTTCTCCCCTTCACCAAATCATCTCCTGACAATCATGAATTATCTCCGCCAAAATTTACTACTCTCTGGCAGTCCCAAAATTCACAAACATCCGTTATATTCGAATATAAATAATTTCAGAACCCGTCAAAATTGACTTCGGTTTTGAAAGTTGTTCAGTGCGGTTCAAACTAGTGTTTTTATTTTATCTCGTTGAATATTTTCTATTATGGAAGAATTGTTGGAAATTTTTAACTCTGAGTGTTTAGACTCAGTGGATGTAGGCCTCGCACCTCTTGAGCCAATCAGGCCAGTATCTCTACTGTCACCAACTCTGACAATATTTCGAAAAATACGATCAGCAATTATACGACCACCTCCACACGAAATTCTACCCGTAAAGAAGCGTTTTACGCCTATTGAATCTAGGTCGGTCGCCTCTGACATAAAAAGGCTTCAAAGACTTCACAAGGCAGGCGACAGCCTGAAGTTCAAGCCAAGGCCCAGAGAACACCATCCAGAAGTTCGTGTCCAAACGCAGTCTAGACTACTTGAAGTATCACGCTGTACGCCATTGAGCATACCAGAGTTATATTCACCAATTAACAACAAACCTAGAACTAATCCAAGCCCAAGGGAATGCTGCCCAAAAATTCATGTCCCAACAACGTCACGACCTACAAAGAAAAAACCTGCAACAACAGCAGCACTACCAAGTCTGCCAGAAAACTTGGATTCAATGATGTCCATCAAGGAAACAGGTCCAGTTGGCACAAATAACCCACCTGTAACCACACAGAGCACTACAGGACCCGAACCAGTGATCTGTACAACACATAACACCAACCTATCACCTCAGACGGCAATTATTGATCCACCAAGTCAATTTATGGATTCCCCAGCTACTCTATCAGCACAATTTTTAAAACCCGCCGATTACTCCCCCAAAGCAGTTCCAAGATTTCGCATCTAATATTGGAAAGCCAGCTGACCAAAATTTAGGAATTCCAAATGACCTAATTGGGAAAATTATTGCCACGCCGATTGTAATAAAATTACTCGAAGCTACACAGACACCCTGGGATAAAATTAGGAAAGCAAAAACCTTCATCAAATGGAAAAATTTTATATATTTTTTTTTTGTGCGGGAGGATGTTTAGGCCACACACACATGGTGATGGTCCCTCGTTATAAACTTCATCAAAAATATTCCTCAATCCTTCCCGCGACGAAATATTTTCTCCTCAGAAAAAGGTAAAAGAAGCACATAGAATTGAAATCTAAAATAAATCAAAAGAAAAATACTTATCTGAACCAGGAACATCCTTCCTTTGGTCCAGCGATGTCCAAATACACCAACAAATAGTTTTAACACCTAAAACATAAAATTATTATTATTTATAACAAGATTGTACAAAAATATCATCAACTTACCTCAAAAGTATACATCCCTCTTGTATATTTACATTTCGTAATGTCGCATAGTGACAAATCAAATCAAATGTTATCGCCGCAATCAGTTTAAGCAAATGCAACAACCGTCGCTAGGGTAACATCGAGAGGCGAGAACTCATAACTGGATACGGCGGCTATATAAAGCCGACGAGCCTCAGCAGAAAATCATTCTTGATCCAGAGATCATCTGGTTTAGAGACTAATCTAAATACAAGAATATTCCCAACTTCCAACATAGTAGCTTAATTCTATATTTCAGAGACTAATTTTAAAAAACCTATCATTTCCTACACCGAAGCAGAAGAATAATTCTGCCGCAGAGAGTAATCTGCAATATTCCTGCCCCCATTTATTCAGAAGAATAATTCTGCGCAGAGATTAATCTGCAGTTTTCCTGAAGGATAATTCTGCCGCAGATACCAATCTACAACATTTTCATCATCTATATCATTTTAATACACTTGTGCTCTCACGCAATACCAACGAGCATTTTGGTACGCTTGTGTTGTCGTGCACTAGCACCGAGCATTTTACTACCCTTGTGCTGTCACGCACTTGAACTGAGCATTTTGCTACCCTTGTGCTGTCACGCAATAGCATCGAGCATTTTGCCACAATTGTACTGTCACGCAATAGCATCGAGCATTTAGCTACCTTTGTGCGCTCACGCACTATCAGGGGGGGGGGGGGATACATCTTTTCGTGGTGATTCTATAATGACATCCAGCAACATTGTCTACATTCATTGTTAGTTGGTGGTTGCTAAAATTAAACACACTGCCAAAGCATTAAAGATTTCTTAGACGCTTTGTTCTTGGACTTCCTTGGTTATCCCTTTTAGTTGGAGGATACTTTGATTTATATGCACTTCGAACTCTTGTAGTCGACCGACCTTCCATTGTCTCACTAGATTTTCTGATTACATTTACCGTTGAGTCCACTATAGAAGTTCGGTTTTTTATTAATCCCAGTAGATGTTGCTGATTTCCTTCAAGATTGATTATTATTTAATACATTTTCTCGGCATATATCGAATCCAATACTCCAAATAGGGAATTGGCAAGATTTCCAACAATATCTAATGGGGCCCTTTTATGACTTGAACTCGAGTCACGCGTGAGCAACGCATTTGTGTTTTCGAGCTCTGTTACCGTGTCGGAAAATTTGAGAACTGTTCGTGTGCATGCTTGAGTATCGCTTGTTGAATCACAAATCTTTAGATTGTTTATCCCATTCCTTATGTTTTGAAGCTCCTTCCAGTATGAGTCCAAGTTGTATTATATGACCAGTTCCCATTCATTCATTCGTTTTGATAGCAAACTCATCAGACCATGGCAGCCATGTTATTCCTAAAGTCTTTACGTGACAGTCATTATCGTCATGGAGTTCTAGATGCGGTGCATTGTTTTCTGAAGTAATTTTTTCTAATAATGCAGTGTGGCTCCCGCACCACTTACGTAATTTGAATCCTCCAGATTGGAGAATGTGAGTTAGTTGTTCTTGTGTTTCCATGGCTTCACTGAGACTATTGAAACCTGTCAGAACGTCGTCGACGTAAAAATCTTGAATGAGTGTTGAGGCTCCCAGATGGCGTTGTTCTGCCATTTGGCCTGCCAGTCGTTGAAGATATGTCGTTGGCAAGTACGGAGCCGTTCTCACACCGTAAGTAGTCGTAAATAATTGATAGCATTTCAACTGCTAGGATCGATCATCTCTCCAAAGTATTAATTGATATTTCCTGTCATCCCTGTCAAGTATTACTTGTCGATGCATTTTTTATAATTCCGCTGTGAACACATACCGTGGTATATGAAAGCATAGTAATATGCAGAAGAGCTCATCTTGAATAGTGGGCCCAGTATATAAGATGTCGTTCAATGAAATGTTCGATGACGTTTTCATCAATGCATCAAAAATTATCCAAAGCTTTTTGGTGGTACTTTCTGGTTTAGTCACGCAGTGATGTGGAAGGAAGTAGTATGGTCCTGAGATTTCCTTTAAACTGATCTGTTCCATATGCCCAAGATTCTTATATCCGTTAAGGAAGTCAATGTACTATATCTGGGTTTCTAGTCAGTTTTGTTCTAACGAATAAAATCTATAAAGCGCAATGTCTTTCGACTCGCCTAGATTCATTGCTTCATTTGCGAAGGGCAGCCTTACCACAAAGCGACCTGTTTCATCCCTTCTCGCGGTTTGGTTGCAGTGTGATTCTCACTTGATTTCTGATGCCCACAAGGTTGAGTTCGTAGAGTCAACTTCTTCTTGTTTGCAAAATCGTTCAACTTGTTCATTTAGTTTGGCTTCTTCTTCTTCAGAGCAAATACCACACAAGGCATGGGTAGTCGATGCGGTCGACGTTTTTCCACTGACTAGCCAGTCTCATTTCGTGTTTTGCAAGATGGGAAGGGTATTTTCTAGTTTAATCTGTCCAGCTAGGAGTAGCTGAAAAAAGGTGTCTGCTCCTATAAGCAGGTTTATTTTCCCTGTATAATGGAATGCCGGGTCTGCTAACGCAATGTACCGTGCAATGGACCAGTTTGTGATATCCAAAGACTGAGATGGTTGATATGTTGTTATTTCTGGCAGAATATGCACTTCAATTCTGGTTGAGAAGTTGCATGTTCTTGATCGCAGTTCTACATTTATTCGCTTGTGAGCCGAGCCCACTGTGGACATCGACCAATGCCTTGAATTTGCAATGGGTCTAATGTTTCTCTTAGTGGCAGTTTCTTCGCCAGCCACTCTGTGATAAAATTTAGTTGAGAGCCAGAATCTAGTATTACCCTGCACTCCAATTCCAATCCCTCGTTGTTTCATAACTTTACAATCACAGTGCTTAACAAAACATAACTCCTTTGCGCTTTCGTTACTTATACAGCTAAAGTTTTTCGTTTTAGAGAAGATGAGCTGATTACTGAAACGTGTGAGTTGTGTTGACCCGTCGGTTGATATGGCCTGTTTTATTCCTGTGTCTTCTGTAGAACTTCTCCTCTTGTGCTGTATTGATTTTTACGTTCTCTTTCAAGATGTAATAAAGTGTAATGTTTCGATGAACACGTTTTACAACCTCGAAAAGAGAAATTCTGAGCGGAGTGAACCCTCATCATGTAGTCTACACAAAGCTTATGTTTTCTGACCATTTCAAGCCTGCTTGATAGACTCTTGGAAAGGAAGTCCTTGCAAGAATATAATGTGTGACTTTGCTTACAAATGATATACTTGCTCTTCATTGAAGTTGCCATGAATGTGGATGATTTCGATTGAGTCGTAAGTTTTTGGTTATTTCTTACGTTGATTAAAGTTCGGCCTCCAAGAGCTTCTAGGCACTGAAATCGAGTTTCCAGAAATTTCAGGTAGCTGCCATTTGTTTCTAGTTCTCTTGGTGTTTCTAGTGATTGCTCATATAACCCATTTGTAATTTTGTCCAGTTTTTTGATCACTATATTCATTATCAAAAGATCCCATGTTTCTATGGACAATCCTAAATTATGCTCTTAATACCTGCAGCTGATTCAGCTTGAATTGCTGGGGTTGTGACAGCAGTCGACTCAATATCGCCGTAACAAGTAGCCGTTTATTATTATATCGGTTATTCAGGGTACTCCATGCATCGTCGTAGTTCTCATTAGAATTGTTGAATTAACGCCCTTGCTTCTCTGCTAAGATTAGTTTTTAAGTAGAACATATTCTGAGTATTGCTTTTAGTTTGGTTGTGTATAAGCTGGACGTACAAGTCATGGAACTGTGTACACTGCAAATAGTTGCCATCAAATATGGGCTGGGAAATTTTTGGCAATTTAATCAACCCTTCTTGTGGTCTTGAAAGTCCATTCTGCTCGGTTGACTTGTCTTCAAGAATTGATACTTGCTGTTGGATTGTCTTCATTGGCAATTTCCCAAACTTGTTGGTCATTGTCAACCATTTCTCTCTGATATTGTTTGAGTATGTCAATTTTTAGTTTTAAATATTTTCTTAGAAACTGTTGATCCGACCTTGACTCTATAACTTTTATTTGGTGGGTAGTGAGCCGTATTATGGCCTTTTGCTTGCGTGACGTCCACATCCATAGTTTTGCTTTCATATTGTTCCGAGGTTAACGAAGGTTTGCATCCGTTATCATTTTGTTTAACACTATCATCGCTCTCGTTGTCGCTGCTACCTTCCTCATCCTCTAGGTTACCACTGTTCTCATCAGCCTGCTTATTGTCGCTGTTGGATACAGCCCCTGCTGAGCTTGTCGCCCCATGATAACCTTCTGCAGTAGTAGCCGTGGACACGCTCTTTGCTTGCCGTTCCAATAATAAACTCGTTAGATACACCTGTTCTAGCTTCTTGAAGTACTTGTTTTAGAAGTAGTGTGAACTTACAAGCCGCTCCTGGAATGGAGTAAATTTTTTGTGGTTTGATTGAATTACACGCCAGTATCTGTCTGATAACTGTATTCTGTTTGCGATGTAATCTTCAGTTTTACGGTCTGATGAATCCTTGCCGAAATTTATTAGTAGTTTTTTTAGTTTAATAACAACATCATCCTGTTCTTGCAGCATCTGTTGAAACTCTGCATCAGCCATGGTTCGAATTCGGATAAAACTTCTTGAATTTAGCCTTTGTTTTGATCCTCTATGATGTACAGCAATAATAGGCTTCTGTTATCAATTCACATTTGATGCTAATGTCTGTAGCCTTCCTCGCTATGGAAGCAGTGTAGTGTAATTCTCTTAATAGAGAATTACGTCGGGTCACCAAATGTTTTTTGTACCGCGATAATTCAATTAGCTTAATTGCCGCCCGTTTAGAAGAACGTTGGCTAGCTACAATACCTATGCAACTTTTGTGTTACCCTAATACAAACTGTGCAACGATTCGAAGAGAACTGGATAAAATGAATTAACGCTTGCTTCGATAAAAGTAAAACTGTACTGTACTTTATTTTACACAAAATTACGCTTTTATAATTTAAAGATGCTTATTTGATATTTGTATGAAAACTAAAAATCTAAGCAACGCAAAATTTTATTATGTCATAATTTCCCACACTTATCATCACCACAAAGTATTTTTGTCGGATACTAGCTACATTCATTGCCAAACGATTTTGTTACGACAAGAATGTGGGAAATGTCTAGTAAACAAATTTTGCTGTGAGAACTGTGAAATTTTGTAATAATGATGAATAATGCAATTAAACATACATACATGCAGTCAATTTTTTATTTTTATGGAATTTTATTTCTCTTTATTTCTGTTAACTTATAGATATGATTTGAGATATTTTCAACAATAAGAAAGTAATGAAGTTGTTAGAACCGTCGAGCATAATCTATCTTGTCCCGTTGCTCCCGTTACCATAAGATGCTCAGACACGGATATTTGTATCATATTGCTTGGCATATAGTGGTCTTCAGAACGATTTAAAAATTACAATGCACATTGGTTGCGGGAATTCCCGAAGGTTCGTCAATATTACAATATTATATGAAAAATTAGGTACCACTTGGTGCTCCGCATTGCTAGAGTTCAATGACCTGATTGGCTGTGATTTCAATCCGGCATTTTACAGAAAAGGGAAAAATAAGCGTCTACAATTGTTGCGAAAATCTCAATCATATAAGCCAGCATTGAAAAATCCTATCTACAGACCAATCTTTCCACAATATAAATCTGAACTTTGGCAGCATTTATTGCATACGTCATATATAGCGCACCTTTAGAGCCATGCCCATCAAGAGCCTTCTCAATTATCGCCCACTGACTGGGGATGAGAACAAAAAGAAGATAAATGTGTATTCAAATGGTTCAAGGGAGATCAAGTACCCCCATCAGTTATAAAATAACGGATAACAGCGAAAATATTGCTGGTATGGAATTTTTGTCAGTCACTTTCTTTTGGTATGTACATTTCTGGTGGTCTAATTTTGATGATTGTCATATTTGTTTGCAGATAACCACGAATATGTTGAACAAGACGAAGACAGCAATTTAACGATTCATCAGAGAACGATTATGATAGCGATACGACTGACAAGAATTACTTTCTACGAAATTAATAATTCCTAGTTGTTTATATAACTTTCATTTTGTATATAACTTTCATTTTACACTGTATATTACATAAGCTATGTATATATATATATAAGCTATGTATATATATATAAAAAGACAAAAACACATTTTACAAATGTTTTCGTACAATGTTGTTTTACCCATGCTATTCTTCCTGATATTTTAATTATAGTGGCAGTTGAAATTTAACAATGTGATAGTCTAATAATTATGTTTGCGAAAATTATTAGTCAACTAGGCAGGGCGAATTTATGTCAGCTGAACCCCGAAAGATACCAGCATTGCTCGAATAATCATCGCCTTTACTGAATCACCTGACGACTTCTCGACCGGCACATACACAGCTGATTGTTGCTTTCATATTTTAAATTATATTAACAACCACCTAGTTCAATTTCATCCGGCGTAGTATTACTTTATTTTATGTTTTTTTTACAAGTTCATGCGAACAGCTGATCCATAATCCCCCTGCACGATACAGCTGATGGATTTTTTTCAATTCACTATAATGTCAACTGCTTATAAAATAAAGTTTCAGCCGGCGTACTATTACTTTAAAGATATTCTTTTTTACCACTGCATCACAAACCCGTAACGGTGGGTCTGGGTGAGCAGCCGACGGTCGGTTCACTGATTAGTTGTAAAATATCGATATCAAAATCAGCCAATCATTTGCAACAGTAAGAAGGGGTTGCCTAATTTAGGCCATTTTTAAAATTTTATTTACTATAGCTATGAATTCATCATGCACCAAATTTCAGCCCTTTTTATCGACGCGTTCTAAGGCAGTGTCCAAATATAAAGTGAAAAACAAAACTTTTGTATAGGAACCGTACGAAGGAGTTGCCCGATTTGTTCCATTTTCGAACTTAATATTCCTTTTTCTTTAAAAACCCGTGTGCAAGATTTTAGCACCCTATGGCCGGTTTCAGAGCCAAGGCTTAGGCCACTGCGATGGGGTTAAGCCAAGGCTTAAAAAATATTTCCATTTCACAGTCAAGGCTTAAGTGATAACACTGGCTTAAGGCAATCTTAACTTAAGTCCGTCATCTCGAAGGCTTAAGCCTCAGATGTTACTGTCAAATACATAGGAAAGTATTGCTAAATATATATTTTGCCTAAATATTATAATTTCTGTTATTAAAGGAACGTGCATATTTCAAAGTTAACTTTAAAATTTTCCAACCGAAAAATAGTTATCTAGTTAGCAGTTTTGAGTACTGTCTGGCAGCTAGTGTCAACATTCCATTTGACGTTTTAGGAAGAAACCAAACAGTTTATGACAAAAATGAGTTATTTATTCGATGCAGAGGATATAAGCGACGAAGAAATGTATAATATAATATCGCAATGTGAGACCCGTGAAAAAATTATAAGAAGGCGCCCGTAACATTCCGGGAAATGGGATAACGTTGATTTTTATTCTCGGTTCTGACTATAGACATATTCGGCTATAATGGTTTACTTTGTCGAAACATTGTGCAACAATTGTTTTTTGATTTGATATCCTTGCAGATAAAATCCACAACAAACTGGTAAGTCCCGTGACACACTATGATACACACTCGAGCCTAGACAAGGCGCAAAAACCAGTTTTTGTATCGAGTGTGTATCACCCCATGGTACCTGTAGTTTATACACGGTTGATACACGTTCTTGAGGCAGCAAAGAAAATTCATCATTTCCATATGTTCTATACGCACACAAACCGAGTCCACGCATTTATATGTAATAAAACACTCGTGTATCATCCGAATCTAACTCTCTGCTCTAAATTGGGTTATAAACGAATATGTTCTAAAATAGTGCTACGAAAACCAGTTTTTATTACGGTGTATCGCGTGTGTATCATCGTATGTCACCGGACTATATAAAAAGTTGGTCTTCTTTTCGCTTGGTTTTTAATCCACAATGGCAATTTTTCTTTACAACAAGTAAAAAAGCTAGAATTGGTATAAGACCAATTCTTATGATACCCTAGATGAATGACCGTATTAAATTTCGTATGGTCACCGATCTATTCAAGTATTGATTTTGAAGTTGTTTTTCGCATATATTTCTAGAACAGTTTGTCGCACAGCAAAAATGGTAATAACCAATTTTATAGGATTTCGTATTCTGCAGAAGTTCTTAGTAAAATAAAAATGTCTTGGACTGATCGTTTTCAAAGTATACGTAAAAAACCGAAATTTTTATATGGCAACACCAAGAAGGAGTTGCCCGATTTAGTCCATTTTTGACATTTTATTTGCTAATGTAGTAAAAACACATGTGCGACATTTCAGCTCTCTACGTCGACGCGTTCTCAGGCAGTGTCCAAATATATAGCGGAAAACGAAATTTTTATATGGCAACCCCACGAAGGAGTTGCCCGATTTGGCTCATTTTCGAACTTAATTTTACTTTTTTTTTTAAAGTCTGTGTACAAAATTTCAGCTCTGTAAGTATACGCGTTCTCGAGTTATCGTGCGCACAGACGGACCGACGGACTGACGGACGGACGGACATGCAAAAATCGAAATAACTTTTAATATTATGAATGAATGTCCAATCCATTTTGCTCTACCATCATTATTTCGAGGCGTTACAAACGGAATGACAAACTTAGTATACCCCTATGATTTCATCTAGGGTATAAAAATTCACAATTACAGCAGTGCTGACAACTTAAAAATTTTCATCTGCGGCTTAACTAAGCCTCAGCTTACCGAGTACTGTGAAACCGAGTAGGCTTAAGTTCTGGACTTAAGCCACACCTGTGGCTTAGCTAAGCTCTTCCTTAAGCCTGGACTGTGAAACCGGCCATAAGAGAACGTGTTCTCGAGCAAAATTCAAAATGACTTTTAATATTATGCGTTTGGATGTCCAATCAATTTTACTATACCAGCATTATTTCTGTGCGTTACAAATGGAATGTACCTATGATTTCATCATCTAGTGTATAATAAAACTATATTCAAAATATTTGTAATAATATTTTTATTATGACGCCACTACAGTCCTGTCCTGTTCTATATATATCGCACATTATTCACATTTATGTAGGTGTTGTGTTCAATTTTAAAGAGTATATGCTTTATTATGGTTTATGTTCTACAGTTATATTCCTATAAATAATGTACAGACTATTTGATCCTTTATAAATATAATTAACCATCTCTGCTAGGTACAGTATTTATATTTTTATATTATATGCATGTATATAATTTTGTTTGTCTAGTTTTTTTTTCGTTTGTGTTTTCTTTTTTTTTTTTTGAAAAGTAATATGCAAATTTGGTTTTGTTTCCTGTTAAATATGTTTTTCTTTAAAATTTACATTTACTTTACATAATTATTTACAGTGCATAACACAATATATCACTTGTTTAAAATATATATAATTCTAAGATTAATTATTTGTCAATTGATATTTTTCCATTTCGAGGAGATGTTCATAGAGTAGATCATCTGTTGGCGAAAGACCTATCATTACCCAACCAACAATTGCTCCGATGCTGCGTGCAATCGACAGACTGTTCCATACGTTAAGAACTTGATTGTTTATCTAGAGGAAAAAATAATATAGAAAGGTAACCGATGACAAAATCATTGCGAACATACCATTTCTTCCTCAAATATAGTTATATTAGAATTGGTCAAGTAGAGCTTCTCATCCATCGACTCGGCACAGAGGGTTAGAATTATTGTCGCTATGTAAATCTTGGCAATTATTATCCATCGAAAAGGTATTAGTTCTGGAGCACTAGTTATATCTATGTGACAAATATCCATCCTGAAAATAAAATCAATTTTATGTTATTATCAGACTATCGAAGTTGAAAACCATATTAACATAATAAGAGTATACATATAGTTGAATGGGATAAAATTGTGGATACTTAATTATTTTTTTGATTCGTTAATTCCATACGTAAAAAGGTAAAAAACGCTACATCTAATGAATTTTGGCATTTACTCACAAAATTTAGAACCGACAAAATTACAAGTAAAATTTTACCAGTTCATTATGGAATTCACTAAATAAAACATTAGTAGCCTTCCTTTTTATACCCTGTATACCCTGTATACTAATAGGCGCGTTGCAAATGAAAAAGTCATAGTAAACCGGCTGATTTTGATATCGATTATTGATCTAGTACAACTATTCAGTAAACCGACCGTCAACTCCAATACAAAAGTACATTTTTGTAGAGTTTTTCCCCTAAAAGTTACTAATATGTTTGCCGCAGAATACACAAATTGGTTGAATCTTCAACATATTTGGACTTGCGTTCGTCATCAATGTCACATTAAACTCAGGTTCCTCGAATTTTTAGGGAGAAGGGCTTGGGTAGCTCGAAGGTCCACATTATGGCCTCAGCTACTCCAGTATCCCGAAATATGTGTCTAAAAGGAAAAACTTAGCAGCAATGCTCGAATAATTTTACCTTTACTGCATCAGCTGATAGCCCTTCCACCTCTACATATGCAGCTGAATGTTGTGTTCGTATTCTAAATTATGTAAACAATCACCTAGTTTAATTTCATCCGGCGTACTACATACGACTTTATTTTACGTGTTTTAATTTTTTTTTTTTTTGCAACTTACTATGATGTCAACAGTTTATAAAAAAAAAAAGTTTCAGCCGAAAAACAAAATGTTTACCACTTCGGGTGTGACCACATTCACTGCAGGTGCGTCAGCTGATGCTTGATTAACTTATTAGTCATACCAGAAAACAACCAAAACACATCATAAAATGCAACGCTACCTTCCGGACTATAGGTTGGGCATTCAGTTTGAAACGCAGCGAAATAATGATGGTAGAGCAGAATGGATTGGACACACATGCAGCAAATTGAATTATTTTGATTTTCGCGTGTCCGTCTCTCTGTCCGTCCGTCTCTCTGTCCGTCCGTCTCTCCTTCTGTCCTTCCTCAGAATAACTCGAGAAAGCATTTACACATTGCTAGCTTTTCCAACCTCGACCTCAGTATAACTTTAAGCATAACTTTAAGAACCTCAACCTGATGAGCCTTGCAAACTTTTGCAACTCACAATACGAACCTTGACAACTTCTTTATGATAGCAGTTAATTTGGCTATTGGCTTGAAAATTGAAATTTGTAATAATTTACTACAGCAGTAATAACTTTTCACGTTAAATATGTTTCCCAAACTTTTTTTCAACAAATTTCCCGTAAACAATGCTGGCGTCAAACTATTACAAAAATTACCTGCCAAAGGTGACAAAGTTTCAGCAGAATAGAAAGTAGACATACTGGGCCTCACCAACTTTCCAATTGGGAGCTCGATAAGCTTATCTCATATATTCTACAGAACTGTCAAAGCCAGTACTGTGTTTCACGCTTTACGTAGAGTGCTGTAATTATGCGTACAGGCTTTTTAAAGAAAGGAGTAATAAGATAATTAACAAAGAAACACGATATTTAATAGTCTTAAATTCTATTTATTTAACTTTTTTTTTGTTTTGTCGATTTCCAAACGTTTATGCGCGATTATTATTTGCCCGCCGTAATACCGTCCGAACGCTCTAGGAGGATGTCTGATCTGCAAGAGAATAAAAAGTATGGATTTGAGTATAACGACACTCAGTGGGTTTTCCTATGCTAATACATTCAAATTGCTCCGTTCGGTCTTGGATCAAAAGCCGAACAGACGATTGATCCACCATTCATTCACAATAACGGCATAGTTCAACGTTATTGTACAAATAGGACAGATCTTTTACGGGAACGAGTACGGACCAGGTCCCCTAGACAATAGACGCACGAGCCAACGCTATAGTCTAATTAAGATCATGTCCTGTGAGATCGAGTACGGACCAGGAACTTTCAACAATAGTGGCATCAGTCAACGCTATTGTAAAATACGAATGATCGAGTACGGACCAGGATCATTCATCAATAGCGACATACGTCGACACTATTTAAACACATTTGTGATCGAGTACGGACCAGGATCACTGGACAGAGCGGCATAAGCCAACCCAATGTGTCATGCGGGATCGAGTACGGACCAGGATCCGAAGATTAATAATCAAACAATGGGGAGTGCTTTAATTAGCCCGTACGACACTGCGACTAATCAAGAGCACTCCCGTTTCATACTGTTCACACAACTTTTCCTATCTACCTATTATATAAACGTTCACGCATCCATTCACTATTCACAACATCACAATTTTTATCATGTTTATCTATTGCCCACACGTTAGACACACATTAAACACACATTAGATTATCGAACTAATACTACACTAGTTATACTTTACATAATAAATTAAATACCCACTTTTCTATTTCTTAACACTTTTAAATCCGCTAACTAAACTTATTTCTATATTTTCGCTGTCACTTACTGAATTTGAATGTGACGAGATTTGTCTTCTAAATTTCCATATACCTCGGGTTTTGTTTCACCAAGACCCATCGGTTATGGCGCCTTAATTATTATTGCACTCGTCTGTGCTATTTCGGGGCATGCACCTTTTTACCATTTAATTTTGGTTTTCTTCCGAGAAAGGTTTATGGTGCCGAGTTTATTGCGGTCTATCGCCTCACCGTCGCTATCTAACCCTAACCCTCAGCCGTTTTCTTGTAATTTCTACACATTTCGTAAAAATATTCTTGAAATGGAATTAACTACTTACATGTATTTCACAGCAGTAAATACAAATTCAAAAATGGTTCAAATCGGCCAACCACTTCTTGGTGTTGCCACATAAAACTTTCGGTTTTCACTTTATTTAACTTTTATTTTCATCTAGGGCAGATGCAGGACCACATACGGGAAAAAAAATTTTTTTATTTGTAGGTAGTTATATATGTATTTTTGTGAAACTTTCTAGAGCTTTTACTTCTTGATCCCGTTGAGATCCCAAGTTAAAATATCCTCATCCTTAAAGGCCCTTTTACGCATATTTTTAAGATTCTATCTTTCGTAGATAGATTCCGATCCTGTTCAAATGAGCCATATTTCACTGTCCTAACGTAAACAGAAAAATATATATGAATTTTTAAAGAAAACCAGGACAGCATTTCTGCGAAATTTGGAAAATGGAATAATTAGCAAAATACGCACTGTAGACGGAAAATTTTTGTTTTCAAAAACCCTCCATGTATGTAAACTTTCAATAAAATTGGTCATGGTCATGTCACACCTGTTGCCTATTTTAATTTATTCTAGGATTTTTTTAAATGAGTTTAGACATGTGTATAATAAAGTTCGGTCTGCTTGTTTTTAGGGTTCCGTACCCAAAGAGTAACAACGGGAGCCCTATTACTAAGCTTCGCTGTCCGTCCGTCACCAGGTTGTATGTCATTAACCATAATACGTAGGCAGTTGACATTTTCACAGGCTGTGTATTTCTATTGCAAATAATAAAAATAAAATTAAATTAAAAATTAGTCACATATTTTGACATTTCACCTCAAATTAGTCGTACTTTTATATTCACCATATTCATTTTGATTTATCCTTTTCATCAACCACAAAATAAACTAAAATGAATTTGCATGAATTAATGTCAGAATACACGCCTAAAAGTACGACAAATTAGTCAACTGCTCCCGAGGTTGTGACAAAAAGTACATTCTATGGTAAATGCATTTTCTACATCAACTTAAAACAATACAAATGCTTAAAATCGCTGAATATTTTTGGATTTGTTATGTGAAGTGTCAGTTTCAGTTCATTCTACGTAATACAACTGAATAATGAACTGAATAAAAACACGAAAAAATCAGTAGAAAAGTTCATTTCATTTAGGCGTATATTTTGACATTAAAGTACGACAAAAGATCAGAATCACCCTCCAGATCAGATTTTTAATGCTGGCGAGACAGCATTGTCCTGGAAAAACTTCTATATCGGACCTACATTTTAAACATTTTTTGCATATCGGCTTCAAGCTTTAAAGGCTTCTTCGTCAGGAAGTTTGTTAACAAAACCTATGATAATAAATTGCTCTTCAACAACTGGAACTTTCAAAAATATTGAGATACCAGAGTTGCCTATATTTTGGCGACCTAATAAAAAAGCGTGGATGCCTCAAGAATTATTGGTTTTGTTTTATAATTGCTTTATCCCGCAATCGGAAAACTATATAACTTCAAATTTCATAGCTTGGTTAATTGTTGATAACACTATCCAGTTATAGTAAAAACTGAATCAGCCAAAAGGAAAATTATTTTTATTCCACCTAACTGCACTTCATTGATATAGCCGCTGGCTGGATCAAAGAGTTATACGAACTTTCAAAATGTTACAGACGTCAGTTTTCACAAATTTGAAAATGATGAAAGTAAAACACTTCAAGTTTGGAAAGAATTTTCTATTTTATTTTGCATTCGAACTATCTCATTATCGTCAATTTTCACAAATTAGAAAATGATGAAAGTAAAACACTTAAAGTTTTGAAAGAATTTTCTATTTTATGTTTCATTCGAACTATCTCATTAGCTTGTGCTGATATTAAACCACCAACATGAAGATACATATAGAAGAACTCCTCCGGGAAGATAGTTTAAATGAGGAGGAATTGGTGGAATTAATTCATGAGTCTATCACAAATGAATTTATGAAAGGACACACGGATAACAAATCCGTTTTAAACTTCAGTTAAGATGTAAAAATTAGGATGGATTTGGCTAAAGAATTAGAACGACACCTTAACATAAAAAGATCCTTCAACAATGCGCAGTGCAAAATTTAAAAGAGAATTTCAAAATTGCTTGGCTCCATACAAAGAGGTTTTTGTAAAAAGACAAAATAAAGCTACATATGTACTTTTGATAACTAAGAAGAAACTTTGCAAAGTGAGGAGATGATGAATAATAAAACATTTTAAGCGACGACCAATCAAACGATATTTCGAGTTGGGAATATTTCTGGGGGCGCGGTATTTTCAGATATGTAATCAGATTCTCTCTATAATGCGTAGTTGTAAGAAATCCGCTATTGACATTATTCTACATCCGCTTTTTTTTCGATATTTAGAATATTATATTATTCCATTCTCCAAAATTTTTGTCAATGACCTAATTAACTATGGAAATTTAAAGTTTATATGTCTTATTAGAATATATTATGGATATTAAGTATTCAATATTAACTTATTCCATTTCTATGATAATTCAGTTGCATAATTAAATATTTAATGGATATAGGCTATACAAATATAAGGAATTTTTAAAATTAATCTATTCCACCTCCATTGCAATTTATATTATAAATACAAGAAATTGAAACATTTTGAATTAGTGAGTATATAAAAACGCAGTTAAACAGAAGTGTTATTATTTAACCATTGTTAAAGCCATCGACGGAACATCGGGAAAATACTACTCGAACCCCATCACCTCCTCGATCACTACTACCTCCTCGATCCCCATCAGCTCCTCGATCATCATTTTTAAAGACTCAAAAAAATTTTTAAAAAAAACGCGTCTAAAATCGAACAAGATAGTTACGAACAGCATCAACAAGAAAAAAAAGTTTAGCCAAAAATGAAAGGGGCACGTATCATGGTATGAAAAATATAAAACATTGTATTTTATGCGAAAAGTATTCAGTATACCACTGGTAGAGCATCTCTATTTTAATACAAAAGAAAAGTAAACACTTACTGCAACTATAATTCTTAAGATGGTCAAAAATTTGCATATTATGCAATTTAGACAGAGCCACACACGATTTATCCAGTGCACTTTTTAAATAATTAAACAAACTCGTTTACGGATTATCCTGACCTTGTTTGTATTACTTTGTGGAGTGATTTCTACGTACCGCAGAATAAAAATAAAATAAATGCTGTTACCATCAAGATGTTTTGTAATTTTAATAAGAACATTGGAATTATAACTCACAAATACTCGGGGCCTGAAAACTCCTTAATTCAAGAGGTGAACTGTATGCATTTTTTAATTGATCGCTATTTATATGATCTAGAAATATATAGCCCAGTACATTTGATCAAATTTAATACAAGAAGATTAAGCTATAAGCATAACACGAATGAATCCATGTGATTTTAAAGCATTCTCCGCTATGAGCGACAAATTAGACTTTATTAAAATGCCCTTTTCAAAGATTAAAGTCATAATGTACCAAAAAATCTATCCTGTTGAGATTAGCTACGAAACGACTTATAAGGATATTGATTTCAAAACTGTAATCTTACAAATAAAATGTGGTAAGGGATATTTTTAAAACTGTTAATATCTTGAGTTCAAATCCTATCTCAAAATAAAAATCAAAGATGTAAGTGATCTATTACAATATCTACCAAATATTGACAAACAGAATTTTAAAATAATTTTAAAAATATAACTGTTTGTTTTTATAAAATAAAGATCTGTGCCAAATAATATGTATGTCATTATTATTATTATTATGGACCTTTTCAAGAATTAGTTTTTAGCAGAACTTAGATTAGGTGAGACAATCCCTGAGTTGTGTTTTAGTGCTCAAAAACAAACTATTGCTATAACTGAAGTATTAAAAAATATTTTATTTTATTATTCTTTTTACAGTAAGAACTGAAATTTAATTAATAAGTAAAAATTGTACTGAATTTTATGAAAATCCGTAACTCTTTCTTAACCCCCCGTCTACACTGGCCATAAATTATGGTATACAATATGTTATTGCTACCGAATTGCCAGTGTAGACCGTGCAGTCATGGCAATAATCCATAGTATGCAATATATGGTATACCATATTGCCTACCATATATTGCCAAGAAAATTGCATGCAATAAATTTGACGTTTATCATCAAAATGGCTGAAATGATGCTAACGCGTGGAGAATTAATTAAATTAATTAATTTTTACGAACTAAAGGAGTGCTTGTAGAACTATAAAGGTGCATATTCGTTTTCTTAATCTTTTCATCCCTTCTAACTCGGCGAGCACCAAATTGTTTTATGCAATCAAATCTTTTGATCACAGTCTTTTTCGGTTTTGATAACGCCATCGGCCAGCCAAAAATGAAATGTTATAAAATAATTTGCCCACACCAAAATTTTTTTTCCAAGATGGACATTACCATAAAATATGGTAAGCAATTTTTCATGGCCAGTGTAGACAGGGGGTAAGGCACCAGAACACTATAAAAAAATTGCTTTTTTGTTTTTTTTTTTTATGTTTTAAAAGATGCAATTGTTAAGAATGTTCTCATCAAATGTTTTGAAGAAATTCGTAAAATTGACGGAGATACAGCATTTTATGTGGAACCGTTTAGTCTAGTTTGTATGTTAAATTATCTCTCAGTAAAACTTTGAACGCGTTGTTCTCGAAACTACGTTTTTCAACCTGGTTGACAACATACTTATTAAAAAAAACTATACATCCGATTTGCATGCGCCAATTCTTAAACTGTTCGAAAATTCAGTCTCTATGGCACCACGTAGAGATTTTGTTATAAAGGTCCTCCTTCTATTTTTTTTTTATTTTCCATGCAAATTGAAAAAAAAGTTCGTTGGTCCGCCATTTTTTTTTTTTTTAAGATATCGAAATTCCCCTACGTGATGCTATAAGGCTATATGTATAGTTTCTAAATATATGCTTATTTCATTTTTCCAATAAATCGTATGGCTTATTGTTGTCAACCGCCGGAATGGGAGTGTCCTCTTGGAAGCGGCATATACCGCAAACTATACTTCAAAATTCTAGTACACAATTTTGTATACAATATTAAATATGTATATATTTACTATGAGTATTAATAAAAAAAGCATTAAAAATAATTACGGGAAAATACACTTAAATAAATTTTTCATAGTATAAATCTAAATTGACTTTCAATATTAAATTTATACTAATGACCTTTATATAGTCCACTTCCTTTATTGCGTACTTCTTTTCAAAACTTACTAGTTTGCTTTTAAATTATTCTCTATCTAGCCCGATTTTAGTTCACTTCATACTAATGCAACCAATCTGGATTGCAATGCATGAAATTAAATAACATGGAATTTTGCACCATCGTGGATAAATCCTTCATAATTTTATTATTGTTCAAGGAGCGCTGCTGAGATTTTAAAACTGTATAAAGGACGCTTCAAGTTTTAGTTTTCAATTAAAATGTGAGCATCTTTTTCGGCTGGTTTGAGCGGTACCTGTAGAGTAACTTTTAGTATCGATTTTCTCGAAAACGACTAAATAGCTAGTGGAAACTGATATTTTAGTTTATAATTTCATTATATGAACTATGTATGTACCATATTATATTCAACACACCCAAATTAAAATATGTAAGAATCTACATATTCATTGCTATTTCTATTATAAAATTTTATTTATATTAACCGTATCAATCACAGTTTGATAATGCAGTTTTTATACAGGGTGTTTCCTATCGTTCCGCACAACTCAAGGGTTTAATAGCTGAGGTGGAACCAAGCAAAAATTTATATGGTGAAGGGGGAGGGGGCTAAGATGCGTCGTTTTGACGGACGGATGAGTTTACGATTTTTAGTACTTTTTCCACTTTACACCCTGTAACTCTCTTGATATACACCCTACCCAGGTGAGATTCATCTCAGATCATAGCAAACCGTCTAAGCTTTCCAATGGCTTCCCAATCAGGCTTCATTTTACCTTCTGTTGGAAGTTGCAGGACAGAGTAAAAAAAAGTGGGAAAAAGTTCAAAAGTTTTTCAAATTTTAACGATTTGCCCGACAAGATTTAGAGACCCCGGAATGTTACCTTCACGTTGAATATGAACATTCACCTACCTAAATGCAACCGTTTTTTAGATATTCCCGTTTCTATGATGCATAATTTCATTCATTTTGCTACTGACGATAGAAATCGCGCCCAATTTTATGTAATTCTACGCAAAATTAGCGAAACGACTGAAATTATAAATCATAAAAACGTGAATTTCTCAAAAACGGTTTCATATAGGTAGGTACATGTTCATAGTCAAATTAAAACTAAAATTCCAGTCTCTAAATATTGTTAAAAAAAAACTATATAGTTTTCATGCATTTTTTCGGGCGAATCTTAAAAGTTTGAAAAAATTAGGAATTTTTTTCCAATTTTTTGGTATTGTTACGAAAATACGGAACACGATTTTAAATGAAAAATTCGTTGGAGTTCACGGAGCCTTGACCTCTAAAGTAGGGAAAATGGATCATGTGATAAATCTCACAATTAAAACATTTAATATTATTAGAAGAAGAGGACTAATCACCGCCAATTGACACTGTTCGGTGCTAAACAATAATTTTTTCATTTATTTTACTTTGTAAGCAACCATAGCAAAAGTCAGCAATTCGAGCTTCATTCATACTCACAATAATTAATTAGTTATATCTTGTTTACATTTCCACGTGCATTTCTTATTAACGTACATCGCATATGCATTTCTTCATGTTACATTTATTTGCATGTTCCAACTTTTTCATAATTTTTGTTTAATTTGTAAATCATAATTATTTGTGTATAAGTGATAATTTTTGTATAAATATACTTCAGCCAAATACAAATTCAGAGTAACAAACCGAAAGCTACAAATTTTATTTAGGTAGATATATTAATTTTCGACCTCTCCACGCGTGTAGGAATTCAAAAACCATTGAATTTCTGCAAAAAAGATCTTGATGAAAAATATTCGGATATTCTCTACTTTGAAGAAGTTCAGTATGGCTTAGTCGTGGATCGATGATTAAGCGATTTTGCGAATTGCGTAATGCGTTTATGGCTCAAAAGAACAAACTGATGGAACATAATGGTGAATGGTTGCTTGACTTTACGTTCGTAGTAGATATGATGGAACACAGGAATAATTTGAACGTTAAACTCCAAGGAAAAAATGTAATCGTTACGCAACTGTACTCAAGCGTTCAAGCTTTCGAAATAAAATTAAAGTTGTGGGAGTCGCAGTTGCGAGAACAAAAACCATGACCACTTCTCTAGCATTCGTGGGATCAGCATGAATAATGCAGATAGACTAGCAAATTTTTCTAACCTTTTGTTTGATCATATTGATGAATTTAATAGTCGGAATTTGAATACGTACGACTTTCCTCTTTCTACTGGAACTAATATAGTTATTTGCAGTGTGAAATTGTTTCTAAAAGCAAATTCAATGAAATTGACATCTTTGAATTTTCTTCTTCTGAGGAGTAGAAATTCTTTTGTTTTTCCGTCAGAAGTGTCGATAAACTTTTTTGACTGACGGAATCCTTGTAGCCTTTCCAAATAGAGCGATGTTTTTACTGTCCCAGCTATTTAGGGCAGCTCTGAGGTAACATTTAGAACTGATCAAATAATGTAAATACCGTGCAAGACTTACAGATAAACATCTTAAGTCCATTTTGAAAATCAATACAACATCTTTGACTCCAAACATCGAGGAGATAATTAAGCGTAATACAAGTCATATTTCTGGATCCTCAAAATAATATTTCGATTTAACACTTCTCCGCTTAAAAAAAAATATAACTTTTTTCTATAATAAAATCATTTTTATATACTTCTTACTTATACTTAGTATTAGATTTGCATTGCATTTTGTTTTTAATCAGACCCGCTGTGATACTTGAGACAAAATATTGGTGCTTCAGGAGTTTGAGTTTGACATCCCTGATCTAAGGTATGGTAAGAATTGATCCAAAAAATTCTAGCTTTTTTCTTTGTTAGCTATAAGTTTGATCGTAAGTGTAGCGATCGAGCATATACCCTCAATTAAATACGATTAATAGGACAGTCATTTGGTGCTTAAAAGGGGGGTTACCTGGAAAGTTTTCCGGGAGTTTTGAAAATTGCACTTTTTATAGATTTCGATGTGTTCTTTTCGAATTTTCACTGTGTCACCTCGTATCCGCTGCGGCGTCATACTGCAAAATGGTGTTCAAAAACATTTTATTTACGATATCTCCTTTCCGACTTATTTTACGATTAAAATAGTTATATAATAAATTAAACTAGAGAAAATTTCGATAGTTTCAGTGTACAAGTGGCACAAACCAACACACTTCTACATCGACATTGGTATTTTTTTTTTTATTAATGACAAATATTTCGCTAGGCGTTGAAAAACAGGCATACCACGGCCATTGCGGTCTTTCGCGGGTAGAAAGGGTTGCTCCCACTTGGCCTTAGGGCCTCTTCTATGGAACCTGCCAACAGAGTTCAAATAAACTAAATGCCTTGGTGGCCTTACTCATGAGCGAAGAGTCAATAACAGCATGCTTTCCAGTTTCACTTTAGGAATGGTGTTCCTGAATAATGTGTTTGCGACGAATTTGAAAATGAATGCAGGCATGCGGATAGAAGATGACATTATCCTGATTAATTAATGGTAAGGAATTTGAAAAGTTCCTTACGTAATGGCTCTGTTTCTGTTATCGCATTTCAATGACGAAGGTAATGCGCAACTATATTAAATCTCCTCTATATAAGACATGTGAGCAATATTCTTGGGATATAAATTTTGGAGACGCTATAGAAATATGTATGTCATCGACGGATGATACTTATTTCATCCATTTGCAATAACTACGTCGCATTCGTTCCATCGAAACATACATCCAATGCCATCGTTGTATTCGACGAATATCCAGAAGATGTAGTAGACCGTAGTACCAAATATTTGGAGCTATCCCGATGATCATGGAAAGATGCTTCAGTAGACAAGTTTTTGACAAATTGCAATTTTCACATTTTCGCAAAACCTGGTCCATCACAAGCGAAGGAAAATGCACTAAGTTTCGTAATTAGTGCATTAAGGCCAAAATACAGTGAGAGCGACACAACAAAGTCGCCGTAAATTGGTTGCTGTCAAAGATTCGGATATATGAAAATCCCATTAACTTAACACAATGAGGGCGACGCGCAAAGTTGCCAACAAAAAGTTTGGGAAAATTTTTAAATTAGTCGCCAACATAATTGACATTTCTGTGTGGATAGTGAATAATTAACATTCATGTTTTGGAGATTTGGTTATTTTTATGAAATATAGGAAATATAGGTACTTAGTAAATAAACTAGTTAAACTTGTGTACAATAAATTTCTTTAATTATAGTTTGAGAAATTGGGATTTTTGAGGAGGAATTTATAGAGAAAATGAGGAAAGCGTTATGTATAGCAATGTCATCTTCTTCTTGTTTTTAGTTTTCTCTTTATGCTTTTACAATTTTAAGTAAGCCACATAACTATATTAAAGACTATGCTTAATTTTTTCCTTGTTGCCATTTCTTTTACAATAAATAAAACAATGCCCGCTGTCAAAAAAATTTGTTGAGTCGCGTTCACTATGTTTTAAATGCGAAATTGTCGTCAACTAAGTTGTCAACATTGCTATGTCACTTTACCTTTACATGTTAACTAAGCCTATTGAGGATACCACAACAAAACCCTCCACTTACTCTATCGCATGGTGGTGTAGAAAAAAGTTTTTTCGCCAGTACGCCTGTTGGTGTAGGCTTTGCGTTTGCGGCGCTCGTACGCTCAAACTATTCATTTTACAAAAAAGAACAGGTGACTACATAAATTATAGGAAATTTTCTCTAGTTTAATTTATCACATAACTATTTTCATCGTAAAATGAGTCAAGGAAGATATTGTCATAGAACTGTTTTTGGGTGCCATTTTTTCAAAATGGCGTCCCGAACGGCAAAGACACGAGGTAGTAGGATGTGAACTTGAGTGTATGTTAGGTTAGGTTAGAGTAGCGGCCATTGCGCAAACCCCTGCGATCAATCTAACTAGCTAAATTACATTTTCGCCTTATTTACCTGAGTGTATTACACTAGAACGCAAATTAGCGCAAAAATATCCCAAGTTTGGAACAGAAAAGAAGAGAGATTATAAAAGAAAATTAATAAAAGTGAATTAACCTAAGTATGTTTGTATAAATGATGGAAGTGGAAAAGAATTTTGTTATTTGAATATCTCTGAATTAATAATTCGTTTGTTTAAAGTAAGTAGGTAGGAATAAGTAGCTAGGTACTATTACATTCTGATAACTAGAAATAATGGAACAAAGACAGTGTTATCAAACTCAAAAATGTTTATGTTTATTTCCATTGAAAGTTTGTTTGTTTCTACAAACTAAAGTCTAGCCTTTATTATAATGCAATGCATAGTTGAAAATATTTTTTAATAAAAGTTACATAGCTGGAAAGAGATGTTAAAATCATAAAATTGTTCAACCCCATTAAATTAAAAAATTATTCATGGATTATTTTTTAAAAGATGAATGTTCCAGTAACGTCAATAAACAATGGAATTCTTCTCTCCTGATAAATTTAATTTTATGGAGTGTGTACGGCGATATTAGAAACGAATTTTATTCATTCAAGGACTCGCGCACGAAGAGTTCCCATTGTAAAAAATTTAACACTGTACTTTTTATTTATTTTTTCAAATGAGAATAGACGTCATTTGAAAATAATGCTGTCATTTGAAAAAAATAATAATGCTGTCATTTGAAAAAAAAAAGAATAATACTGTCATTTGAAAAAATAATGCCTACTTATGATAATAATAATGAATGAGAATAAAACAAGGAAAAAAACGCCGAAAAAATAACGTTCCTTGTATGGGGGCCCGCTTTCATTTTTAATTTTAGTTCATTTTTATTATTTTTTGTTATAGCGGCAATAGAAATACACACGCTGTGAAAATTTCAACTGTCTACCTCTTACAGATCATGAGATACAGCCCAGTAACAGACAGACAGACGGACGGACAAACAGATAGACATCGGAGCCATAGTAATAGGGTTCCCGTTTTTACCCTTTGGGTACGGAACCCTAAAAGCAAAAGTAACAATATAGGGCGAAACCTTTTTCCGTTTGTGGAAATAAAAGGTAGGCTCGAAACGGAAATATATTTTTGCTGTAGAAAGGCTAACAAATCTATATACATATAGGTGCATACTCGTACAATGTTTAAGTGGAATCAAATTTAAAAGTAATGTTCTTATGTTAATGCTGAAATTGGAATAAATAATCAATCTTATTACATTCTTACTAGCCGAAGCTTTGCGGTAATATTTATTTTTGGGTTTAGCGTTTTGATTGTCGCTCTTCACGTAGAAGCGACTTATGCCTTGTTAATGGCAAAAATTTGCCATCATAGGAAATGTATGTGATAAAAATTTACAAAAAATTCGGAGATAGTTATCAAAGGGGGGAACAAAATAATATGGAAAAATATTAGCAAATACTACCTGATGATAATGGGTTGCGCTCTGGCAATACTTTTTACGGCACGTGTACGAAGTACTAAGTACATTAATATATTTAGTAGCAAACAAAATTATTAAGGGTGAATAAATTTGCAAGCATTTGGTCCAGGCTTTCTGTTTTCCACAATTTTTATAATACTGATTTGAACCCTTGACAAAATATTAAAAACTCTTCAGTTCAAATGCTTAGATTTTTAAAAAAGGTATTGCGTTTTTTTTAGCTAACCTAAAAGAAACCGTGTTATTTTCCTCCCTAAAAACTTTTTCATGTAGGTACACACCAATTTTTATTATTTTTCGTACATAGGTTTTCCAAACATTTTGTAAATGATATAAATGATGTTTTTAAAAATTTGTTAATACTTTTTCACGTTATAATAACTTTCATAACAATAAAATTTAGACCCCTGTACCCTGAAAAGAATTTATTGCTCCAAATTTATTTTAACACGAGAATGAAGATTAAGTTAATTTCATTCAGTAGCCCAAAATCAATTTGTAAACCTCTATCTTGACAAAAGTGAAATATAAAATTTGCTACAGTACAAAATTTCAAACATAATGCAATGAGAGAAAAGGGAAAATATTTGTTAATATTTTTCGTTTATGGTTTAGTTAAAAAGACATGAAAGATATTTATTTAGAGTATAAGCCGAAGGAAAATTATTTGGATTTTTTTTCTCCTTTCACTTTTTTATTGGATATTTCCTTGAGATTGAAAATTTGATACAAATATTGGGTTTTTTTTCTCTATAGATGTTTCGGCAAACAAATTAATTAAAGTTATCAATTTGTATGAATATATGTGCACAATTTCGAATAGTACTTTATAAGTATTATTGGTTAGTATTACTGATTTGATTAGCATGGAATCATCTTTTCTAAGAAAAACACTGCATGGCACTGGACAATTACAAAGGGATTTGTTTTAAAATTGTTTGGAGTAGGAAAGGGTTTTCTAAATTGAGAACAATCCATCTAATTGATGGCATGAATCCGTATAAAATATGATCCATAATTTTCCAAGTTTTATGATTTTGATGGTTTGAAACGATTCAACTAGTGCAAATTTAATGAATTTTATAAAATAATTCAATCCGTAATTTCTTTCTTATAGCCTAGTACTAAGGTCCGCGCTAAGCTAAATTTTATATGAAAATTTAGTGCGCTAAGAGCTAGTGGCAAAAATTTATCTTGCTTGTTGTTTTTGAAAAAAAAAATAGGTTTCACCACCAGTAAGTCTCCAACAATTTAGCTTGAATTTATCCGGCCGAGTAGCTCTTTAGCGCGCTAAAAATATTTCTTTTCAGAATTCAGAGAAATGTCAACAGCGAGTATATTATAAATAATGAAAATATTTTTTTTATTACTTAGATTTTATGGGGATTCTATTCTATTAGTACTATTATGAAATGAAAAACGGACCCAATTGATATACCTACGCCTATGAAAATGAGTAGACAGATTTTTGCCTTCCCTCTAAAATTAATATTTTTATATATAGGAGCTCTTGCATATGCAACGACGAAATTGGAAAAGAGTGAGTAAAATAGTAGAAATGCTTCTTCTTCTTTTGTTATTATATATTTTCTAAGTCTCCGCAGTCATATTTTAGATGCTAAAAAACATGCCGATAATGGAGACTTGATAAAATTTAGTTTAGCTCGAATCTTAGTACTAGGCTTATCTTCGAAAGAATCCGCCTGTAGACAATTACTCAGGTGAGAGTAATTGAGCGTAAAATGGTAAGATTACTTTTTAATCATAACTATATTCTGATTTTGTTAAGTCCGGTGTATAGTAAGTGTAGCCTTTGGGAAGGTAAGCAGGCAGCCAAGCTTAAAATTACTGGAAGATTATCTTCCTCTATAGCATATATCCCAGCGTGAAATCTGATCACGCCTTTCACGTGAAGACTCGTGGAAGCAGTAAAACCTAGTAAAATAACAACAATTTTTGATCCATTCCAGATTGATCATTCATTTCCTTTTTAGCATTACATGTAATTAGGAGGAAGTAATAGAAAAGCGTTTCTACCGCTTCCTCCAAGCTTCCATTGGAAGGTCTGACAATTTTTTCCGCTGAGTTCCTTTCCATCAAGCTTCAATGCGACTAGCATGGAAGCAATTGAGAAAAAGTACTTTACTTCCTTCCACAAGACAATTTTCCCCGCTGGGAACCTTCTAAATAATTCATATATTTAGACGTGCAATGGGTGGCTAATCCATTTTGCTTCCATTTTTCTTCCAAAAAAGCTAGGAGGAAGCACACGAAAAAGCTTGAATTGCTTCCAGGGTATGCCTATAAAAATCTCCCATAAAGTATCCAATGAAGAGGAATGCATCGTCGTTCCTTCCAAGGAAACTAAGGGGAAGTACGTGAAAAAATTTGAACTGTTTCCTCCCTAGGACATACCTCTACAAATGTCTAATAATTTATCCAATATAGTGACATGCATCATATTTTCCAAAGAAGGTATCCAGCTTGAATGACAGTATGATTCCATTTCCCGCTGAGATAAAATCACTTTTCAATAAGTATCAATATAGAATATTTTAAAATTGATAAATTCCAAAAAACTGAATGCTTCCCTATTTTTGACCTGTTGTCATGCCGGCCCCGGCCACAGTCAATTTTTCAAAGAAAAAATGTCAAGTAAATTTCTTCTTTCTACGCTCACAAAAAATCAGTTCAGTTCAGTTTTATTTCAATTTGGCCATTTCTTACATTTTACTTACAAAGGAGACAGAAATTTTGAATATAGTGCTAGCACATTTCATTCATTCAACTAGAATAATTTTTATAATTAGTAGATACTAACGGGGATATTAACTTATAACGAGATTTTAGGGGGAAAATTTTGCCAAAAACCCCATTGAACAAACTATCCTAAGATAAAAACCTACTACCTTAACCTAAACTTTGCTAACTTACTCTACATACTAACTAGCTAGACAAAAGCCGTATAAGGTAATTATCGGCGTAGCTACACCTTTCAAAAAATTTATTAGCTATTTCGCTTATTTTAATGCTTACCAATTGTATATCAGCTATTGTGTGTAACTCAGAGGTGGGAAAGTGGAACAGTAAATTAAGAATCATTTTCAAAATTTTATTCTGAGCAATTTGGAGTTTTTTAATGTGAGATCGTGCACTAGAGGACCAAACCGGGGCCCCGTAAAACATTGCAGCTTGAAAGATAACCTTGAAAATTATAAGTTTATTTTCCAGATTCAGGGTTGACCTGCGGTTTATAAAGGGATACAGTGTTTTGATTAATATGTTTACTCTGTTTAAGATTGTTGTTATGTGTTTGGCGTAAGTAAGCTTCGTGTTAAGGGTAACACCTAGATACTTGACGTGGTCAGTCCAGAGAACATCAATGCCGTGAACTGTGAGGTTGGCGCTTGGAAGGTACGTAATTTTTCTTTTTCGCGTGAAAAAAAATGGATTTCGTCTTTTCGGAGTTTATTTTTATTTTCCATTTGTGGAAATAATTTGCAACTGAATGAAGTCCCTGTTGCAGATTAGATTGAATTTTTGTTGGGTTCGCATCGGAACTAAAAATAGCTGTATCGTCAGCAAATACCGAAGTATAACAATTTGCGATAGTGGGGAAATCTGCAGTGAATATATTATACAATATTGGTCCCAGGAACTTGTGGAACTCCAGCTGTGACCTGTTTATCAAGGATACTGCGCCAATATATACCTTGAGTTTTCGTTCGCTCAAGTAATCACGGACAAGTGCCACTAGATGAACGGGGAAACCAAGATTTGACATCTTACCATACCGAGTCAAATGCTGCCTGTACATACATCAAGCAATACAATCCCTGTTGATTTTTTAGGTTGAAATTGGTTTTTATATATTAAACAATTCTCACAAGCGGTTGTATTGTATTATGTCCTATTCTGAATCCAAATTGGTGATCGGGTAGGATGTTATGATCATCAATAAAGCTTAAAATTTTCTTCTTGATGACTTTTTCTAAGATTTGTGACAGATTATTCAATAGGCTAATAGGACGGTAGTTATCAGGGTAATTGGGTGGCTTTCCAGTCTCTAACTATGAATGAGTGAAGACCTCTGTGCGCCAGTCTGTATTTTTTTTTGCGCTCAATATATTTTGCCTAATTATCTAATTGTGTGACATCTGTTGCTGCTTGCGGTTCTTTGTACTTTGTGTTTAAACTGCCTTTTCATTATGAGTGGAAGAGAAAAAAGAGGAAATAAGGTGGGTAGAATACCATCAACATCCAGTGCTGCTGTTGTTTCGAAAATTTCCGATGATGCTACTATTTCTCAGGATGCTAACAGTGTAAAAAATGTTTCTACTCAACATAATTCTCCAATGCAAAATTTTGATAATGCTATTGCAATGCTACATGGTGCGATATCGGAATTAACGGTACTGAAAAATCAGTTTAGTCAACTGCAGGCGAAATTTGCTTCGCTTGAAGAATCTTATTCAGCAGCAAATTAATGTATGCACTGATAATCGAGTTGAAAGTCTGGAAAGGAAAATAATTGAGAATGACATTATAATAAATGGAATTCCCGAAAAGGATGGTGAAAATCTACATGCATTCTTCCATGGTTTATGTAGGAAGCTGCAGCTGGACCAGTTCAATCATATTCAAATCTTCCGCTTAACAAAGAAGAACAATAAAGGAGATCGCTCCATCATTGTAAGATTTATTACATTACTCCAAAAAAAGTCTTTTTTGCGGGCCGTTGGTAATTTCATCAAGTCCAAAGCTAAGCCGCTAACCCTAACGGATGCTGGCATTGATTCGTCTGCACGTTTTTATGTGCATGAATCATTAACAAAGTGTAATTACATATTGTTTCGTAATGCTCTACGCTTGAAGCAGCAAAAAAAGTTATCTGCGGTATTTACCATTGCTGGGCGTGTATTTGTGCGAATCAATGCAGATGACTATGGCAAACTAGTGACAAATTCATCTGATTTGCAGGCTTGGTGCATGAATTCGACCTCTATGGAATAATCAGGGATTGATGTCAAAGTATTTAAACAATTTTGTTTTCTTTAACTCATCTATTGCTGTTCCAAATAATTTAATGGCTTTTGTTCTAATATGCTTTAAATTTCTTCAGTTTAAGCAGTATCAAATAGTTCCTAGTATTATTGTTGATCTTGTTTGCTTACTATTAATGAATTTTCCTTTTGGCTCTATTTTATTTAGTCTTATTTGTTATTTTAGTAATTTAAGATTCTTATGCTACTTATATAGATGTATCTCTTGTTTTGCTTTTACGAAACTAATCTATGAGTTTAAATTATTATTGCTTGTTTTGTTCTTGTTGCAATTCGGTGCTGTCTGTTTGTTATTAATTTTGGTAAATCATGTTACCTAGAGGAGTTGCTCTGACTGATGGCCTGAGTATACACCGTGTCCTGCTTGGAGAATTTTGTAAACGGAGTATAGGATTTAGTATTTGTCACTTTAATGCGCAAAGTTTGCTACCCAAATTGGATGAATTTCATGAAATATTTAAAGGACTAACTATGGATTTAATAGGTGTTGGAGAGACGTGGTTAAGTCCGGATGTTGGTGATGATTTGCTTGCCTTATCCGGTTATAGGCTCTTTCGAGCAGATCGTAATCGGCATGGAGGCGGTGTTGCTATTTATGCTCTTAGTTTTCTGAATGCACGCCTTGTTGCCTCTTCTGATGCAGTCTCGGATATTAGTTATGTTTTTGTTGAATTTTTGGTTGGTACTGAAAAATTTCTGGCTGGTATTGTGTACAAGCCTCCCAACATACTTAACTTTAGCTCCTTGCAGTCCTGTTTATCCACTATTAGTCATTCATATTCTCATTATATCATAGGTGGTGATCTTAACTGTGATTTGCTGCCTGGTAGCAGGACATCCTCATGCCTTATAGATTTTGTGAGCGCTTCTGGTCTTCATGTGGTGAACTCATCAATACCAACTCATTTCACTAACTCTAGTTCAACATTGTTAGATGTTTTCCTGACTGGAGACTTAGGCAGGGTTACATTTTTTAACCAAATGTCTTTTCCTCCTTTCTCTAATCATGATCTTATTTTTATGTCATATGATATTGAAGTGTCTCGTGCCGCTCAAACAAATTTTTTGTATCGAGATTTTGATAATATATAACTTGAATCTCTCTTGAATGCAGCCGATAATTTAGATTGGGATCAAATTCATAATGAGAATTCGATTGATAAAAAGGTTGAAATGTTTCAGTATTTTATTTTGGATCTTTTTCGAAGATTTGTTCCTATTAAAGAAGCTAGAATATTTAACACTAGTTGTCCCTGGTTTACTGTACGCATTAATGATTTGATTAGGCAAAGAAATGAATCTTATCGACGTTGGAAGCGTTTCAGAACTCGTGATACATGGGAGGACTATAGAAGGTTGCGGAACAGTGTAACTACTAAAATCAGAAATTCCAAGAAATGTTACTATCGTTCCAAATTTAATAGTGAATTGCCACCAGCAATATTATGGCGAAATCTTCGATCTCTTGGCGTAGGTCGCGCTTCAAATCTTGATGTGAACGAAGACCCAAATGAACTTAATCGCATATTTTTGTCTGCAACTGTAACTTCTGATCATACTTCCACTAATGTGCATATGGGTACCTTTTTGTCTTCCAACAATAGGAGAACCTTTACTTTTAGACCGGTTACAGTTGGTGAGGTGGATGAGATGATCTATAAGGTTAAATCTAATGCTCCTGGTTTTGGTGATGTTCACCCAAAATTTATTAAACTTCTTCGACCAGCAGTCTTGCCTCATCTTACGCAAATCTTTAATAGTGCAATAATGCAATCTGTTTTTCCCATGTGTTGGAAATATGCCACAGTAACTCCAATACCCAAATGCACACGTCCCAATATCAATGATTATAGGCCTATTTCCATATTGCCATACTTATCAAAAATATTTGAGAAATTACTTGATTTTCAAATACGAGAATATTTACTTCGTAATAACTTGTTTTGTTGTTATCAGTCAGGGTTTAGACCTAAACATAGTTGTACAACTGCTTTGCTCAAGGTAAGTGATGATATTCGTGCTGCTATTAATGAGGATGAGGTTACATATTTAGTTCTTCTTGATTTTACTAAAGCATTTGATTTAGTTAATCATCAGCTCTTACTGATAAAACTGCTTTCCTATTATTATTTTTCTGTATCGGCAGGTAACTTAATTGCATCCTATTTATATGATCGCTTTCAACAAGTTCGATGTGGTAACTCTTTCTCCAGATTTCTTCTAATAAAAGCTGGTGTACCGCAGGGGTCCATTCTTCGTCCCTTACTTTTTTCCTTATTCATTAATGATTTACCCAGTGTTATTAATCATTGTAATTTTCATCTCTATGCAGATGATTTACAAATTTACACATCCAGGAGGTTGGGCTTAGTGGAGGATGCAATTTTTTGTATTAATAGCGACCTTGGGATGATAAATTCTTGGGTAACTGATAATGGTTTACTTCTTAATCCTAACAAAACTAAAGCAATTGCTATATATAGAAATACTCTTGACACATCTTGTTTCCCAAATATCACTCTGAATAACACTACTATCCAATTTTGTGATAAGGTAAATAATCTGGGTATAATTTTTAATAAGGACTTCTCCTGGTCTAGTCATGTTGACAACGTTGTTGGGAAATTATATGGAGCTCTACGGCGCTTAGTAATATCATCATCTTGTTTGCCGTTAAATACCCGCCTCAGATTGGCTAAAGTACTACTTTTTCCTATTATTGGCTATGGTTGTGAGATTTATGGGCATCTTGATTCTTATTCAACCCGTAAGCTGAATGTTGCTGTAAACTCCATCACTCGCTTTGTTAATGGTCTTAGACGTTACGATCACGTCTCTCCATACTCAAACCAATTGTTGGGTCTTCCATTTAAGTTTTATTTTCTGTACCGTCATGTAATTTTTTTGAATAAGATACTAATTGGATTAGCTCCTCGATACCTTTCTGATAAAGTCACCACTGCTCAATCTGAACGATCCTTAATACTACTAGTACCGAGACATTCATTTGTAGCTTCTCAAAGGCAATTCTTTGTGCAGGCTGTCAGGCTATGGAATTCCCTTCCTCTTCAAATACGCAGACAGCACGAGTGCAACAGTTTCAAAACTAAAATTTTCAATTATTATAGTAGTTTGTAACTAGTCATAGTATTGTACTGTATTTTTATGGTTTTATTATTTCTTATAATGTTAATTTTTATTATCTTTAGCCTTGATAACTCATCCATATAATGAATTATACTTTATATTGTTCTTTTTTTTTTCTTATATAAAATGCTTTTTTGACTATTTAGAGCCTAGATAACTAATACTTACATATAGTGAATTATACTTTATTTTCGATATTTTTATAATGCTAATTTTTCGATTGTTTATAGCCTATAATGTATATATATATATAATGAATTATACATCGTATTTCCTACACATAATTTAAAGAATTTATTCTTACTTGTGTAGAGTTGCTTATATAATAAATGAAATGAAATGAATGACTTTGGTTATCTTCTACGCTGACGGGAAGTACTGCAACTTAAGGCAACAATTTACTATAAACGTTAGATAAATAGCTCCAGCTCTGGGAAGAGCCTTTAACCAGGAATTGAATATACCATCATACCCAGGGGCTTTCTTTGCATGTAGATATTTTAGTATGCTTTGAATCTCTTTAGGTCTGGTGCAATAGGAGTGATCGATCTCTATGTGTGCGGAGCTTAATTGTTGCTTAGCTGCTTCAACCAAGTTGGCCGTCGTAGTGTCACTAAGATCTACGGAGATGGTAAAGTTTGCAGCAAATTTTTGGGAAAGAAGTTCTGCTTTTTCACCACTAGTAATATATGTAGGTATTACTATGATTTCTGAGAATAGGTATTGACTTCCGTTTATTTTTAATAATCTTTGCTATGTTCCAAAAAGGTTTTAAACAGTTTTCCATATTTTGCAACAGTGAGCTCCAGAGATTTAAATTTTTAATGTGCTGATTTAATAATTTTAGCTCAGTCTTAAAAGATGGTAATCTATAACGTAACCAGTTTCGCCTAGCCACGTTTCTTTTAGCGATTAGATCTAGTATGTAGTGTGGAAGAGCTTCCTGTCTTGTTCGCATACTAAGCCGAGGAGTATAGCTTGCTGTACAGAGTCTTTGATGACATTCGTAAGGGTTGATATCATGTCATCGACTTCGTAGTGGTGTTGTATATTAGAAAGTGATAAACTATTTAGATTGTTTAGTTTATGTTTTATTAAACTTTGATAGTGGACCCAGTTTATACGTTTGTAGTTTAATTTTTCGTGATTTATAGAATGCAAGGTACGTTTGTTAGAAAAAGATCGAGAGTTGAGGGATTTGACCTTGAACAGGATGGAATGTAGGTGGGATCAGTTGGGTGTAGTAGTGTAAAGGGATAGTTTAGATTCAATTCATGCAGGACATTACCCCAACCATTTGCGCGTACACAACCCCATGATTGGTGCCTACAAGTAAAGTCACCACCTATAATGTAGTTTCCTTGCATTCGAATCAATTTTATTAAGTCTGATCTAAAATTATTTTTAATTCTCGTATTGCATCTACCCCCTGGAAAATAAATACAAACAAGTTTCATAGAAATGCCATTGATCATTTTTAATTCAACTCCTATGGCTTCAATTATGCTGGTTCTAACCATTTGTAACGGGTGTGGATTGAACTTTTTGTTTATTACTAGTGCCACTCCCCCACCTCTAGAATTTTCTCTATCTAACCTGAAACAGTAATAATTAGGATTTGAAAATGTTATATTATAATTTAAACCAGTTTCAGTAACCATAGCTACATCCATATTTTTTTGGAGCATGAAATTAAAAAATTCAGTTGTCTTATTTCTAATGCCTCTGGCATTCCAAGTGATTATCTTAAGATTATTATGGACCATTACTTAAATATTTTAGAGCTAAATGAGTGATTATATTGAATTGTTCATGTATTTGTCCTTGCAATTTTTAAGTTTGTTAACTAATTCGTTAGTCAGTGATAAAAATTCATGTGGCGAGAATAGATTTGCGTTATTGTTTGCATGATTCATGTTGACTTTAGTAGGATTATTTCCAAATCTCAACGAAGACCAGTTAGGATTTCCACTATCGGGTTGATGATGCTTTGTGGTTAATGGTGGAAAATTTTCACGGCGCGGAACATAGCCTCGGTTTATGGATACATTTCTTTTCGTCTTTTGATATACTTAGTTTATCCCGAAAATCAATATAATTAGCACGGCTGGCGCAATTTGGGTCGGTTAATTTGTGCTCTCCTTGACAGTTTGGACATTTTAGAGCATCGTGTGAGTTGCTCTCTGAGGTGGGGTGATGGCCAGAACAGAAAGCACAGAAGGATTTAATTTTACAATGCTTAGCCCCATGCCCATACATTTGACGATTGTAACATTGCGTTATTTTGTTTGGAAGTTTTCGATGAAAGTCCCATCTCACAATTGTTCTATTAATAACTCCAAATCTTACCCTTAGGTCTTTTAGCTTTATTGAGCCCCGTTCTATATAAATTATAAAGAAAGTAGCCTTACCCAAATTTGTGTTTCTGGTTATTGTCTTAATCTCCAAACATTTAACGCCTTCAGGAATAAAATGTGATTTCAAAACCTCAGTGTCAGTCGCTTCCAATCCAGATAACGTTACTTTAAATGGTAATTGTGCCTTCAGACTGTGTGTGTAATATTCACACTTTAAATCGTTGAGCATCTTTGTAATCTGTTGATAAATTTCCATAGAATTAGAAAGAATTTTTATTCCGATGGACATTCGTTTAACGCAGTAGTCTTCAATATTGTTTGATTTCATTATATTATGAATATAATCACTGCTGCACTTCAGTACGTTAATTGGTGAAGGTTTAGAGATACCCGTTGCATTATTTTTGGCACCAGCACTATTTCCATTGTCTGGATTATCAGCATCGTCATCGACCAACACTTGTAGCGGTGCGAAATAATTAGTATTTTGACGAGATGTACTTGAAGATTTTCCGTTCATGTTGTTAACACAATGGAATAAATGACGTCTTTTATTGTTTCCATTTGCAGACTCACCAGAGTCATTGACATCCAGGCAGACAGCCCGATTTCGCTTTATGATTTGTTAAACTGTTTATTAAATTTTATACACTAGCCTCTAGTAAAACACCGGGAACGACTATTCGCTACGAAAGTGTAACTCGGACTCCTCATAAAAAATTGGTAGCGGTCCAAACAAGGTATTCATATTAAACCTAATTCAACTCTTTATCAACCACCAATATACGAATTCTAAAGAAAAATTTTCGAATAAATTTTTAAGAAAATATGAATTCCCCCAAATTAATCCAACTTGTTTGAAGCGTTCTGTATAAAACAACAGGTGTTACATAAAGATCTTAAAAACCGTTTGCGCAGTTAATTTCCAAACACAAATAGCAACACTATATTCGGGTCAATCTGACAGACTTGTGTCTAGATTAAAATAAATTGATTATGTACTGCCAAAAACCCTCGAGAATAATTCACAAGCCGTGAAATAGACTCTTTCACTACCACATGAGAACTCCAACTGAGTTCTAATATTCTAAAATATTTGCAGTGTTCTTATGTAAAACTGACAAAAGTTTTATTTGAATAGCTCCTCCGCCCTAAACTACTATTCATACAGAAAAATGGTGTTTGAATAATCCTAAGCTTGCTTTCTTATCTTCCGAACCAAAATGAAATTTTTATAGTTTTCCTAAGAAAATTATTTAAAACAAATAAAAAAGCAAGAATTGGTCTAAGACCAATTTTTATTATACCCTAGATGAATGCCCGTATGTAATTTTGTATGGTCACCTCTCTGTGCAAGTATGAATTTTGAAGGGGTTTTTCGCATATACATATTTCTAAACCGGTTCGTCGGACAGAAAAAATGATTATAACGAATTTCATAAGATTTCACATTCTGAAAAACTTTTCAGTACATTAAAGCCGTCATTTTCACACTATATGTAAAAAACCTAAAATTTTATAAGGCAACACCAAGAAGGGGTTGCCCGATTAACCCATTTTTGAAATTATATTAACTATTTTAATTAAAACAGTTTGTACAAAATCTCAGCTCTCTACGTTGACGCATTCCAAATATGTACTGAAAAACGAAATTTTTGTATGGCAGCTCTACGAAGGTGTTACCCGATTTGTCGCATTTTCGAACTTAATTTTACTTTTTTTTTTAAAGCTGTTGTGCAAAATTTGAGCTCTCTAAGTACACTAGCTCTCGAGTTATCGTTAAGCTCTATAGCTTATATAAAATCAATGTTGTCGCACGCACATATAAGGATTTCTTTTTAATGGCTTGAGAACTACTACACATAGTTAAATTTTGGAAGTTCAGACTCGTGAGCTTTATTTTCTGCCATTCAGCCTTAAAAATCATTAAATTTGAAATAAATTCAATGTTGTTTCTAATGGGTCAGAGCACTATCTATAAATCATATACTATTTAAATAAAATAGAGCAAACAGTTTATTTTAAACGAGATAATAATATACACCTTATCCAATAAATTAGTGTTCTAGGACAAAGCGCACAAAAAACACAAATAACGTTAATCGCACAAAATCTATAAATACTTCCATCCGAAAATCAGAACGCATTCTATCAAAAATATATTCAATGAGAAAAAATGTTTGTTCGATGTTTGTCTGTTCGTCTACAATATTTTCGTGATTCAGTGAAATAAAATGGATGAACTTATTTTAATAGATCCTGGAAGCAGTTTTTGGTTCTATAGGAAGCTGTGCATTTATCATACTTATGTAGATATATTCAGCGTTAAAAGTAAGTTGAACTAACTTCCCACTTTCATATCAGAAGACGATACATAAGATACAAGAGCAAATTATACTTAGATTTATATTTTCAACGGAAGCCACGAACATTGCACATTATCAGAAAAGTCATTTCGTACCGTAAGAACAATCAGCATTCAGTCAGCATAAACATACTTAAAAAAAATTTAAACAAACTTCCACATAGGGCTCTTCAAATATAATTGCTTGGGTTTATAATCCACTTTACGGATGGCCTTTAAAAAAATTTAGTTTTTCTCAAACACACTTACCTATCGAAAATAGAAACCATACAAATGATGACTAAACAGTAGAATGTATTTGCATATATTTCTGCAAAAGATGAATAATGACGAATCGCTCCTTCAGCCCAGTCGTAGGGCCGACTAGTCGATATGAAGAGGAGATGAGCTAGAGCTAATCCACCAAGCAGTCCATGACATATATTAGAAATCATAATCCAGATTCTTTGAACAGCACATGAAAAATTTACACTATTCACTATTGCATGCCTGAAAACAATATTCCTTATTAAGGTGCGTTATAAATATATTAAATACTAACTTATTGCTCTCTGGATCGTTTCCAATTGGATTTTTATAAAAGCAATGGTCAACAGCGCGGTAACCAGAGGATGTTTGAATAAACATCTTGTCTATCCGCGTTGGCGGTCCCTCTGTGGGAGAAACTACTGGAGTAAAGGGATTATATATTTCACCATTAGCTGGAACAATATCATCCGATAAATCTTTTAAAATAGATGTTAATCCTCCACCCGCATACATTTTGCCTACATAAATGAAAAATTCATATTTAGTCGATGGATTCTCACAGAGTGTAACCTATTAAAGTTCATTACTTGTCTTACTTAAAAGGTAACCTCGTTTATCTCGTTGTGATTTTGTTTTACGGTGAACCCGTCTTTCGTCGAAGTTATGATCGATCTCTAATTCTCCCGACAGGGAGGCATCATTCATTTCTGAACATTGTTTCAAATATCGCATAAGGGTCTCGTTTGCTTGTCTTACTTCCATCTCTCCAGCTGCAATTAATTTTCTTTCTCGTCTTCGGCGAGATTCAGACTTACTCCTTTTTCGCCGTGGGCTTTTCTCTAAACTACTACGACTACGAGTTGATCTTTGAGCGGGGCTTGCCTGGGGGTCCGAAAGCGATTGAGATTTTTTTCCAGTTCCGGCAGTTTTCAACTCTCGATCCATAAATCCTATAATACCCTTTTGCAGGTGACGCTCTTCTTGTTTTCCTAGTCGATTTGGAGTAGTTGTATGCAAATCGCCTTCAGAGCGTTTCAATGTCGATTCCTCATCCTGTTTTCGATGTACTTCAGTTTCTTGTACAGGAGGCTCATGGCCATTTACCAGAACACTAGGCTGCTCAAATTGTTGAGTATTATTTTCACCACTTACAGCACCCTGCTCCAATCGATGTTGTTCAGTTGAAGAATTATCCTCGTTATGTCTTCTAGAACTTGTCCTTCTGTGCCTATGGCGATGCACTTTTGTTGGTGCTTCCATTTTTACTGATTCTACCCCAGGTGGCGAAACTCATTCGTGTGACCTAATACTGTAATGGGGACAGCCTAACTTTTTCACTCCATGCACTTAGAATTCTTTTCAATTATTTTAAATTTACACCTAAAACACACTTCTTTCACTAAAACTAGAAAATTGTTTAAATTTTTAAATGAGATTCACTGACGGCCACGAAAATACTTCCAAGAGCTGAAATTTCGGTTTGCAATTTATGTTTGTTGTTGTTGCTCCTACTGACGACCAAGTACTGTGAGGGTTGATGACGTAAGATATCATACTACTGCCCTTTATACAATGCCGTGGCTGTATATGATGCGCAATAACCCCCCAATCCCAGTGTGCTACAGCCGATCAATATTTGAGGGAGAGTTTTTTGTTTTTTCGCCCCCGTATTATGTGACATTTTGCCTACTCGAATGCGTTCATTTCTGGCAGGGGAAGTGATGTAGTCAAAATCGTTTGAATAGAGCGGGTAAAGCCTTCCAATATCTACATGTACACATATATGAATCTAGATACGTCAGTGTAGTTTACGTACTTATGTCACCGACTGGATAAAACAGAAAAGTATTTTTCTCGTATAGCAGAAATTTATTTTGTAATAGAATACAAGCTACAGACCAATGCGCTGCATTAGACAGTCCTGACCGACAACACTAGTCAGACAGCACTGTCTGAAAGATTCTTGAAAATACATAGGCTATACTGAATATGATATTATTCGATAAATGGAATCAATTGAAGTCTAGATAGCAATGATCGTCCTAAAGAAATGTTCAAAAGTTCAATAATCTTGTATTATTCTATGGAAAACACAATGGGCAACAAAGAGTATATACCAGATTTAGTAAAGTTAGAATTGGCCCAAGGGCAAGGATAAAATTCCCATGTAACATAAATTCGTCTTTGATTTTAAGATGTGGCAAAAATGATAACTAAAATAAAGACTGTTCGTTTGGGTGTTAAGAATGGTCAGTTTTCTTCAACTCAAAGATCAAAAGGATTACTGTGAGCTTAACTCTGGTCTGATTTGTAAATAGGTATGTAGTATTTATTTTATTGGGATTTACCTCTCTAGCGTGGAATACAAAAAGCACTGGCTCTAGCCATTCGTTTCTGCTCGTTCTCTTGCTTGCGGTACGTTAACATCATACTTTGTAGCTGTTTCGCCTATATTCCGATCCGAGTGCTCGCTCGCTCATATTCGATATAGTTTTATATGGCTTTAGAAGAGCTCCAATTGCAATTGTTAGTATGAATGAATTACAGGTAACTTTTATTATATCCGATTTTTTCCCATTTCACCAACACATACTTTGCGTCTGAAATATTAAAGGATCTAAATAGATATAAGCTCTGCCTTTTGGTGACAAACAGTAAAACACATGCCAACATTCATTTCTTCCAGAATTCTCCGATTGTTGTTGTTGTGCCTCAGTCTCTAGTTTTATAAGGAAACCTAACCAACGCATTATTGTCCAACAATTCTATGGACTACGGCAGAAGTGAATGCAATATGGACGTCAGTGCACGCAATATGAACATGCGGTGCCGCAACGTCTCCAGACAAGGTCCTAACCAGTGGTGTCAGAAATGAAAATTTCAATTTCCATGTTTGATAAGAAAACATAGCACATTTGAAGCAAAATTTCATTGTAATAAAAGATAATGTTGAACGAGAATAAAATTTAATTAAAATTAAACATAAAATATAATTAACTGAGCATAGGAAAAGTCCTTCAATAATAGAAGAATATATACCTTAGAAAGCGGGAATGAGTTTTTACTCTTTGAAGACCCTAACAAATACGAGCCTACACACTATTTTAAACCTACTGCATATAAACAGAGAAATTAAAAGACATGAACCGAGGTACTGTCAATTGCTGGCTTAAAGCCGAAAATCAAAGTTTCATAAACAATTTTGAGAGGACACTGTATGTTTCAATTAGCGGTACAGGTACATTGCTGTCCCAATGAGATCGCTCAATTACCTGTCCTAATCTTTAGTGGAGGATTTAATATCGGAATTTTAATATAGACATCACTATTTTACAAATGGATTAAAGTGCAGCCCCCGGAAGATACAAGACATGAAGTCGACGATGACATCAACGCATTAAAAGGCCTTAACGGAAACCATGCAGTAAGATCTCACTCTCAGTTGTTTTTTACACTCATCATGGAGGAAGAACTAAGATTTCATCGTGAACAGGTCCTAAGGCCTAAAACTATCGCTTCCACAGAAAACTGAAGTTAAAATAAATTGCAGCCAAATATTGTTTCTTTCTAATGGTTGTAAAAAAAACCATAGAATCTAGAACAAATTTATGGAAATTATAGAGTTTGAACAAAATAAATACAAGCTACTTTTACATGAAAAACTCCTGCAATAAGACAAGGCTAAAAGAATGTGATGTGCCCCTGCTAACCGGTTCGCTACTCTCTTTTTCAGACTTTGTTCACGGCTTGGATATTCCGGGGGTTACGGTTAAAACCATGCACAATATTGAATTTGACTTCAGTTCTGACACTGGAACGATTCAAATAGATTGCCTGAAAATGTAGTGTTTTTCAGGAAGAATTGGTGGCGATTCACCCAGATGAAATCTATAGGGTATTATACTAAGTTTGTCATTCCATTTGTAACGCACAGAAATAATGATATTAGAACAAAATATATTGGACACCCACGCATAATATTAAAAGTTATATTGATTTTTGCATGTCCGTCCGTCCGTCTGTGAGCACGAAAGCTCGGGAACGCGTTCACTTAGAAAGATGAAATTTAGTACACCGACTTTAAAACAAAAAGTCAAATTAATTTCGAAAATGAGACCAATCGCGCAACTCCTTCGTGGGGTTACCATACAAAAATTTCTTTTTCCACTATATATTTGGACACTGCCGGAGAACGCGTCGACATAGAGACCTAAAATGTAGTACATGATGTTTTTATAGTAATAACAAATAAAATTTCAAAAATGGACTAAATCGGGCAAGACCTTCTTGGTGTTTCCATATAAAAATTTAGGTATTTTACATATACTGTGAAAACGATCAGTTCTAGACATTTTTTTGTATTAAAAATTTCTTCAGAATACAAAATCCTATAAAATTGGTTATAATCACTTTTCCTGTCCGACGAACCGTTCTAAAAATATATGGAAAAATAAAATTCAAAAATCAAAGTTGCGTATAGATCGGTGTCCATACTAATTTTATACGGGCGTTATTCTAGGGTATCATAAGAATTGCATTTGATTTTTGCAGGTCCGTCTGTCCATTTGTCTGTCTGTCCGTTTGTCTGTCTGTCCGCCCGCCTGTCTGTCCATCTGTGTGTCTGTCAGCCCATTTGTTCTTACGATACCTCGAGAGCGCGTGTACTTATGAAGGTGAAATTTTGCGCACGGGCTTTTAAAAAAAAGTTAATTTAAGTTCAAAAATGGAACTAATTGGGTAACTTCTTCGTGGAGTTGCCATACAAAAACTTCGTTTTTCACTATATACAGGGTGTCCCAAAAAATAGTGATAATCGGAAGCCTGGAGGTAGAGCGTCCCTCGGTGAATCCAAATCACCCCCATGTACATATGTTCTACGGTTTTCTGTAGTTTTCGAGTTATTACAAATTTTCGAGATTTTTCGCTAATTAAATACATGTTGTAAGGTTATTTTGGTCATGGCGATCGAAGAAAGTGAGATAGGCACTTATTTTTTTTTCCCGAAATAGCTTAACAGTGCATCTGTTGTATTTAAAAACATTTATTTCAGTACACTTCACCATTGTCTCAAAAAGTAATGTTGAATTTTTTCTTTTACCAAAACAAAAACTAAGTTGAATGTTCTATGGCAAATTTAAAAAAAAGTTCCCTATTTTTTGTTTTTATAAACTAGTTCAAGAACTTCCTTAGTTCATCGACTTTACATAGCGCAGATTTTATCAAGTTATCTCAACGGGATCATACTTAAATTTCGATTAAGATTGTACTAAGTGTAAAATTTAACAATTTTAATTGGGAAGTAAAAACAAGTGAAACTGAAAATTAAATAAAACAAATTATCTTATTGTGAAAATTTACAAAACATTTTCAAAATGTCTACCTTCCTCTTCGACACATAACCGACAACGGCGGAAAAAATTCTCTTTCAGTCGATTGAATGCTCGTCTGTTTCTTTTGATGTTTTTTCCCGCCTCTCTTAATCTACTCGACAAATCTGCCAAAGCTCTGCATTCTTTACAATAAACCAGCTCCTCGTAGTAGCCCGAGTATTTTGTTTTGCTTACGAACTTAGATTTTGATTAATGCCGTAATGAAAATACTTGGAAGAAATATGTTATTTCAAAATGACGGTGCTCAGTGCCATTATGCCAACGCCGCCGTGAGAAATTACTTAAATAAAATATTTCAAGGAAAATGGATTGGCTGCGGTGGGCCCATCGCGTGGCCTCCACGGTCACCCGACTTAAATCCAATCGATTTTTTTGTTTGGGGCTACTACGAGGAGCTGGTTTATTGTAAAGAATGCAGATCTTTGGCAGATTTGTCGAGTAGATTAAGAGAGGCGGAAAAAATATCAAAAGAAACAGACGAGCATTCAATCGACTGAAAGAGAGTTTTTTCCGCCGTTGTCGGTTATGTGTCGAAGAGGAAGGTAGACATTTTGAAAAATTTTGTAAATTTTCACAATAAAATAATTTTTTTTATTTAATTATCAGTTTCACTTGTTCTTACTTCCCAATCAAAATTGTTAAATTTTACACTTAGTACAATCTTAATCGAAATTTAAGTATGGTCCCGTTGAGATAACTTGATAAAATCTGCGCCATGTAAAGTCGATGAACTAAGGAAGTTCTTGAACTAGTTTCTAAAAACAAAAAATATGGAACTTTATTCTTAAATTTGCCATAGAACATTCAAGTTAGTTTTTGTTTTGGTAAAAGAAAAAATTCAACATTACTTTTTGAGACAATGGTGAAGTGTACTGAAATAAATGTTTTTAAATACAACAGATGCACTTTTAAGCTATTTCGGAAAAAAAAATAAGTGCCTATCTCACTTTCTTCGACCGCCATGACCAAAATAACCTTACAACATGTAATTAGCGAAAAATCTCGAAAATTTGTAATAACTCGAAAACTACAAAAAACCGTAGAACATACATGGGGGTGATTTGGGTTCCCCGAAGGAAGCTCTACCTCCAGGCTTTCGATTATCACTATCTTTGGGACACCCTGTATACAGGGTGTTCGGGAAATGTCTTTAATCCTTTAAGGAGATAAAAGTAGAGGTCATTTGGGTCAAAAAAGTCCAGATACTTTTATATCGAACTCAGCTTGGTTTTCGAGTAAATTGGTAATATCGATTTTCGAGGTTTTGCATACCTCTTCAGAGTAATTTCGTTATAAGTTCTATTGTAATTAATGGATTGTGACGTTCAAACCTTCATTTAAAAGAACACATATTGGCCTTTCTAGGAATGTATAATAAGTCATAATTGTGCTTTCAGTTATTTAAAAAAAAAAAAAACAGTTTTCTCTAAGATTTTTCATTTCACCAACATTTTTGTCGCGCTTCAGTGTACATTAATTCGAAATATCACCATTGCACGAACTTGGCAAAACTATAAAAAAAATTGCGCTTTATGAGCTCCCTAACTGCTATCAACAATAACAATCAAAAGTTATAAGCAAACATTTGGAAGATGTGCCCGTCGAGGAAATCTTCAGTTTTTTCGTAGGATTCTATCTCCTCCTACAGTTTTTAACCTACGACGACCATTTATATGTCATTATATGGGACTCTTAACTGACTATTAGATAGGGTACCTTTCGATTTCGAATTTCGAAAATGGAGGTGGTAATTTCGAAAAAAAACACTTTTTTTACCAAAATTGATATTTACGTAGATTTCGTTATTCCGCATCTTTTAGTGCTATTCATTTTTGCGGGAGGGGCAAGCTCTAGGAAGGGCGGGGGTTCAAAGTTTCAACTTTAAGCGGCTTTATTTGAATAAAAACAATGTACACCAAAAATGTCTTTTGCATTTATGAATTTAGGACTTACTTGCTAGAACAATGCTTGGTTGAGAAAATATAAATATAAAAATAAAACATAATAATAAAATAATAAAAAAATAAATATAAATGTAACTTTTTCTCAATCAGGCATCGTATTGGCAATAAAATTTTTAGCTAATGCCTTTTTAAATGAGAAAGCCATTAGCTAAGATGTAGCATAGGATAATTTTTAAAAACTTTCTTTTTTTAGCAATGACAGCTGTTTGAAAAAACAACCGCTTTTTATCGAAATTTTGAGTTTTAAAAATTTATAAAAAATGAACGCGGCATCCAGTCAAAAAAGTTCTAAGCCAAATCTTAGATAATATTATAAAGAATATGTGGTTTAAATTTTATCAGAATCGGTTGTTAAGATCTTGAGATATCATGCACACCAATTTGGAAAACGTAGTATCGAGAAAAAAGAAACTCACAGTCGCCGCGCTCCCTTCTAATTGCTATAGCTTCGGAAATAATTTGAACTTTGAAATGGTTAAGCACTTAAATATTCCTAAAAGTATAAGTAATTTTATCTAGACAAAAAAATTTAGACGTTTTGAAAATGTCAGGGTGGTGTAACATCCGAAGACAAAAGAAATAGTGACGCATTCGTAATAAAATCTATAACGTAATAAAATTTATAACTTAAAGTAAGTATTCTTAAATGTATAAACAATTTGTCTGACAAAAAAATTTTTTTTGTTTTAAATCTCAGGGTGGTGTAACCCCTCAAGCTCGAAAATGGAATAAACTTCTTTGCAGGATTGCCATACAAAAATTTCTTTTTTAAATATTTGGGCGCGTTGACGTAAAAAGGTGAAATTTTTTTACACGCTGTTTTCATAGCAATAGCAAATATAATTTCAGAAATGGACTAAGCCGGGCAACCTCTTCTTGGTATTGCCATACAAAACTTTGGTTTTTCAATCTATATTTGACTCCCTGAGGACGCATCGACATAGAGATCTGAAACTGTTTACACGGCATTTTCATAAAAATTGTAAATATAATTTCAAATATGAACTAAATCGGGCAACCCTATCTTAGTGTTGCCTTATATAATTTTGGTTTTTCACTTTATTAACTTTTATTTTCATCATACAGGACATCCTGTATATTGCAGTTTACTACGAAGAATTTTCAAGATTATTATGCATTATGCGTCAAGGTGCTCTCAAGCAATGTCCAAACATTTATATAGTGAATAATTAAAGTTTATATGGCAGCCTTACAAAAGAATTTCCCCCGATTTCACTAATTCACAAACTTTCAAAAATTTTTAGAAAAATAAAAGACATATAAGAAATATCAACGTGCATTCCAGAGTTGTCGCGCAAACAGGTGAAAATGCAAACATTCAAAAATCAATGCCTTTTATGTGACGCATGCGCGTCCAATTCCATGACAAGCTTAGTGTATCCCATGGACCAAAACAAAGTCTGAGAATGTATGGCTTTCCCGAACTGTCATTTACCAACAATAGGCTCAACTACAATTGAAGTAAAGAACCTACGATTTTGAACGAGACTGAGGTTAAATTACGAAAAATTGATATTTTTAGCCTTAAATAGATATCACATTCCGTAAGTACCATTTATATTCCATTTTAATTTTTACATTGCAATTTTAATCATTTAGTATTAATTTAATTGTTTGGCACATCCCTTTCTTATGAAATGAGCGATTCTTACCGCACCTCTACTGACTGCAATTTGGCGTTTCACCCGATCGGGGAGATCTCCCCATTTAAAAATAAGTCGGTGCACGACCGATCGGACAGATCTCCCAACTTGACTTTAGCCATTGTGTATAGAACTATGTAGTTATTGCGAAAACGCTTCCTTGTTAAAATATCAAATGGCTCCACGTGTGCCATTTTGAACAGTTTTCAAGGTATAATACGTAAGAGCATACAGTCATTCCACACGAAACCTTGAAGGAATATCAAAATAGCCCCCCCCCCCCCCCCCCAAGTATGGAGGTACCGATTTTTTCAGTTCAAATACCAAGAAATGAAGCTGCTTTATACCTTTTATAAAAAAATATACCAGCATTGCACGATAAAAAATTTTTTTTGTTACTAATAGTATTTTTTTTTTCATAGAAATAGTTTTATTCACTAGAGACGACTTGTAGCACTTTTTTTCTATTTTTATTTTGAAGGGGGGGGGGGGAGGTAGCGGGTTAGCGGGTCTTAGGTGAAAACAAAACAATATGGGTGAGCTGTTTTCGAATTCTCTACAAACTGTGAAAGTTGCATCCAAAAAAATGCTCGATGGACAGCTTAGATTGACTTGCCCGAACCCGGTGGAAATCGTACAATTCACTGTGGCGCGCGCCGTTGGCTAAGTGTCAAAACAGTTGTTTGCTGTCACTGCTTTCAAATCTACATTAATAGCCATATTAATTGTATGGTTTCGGCAGAGATTGTGTGATACGACATATTGATATAGAACGAGATTATCAATCACACTTACTTTTTTAATTGAGTGCAGACCGGTTTCAGCACATTGGCTATCATCATATTTCCCGGAGGTAGCGTAAATGATTCCGATACGCTTGCCTATCTTCAAGAATTAGTCCCTTAAGAAGGGTACTAGAAGCACATAATTCAGATCTTCGGTTTAACCATTACCCAAATACATTTATTTTCTCTTTAGTTTAATGTGTTCTCAATTTTCTCTTTCATCACTTCAGATATTTCCATAATACTTTATTGGATCAACCTCTTTCTACTCGTTTTGAGGAATACAAACCCTAGCTAATTTTTTTTTTTTTAAAAATATGATGCAAGGTTGACAACTTCCACAAATTTAGTTCATCAGAAAATTTACACCATCCGCCATATTTAAAATTCACATAAAATTGAAGTGTGGACTTGCTCTAAAAAGTAGAAATGAGTGGAACAAGATTTCCAACTTGTCGCAAGTAAATATTTGGACCTACGAGTGGCATAAGGAAGCGAAGAGAGTCTCTACTTGTGCAAGTAACTTGACGAATCTGAATGGGCCTTTACCAAAGAATAAAACGACTTTGAAATTAGAAATTTCACTAAGTGATTTACAGTTAAGAAGCGGAAGAAACAAAGTCTTTTACTAAATATTTAACCAGATGTTCCTTTTGCAATGGAACACATCACAATTCACAACATCTTCAGTCAATATAACACAAAAAAACTCTAAAAAAACGATTGTAAAAAAATTTAACAAGTAGCGAAAACCAACCAAACAAAACTATTCCACGGAAATGTTGTAAGACCCCACAGCTCATTGCCGCTATTCCTTCCTGTTTAATAATAAGGTAATTGCTTTTAATAGCCATAAACCTGAAACCCTAGAGCACGTAAAAGTTTTCCCAATAAAAAAAGGACAGTTTTAATAAAATCTCATGCCGGAATGCACAGCACAAAAACGTACTAAAATCTAGTAAAAAGCTACGACTACCCCTGTTTGCATTATAAGTATAAATTAACGCGCAGGACTTGGTGACGTCAATACAACTTCCCGCTTCACTCCATCCTACATTCCATATCTTCTAAACTTCTGTTGAATGAAATCGTATAAGGAGTGTTTACTACTGTCCTCTCGTAATTTGAAATCCTTGGGTCGTACATCTCTTTTACACTAGCTAGCATGACATCTATTCATACTATTCTCTTCAAAGCTTTCTTCTATTTGTAAAATGCCGGCCATTCATAAATATACGCGTGGGATGTATAACGGTTCTCTGACAGAAGGACCTGATAAAGCTGAACCATACATAAAGTGTTTTTCTCAACTTTTTGCATGTGTGTATAGACAACTGAATTTATGGGAAATCGGTGGAGGAGAGCGCAGAGCTAACTTCACTTACATTGGTTATATTGCATTGGGATTGTGACGTTAGCACTGCTGACGTCAGCGGATAAAATTCCTTTATAATGGACAAACGAAATATTCGGGGGATATTCTCTTCTTTCCCCTTGCTCATGTGACGAATTGTGATTATGCGATGGTCTCAGACAGACCTAAGTAACGTAGGAGCAGCGGAATTTTGTAATTTGTGAAAAATGCTAATATTTAACAGGCTGAATTGATGCAAATCGTATGGTGGAATGATATGCTGCTAACAAATTAAATAAAAGTAAGAAAAACTGTTTTTCTTTGTCTAATTGAAGGGAGAGAATTGCGTTGTATCATCTTTTTGTACCCTAGATGATGAAATCATAGGATATACTATGTTATTGCGTTTGTAATGGATAGAGGTAAAGCAAAATGGATTGAGCACCCACCCATAACATTTAAAGTTAATTTGATTTTTGCATGTCCTCTACCCGTCTGTCTCTCCGTCCATCTGTCTATCCGTTCTCAAGATAAAAAATAACTCGAGAACGCGTGTACTTAGAGAGCTGGAATTTTACATGCGGTCTTTAAAAAAAGTAAACTTAAGTTCGAAAATTCGACAAATCGGGTAACTCCTTCGTGGTTTTGCCATACAAAACTTTGCACGGCACTTTCATAAAAATAGTAGATATCATTTCAAAAATGGCCTAAATCAGGCAACCCATTCTTGAGTTGCTTATACTGTAAAAACGATCAGTCCTAGATGTTTGCTTTTTTTTTTTTTGTACTGAAAAGTTCTTCAGAATATCAAGTCCTATGAAATTGGTTATAATCATTTTTACTGTGCGATGAACCATTTTGGAAATATATGCGGAAACCACTTCAAAAGTCAGACTTATGCACAGATAGGTGACCATAGGTAGGAAATTGCATACGGGCATTCATCTAGCTAGGGTATCAGAAAAATTGGTGTTGCCAATTCTAACTTTTTTATGTTTTCTTGGGCGTGTATCTTTATTCTGCTCAGAGCGCTCCGAGCGCTCTGAACACCGATTTCTTGTATCTTTATTGTATCTTTATTTACTTTCGGAGTACTCTGAGCGCTCTGAACATGTATCTTTATTATTGCTCAGAGTGCTCTAACTAATCGTAGATAAACCTCGGAGCATTTGGAGCAATCCGTCAGTAATACCAATAGAGCGCAAAAAAATCCTATTAAAAATGTGAATACTTCTTTAAATTCCATATTTCCTTTCTTTCCTTCACCCCTTATTTATTTTTATAACTTTATTATTATTATTTATTTATTTTTATAAAGAATTTTGTATTTTCAATAGATATTTCACAAATCATAAGTGCTGCCAATATAAAGAAAAACTACCAGAACACTCAGAGCACTCCGGATTTGTATCTTTTTTCCAGAGTGCTCTGAATGATCTAAAAAATCTGTTCGATCTACGGAGCGGAAAAAAGATACACGCCCCTTGTGTAGTAAAATTCATCATCCATACAAAGCAATCAGACAACTTTTCCATATACAAAATAGTTAAAATTTCTTACTCAATAAGCGCAATAAGGCCAACAACCGTAATTCTGTTCTACCTATGAACTTTCTACTTCTACCTATCTAGGTGCAAGTAAAATTACGGTCGGTGACATTGCCTACTCATTAAATTTATGCTTGGTCTGGTTATTTTTATTTTGTATAATTTCGTTGATATAAATTATTTTGGTTTTGTTTGGTTTGTTTGTTTGTAGTCATACATGAATTGCTTTGTATAAATAACGAAATTGAATGAATAAAATTTCAATTGATTATTAGATCGTGGTTAGTAGAGTTTCTTTTTATACCCGTAAAGTTTCACAACTTTATAATTGAAGTCTTCCGACTTCCCGGTTATGTTTTCAAAAAACATGTTTAATTCAAAATCCTCTCAAACTATTTATAATAATATACATCGGCCCACAATACCTCACTTTTTTAATAAAAAGATAAATTTCGCTTTGGCCGAGGGGCTGAAAGGAGATGTAATATTCCTCTCAAATAAAAATAAAATCTCATTTTTCCCGAAAATATCAGTGAATCCAGAATGAGTTACACCCACTTAATCTCTTCAGAGCAAAACGAATGTAAACAAAAGCACGTGCGTTTCAATTATTATAGGAATACAGCAACAACTTTGGGACATAACATACGTTTACAGCAACAAGTTTGAAACAAACTATCTCAATATTTCAGAATAGCCTGTTTTCACAAAAGCGCGGAAAGTTTCCGCCGGAAATATTTTATGAGAGTAAAATCTGAAAATTACTCCTCCCCGTCTCATTTATTTATAAAAATGAATCTGTGATTCTGTTTCGTCGCATGTAATATGCGCTTTCATATTTTTTGTCTTTAGGGTAAAGTACGGATAGTTACCAACATTTTCAGTATCTACTTCCCAATTCGTTATATACTTTTATAAACAATTGTATGTTCATACAATACTGTTATCTTTGATCTTTATTATATTTGACATTCATTTTCCTAATCTCAATAGCTAATGAAACAAAACAAGAATTACGAAAGTCTCAATTTGAGCATCTATCCCGCTGGGATGGGTTAGATGCCGTACAACGAACGGATAGACGCCCTAAGGGAAAATGAATGAAACTGTTATCAACTTATTTATAAAACTAATTTCAAATCTTGCAAAATTAACAAAAATAGATTTAACAGAAATATGTATATTATTTAAAAAATTAGTATTTAACAAAAAAATTAATCTCATAACGGTAAAGAATACTTCAAATCAAAAATAATCAAACTATATCATGATATAGCATAGCTTAGTATAAATATTACACATTATATAAAAAACTTGTAAAATACAACGATAATCAGAAAGGTATTTATCCATATCAACATTGCGATAAGGCATCTATTCGGCACCTAACCTAGGGTAACTATCCTTTTTGGTACGGATGGATGCCTTCTCACATTTTAATAATAAAACTATCACAAAGAGATATTAGAAAATAATGGAATAGATATATTTGTTACATAATTCACGTAAAAAAAGATGAAACTTTTACTTACTTGTCACGCTTCTTCTCAAAGAATTGTCAATTCGAGTATGGAAAAACTTTGAGGTGAAATTTCTCTCATTAATATCTTTAAGCAATCACAACTCGAAGCGCATCAACTTTCACTGGCTGTCACTTCTTAACTGAGTTAATGGAGAGTCTGAGTATGTAAGCAATGGCGCCGGTTCGCCGCAGGTTGTGTCGTATAAGAGATCTGAATACAGGGGCAACTATCCCGCCGAGGCATTTATCCTTACTTTACCGTATTCGTAAAAGTTTTAAAGAGAGTTTGATTTTTTGAAGGTGCATACTTGTAATCACTCTACTGCAAACTGGCTGTGAAAGAACTTGTTAGATCAAAACTTTCCATTGACAAAGTCCTAATTGTCTAAAACCCAAAAGAACGAAACCAGTGCAATAGAATTATCCCGTTAAACAATAACATCATCACAATAGAATCAGACACAGGAGTGCAAAATAGTGTTACAACTGTAGGTTAGTGACATCTTAGTAAACTTTGGGCTTGGAGAACGGAATATTCAGGAAGGTTCTAGTATACTTTGTAGACTATAAATACAGCGCTTCTCACATCCGCGAGTCTTATTTCAGACGTAACCTATTTGGATTGTGATAATTAGAAGTACAGTACTAGCGATAACTAAAAGGTTGATTTGATAATTGTTTGTGAATTGTGAGAGTAAACAGTAAAGTTAAATAAAGAGAGAACTTTTGAATTATATCTGAAATATTGTGTTTTAAATAACGAACTAACGCCACGCTAGTAACAACTGGTGTCAGAAGTGAAATAAGTTCGTGAAATAAAGTGGTGGCATTTGACTTAAACAAAGTGTGGAATTGAGTAAAATTTTATGCTTTACGTGAAAGCTCTGGAAGATAATCTAAAGCAATGGGACGCAAGCTGAAAGTGGAGTTGGGCAAACGGTCAACACAAATGGCATGCACACAGAATGGTTTAGTCGAGCTACTCAGACAAGCTTTCGAAATAGAAGGGAAGAATCCTGACACATTGATTTTCGAAGACTATTCGTTAGAACCTGACGCTGAAGAAAGGTCGGGGAGATGTACATGGAACAACTATTTGATGCTTTAATGATTAAATTGGAGCTTTCAGCCCAACAGATGAAGAATGCTCTTGAAGAACAAAAGAATTCTCTAGAATCGAGTTGGACGATCACAAGAATGCTCTTGAAGAACAAAAGAATTCCATAGAAGCCCGTTTGGACGATCAAAAGAATGCTCTTAAAAAACAAAAGAATTCTTTGGAATTCTGTTTGGATGAGCAGAAGAAATCATTGGAATCCCGTTTGGACGAACAAAAAACTTCTCTGGAGAATTGTCTAGAAACTCGCATAGAGGTGCAAGCAGAATGAAACCTCCAATATTTAATGGACAAAATTCGTGGCATATTGTAGGCTGATGTGGAAAGATTAGCATATCTTTCATACTCTGGCGTAAATGCTGATTTCCTTAATGAAGTAGCGATAGAAATATTTGTGAACGTTATTGCATATCAAAATTTACAACAAGCCCTAAGGCTAAAAGAAGTGAACAGCAGAGGCGCCTATGCATTGGCGTATGAATCTGCCAGACAAGCTTCTCGGAGTGCAGTACGCGTGAGAGAAATTTCAGTGGAGGAATGTACTTGTAGTAGAATCATCACAGAGCCCTCCTTCACGTGGTAATAGACCACGTAATTGACCGGGACAACCCCAAACGGACTGCAGGAAACGCCTACGAATGGAATTATCAGAAGAGGAAGACAGAAAAGAATGCCAAAAATTTCGATCCAGGGAGCAATCTATTCGAGGAGACACTAAAAATCAAACAGCGACTAGTGACATCAACTCCGCTGTTCAGCAGTCGGAAAACCTGTAAAAACCAACTTCGGGGGAAGAAGTTGAATGGTGAAGTCGACAGCTCCGAAGTCATCATTCAAGTAGGCCAGTTGCAGAGAAATAATAGCAGTCTTGTTATATATAGAAGTGTGAGAAAAATAGACTCACTGTGAACACTGGAGCTTCGAAATCAATTATTAGAGGAGATCTTGTCAAGAACAAATGGCTTCAGAACAACACCAAATATTTAAAAAGAACAATAACTGGAGCAGCAGCACATGTTTTTGGAGAAATAACTTTGTATGATCAACTAGGCGAACTACTATTTCCTCGTACTTTCCTGGTTTCAGACATCACGGGTGAATGCATTCTTGGAGTAGACTTCATGACCACATATAAAATAAATCTAGATTTCGGAGAACGAATACTCAAATATGGCAACATAGAAATTCCTGTGCGACTAGAAGGAGGACCAGATTATCCTGCGAAAATAAGGACGACGGTCTGTGAGAATATTACTCTCTCTGCGTGCTCTGAGACGCTAGTATGGACAAAGTTTACTGATAACATCAAGACTGCCAATCCTATCTGCTGGAGCCTAACTCACAAAATTTACATCGAACATTATTGTAGGTAAGACTTTAGTGAAGGCAGAAGATGCAACATTAATTCCAGTCAGAGTGCTCAACACATCCGAAAATAAGGTACAACTTAAAGAAAGTGCCATAATTGGAAACTTCTTTCATCCAGTGCCTTAAGTGAATAACAATACAACGATGCCAAAGGGGTGATCAATGAATTTTCGGAGTTATTTGCAATGAATAATGACGATTTTGGTAAAACAAATCTTGTCCAGCATAGAATCGATACAGGAGATTCTAGGCGCATTCGGCAGACAGCACGAAGGCTACCATTAGGCAAACAACCAGAAATTGCATATATAATAAACTCCATGAAGGAACAGGGAATAATATATGGATCTAATAGCCCTTGGACATCGCCAGTTGTTCTGGTCAGGAAAAAGGGCGGCAAAAACACCAACTGAATATTCGGATGATCTATCATAGGATGGCTGGTCGCATTATCAACGAGCAAAAGTACTTTGAATTCAAGCCAATTTTCTTCCATATATTTTTTTACTTCAGGAAGGAAGCACTCGTGGAACCATTTTTATACCCTAGATGGAATCTATAGGGTATACTAAGTTTGTCATTCGAAATAATGATGGTAGAGCAAAATGGATTGGACACCCACGCATAATATTAAAAGTTATTTTGATTTTTGCATGTCCGTCCGTCCGTCTGTGCGCACGATAACTCGAGAACGCGTCTACCTAGAGAGCTGAAATTTTGTACACGGACTTAAAAAAAAGTAAAATTAAGTTCGAAAATGGGACAAATCGGGCAACTCCTTCGTGGGGTTGCCATATAAAAATTTCGTTTTCCGCTATATATTTGGACACTGCCTGAGAACGCGTCGACATAGAGAGCTGAAATATCGTACGTGATGTTTTCACTACATTAACAAATAACATTTTAAAAATAGACTAAATCGGGCAACTCCTTCTTGGTGTTGCCATATAAAAATTTAGTTCTTTTACGTATACTTTGAAAACGATCGGTCCAAGACATTTTTATTGTACTAAAAACTTCTGCAGAATACGAAATCCTATAAAATTGGTTATAATCATTTTTTCTGTACGACAAACCGTTTTAGAAATATATGCGAAAAACCACTTCAAAATCAAACTTGAATAGATCAGTGACCATACGAAATTTAATACGGGCATTCATCTAGGGTATCTTAAGAATTGGTCTTAGACCAATTCTAGCTTTTTTACTTGTTTAAATAAAGCTGACGTCATCCATGCCTTATTATTCACCATCCAAAGAACTGGAAGTTGTTTAATGTTTTTCCTTTCAAAGCTCGCGGCATGAGTGATCGGTTGATTAACAGAGGCTTTAAAATCTTATCACCAGATGCGTTGCTGCACAATAAGAGCGTCACGCGATCCTTAGCCACTTTGAAACCACCAGCAGGTAGGTTCTAGTAGGCATTTTTTTTCCAAAATAATCATTTTTTTTCCAAAATAGGTATTAATTACTTGATCTGGCGTATAACCCCCGCCTTGAATTATTTTTACTAGCTTCCCGGGAAAGTTTTTTGTAGCATTTATGTCGCCTGATGCTACTTCGCCTTTTATTTTTACACTGTGAAATGCGTGTCTTTTTAGGAATCCTGTCAGCCATCCCTCACTTGCATTAAATATCAATTTCCTGGTTGTTTGGAGACTTGTTGGTGGCTCCGATCTCTGAAGTCGTTCGTATGTTCTAAGTCCCTTCTCTTTTATAAGTTTTCCGTCTATAGGTTTTTTTTTCTGCAGTAGATCCTCTATCCAAAACGCTAAAAGTTTTTCCATTTTCTCTAAGATAGTATTTCGACTGTATAAAGATGTTTTGGAACTGACATTCGATCCACAAATTACTGATTGTCGAATGGAATCTTCATTTTTTTTTATTGTTCTGTTTCATTGTAAGAAATGTGTAACGAATTTTGTTCTAACATGTTCTAACAATAAAAAAAAACTTTTGTATACGCACTGCGTATACATACAAATTTTTGTTTTGACGTGCTAGAACAAATAATTCGTGTACAAAATTTTTTTCTTTTTTTGGGACCGTGTTATTTCAAAATCGTGTAAAATAAGACCGTGTAAAACAAGAGTTGGGTGTATATAAAGACATTTTCTTTTCTTACCTTTACCTCTGTAAATTTACCTTGCTTGTTCTCTTGGTTCGCTCTCACTAAAAATAGTCCCTTGACTACCATCATATCTCCTTGCATATCCCTTCTCGGTCTGTAAGTCTATAAAGTTCTATAATTTCAATTTTGATTTTAAAATTCCACCCGCTCCAAACTCTGCCAGAATTTGAAGGCCCCTACTGAGGAGAACCTCGACCTAGCGTATCGTTTCCCGAACAGTTACCGACACTTACCTCATTAGGTGTCATGAAAGTTGCAGTGGAATTCCAATGTTCTGCACGACTGCAGTTTCGATGCCATAATTTCTTCTTGAATTCCGTTCTAACCGATTTATTCCTATATTCTTGAAATTTAATCTTTCCTCTTTGCCAAAGCTCTTGCGCTTTTGTGGTGAAAAGAAACTGTTGCTACCTTCATAGCTCCATTCTAATCTTTTAGCGATCCTTACAAATACAAGTCTATCCTTTAAACAATTTCCGCTCTATTTGCTACATCTGCAGGGACTGCTCAACTCTTCGCCAGATTCTTCGGTTATAGGCTTGTTGAGCTACAAACTTTCGTGAGGTGTGATAAGGATCTTCTCCCGGAAAGGCACCAGAAATTGGTCCTGTAATGTAGGTACTATTTTTTGTGTCATGTTTAATTTTTCCTCTTTTATCCTGGCCTGGAACAGATTTCCTTGAGTGCTACTTTGCCAAGCTGTAGGTCCCACTTTTGCACAAGCCACGAAATTTTCATCAGAAGCATTTTCTTTCCTACCTTTGCTGGCATCTTGTATCATCAGCTTCATATTAACGCAGTCGATAATACCTCTGCCACTGAGGAAATTGCTTCCTAGTACACCGTCGGATGGAATTGAGTCCATGTCACTAATGGCGTTGAATGTGCAGGGATGCTGACTGTTGTCTATCTGGAACTTTGCCTCACAAGTGCCTATGGAGCGCCTAGCGGATACAAATAGTCCTCCAATTCTAATTTTGTGATGTGTCTGTATGAGCGTATTCGGTTTTATCCTATTGACCTTAATTATAATACAGTTGGATCCGGTGTCTACTAACAGTCTCAACGTACCTTTTAATGCTATTTCTGATGGGACCGTGATGATAAATTACTCTGGGAGTTTGATTTCTCACGCTCCTTCTCTGCTAAGTACTTTTTCAGACAGTTTTCCGTGTAGTGATCCTGCATTCGACAGAATTGACAATAAAGCCCCTCTCTTCTTAAATGGAATTTATCTTAAATGCCAGTTGCACAGTTGGCCACTCTTACACGATGAATTTGGTAATTAGATATCTCGTTCCCATAATCCTTACATTTAGTGCAGTAAGGAGGGTGTTTCCTCCACTGGCATTCTTTAGCAAAGTACACAGGCTGACCGCATTTGAAGCCTTTAACAACTCTAAATTGCTGTCTGGTCCTGCTCGGAGATTCCCAGTTCATTGTTGGTCCTTGCACTGCTTGAAAATACTTTTGGGGTTGTTTCTGCCTTACATCGATTAAATTTCCAGTCTTTCAGCTTTACTGTCGTGTTTCGCTAGAGTATTGTGGTACTTTTCCCCATACCCCTGGTGCCATACCTTCAAGCCTTTTTGAATCTCTTTCGAAGTAAAGAGCTTCTTCTCGAGCTTTTTCAAATGCACCAAAACTTTTTCCGGTTAGGTAAACCCGAGTGGCTTGACGCCGGCTTTGAAAGTTGCTACTGCGTCGGCCTCCAACTCGGCTATCTAGCCTCCATCCATCTTTGGGTATTTAGCTGATACCGCCGACTTAATCTGGCCATCCCCTATCCTATCCGCAAACTCTCTAACATCCTCGCCAGGTCTCTGCCTACATGGTACTATTTCGGTGAGTAACTCACTGAAAGACTTCCGTGGCATATATGCTGTTTTAATCACCTGTTGCAAAGATGCAAAGTCCTTTGGTTCATGTGATCTTATTAGGTACTAAGCGTTATCGGATAAGCGATACTTTATGCATTTAATAAAAATGATTTGCTCTGCTGGTTCTAGCCGGTCGTTCAAGTCCTTGCTGCAGTTAAGGAAACGGAATACTTCCTTTGTCAACTTTAGTGTCCTTTCTTCTGAAAACATCGGCACATATTTAGAAACCATGTTCGTGATCTTCTCGTATGAATCTTCCATCTTGTATACAGTTGTTGATTTCATATCTATTTCTTCTATATCTTCTTTATCTTACTAGTTCTTGTAATTAGCTTTATTTCACAATTTCACCTTTAAACCAAATAACTTCTAACATTTAAAATTTTTATACAACTTACTGTAGAAAATAGCTTTCGCAACACTTATATCTTTATTACAGGTGCTAGCCGAACAACAATACATACTCGTATCTAACGCTAAACATTTAAAACTCTAATATAATATAATTACCACACACAATTACTCTAAATTCATATATTAAGCATATATACAAAACAACCATGCTTTCTCAATATTTTTTCTTCCTTTGTAACTAAAACAATAAAAATACCAGAAACCATATTTTATTTAAAACTTAGTACTACACTGCGTGAAATGAAGATAACGGTTTAAAATCATTAACACCTTACTCTATACAAACACATTCACTTTATTTAACAACTTTTAATTATTTATTTTATTAAATTGTCACCAAAAGATTAAAACCCACCAAATATCACTTAATCTAACACTTCTTAACTTTACCCTGAAAAGTAAATTAAATTAAGAATGGAGCAGCTAAAAAGCGTTAACTCGCACAATTAACACAAAAAAAATGGAGTAGCTAAAACGCATAACTCCAAAAAAGATAATTTTAAAATAAAAGCACCAAAAATAAAAATTACAATACTACACTTATCTTCTCCCGGCTGCGCCAAAATGTCGTGTCCCAAAAGCAATCGAATAAATAAACCAAAATTACAATAAAACAACACTCGACTTTCTTGTAACACAGAATATTTTTTTATTTATCGCGAACTGACCTAACTTAATAATTCAACAAGTAAAAAAGCTAGAATTGGTCTATGACCAATTCTTATGATACCCTAGATAAATTCCTGTATAAAATTTCGTATGGTCACCGATCTATTCAAGTTTGATTTTGAAGTGGTTTTTCGCATATATTTTAGATCGGTTTGTGGCACAGAAAAAAATGATTATAACCAATTTTAGAGGATTCTGAAGAAGTTTTTAGCACAATAAAAATGTCTTGGACTGATCGTTTTCAAAGTATACGTAAAAAACCTAAATTTTTATATGGCAACATAAAGAAGGAGTTGCCCGATTTAGTCCATTTTTAAGTTTTTCTTGCTAGTATAATGAAAATACCATGTATCAAATTTCGAGGTAGAGCGTTCTCAGGCAGTGTCCAAATATATAATGGAAAACGAAATTTTTCTATGGCTACCCCCACGAAGGAGTTGCCCGATTTGTCTCATTTTCGAACGTAATTTTAAATTTTTTTTAAGTTTGTGTACAAAATTTCAGCTCTCTACGTATACGCGTTCTCGAGTTATCGTGCGCACAGCCGGACGGGCGGATGGACGGACAGACAGACAGACGGACGGACATGCAAAAATCACAATAACTTTTAATTTTATGCGTGGGTGTCCAATTTATTTTGCTCTACGATCATTATTTCGAGGTGTTACAAACGGAATGACAAACTTAGTATAATACCCTATAGATTTCATCTAGAGTATAAAAACTATCTAACCCGAACCGAACGGTAACTTAATATCGCGATGACTGATCACTTAACTGACCTCGCCCGACCAGTCATTGGTCTTTTATGTACCAATATTCGGAAGTGTTGAAATAATAGGGAGATGGAGCCGATGATTCCTGATGAAAGGTTACAAGAGTAAGTTAAAAAGTACTGACTTGTGTCTATCAAAGATATATTTCAAAGTGACATTATATATATATACATTGACATAAAAACATATGAAAGGCAAATTCAATTAGTTCAAACATTCATTACTAGATGGATATCAAGTTTATGTCTTTAATATTAGTTAGTTCCTATATTGATTAATAGATGGATTCAATAGTTGATGTCGTTGTAATTAGGGCTCGAACACATATTCCAACACACCTCCTCAACGTCAGCAACTCAGTCTCTCAAAACTGCATACCAAGTTTTTTGAAACACTGATGATGCTTGACCTCTGACAAGCCTTTGGTAAGTGCATCAACTGGCATATCACTTGATGGCATGTATTCTAGTTTCACGATTTCGTTTTTGATAGCTTCTCTGATGTAGTGATACCTGTAGTGTATATGTTTTGTCCTGGAGTGTCTTCCGGCGTAGTGAGCAATATGTTGAGCACTCTGACTGTCGTTGAATAAGTTAATTGGTTGATCAGTTGGTATTATATTTATCTCCTCAAGTAAATTTTTTAAGTATGTGGCCTCCTTTGCAGCACTGCTCAAGGCGATATATTCGGCTTCAGCGCTAGACGTCGCAACTACTCGTTGCTTCCGTGATTCCCAGGATATGGCAGAAGCTCCAAGAATAAAGGCAAATCCTGTCTGCGATTTTCTGTCATTTAGGTCTTCCGCCCAATTAGAGTCGACATACGCATATAATACCTTGTTTGTTTTTTGATAACTAAGGCTTGCTGTCTGGGTTCCTTTAAGATACCTTAGCACGGAAAGTGCTGCATTCCAATGTTGCCTTTTTGGATCTTGACAAAATTGTGCTAAAGTGTTGACACTATAGGCAATGTCTGGACGACTGTAGACAGATAAATGCATTAGTGAACCAATCAATTCCTGATACTTTTTTTGGTCTACGCGCTCTCTTTCCCCATCAATAGTTGGTTCGTTTTGTAGTTTAAGCTTTGACTGTAAGGGTAACTTCCTAGGTTTGCAATTGTTTAGGTTAAATGCTTGAAGAAGTGTTTCAATATATCCTGATTGACTGACCTTAATTGATTTTTTATCTCTTTTGATTTCAAGTCCAATAAATAAATTAGGTTCACGGATGTCACGAATGTCAAAATCTGTCTCTAGGAGTTTCTTTAAGTTTACATAAAAGGTTTCATCATCGGTCGCTATTAGTATATCATCAACGTATACAACTGTGATAGTGAGGTTGGCTTTCGTTCTGTAAAAATAGATGCACTCATCGTAACTTGAGTTTTCGAATCCAATTTCTTTTAGCTTTCTATCAAGTCGTTGATTCCATTGGTGGCCTGCTTGCTTTAGTCCATATATAGCCTTTTTTAACTTGCATACTTTATTCTTATCTTCTTCAGAGATAAACCCCGTCGGTTGTTCCATATATATGTCTTCATTTAATTCGCCATATAAGAAGGCTGCTGAAACATCTATGTGATAAAGTTTTAAATCCTTTTCCATAGCTATGGGAAATATTAAACGTACTGAGCTAAGTCTCGCCACAGGAGAGAAGGTTTCCGTATAATCCACTCCAAACTCTTGTGTGTAACCTTTTGCAACTAGTCTTGCTTTACGACGTTTTATTTCACCATTCACTCCATACTTTGTCTTGAAAACCCATTTGCTGTCAATAACGTTCTTATTTTTAGGACGATCTATCAAGCTCCATGTATTATTCTTTATCAGAGAATCATATTCTTGATTCATAGCAAGCTTCCATTCTTCGGCGTCCGATGATTTTTCAATTTCCTTTAAGGTTTTCGGATCTCTAGCTTGATTGGCTATATTCGCATTTTCCGCCAGCTTTCTACTTGATCCCTTTTTCTTTCTTTTTTTACTCGTAGTCATTCCTTTAAATTCCTGGTTTTTATTTTTAAGTGCTGCTTGCCGCTTTGGCCTTTGGTTTTTATAATCCAGCTCGGGTACTTCTTCTTCTGTTGATACCTCTTCGATATTTGATGATATACAGTCCACCGATGTGGTTTGGTTTTTATAATCCAGCTCGGGTACTTCTTCTTCTGTTGATACCTCTTCGATATTTGATGATATACAGTCCACCGATGTGCGCCCGTTTTTTAATTCTTCATCTCCTATCACTTTATTTTCATCTTGTTGAAACTGTAAGGTATCATGGACTTCAGGTTTAATGTCGTCGGTTTTAATTTTTTGTTCTTTGGGCACATGCTCCTTCCATTTGTCAGTATCAAGCTCAAATTCGTAGAAATTTTCTCTTTCAATCATTTCTCCATCAACTTCCTCGATGAATCTTACATCTCGACTCTTGATAATGACTCTGGATCCTCTCTTCCATAATCTGTAAGCCTTGGAATCCTCTGCATATCCGATGATAACATATTCATCACTTCGCGGATCAAACTTTCCTCTCGTGCCTGATTTATCTAAAACGAAACACTTAGAACCGATTTCCTTCAAATATTTTACAGATGGTTTTTTCATTGACCATAATTCTTCTGGGGTTTTATTGATATTAATTTTTGTTGGACAACGATTTCGTAGATAGGCTGCAGTGTGAATCATTTCAGCCCACATAAACTGAGGAAAATTAGCTTTAAGTATAAGACAACGAGCCATTTCTATTAATGTTCTATTAGCTCGCTCAGCTATTCCATTTTGTTGAGGAGTATACTCTACAGTGAATTCATGTTTAATTCCATGTTCGTACATATATTGGTTAAACGCTTTACTACGATATTCTGTACCATTGTCCGACCTAAGAGTTTTAATTTTTTCACCAGTACTATTTTCGGCAAATGCTTTGAAAATTTTAAATTTATCTAGTACTTCACTTTTTTTATTCATAAAATATACAAATATTTTTCTTGAAAAATCATCAATAAAAGTTACAAAATAAAGTGACTTACTCATTGATTCAGTCCTCATAGGTCCACATATATCTGTATGTACGAGCTGCAGACGTTTCGTCGTACTCTTCTCTGTCCTGGCTTTAAATGGCAATCTCGTTTGTTTTCCACGTATACATGTAGTACAGTTCAGTTCAAAATTGTTAAAGCTAGGTAGTCCTGACACCATGTTATGTGCTTGTAGTAATTTTAATGAAGTTGCATTCAAATGTCCCAATCTGTTATGCCACTTCACGAATTCGGATTCTTTTACTTTTGAGATATGTGTCTCCTCAAGTAACTCAATAATTGTATATAGACCATTTCTCCTTTTTGCTTCTATTAATGTTTCTCCGCTTAACTGGATAATAGCACGATCTGCATAAAAACAAATTTTACATCCATTTTGTGCTGCTTTACTGGTAGATATCAAGTTTTCCTTCAGGTCTGGAACATATAAAGTATTATAAAATGATATTCGCTTACGCCTTTTATTTACTTCAGTATAGATGTTTACTGTACCGATACCTAATATTTTTACTTTATTACCATTTGCAAGTTTTACATAACCTAGAAGTCCTTCAGATAAGGAGGTAAATTTTTCTTTAACGAAACACATATGTGAAGTTGCACCGCTGTCAACACACCATTTAATTGGTTGCAACTGTTGATTATCGTTTCCAGCTGAGTCCTTCAATTTTTTGCATGACAGCATGCACTCCTGACTAACGAATCCTTGTTCAGCGTCATCTGTAAATTTAACTTTTTCCTTGTAAATCTTGCAATGTTTGGCCTTATGGCCTTTCCTACCACATTTACGACAATTAAACGGAAAATACTTGGAATAACTTTGCATGTTGTTTGACCATTTATGTTTATTAGTGACTACCTTGTTATATTCTCTTACCTTCAGTGCATTGTCACAGGTTTCCCTTTTTTTGTCTCCTATTTCCAGAAGCCGAATCTTTACTGTTTGTAAAGTAGGAAAATCTTTTGCTGCATCAAATGCTGCCTGCACATCCTTGTAGGTTTCCGGCAAGCTATCCAGCAAGATAACAACCAACAAATCCTCGTCAATTTTCGCATCCATTTCACTCAATCTGCTTACTATTGTATTAAAATCACGTAAATACGCGTCCATGGTTTGTGCGGTGGTCCTTTTTTTGTTTACTAATTTCCTGAACTCCTCAGCTTTTTGTCTGGTACTTTTTCTGTCGTACGTCTCTGATAGATAATCCCAAATTCCTTTGGATGTAGCCTTACTCTTTACTAAGGCAACTATACTTGGTTCCATTGCTAGTAAGAGCTCACTCCGCGCATCTTGATCCTTATCATCCCATTTTTCGCATTCATTGGCATCAGTAGCACTCGGCCTAACTTCTTTTCCAAGAACAATTTTTAATAACCTGCTTTTATGCAGTACACCTTCTATTTGAGGTTTCCAAGTGGAATAATTTTCACCATTAAATAATGGTATCCGGCCATGAATTGTAGTTGATGACATATTTCCTTTTTCTTTTTCGCAATCGCAAAGTAATCCACTCAATAGTGTAATTAAATTAATACCTGTTTCAATTTCCAATCTTCTGGGCCCATAACCTGTTGAATTAATAGGGAGATGGAGCCGATGATTCCTGATGAAAGGTTACAAGAGTAAGTTAAAAAGTACTGACTTGTGTCTATCAAAGATATATTTCAAAGTGACATTATATATATATACATTGACATAAAAACTATGAAAGGCAAATTCAATTAGTTCAAACATTCATTACTAGATGGATATCAAGTTTATGTCTTTAATATTAGTTAGTTCCTATATTGATTAATAGATGGATTCAATAGTTGATGTCGTTGTAATTAGGGCTCGAACACATATTCCAACAGGAAGTAAACTTTACTAATAACGCGGATGTAAACAAACGACAACAACCTTGCCGTTTGTTCTACCGGTTGCAGCCCTGAGTCGCTCAGTAGTAAACAATCGCTTTTCATAATAATTACCATGTGAGGTTCACTCAACGCTCAACACTCATCGCCACAAGCTGTTGGGCTAATCAGCAAAATAACCAACGGCTGCAGAACAATTCCATTCGAGGTAATTGTTCAGCAATCGCTAATTATTCTGCCAGAATGTGCCCTTAGCTGTTAACACACCTGTTGTTCGGTACGCAGAATTTTAAGAACGGAATATTCAGGAAGGTTCTAGTATGATTGGTAGAGTTTGTATAAATACGGCGCTTCTCACATCCAGGAGGCAAGTCTTATTTCAGACAGTGAAGTGAACGAAGTAAACTATTTGGATTGTGATAATTAGAAGTACAGTACTAGCGATAACTAAAGAGTTGATTTGATAATTGTTTGTGAATTGTGAACAGTACAGTTAGATAAAGACAGAACTTTTGTGAGATATTGTGCTTTAAATAACGACCTAAAGCCACGCTAGTAACATTAGATTATGTTTCTTATGGGCATCGGGGTGACTTATAGTATAATTGAGATTAGTTGTATAAAAATAAGCACACCCATACAGACTCAACGAAAATTCATAATCGGAGTATTATTTGCAGCTCAAAACAGCTCACCTGGAACTTGCAAGGCTTACGTTTAGGTTCAGTCATTCTGTCCAAATTCCACAGGATTTAAGGCACGGACTCAATACCAACCGATTGAATACTGGCGATGAACTTTCTAAGGTTGTAATACAAAGCGAGGTAAGACCTGAGAAGCAGAACGCACTTGTCCGATTCATAATAGGAAATAAATATGTTGAAACCATCGTCTTGAAGAAGTGTACGGAAAAAAGCGCAAGTTAACTGGGGATTAATAAAGTCGTGGTCACTTTAACTGAGGAAGTATGAAATCGAACTCAAGAACGAATTTCAGCATTGAAAGACATTGTGAATAAAGCAAGTGGAGCTGCGAATAGTATAAACAAGTACCTAGATAAAGAGAGTAGTAGCAATAAGAGACAGAATAAGAATCCAATTAAGGACGAGACGGAATTGTAAAAAACCAATGAATGGATAACAAAAATAAAAGAAGTGGTGCAAGTAAATCACAAAAGAATGGAACCACGTTAGGTAGATGCGAAGGAAGTACCTTGCAATAATCCCTCGCAAGAAACTCGAACTCGAACTGGACAAATGGGCAAAATTTTCAGAGACGAAGCATCCATAATGTGGCCTCAAATAATGTCGGGTGATACACAGATGACACAGGACGATGGTGAAGATAGGGAGTCAGAGCCTTGTAGCGAAAGATCGTGTCTACACTCACTTCAACCTGAATATAAACAAACACTACATCTGACACCTCCAGCTGCTGTTAGCGTGGGTGGCTACAAAGCGAATATGCCGCTAGTGATCAACCGACTTCGGGTGGTTCTTGTCACACCCCTTAGTCTAACATCAAAAGTTTGTCGGTTTTACATAAGAACACTGCAAATATTTTTTTAATGTTAGGACTCAATTAAGGCTCTCATGTGCTAGTAAGGGAGTCTGATTCATTGCTTCAGAAGTATTTCTCGAGCGTTTTGGTACTGGCAAGGATACCTTATGCACTGACATATAATAAGAATCGTACAATTGTACACCGATTCCTAATTTATTATTATTTGTCAATTATAAACACTATGTTATGGTCGTAGCTCACACAGTACATTATGCTACGGTGTTTCAGGTGAAATTGGACAGACAGGCCTATGACCGCCGTGTACACAGCGCAGCATGCTACGAAATTTCCACCTGACTGTGCGATTGACAGCGGGCATTGGACGGTGAAAAAAAAAGAAGATCGAAGAGACTTCCTGTCAGGGAGAGGAGAAGTAAAGGTGACTTGAGGATGGAACAGAGGCAGAAGTTATTTTAAAATAACAAATCGAAGTGAATCTAGTAAATATCATCTAGTTTTGTTTTTCTTCAGAAAATTACGGAGAGGAGTAATCATTTCCCTTGTGGATAAAATTTCAGAAGAAGGAATTCAATTGGTTAGCACAAAGCTTTTTATACATCATTTAATGAAAGCATCAAATCTCCTGGCCTCAGTTAAAAGTGCGTGCTCTACTAGTTTTCATAATATGGCTCTAGAAAATATTATATTTCCGCTATGAGAAGTCTCAAACCGTCAGGGAAGTGAGCGTGTGCACCACCTCAAGTACCACATATACCCAAAGGTGTGAAATCTTCAAGCCTTAGTTAGAATCATATCGTTCGACATCTCTATTCAGACGTCACAAATCAATACATCAGAGAAATGAGCAATGTATAGCATCTCGGATATCGTCCTCCAGTATGAAGTTTATCAAAACTTGTCCAATTTTCACACATGAGAGTGAGCGCGTTCAGCACCTCTAGCCAGCGTCGCCATATGTGAAGTTAAGACTTCATTTTGCCAGATATTTTTCCCAGTTGAAGTTATGAAGTTTTCAGCTGTAAAATTGAAGTTTTTCTCTTTGATAAATACTAAATTCTTGTCAAATTGCGTGTGCATACGTGTAGCAAAAACTTTAAAAGAATTAATATCTAATAGCCCCACAGATCCCACTTTTCTACAATTATAGTAGATCTGTGGTAGATTATACCATATTCTGAACAAGGCTGAGCAGTCGTCAGATGACGTTGGTACTGACGTAAGGATATCAGTTGAAGACGACTGTATTATTTCAGGCGCAAGTCTTGAGTTGGACAAGAGGTCCAATATATGTTTTATCTGCTTGGCGATGGGGTAAATAAGATAACCACTAGGTACTTGTTCACAGATGGATCCGTGACGTCGAGCAGACGTAGAGCAAAAGAGTAGTTCCAATAACTATCGATTGCTCGTCGCTGTACTGGACCTGGCTAGGAGTCCTGGCACGGTTGACAGACGTGTGCCAGTTAGACGGGATGCCGGTGATCGTTGCTCCGCAAGCCTCTGTATTTGCTTGTCGGTAAATATCTGGTCAGCACAAACTGGCACGTTCGTTCTTCTAGACTGGTGGAGGCTAGAAAATTAAGCTGAAAGAACTTTATTTTAATTAAGTTGGTCTGTCACTAATGACAGTGCGGTGGAGAGCTTATCAGCGTGCTGCTGCACAATTGGATTGTTCGGTGGAGCGCTTATCAGCGTGCTGTTGCACAACTAGTCCCTTCTGATTAGCAGTTCGGTTATGATGATGTTGCACTTCCTGCGGAATTTTCCTGGGGTCTCCCGGTGCTGTTCTATAAAAGGCTGCAAGAAAGGGGGATTCACCGAAAAGAGGTGTGCATGAACATGGTCATCAAACATGATCATTAACCGTCTTGAAGTTCTTCGTAGAACGAATAAAAGTTAATCCTTTTGAGGAAAAGAATTATTTCGTTTTTTTTATATCGAAAGTATTATTTTATATTTATTTTGAATATTTTCTCGTGTCCTCACGTTGACGTTACAAAAACGGATTGTAGAGCCAAACAAGATCACCTTCATTAAATCCTGCGGAATTAGCACGTAGGTCATAGCGGGTCTTCATCCGATCAGTATTTGTTGCTAATTTCGTCCTCGTGGCCTCGTGCACATCAGCTAATTGTTGTTTGAGCTCCGATACGTAGTCTTCTGGTAACTTTTGTTCACCCCTGGGGGTACCGAATTTGAGGTCGCTAGGTAAACGCATCTCTCTTCCGAATATGACTTTAGCTGGGGTTTGTCCGGTAGTACTATGAATGGCTGATCTATAAGCCATTAGGAATATAGGAATGTGTCGATCCCAATCGCGTTGATGATAGTCAACTACTTTCTTTAGATGCTCGATCAATGTTCTGTTGAAGCGCTCTACCATGCCATCAGATTGTGGATGTAGAGGAGTTGTTCTCGTTTTTCTTATTCCCAACATTTTACACATCTCCTGGAAAGTCTGCGATTCGAAGTTCCGTCCTTGGTCCGAATGAAGTTCGTGAGGCACTCCAAACCTACTGACCCAATTCGTTATTATTTGTTCCGCAACTGTGGCTGCCTCTTGATTAGTGATTGCATAAGCTTCAGGCCATTTACTGAAATAGTTAATGGCAACTAAAATATAACGGTTACCGCCATCCGTTTCAGGAAAAGGTCCAGCGATGTCTACAGCTATCCTTTCAAAGGGGGCTCCGACATTATACTTATGCATTTCACCTCTGCTTCTGTGTTGCGGTCCTTTGCAAGCAGCGCAGACAGTGCATCTGCGGCACCACTCCTCCACATCTTCTCGCATATGTAGCCAATAAAACCTTTCCCGTATTTTGGAAATTGTTTTGTTCATTCCCAAATGTCCTCCAGAGGTTCCACCGTGCATTTCTTCTAGAACATCTTTGAGGTTTGATGCTGGTACGACTATCTGCATTCGGAAATATTCGCCGTTAGGTGCTTCCCATTTGCGTTTTAATATACCACATTCAACATGAAGAGAGTTCCATTGAGCCCAGTAACTTTTCAGCTTCTCACTCCGTTCCGAAATATCCTTCCAGTCTGATCTTTCCATATCTGCTTTCCAAGCAAGAATAGGCGATATGTCCGGATTTTCTCGTTGCGCTGTTCGCAAGTTCTCGATGTCCCAATCTGTTGATGGTTCCACGGTTACCAACTGTATAGTTGCTGTTGTTTCTTTTTCTTCCACCCGTGCGCAATGTTTGCATTCAAGTTTGCATGGACGTCGTGAAAGGGCGTCTGCATTTCCATGGATACGACCTCTTCGGTGTTGGATCTCAAGATCATAAGCCTGGAGTCGCTCTATCCATCTCGCGACTTGTCCCTCAGGGTTCTTAAACTGCAGAAGCCATTTAAGCGCTGCATGGTCGGTGCGAAGGATGAATTTCTGCCCGTAGAGATATTTATGAAAATGTTTTGTTGAACTTACAATAGCAAGTAGCTCTTTTCTTGTAGCACAATAATTTTTCTCTGGCTTTGAAAGTGCTTTGCTATAGTAAGCTACTGGAAATTTTTGACCATTCTCCTCCTGCGAAAGCACTGCACTAATACCTTCATTGCTGGCATCCGTATCTAATATAAATGTTTTTCCCAGCTTTGGATAGTGATGTACTGGAGCTTCACACAGCTGTTGCTTCAAATTTTCAAAACTTTCGTTGCATTTATCCGACCATATGAACGGCCTTCCCTTTTCTGTAAGTTGATGTAGGCTTCTTGCTATATCTGCAAAACCTTTCACGAATCGCCTGTAGTAGGTAGCTAAACCAAGAAAACTCGGTAATTGATGTTTGTCCCTTGGAACTGGCCAATTTTTGACGGCTTCTATCTTCTCTGGATCGGTTCTTACTCCTTGTGATGAAACTATGTGCCCTAAATATTTAACTTCATCTTTGAGTAGAGCACACTTACTCGCACTGAGCTTCAATTTTGCATCGTTGAGTCTTTGAAGTACGTCTCGTAAGTTGTTTTTATGTTCCTTGAATGTCCTTCCGATAACTATTATGTCATCCAAGTAGACAAGACATGTTTTCCAGGTTAAACCACGTAGAACACATTCCATTAGTCGTTCGAATGTGGCTGGAGCGTTACATAACCCAAATCGCATTACTTTGAATTGCCATAAGCCACTGCCAACTGAGAAAGCAGTTTTATCTCGGTCCTCGGGATGTATTTCCACTTGCCAGTAACCACTCTTCAAATCCAATGTGGAAAACCATTGCACTCCGGAAAGGGTATCCAACGTGTCATCAATCCTTGGTAATGCATAGCTATCTTTTCTCGTCACGTTATTTAGTTGGCGGTAGTCTACGCAGAATCGGGTGCTGCCATCCTTTTTCCTAACCAGAACAACCGGCGATGTCCAAGGGCTGTTAGATTCCTCTATTATGCCTTGTTTCTTCATGGAGTTCATCATGTCTGCAACTTCTGGTTGTTTGGCTAATGGCAATCTTCGTGATGTCTGTCGAATGGGCCTGGAATTTCCTGTATCTATCCGATGCTGGACAAGATTTGTTTTACCATAGTCATCATCATTCATTGCAAATAATTCCGAAAATTCATCGATCACCTCTTTGGCATCGTTGTGTTGTTGTTCACTGGACGAAAGAAGTTTCTGAACCTGTTGGGTAGTAGCTGGTATAGGTTTTGTCTCCCTGATATTACTACCATTATCCAAATTGACGATTTGGTAAACGGGTTCACAATTTCCAATTATAGCACCTTCTTTTAGTTGTACCTCATTTTCGGATGTGTTAAGCACTCTGACTGGTATTAATGTTGCACCTTCTGCCTTCACTAAAGTTTTGCCAACAATGATGCTCGATGTGACTTTTGTGGGGTTAGGCTCCACCAGATAGAATTGGCAGGTCCCGATGTCATCAGTAAGCTTTGTCCATATTAGTGTCTCGGAGCATGGCGAAAGAGTAATATTTTCGCAGACCATCGTCCTTACTTTCGCAGGATGATCTGCTCCTTCTCCTGGTTTCATAGGAATTTCTATGTTCCCATATTTGAGAATCCGCTCTCCGACATCCAGATTTATTTTGTATGTGGTCATGAAATCTATTCCAAGAATGCATTCATCCATTATGTCTGAAACCAGAAAAGTGTGAGGAAATAGTAGTTCGCCTAGTTGAACATCTATAGTTATTTCTCCAAACACCCGTGCTGCTGCTCCAGTTGCTGTTCTTAGTAGATATTTGGTGGTATTATGAAGCCATTTGTTCTTAACAAGATCTGTTCTAATAATTGATCTTGCAGCTCCAGTATCGATAGTGACTGCGCAGTCATTTTTTCCTACACTTCCATATAGTATAACAAAACTGCTATTATTTCTCTGCAACTGACCTACTTGAATGATGACTTCGGGGCTGTCGATTCCACCAACCAACTTCTGCCCCACAAAGTTGGTTTTTACTAGTTTTCCGACTAATCAACAGGAGAGCTGATGCGACTAGTCGCTACTTGATATCTATTCTCTCCACGAATAGCTTGTTCCCTGGCTCGGCATCTTTGGCATTCTTCTTTCCCTTCTTCAGGTGATTCCACTCGTCGACGTTTTCTGCAGTCTCTTTGAAGGTGCCCTGATCTATTACAATTCCAGCATCGAAGGACACCACGTGAGGGCGGGCTCTGTGATGATTGCACTCTGTTACAAGTACATTCTTCCACTGAAATTTCTCTTACTCGTACTGCACTCCGTGAAGCTTGTCTTGCGGTTTCATACGCTAATGCATAGGCTAGTGCTTCTGCTGTTGATTTCTTTCCCGCTAGCCTTAACGCTTGTTGTAAATTTTGATCTGCAATAGCGTTCACAAATGCCTCCGTAGCCACTTCATTAAGGAAATCCGCATTTACGCTGGAGTATGAAAGATGCGCTAATCTTTCCACATCAGCCTGCAATTGTTGTAGTGATTCGCCATGCTTTTGAATCCTGTTGCGCAACTGTAGGCGATATACTTGCTGCATGTGCTCATCTCCGTAACGTAATTCTATCGCCTGTACTAATGTACTAACGTTGATTTTCAATTGGTACAGTTTGTAAGAGTTCTGACGCAGGAGCTCGAAGTGCTAACACTAGAGCTATAGCTTTGTCTTCATCATACCATCCATTTACCTCTGAAGCTGCCTCGAATTGTCTCTTGAAGATATGCCATGAATTTTGTCCATCAAATATTGGAGGTTTCATTCTACCTGCGCCAGATATTTCAGCTGCTACGTTTAGAGGCTGACGATGCCTTATTCTTTCCAGATCTGCTTTAACGTTTTCAAGTTGCTCGGTGACATTTTGTTGAACTTCCGAAACTTTTTGTTGAAATTCGTGCTCAATTCCTTCAATTTTCAAATTTTGTTCTTCTAAAGAACTTTTTAGAAAATTTTTCTGATCCTCTAAACGAGTTTCTAGACAATTCTCCAGAGAACTCTTTTGTTCGTCCAAGCGGGTTTCCATAGATTTCTTTTGCTCATCTAAACAGTATTCCAGAGAATTCTTTTGTTGCTCGAGAGATTTCTTTTGTTCCTCGAGAGAATTCTTTTGTTCATCGAGAGAATTCTTTTGTTCCTCAAAAGCATTCTTTTGTTGATCAAAACGGGCTTCCATTTTGCTCATTAAAGTACTCAAAAGCTGTTCCATTTTCATCGCAGGCTCTTCTTCAACTTCGGTTTTTTCCAAGTTCTCTTCGAAAACAAATGTTTCAGGATTCTTTCCTTCCTCTATCAAAGCTTGTCTGAGTCGCTCGACCAGCACTTTCTTTGCACCTGTCGTTTGTAAAGACCGATTCCCTAACTCCACTTTCAAATCCTGCGTTCGAAGCTCCTCGAATTTTCGCCCCATTACTTTAGTAATTCACTTCAAGTTGAATATAAATTATTTTCCAGAACTTTCAAAATTTAAATTAAATTAAATTTAAATTTATTTCGCGAATTTATTTCACTTCTGACACCAGTTGTTGCGAGCGTGGCCTTTGGTTCGCTATTTAAAGCACAATATTAAATACTTAATATACAAGTTCTTTATTTCACTCTAATCATACAAAATTCATAAACTTTCTATTAATCAACTCAACTCTAATTATCGCTAATACTCTAGTTTCAATTATCGCAATCTAATTACAACACTTTCGCACGTTTATTACTTTCGCTTGTTAACACTGCAACGTCTAAGACAAGACTCTTATTCTGGCTATGACAACTGTTATATTTATACCCTAGAAACTCTCCAGAATATTCTCGAGTGTTCTATTTTCCAGAAGCTTCTTGACTGTTCTATTCATTCTATTCCTGAACCTTCCTGTAGATACCATAATCAATTCTCCGAACCTAAAGTCGCTTACTTCTCCATTGCCAGTAGATGTCACCAGTTGTCTTTTTCTATTGCACGTAACAATATCTATAATTTCGTTCATTCACTGAGTCTATCATGTATTCGTTTGTTTTCCCATCATTAGGATTTATCGTTACTCTTACCTTATTCTAGACATGTTCCGTAATTAAAAATTGGAAGTTAGCTACGTTACTATGTGCTATGTTATATATTGTTGCGAGCGTGGCTCTTGGTCCGTTATTTAAAACACAATATTAAATACTTTTATACAAGTTCTTTATTTCACTCTAATCATACAAAATTCATAAACTTTCTATTAATCAACTCAACTCTAATTATCGCTAATACTGTACTTTCAATTATCGCAATCTAATTACAACACTTTCGCACGTTTATTACTTTCACTTGTTAACACTGCAACGTCTAAGACAAGACTCTTTTTCTGGCTATGACAACTGTTATATTTATACCCTAGAAACTCTCCAGATTATTCTCGAGTGTTCTATTTTCCAGAAGCTTCTTGACTGTTCTATTCATTCTATTCCTGAACCTTCCTGTAGATACCATAATCAATTCTCCGAACCTAAAGTCGTTTACTTCTGCATTGCCACATTGCCAGTAGATGTCAGTAGTTCTACTTCTCCATTGCCAGTAGATGTCAGTAGTTGTCTCTTTCTTTGCACGTAACACTGCCCCCTTCTTAAATTTGTTCGTCCCGAACAACAGGTGGTCCACGGTCTTGATGCTCGTAGTATTGACACAAGCGGTCCAAGTGAACAATTTTATGCTTGCTTCTTGTGCCACGCTGAATCCTGTATACCACGTCATTAATTCTAGTTACTACTGAATACGGTCCTTCCCAGTGTTGTTGCAATTTTGGAGAACGTCCCTTACGTCGTCTCGGATTATAGAGCCAAACAAGATCACCTTCATTAAATCCAGCGGAATTAGCACGTAGGTCATAGCGGGTCTTCATCCGATCAGTATTTGTTGCTAATTTCGTCCTCGTGGCCTCGTGCACATCAGCTAATTGTTGTTTGAGCTCCGATACGTAGTCTTCTGGTAACTTTTGTTCACCTCTGGGGGTACCGAATTTGAGGTCGCTAGGTAAACGCATCTCTCTTCCGAATATGACTTTAGCTGGGGTTTGTCCGGTAGTACTATGAATAGCTGATCTATAAGCCATTAGGAATATAGGAATGTGTCGATCCCAATCGCGTTGATGATAGTCAACTACTTTCTCTAGATGCTCGATCAATGTTCTGTTGAAGCGCTCTACCATGCCATCAGATTGTGGGTGTAGAGGAGTTGTTCTAGTTTTTCTTATTCCCAACATTTTACACATCTCCTGGAAAGTCCGCGATTCGAAGTTCCGTCCTTGGTCCGAATGAAGTTCGTGAGGCACACCAAACCTACTGACCCAATTCGTTATTATTTGTTCCGCAACTGTGGTTGCCTCTTGATTAGGGATTGCATAAGCTTCAGGCCATTTACTGAAATAGTCAATGGCAACTAAAATATAACGGTTACCGCCATCCGTTTCAGGAAAAGGTCCAGCGATGTCTACAGCTATCCTTTCAAAGGGGGCTCCGACGTTATACTTATGCATTTCTCCTCTGCTTCTGAGTTGGGGCCCTTTGCAAGCAGCACAGACAGTACATCTGCGGCACCACTCCTCCACATCTTCTCGCATATGTAGCCAATAAAACCTTTCTCGTATTTTGGAAATGGTTTTGTTCACTCCCAAATGTCCTCCAGAGGTTCCACCGTGCATTTCTTCTAGAACATCTTTGACGTTTGATGCTGGCACGACTATCTGCATTCGGAAATATTCGCCGTTAGGTGGTTCCCATTTGCGTTTTAATATACCACATTCAACATGAAGAGAGTTCCATTGAGCCCAGTAACTTTTCAGCTTCTCACTCCGTTCCGAAATATCCTTCCAGTCTGGTCTTTCCATATCTTCTTTCCAAGCGAGAATAGGTGAAATGTCCGGATCTTCTCGTTGTGCTGTTCTCAGGTCCTCGTTGTCCCAACCTGTAGATGGTTCCACGGTTACCAACTGTATAGTTGCTGTTGTTTCTTTTTCTTCCACCCGTGCGCAATGTTTGCATTCAAGTTTGCATGGACGTCGTGAAAGGGCGTCTGCATTTCCATGGATACGACCTCTTCGGTGTTGGATCTCAAAATCATAAGCCTGGAGTCGCTCTATCCATCTCGCGACTTGTCCCTCAGGGTTCTTAAACTGCAGAAGCCATTTAAGCGCTGCATGGTCGGTGCGAAGGATGAATTTCTGCCCGTAGAGATATTTATGAAAATGTTTCGTTGAACTTACAATAGCAAGTAGCTCTTTTCTTGTAGCACAATAATTTTTCTCTGGCTTTGAAAGTGCTTTGCTATAGTAAGCTACTGGAACTTCTTGACCATTCTCCTCCTGCGAAAGCACTGCACCAATACCTTCATTGCTGGCATCCGTGTCTAATATAAATGTTTTTCCCAGCTTTGGATAGTGAAGTACTGGAGCTTCACAGAGCTGTTGCTTCAAATTTTCAAAACTTTCGTTGCATTTATCCGACCATATGAACAGCCTTCCCTTTTCTGTAAGTTGATGTAGACTTCTTGCTATATCTGCAAAACCTTTCACGAATCGCCTGTAGTAGGTAGCTAAACCAAGAAAACTCCGTAATTGATGTTTGTCCCTTGGAACTGGCCAATTTTTGACGGCTTCTATCTTCTCTGGATCGGTTCTTACTCCTTGTGATGAAACTATGTGCCCTAAATATTTAACTTCATCTTTGAGTAGAGCACACTTACTCGCACTGAGCTTCAATTTTGCATCGTTGAGTCTTTGAAGTACGTCTCGTAAGTTGTTTTTATGTTCCTTGAATGTCCTTCCGATAACTATTATGTCATCCAAGTAGACAAGACATGTTTTCCAGGTTAAACCACGTAGAACACATTCCATTAGTCGTTCGAATGTGGCTGGAGCGTTACATAACCCAAATCGCATTACTTTGAATTGCCATAAGCCACTGCCAACTGAGAAAGCAGTTTTATCTCGGTCCTCGGGATGTATTTCCACTTGCCAGTAACCACTCTTCAAATCCAATGTGGAAAACCATTGCACTCCGGAAAGGGTATCCAACGTGTCATCAATCCTTGGTAATGGATAGCTATCTTTTCTCGTCACGTTATTTAGTTGGCGGTAGTCTACGCAGAATCGGGTGCTGCCTTCCTTTTTCCTAACCAGAACAACCGGCGATGTCCAAGGGCTGTTAGATTCCTCTATTATGCCTTGTTTCTTCATGGAGTTCATCATGTCTGCAACTTCTGGTTGTTTGGCTAATGGCAATCTTCGTGGTGTCTGTCGAATGGGCCTGGAATCTCCTGTATCGATCCGATGCTGGACAAGATTTGTTTTACCATAGTCATCATCATCCATTGCAAATAATTCCGAAAATTCATCGATCACCTCTTTGGCATCGTTGTGTTGTTGTTCACTTAAGGCACTGGACGAAAGAAGTTTCTGAACCTGTTGGGTAGTAGCTGGTATAGGTTTTGTCTCCCTGATATTACTACCATTATCCAAATTGACGATTTGGTAAACGGGTTCACAATTTCCAATTATAGCACCTTCTTTTAGTTGTACCTCATTTTCGGATGTGTTAAGCACTCTGACTGGTATTAATGCTGCACCTTCTGCCTTCACTAAAGTCTTCCCCACAATGATGCTCGATGTGACTTTTGTGGGGTTAGGTTCCACCAGATAGAATCGGCAGGTCCCGATGTCATCAGTAAACTTTGTCCATATTAGTGTCTCGGAGCATGGCGAAAGAGTAATATTTTCGCAGACCATCGTCCTTACTTTCGCGGGATGATCTGCTCCTTCTCCTAGCTTCATAGGAATTTCTATGTTCCCATATTTGAGAATTCGCTCTCCGACATCCAGATTTATTTTGTATGTGGTCATGAAATCTATTCCAAGAATGCATTCATCCATTATGTCTGAAACCAGAAAAGTGTGAGGAAATAGTAGTTCGCCTAGTTGAACATCTAAAGTTATTTCTCCAAACACCCGTGCTGCTGCTCCAGTTGCTGTTCTTAGTAGATATTTGGTGGTATTATGAAGCCATTTGTTCTTAACAAGATCTGTTCTAATAATTGATCTTGCAGCTCCAGTATCGATAGTGACTGCGCAGTCATTTTTTCCTACACTTCCATATATAACAAGACTGCTATTATTTCTCTGCAACTGGCCTACTTGAATGATGACTTCGGGGCTGCCGATTCCACCAACCAACTTCTGCCCCACAAAGTTGGTTTTTACTAGTTTTCCGACTGCTCAACAGGAGAGCTGATGCGACTAGTCGCTGCTTGATATCTAGTCTCTCCATGAATAGCTTGTTCCCTGGCTCGACATCTTTGGCATTCTTCTTTCCCTTCTTCAGGTGATTCCACTCGTCGACGTTTTCTGCAGTCTCTTTGAAGGTGCCCTGATCTATTACAATTCCAGCATCGAAGGACACCACGTGAAGGCGGGCTCTGTGATGATTGCACTCTGTTACAAGAACATTCTTCCACTGAAATTTGTCTTACTCGTACTGCACTCCGTGAAGCTTGTCTGGCGGATTCATACGCTAATGCATAGGCTAGTGCTTCTGCTGTTGATTTCTTTCCTGCTAGCCTTAACGCTTGTTGTAAATTTTGATCTGCAATAGCGTTCACAAATGCCTCCGTCGCCACTTCATTGAGAAAATCCGCATTCACGCTGGAGTATGAAAGATGCGCTAATCTTTCCACATCAGCCTGCAATTGTTGTAGTGATTCGCCATGCTTTTGAATCCTGTTGCGCAACTGTAGGCGATATACTTGCTGCATGTGCTCATCTCCGTAACGTAATTCTATCGCCTGTACTAATGAAGTGTAATCACGTTGATTTTCAATCGGTACAGTTTGTAAGAGTTCTGAAGCAGGACCTCGAAGTGCTAACACCAGAGCTATAGCTCTGTCTTCATTATTCCATCCATTTACCTCTGAAGCTGCCTCAAATTGTCTCTTGAAGATATGCCATGAATTTTGTCCATCAAATATAGGAGGTTTCATTCTACCTGCGCCAGATATTTCAGCTGCTACGTTTAGAGGCTGACGATGCCTTATTCTTTCCAGATCTGCTTTAACGTTTTCAAGTTGCTCAGTAAATTTTTGTTGTTCCTGCTCGATTTCTTCAATTTTCAAATTTTGTTCCTCTAACGAGTTTTTCAGGAAAGTCTTCTGTTCCTCCAAACGAGTTTCTAGACAATTCTCCAGAGAACTCTTTTGTTCGTCCAAGCGGGTTTCCATAGATTTCTTCTGCTCATCTAACCGAGATTCCAAAGAATTCTTTTGTTCTTCAAAAGCATCTTTTTGCTCGTCCAGACGGGTTTCCATAGATTTCTTTTGCTCATCTAAACGGGATTCCAGAGAATTCTTTTGCTCCTCGAGAGAATTCTTTTGCTCCTCGAGAGAATTCTTTTGTTCCTCGAGAGAATTCTTTTGTTCCTCAAAAGCATTCTTTTGTTCATCAAAACGGGCTTCCATTTTGCTCATTAAAGTACTCAAAAGCTGTTCCATTTTCATTGTAGGCTCTTCTTCAACTTCGGTTTCTTCCAAGTTATCTTCGAAAACAAATGTTTCAGGATTCTTTCCTTCCTCTATCAAAGCTTGTCTGAGTCGCTCGACTAGAACTTTCTTTGCACCTGTCGTTTGTAATGACCGGTTCCCTAACTCCACTTTCAAATCCTGCGTTCGAAGCTCCTCGAATTTTCGCCCCATTACTTTAGTAATTCACTTTAAGTTGAATATAAATTATTTTCCAGAACTTTCAAATTTCACAAAATTAATCACACTTTGAATTTTAAAGTCAATTGCCACCACTTTATTTCGCGAATTTATTTCACTTCTGACACCAGTTGTTGCGAGCGTGGCTCTTGGTCCGTTATTTAAAACACAATATTAAATACTTTTATACAAGTTCTTTATTTCACTCTAATCATACAAAATTCATAAACTTTCTATTAATCAACTCAACTCTAATTATCGCTAATACTGTACTTTCAATTATCGCAATCTAATTACAACACTTTCGCACGTTTATTACTTTCACTTGTTAACACTGCAACGTCTAAGACAAAACTCTTTTTCTGGCTATGACAACTGTTATATTTATACCCTAGAAACTCTCCAGATTATTCTCGAGTGTTCTATTTTCCAGAAGTTTCTTGACTGTTCTATTCGTTCTATTCCTGAACCTTCATGTAGATACCATAATCAATTCTCCGAACCTAAAGTCGTTTACTTCTGCATTGCCACATTGCCAGTAGATGTCAGTAGTTCTACTTCTCCATTGCCAGTAGATGTCAGTAGTTGTCTCTTTCTTTGCACGTAACAATATTATATAATATATTACTATACATATATGTTGCTTTTCAATTCTATTTATTTACTAAAAGGATTTTTATTTTTTTTATTATTATTCTACATGAATTTATCTTTCATATAACAGTTTTCTTCTCTTACATAATTTTATGTATACATTTATAACTTTGTTCGTATATGATTTTCAGACGCTATGTATGTATTTATATTTTGACGACAAACTGATAGTTATTAGTTTTTCGTTTAATTGAATTATTTATTTATGAAAAACAATTTTTCTTTTTATTATAAGTTTATCGACGGTTTAGTGGTCATTTCGCTCTGTCGCTTCTACTTCCGTTAAAGATAAATGTTTGGTGGGGGTGTAACAAAAAAAAAATGCGTTTTTGTTTTGTGGTAGTTGTATTGGTTTTGTTTTTGTGTCCTTTGTATATATATCAGGAGATAGCGACTAATATTTTTATTAGCGATAACGCATATATAAGTATATGAGTGTGTAATGATGGACATGGTGATTGTTAATGGGCGACAGGCTTTCTTCTTCGTTCTGTTTTATTTGTTTTATTTTGAGTGATATTAGCTCTAGCTCGAAATGGTGATATAATTTTAATAGGACTGGATTTTCTTTATCTTGGTCCAGGGATATGTTTGGTCAGATTCTAGATAAATCAAGGATAGATTCAAGGTTTTTGTGTACTACGTTTGTATATTCTTTATATGCGTGTAGTATGAAGTTTTGTGTTCGTATGTAACATTCTGGTTTTAACCTTAATATTCCCTTTTTGGGGAGTGTGAGGGTTGAAATATTGTTAATGCAAGTCAAATATATCGGTGTTGTATTTTTTTAGAGAAAAGAACCAAGTATTTGTCGTTGATAGTTCGATCCAGCATACTGATTGACTTGAAAAGAATATTTGACATTCTTTTGTTATTGATTCGTGGCTTAATATCCTTGTTTCCCAATTCATGTATTGGGAGTTTGCATTAAAAATAGGATGAGATAATTTACAAAGGAAATTTTCGTTATTGTAGTGGACGCAATTGTTGAGATGAATAGGCTGAGGAACACCCAACTGAAAGTTGTGTTTAGCATATCTGCTGATCGCGCAAATTATAAGCTGAGGAGATCTCCAATAAGCCAGAGAAATTCGCCTGTCAGTATATCTTGATATATATTTATATCGCCCTTATCAACTTATCATCCATACAAAATGGACTACTTGAGACGAAATCCCTGCTGTCATCGCCCACGCCTCAGGGTGAGGTAGGCTATACCACATGAATCCAAATTCAATGTCTTGTTATATATTCGGGAGAAACCTGTGTCGATAAGTCACTCTTGACCTTCAGACACTTCAGACACTTTCACCTTGATTACTCACTTTCAGATTTAGGGGGAATATCCAAACAAACCACAACACTGTACTCCGTGCAATTGTAGCTTTATTTCTCTTTTTGTTAAACCTGTAACTGCCACTAATCTGTTAATTCACAGATAACTTTTTTAACAAACGAAACATTTATTCACAGATAACTTTTTTAATATTTTGCCAAAGGCGACCAATCTTTTTTCTTCTATTTTACAGACCGGGAAATTCATTCGCGAGGCGACCGTACCGCAATCCAAAAATCAACCCCTATATCGTTCGCGCTCAAAAACCGACTGTGTCGAGACTTGATTTTTTAAATCTCAAGTCTAATTGTTCAGGATAGGAAAATGCTTAATTAGCATTCCTATCCTGAGAAAATTATTTACCGCTGGGCATGTTTAAACATGCCCAGAATTATCGCGACGAACGATGGTTGGAGTTGAAATTTGATATTTTCATAAATATCCAACCATCGTCGTGCTATCGTGCATACATTGTTGCGATCACAATGTATGCAGCTCGCGACAATTCGCTGATAAGAGCTTTTTTCGGTGAAGACTTGATCATTTCAGTCTTCACCGACGTAAAATTTTATGCGCCCGATATGTATGTTTGTATGTATGTACATACATATCGTATTTACGACAAATCTTACTGAAGGTACGATTTGTCGTGGGGCTTTTGTTTTTTTCTAATGAAACGACTTGGGATGAAACTTAAAACTTCTATTTTTCCCAAGTCGTTTTGTGATAAAATATTTTGGTTGTATGCGAAGGAATTTGAAGAAATTGCTGATGGCAATTTCTTCGCCTTGTTAGGAGATAAGCTAACCATGTTTTAAGCATGATTAGCTTATTTCCATTTATGAAAATCAAATATTTTTCATGTTTTTTCCCAATGATAATTGTTAATTACAATTATCATTGTTAACCCTTTTTAGGTATACAACAATCCTTCCCCCTGCGAAAAAGAGGATTATTCTTTGAAGAGGAATAATTCTCAGGGGAAGTTGTTGTTGGGGCTTTTTCATTGGTTCGGCTATTGGTCGGTTTGGCACAGGTTTTCGTTTTTACATATTTTCTTATTTATATTTTAATAAAAAAATTGTTGTTATCTTATTTTCTAAAATTGTTTTTAAATATCTAATCCTATTCTATTCTATTGCTTTATTATCTTACTATTTTCTACTGTTTTTTTTTTTTTGTTTTGTGTGTTATGCATATGTATGTTATGTTTTTTTTTTGTTACACTTGTATATTTGTTATGATCTAAAGTTAGTGGTTATTTAATTTTTATTCTGGGTTAATAATGATAACATTTATATTTTTATATTATTTATTAAACACTAGCGGGGGAGGGTTTCGTTTTGTCCTTGTTTTTAGTTTGGATATACATATGTTTTTATTACACTAGTTTTCCTTAAATCTATGCTTTAGTACTTATATACGTATGTCCTCTCCCCTTTCGTTTTTATGATTAACTGATTTATTTGTGGTTAATAGAAACCCCTTACATTTATTTTTTCTGTGTTCTAGTACCAGTGATAATGCTGATGACCATTTGAAGTGGTGATACTATACCACTTGCACTGACCTAGTAGGTGGCAAGGTGCGGGTCCTTTTTAGAGGGGTAGGTTCGATTATTTCGATTTGTTTGATTTGTTCCTCCGCCTCTGGGGTTTTCTTAGGCTTGCGTGAACGATAATTTTTTATGAATGGGACTAGCCATTTGGCGACCAGGTACAGTACCATACATGTGATGACAACACCAGTTAAGGATACTGATGTTGCAGCTAGGACATGTGTAGGGTGGTGACTGATATGAGGAACTATTTTTTCTAATTTTTTGTCCAGTTCTTTAAATGACTGGGTACCTTCTAGGATGATGCTGTTAGTGTCATCTCCTGAATATAGTTCTGTCTGTATTTCTTCCGACGGTATTTTTTCTTTGGTTTCATTAAGATATTTTTCTACCATTTGCTCTAATGGAGCGATATTTGGGAAGTAGTTGGGTTGTTTGAGACTCAATTGCTGGATATTCTCTGCCTCATAATGTAGGATTTGTGATCCTACTTGTAATTGACAGGGATGGTTGATAGTAATTATTCCTTGGCCTTCTATTTTTGAAGTTAGGAATTGTTGGGTACACTGAAGGTGTACAATTGTTGGTTCTATCAACGAGAATATCCAAGAATTTGGTTTACTTAATTTAATAAGTAGGTCTCTGGGAGGTATTTGCGCTCTAAATTGACACGGTGGCTCTTCCTTTAATGGATTAAAGAGCAGCTTCACTACGCATTCTTTGGACATTGTAGCCTTTGTTATGGGAATGCCTAGCTTAGCGATGTAAGTGTCCTCTTTGGAAGATTGAGTGATCTTTTTGAAGATTTTAAGATCTTGTGTTTTTAATAATAGAATATCCTGTGTCTGTACCTGGTGCGCTACGTGCGAGTACTGTATTTCGGGTACCAATGATTGTTTTTTATTAACATGGATAGGGAAACTATGTATCCTATACAACTTCATTCGTGGTAAATTGAAAATCGGAAGTTGTATTCTAATAACTAATTTGTCTTGGACTATACGAGCCTTTGTTTCCGCTGTCTGATATAACAGGGAGAGACAATTTTGTGCATCTGGGCAAGTAGCGTGGGACTTGTGGTATATCTCTAATAAACTTTTGGGAGACACCACTAGCGGATGCAACTGGTGATTTTTACTGGAGATTATTATGTCGAGTAAGGCTTGTTGCCTGTACTCAATCTCGACAATTTGTAAGGTCAGGCTTGAAATTATCTCCTGCCTTAATTGTCTCATTAGTAAATCATCAGTGATATTTTGCATTCTATTTACCTGGAGATTTATTTGACGTTGTCTTTCCTGCAGAGATGTCAGTGGCTTTTGAATTTGTTGGAGTGTAGTTTTGACTACACTGATCTGCTGTCTTTCCAGGTCGGCTAGTGCTTTTGTATTTGTTTCGAGCTCCTCGAGTCGACTGTATACCTCTTGTTCATTAGTGCTGTCCATGGTCCCGAATAGGTAGTGCATTGCATTGCCTATTCCATCGAAGATGGATCTTGTTGATCTTGATTTGGGGACCACTTCTCGAATGACACTTGTTCTTCTCTTGATATTTTCTAAGAGAGAATGAACGTGTTTTTGCTGTACCAGGCATAGCTCATCGGTTTGAGAGCGATTCGAACATAGTCGGTGAACTAAGTGCTCCGCCTGTTCTGCCATAAGCGTTTGGTTGTCCAGTTCCCTTAGGTTGATCTCCGTTAGTATATTCCATGTACTCTGGTATACTTGTAATTTTCCTAGGTCCTCATACAGTATTCCTGTATTGTTCAGGGGACTTATTGTGTAGGCTTCCGTTTGAGTTTGTCCCATTGCCAGATGGAAGCAGCATATTAACACCAATATGTGCTTCATGCTCTGTAGAAAATGAAGGATAGGCTTCGTTAGTCAATTAGTCGTACTAGATGATCTTGTGTGTGTAACTAGAAGAACTTAATTTAATTGTAGAATTTTGTATGATGGGAACTTATTTGCTAAAAGAAAGACGAGGTAGAACAGGATAGGAGGACTGTAAGCCGGTTCCTGCTAAATCTCGTCAAAAGATGAGCATTGTATTCTTTCAAAAGTTTAATTAGGGAATTGGTTAATTTACAACAATGGGTTTATTTGTTATATGTTCAGTTTTATTTACGTAGCGTATTTTTTATTAATTTAAATAAAATTTAGGTAAAGTTTGACTTCATGAGTCATAGGGAGTAATCCCAAGTACGGAACCTTTAAGTAGGTAGTTATTAGTTTAACTGGCGAAAATTTGTTTCAGTGGGACTTATTTTCTAAAGGTGTATGTACCAGTGTACTACTCGTAATAGGGCTTTAAACGGTTGTTGTGTACTACAACCTGCCGTTTGCCTATTTTTATGGTGGTGTTTGTTGGACTAGGTACGTTGATTACCAGATATGGGCCAACCCAGATTTGAGACAACTTGTGTTTGCGGCTTTCACTTTTGAGGAGGACTTTGTCTCCTAGGTGGAAAGTGAGAGGCCTGACTGTTTTGTCGTAATATGCCTTTGAGCGTTGTTTGCTGGCTAAGAGATTTTTACGAGCCGTGGCATATGATCTTTGTAATCTGTATTTGAGCATATGGTAATAACTTTCGTGGTTATATACGGGCTCAGGGTCCCGTTTTAAATTAGTCGGGACATCCGCTGTGAAGCCGTAAAGGCAATCCATCGGGGTTAGTTTAGTACCCTCGTGTACACTGTTATTGTACACGAATGCAGCGGTTCGTAGGAATTGATCCCATGTTTTGGGATTCTCGTCTACGATTGTACGCAGATATTCGATTAATGGTCTATGGGCACGTTCTAGTGCTCCATTAGACTGTGGATGGTATGCGGAAGTTTGTAACTTCTTCACCTTTAGCAGTTTGCAGACCTTCTTGAATAGCTCACTCAGGAAATTAGTTCCCTGATCGGTGACTATTCTCTTTGGAATGCGATAACGCGTGACAATCTCATTGAAAAAGATTTGCGCCACCGTTACTGCTTCTCCATTTGGTATGGCATACCAATCGACAAACTTGGTGAGATTATCTTGAAACGTTAAGATATATTTATTACCTGATATGGTCTCTTCTAGTGGACCTACTATATCGAGGTAAACCTTGTCGAAAGGTTGTTCTGCGATGTCCGTTATTACCATTGGCATCTTGAATTGTGGCGATGCCTTCATTGTTTGGCACTTAGGGCATTTTTTTATGTACTTTTTTATATCGCTAAGCATGTGTCTCCACCAATACTTGCGTCTGATTCTTTTATAAGTCTTAATGACACCCTGATGGCCGCCGAAAGGAGAGTCGTGGTAATCCTTTAGGATTGTTTGAACTTCCTTGGGGCTCGTGATTATCTCAGGTGCCTTGACTGGACTTATTTCTTGTTCAAGCGTAGCAGGGGGTTGTATTTCCGCCTCTGGGAGTTTAGTTTCTTTGTCCTCCGCTGCCGTGGGCGGTGTTTCAGCGCTGGAGCTAGTATTGGCCTCTTGGGCTTTTTGTTTTTGAGCTCTGGTCACGGCGAAGCAATGAGCGGGTTTCTTTGTTTTCTTTTTACTTGGGGAAAAGCTTTCCTCCACATCTGAGTCCATAGTGTGGTGGACTTGGGCTTGTACCGTTAAAGTGTTGCCTGTATTGTCTTCGATTAATACTTGTGGAATGCGGCTTAATGCATCCGCATTGGTATTATACTTCCCTGGTTTATATTCGATGGTATAATCGAATTCCGATAATTTGTGGTGAAATCTCACCAAACGGGAAGTCGGGTCTTTAACGTTAAAGACACCTTTGAGAGGCTTGTGGTCAGTATAGACCGTGAATTTCCTGCCTTGGAGGTAGCATCGGAAATTCCTAGTGGCCCAGACTATAGCCAATAACTCCTTTTCAATAGTGGAGTAATTTTTTTCGGCTTTGTTCAGCGTTCGGCTGGCATAGGCGATAGGCTGGTCTTTTCCCACTTCTGCTTGGGAAAGTACAGCGCCTAATGCTTCGTTACTGGCGTCCGTTGTAAGATTGAAGGGTTTAGAGAAATCTGGATAGATCAAAAGTGGTGGGGAAATTAGAGCATTTTTAATGCTTTGAAATGCTTCTTGGCATTTCTCGGTCCAATTGAATTTTACGTCCTTGCGGAGTAAATTCGTGATTGGACGAACGATTTTAGAGAAGTCCGGAATGAACTTCCTGTAGTAATTGGCGAGTCCTAAAAAGGACTGAACTTGCCTTACTGTTCTGGGAACAGGAAATGTTTGGACGCAGGCCGTTTTGCTGGGGTCTGGTAATGCACCTTCGCTAGAGCATTTGTGCCCTAGGTAAACAACTTCTCGTCTCAAGAACTGGCACTTCTCTGGCTGCAGTTTGAGGTTGTTCTCTCTCAATTTGTCGAAGACTTTACGAAGTTTATCATTGTGGTCATTTAGGTTTTTCCCGTAAATGACGATGTCGTCAAGATAAACGAAACATTCGAGGCCTTGTAGGCCTGTCAGAACGAAGTTCATGAGGCGTTGGAATGTAGCGGGAGCTCCTTTGAGTCCGAATGGCATACGCTTAAATTCGTAGTGCCCGTAATTAGTGCTAAAAGCGGTCTTATGTCGATCTTTTTTGTCGACTAAGACTTGATGATAGCCGTTGGCCAAATCGAGAGTGGTAAAGTACCTGGCATGACCTAGTTGGTCAAGAATATCCTCGATTCGGGGTAGCGGAAATGCGTCGCCAATTGTCTTTTCATTCAATTTGCGAAAATCGACAACGACGCGCCACCTTTTTTCACCATCGGGTCCCGTCTTTTTGGGGACAACTAATAAGGGTGAATTCCAAGGGCTTTTGCTAGTTTGGACTATCCCGTTTTCTAGCATTTCTCTTAATTGCTCGTTGATCACTTGTCTCTGGGTCTCTGGTAGTCTGTAGGCCTTTTGGTTTATGGGCGCTTGATCTTGTATTAAAGGGATATTGTGGGTGATAGCATTTGTGTATGTGAGCTTATCACCCTTTAGAAAGAAGATATCATTGTACTCGTAGCAGAGTTCGGATATCGAAGCTTTTTCTTCCGCATTTAGGTTTGGGTCTAGGCTGAGCTCTTGGTCTAACCTGTTGACTCGCGGAGTATGTGTGGGATCTTCATGATCCGGAAATAAGTATTTTACGTGTTGTAAGATAGCTGTGTTTTCCGAAAAGCTTGTGTCTCTTTCCTCATTTGGTGTAGTTGTGTACTTACTATCTGTTTTACTTACATTACTAAATGGCAGGGAATGGGCTTCCTGCAGTTTTAATGGTGGAGTACCATGTTTTATGGGTACTTTTGATTGGTCCGAGTACTCGCACGCTTTTGTATTTTGGCTAATAGGCCGTGAAAAATTGGTTCTCTTAATACTATTTGACGGTGGAGCCAACTTTGCCTTCAATGAGGTCTTACGGATCTCGCACGCGTCTTTTATCGAGCTCAGGGGGCACCTTGTATTCTTAATACTAATTTTATTAAGTGGTGGAGTCGACTTTGCCTTTAAGTAGGTCTTACTGAGCTCGCACGCACTTGTGATAGGGCTCTTGGGCCACTGTTGTTTCTTAACACTAACTTGGTTGGGTGGTGGAGTCGTCTTTGCCTGAGAGTAGGTCTTACTGAGCTCACACGCACCTGTTATAGGGCTCTTTGGCCTCGTATTTATCTTAAATCTAGGTAAACTAGACGGAGGAGTCCTCGGCATCTTGTTTATCGGCTTCTGGATCTCGCTCGCATCTTTTATAGGGCTCTTGGACCGCGAAATTTTTTTATAATTTACTCTATTGGACGGTGGAGTCATTGCTGCCTCTGTTCGGGTCTTACTGAGCTCGCACACGTCTTGTATGGGGCTCTTGGGCCGCGTTAGTAACTTATATCTAGGTATTCTGGAGAAAGAAGTTTTGCTTGACTTCTGTTCTGCCTTGGGAGGCTCACTGATGTTTATGTTACTCGCTTGCGATTTATTCGGCTTGAGAACGTGTTGTGTATCAGCGGCTTCTCCTATTGGGATGACGGCGTAGTCATGTATAGGGAGCAGTTGTAATAATAAACTGTTGATGACTACTTTAAAATTGTTAATGTTGAGTATGGCAACTAGCACTGTTTCTTTCCCAGTAGGGAGTAAACTATTGGCCAGGAAGACTCCGTCGCCTATCTCTTTAGATAAACAGAGCATTTCTTCCTTCACTCGTAACGGGACTGTGGTGATAATTTGTGACCTAGCAGGTATGCATATCGGTTCCTCTAAAGTAACCAGATGCTGCCTCATATCGCTGGTTTCTTGATCACCCAGACAGCTCTTTTCGTATTCCGTCGGCTCTTGTTGAACCTGGCAGCCAGCATTACTCTGTTGAGATGCCTTGGAGACACTGCATGTAGATAGCTTAACCTGTTTAGGTTCCATCTTTTCAGCAAGTGACCTCACTTCGACTGCTTTTCTGGAATTCAGCTTGTCCGTTTTGCATGACAAGGGCACGGTGAACTCTTCGGGATTTGTTTCCGTACAAGGAAACTTGAGTGCTTTATTTGGGCCTTCAACATTACAATTGTTTGATAGAAAATCGTTTCCTAATAGGCCGTCATCGGAAAGACCTGGCAGGTTTTGTACCACCTGAAACTTGCAGGGAATTTTATTTTTAAAATTGAAGTTGCCCTTGCAATTTCCCAATGTCTTTCCGGTTCCAAAAGGGGTCTGTAAAGTGCATGCCTCATTGGAATTAATTATCTTGAGGTCTTTAATTGCTCTTTTCTTAATAATACTAACCTCAGCGCCAGTGTCCACTACTAGTGTTGTATGGCCGTTAAGGCTTATGTCCAGTGGAAGTTTCACTGTAGGGACACCGGATTCGGGCGCTTGAGGTGACCCTTTTAATTTTTTAGTTGGGTTTATAGTCGAGCCGGGGAGTTTTGGGTCGACTGCATGTCGTTTCCCTGACTCCGGGCTTCCCATTTTTTCTTCTGGCGGCAGTCTTCGTCTGCATGTCCTCGGCGACCACAAAAGGTGCATTTGAGTCTTATATTGAAGACTTGAGGACTTTTTGTGTTGTGTTGCTCTTGTGTAGATCTGTTGGAGAGGCGTGGAGGAACAATCTGTTGTGTTTGTTGTGTTTTTCTGCAATCACGGACGTCATGTCCATAGATTTTGCAGTTTGAGCAGAAAGGGGTGTTTTTGCGCTTAAGGCAATCTGAATATGTATGACCCTTTCGCTGGCAGAAATTACACGTGATGTTACGGACCAGTGCATCTGTATCCGAGTTTCTGGCATCAGTGTTTGTAAACGGTCTTTGTCGTGACTGTGATGATCCTGGGTTATTCACATTGCGTGAAAACTGGGTTGGATTTGGAGCTCGAGGTGATGCGAACATAGGTGTTGATGGCATTTGATAGTAAGGAGCTCTATAGTAAGCTCTCACTCGTAAATCTGGGTCTACTGGAGCCATTGGGGGAGCTTGTACCAGAGGGGTCTGGACGAATGTAGCACTTTGTTGTAATTTCTCCATGTCCAAGGCTTTTTGAATTAGTGCTTCTAAATCTCCCTCTCCCTGCGTGAGCAAATATTGACACAGGTGAGGGTTAGTTACTCCACTTTTCAAAGCGTTTTTGGCAAAATCCATCAGCTGTGTTTTCACAGCAGGGACTGCCTCAGCTCCATACTTCTGTGTCGCTGCCTCGTTACAAATCGTCAACAACTGTTTCAATCTTGTAATGAAGACAGTGAGAGATTCTAACGGGTTTTGTCTGGTGGTGATTAATTTGTTCACCAGCTCCTGATATGTCTCACGGGGAAGATACGTTCTATTTAAACGTTCCTCTACTTCAGGAAATGAAGCGGGGACGTCTGAAGCGAATAATTGATATGCGTCACCTCTGAGTCTTGTGGGAAGGACCTGAATGAAAGCCACTTTTTCTTCATTATTAAGGCATTGCATAGTTTGTTTGCAACAGCCAATGAAGGTTTGTAACTCTCGTCCCAATTGTGGGGTACTTTCACCCGAAAATAAGGGAACGAGTTGAGCTGTGAGCTTAGCTACTTTAGCGTAATCCACCATTATGTGTAGTCTATTGACTGGAAATTGAAATTTGGGTGGACTAGCTGGGCTTGTTTCTGGGCTGATTTCCGTTAAGGATTCTTCGAGCCAATCGATCAGCAGGTCTTCGGGAGTTGGTTCAGCTACTTCACCGTCACTGTCGCTATCACTATCACTGTCACTTAACCTAACACTCTTATTCTTCCCTAGATCTAAACTGAGTGAGCGCCGAGATTCGGAAAACTGTTCTAGTTCCTTTCGGAACTGTATTGTTTTTTCTTTTAAGGTCTTTAACTTGACGAGTCTGGTCTCACGCTCTGTTTTTAATTTGTGATCTAAGGCGTCACAACGGGTAATCGTCAGTTTATCCGATTCCCGCGCTCTCTCGTATAATTTATTTAAAAACTTAGCTAAACTTACTTGACTATTCAGACCTGGCAGAACGGTTCCGCTTCGAAGTCTAGGTCCTGTTGGGGGTAACTGTGGAGGTTTTTCTCCTGCAGCGGATGATGTACCTTCACCGGGGTGCTGTGTATTGGCACCTGGGGTTGATCCCGCGTCGGCTAAAGATGGAGAGTTTTCCCTCGCTGCTGTTTCTGGTTCCTGCTGAGGTAGAGCAGGATTGTCGGCTGGCATATGATGCGCTGTTCAGTGAAAGGGGGGCTCCTTGCCTGCTTAGGTCCCTTTGCTGTAATTGAGAGGGGGGTTTCTTTAACCGCCTTCGAGTTCCCTCTCAATTCTTTGTCGGTTGATTTCGGCTTTCTTTTGCAGCTGGGGGGGCCCTGGGCCGTCTTAACTTCCCCTGGATCTAGTTGAAAAGGGGGCTTATAAGCCGTCTTCGATTTCCTCTTCAACTCCGGATCGTTGACTGCTAGCGTTTGTTCGTCTGGTTGGCTGGAGCTTCAGGCTGTGTCCTGGCTGATCTGTACTCGTCCTTCTGGGAGGTTTTGGATGGTTTTCCACTTCCTTCTTTGGAGTGTTTGATAGTATCCCTCGGTGGTGCCTGTGCACTATTTGGGGTGAACGCTTGCCCGCCTGGAGCAGAGGCGCCTAGAGATGGTATCTACCCGAGTGTTGGGGGTGACTTGGCCTGAGTGGCTTCGTCAAGGGAACCCCTTAGGTTCGCAGGATAGCGGATTTTAAAGCTCTTATACTTTTCTACTTTAGATTTTTCGAAAAGCAGGCTTCCACTATCCTACCGGCTGCGCCAATTTTGTTATATATTCGGGAGAAACCTGTGTCGATAAGTCACTCTTGACCTTCAGACACTTCAGACACTTTCACCTTGATTACTCACTTTCAGATTTAGGGGGAATATCCAAACAAACCACAACACTGTACTCCGTGCAATTGTAGCTTTATTTCTCTTTTTGTTAAACCTGTAACTGCCACTAATCTGTTAATTCACAGATAACTTTTTTAACAAACGAAACATTTATTCACAGATAACTTTTTTAATATTTTGCCAAAGGCGACCAATCTTTTTTCTTCTATTTTACAGACCGGGAAATTCATTCGCGAGGCGACCGTACCGCAATCCAAAAATCAACCCCTATATCGTTCGCGCTCAAAAACCGACTGTGTCGAGACTTGATTTTTTAAATCTCAAGTCTAATTGTTCAGGATAGGAAAATGCTTAATTAGCATTCCTATCCTGAGAAAATTATTTACCGCTGGGCATGTTTAAACATGCCCAGAATTATCGCGACGAACGATGGTTGGAGTTGAAATTTGATATTTTCATAAATATCCAACCATCGTCGTGCTATCGTGCATACATTGTTGCGATCACAATGTATGCAGCTCGCGACAATTCGCTGATAAGAGCTTTTTTCGGTGAAGACTTGATCATTTCAGTCTTCACCGACGTAAAATTTTATGCGCCCGATATGTATGTTTGTATGTATGTACATACATATCGTATTTACGACAAATCTTACTGAAGGTACGATTTGTCGTGGGGCTTTTGTTTTTTTCTAATGAAACGACTTGGGATGAAACTTAAAACTTCTATTTTTCCCAAGTCGTTTTGTGATAAAATATTTTGGTTGTATGCGAAGGAATTTGAAGAAATTGCTGATGGCAATTTCTTCGCCTTGTTAGGAGATAAGCTAACCATGTTTTAAGCATGATTAGCTTATTTCCATTTATGAAAATCAAATATTTTTCATGTTTTTTCCCAATGATAATTGTTAATTACAATTATCATTGTTAACCCTTTTTAGGTATACAACAGTCTCGATTACCTGTATACATACATGAAATACTTAAGAGTGACTTTCCCAGAGCTATTTCAATTACATAAACATGCACATACTACATACATATAAAGGGTTTTCCAATAAGAGGTGTTCTTTTATATTCAAAGAAAAATGCCATTTTTTGAGATAAATGATCGGATCTTTATTTCATTATAAAGAGGAAGGTATGCCGTTAATAACGGAAAATAACATCAGCCAAATGACCACCACGACCACGCCTACAGGACCATATCCTTTTCATGAAATTTTCCATAACCAAATCGCAAAGTGGCTGCCCTATGTCCTCGATAGCCTCACCTCCACCTTTGAGGTCTTGAATCAACGCTGAGCTGTTGGCGTAGACCTTCTCTTTCACGTGGCCCCAAAGGAAGAAGTCGCAAGGTGTTAAGTCACAAGATCTCGGTGGCCAATTGTGATCACCTCTTCGAGAGATAACACGGTCCGGAAACTTTTCCCGTAAAAGATCAATGGTTTCGTTGCTTGGATGGCACGTAGCGCCGTCTTGTTGAAATTAAACGTTGTCCAGATCAATCCCATCCAATTCCGACCATAAAAAATCATTAATCATCTGCCGATAGCGCAATCCATTCACCGTAACTGTTGCTCCAGCTTCATTTTCGAAAAAGTAAGGACCAATGAATGACCCCGCGGGACCATAAACCGCACCAAACAGTCACACTTTGAGGATATAGAGGCTTTTCAACAATAACTCTTGGGTTTTCCGAGCCCCAGATGTGACAATTTTGCTTGTTGACGAAGCCATCGAGGTGGAAATGGGCCTCATCACTCAAGATGAGTTTTCGATGGAATTCCGGATCATTTTCATGCATTTCAAGGACCCAATCAGCAAAGACTCGACGTTGTTGATGTTCGGCCGGCTTGAGTTCTTGTGTTAACTGAACTTTAGGCGCTTTCGGCAAGCACATTCTCAGTGAGACAAGTGAGATATTCTCAGTTGGCTCACTGAGACTGCACTTTCGGGGAACTGTCTCAGTTCCATATTGAGCTACCAATTTCGAACGCAACCACTGAGCAACTGAGACAAGTGAAACTGAATTTTCTTGTCTCAGTTGACTCAGTTTCGTTATTTTGTGATTTTAATTACAAATAAAAGTTTAGTGAGCTGTTTGAATAAACTAATAACACTTTCCTCAATTTATTACTATCCAATTCTGTGTTCAAAATTATTTAAATGTCAAAATTGGCAAATCAGCTGATTGGTTTGAACTGAGACAACTGAGACGATTGCTCAAAGTTTTGTCTCAGTTGTCTCACTGAGACAGTGCTTGCCGAAAGCCCCTTTTATAAGCCTTAAGACCCAAATCTTTATGCAAAATACGGTGTAATGACGTTTGTGGAATGCCTAATTCCAAAGAACGACGAGGAATGGACAAACCTGGGTTTTCTTCAACACTTTCGGCTACAGCAGCAATATTCTCGGCTGTTCTTGAGCGACGTGCACGGGTTTTATATTCTTCCCATCACTAACTTGTTCCGACAGCTCGAATTTTTCTACCAATTTCTGTACTGCGGTCCGACAAGGTGCTTCACGACGACCCAAAAATGTTCGAGTTTTACGAACCGTCTCTGCCACATTTTCACCATTTTTATAGTGAATTTTAAAAATTTCAATGCGTTGTTAAATCGTGTATCGTTCCATTTTTATAAATGGCGTAGTTTCTACTTGTCAAATGTCAAAAAATGATAGCTCCAAAAGTGACATCTACCGAAATAACGGGCTAATTAAAATAACACCTCTTATTGGAAAACCCTTTATTTAAGATGTGAGTTTCTAGAGACATTTTAAGTTCAATATAAGAGTTAATTTTTTTAGAAATAGCCGAATTAGCTATATGTATACAGTTACTACATTTACGATTTAAATTTTTAGAAATATTCCAATTCCCTATACCTATATACATTTACTCTATTTACGATTTGAATTTTTAGAAAGATTCCATTTACATATTCACTATATTTACAATCTGAATTTTTGAAGATATTTCAATTATCTATATACACACGTTCTATATTTACGATGTGTATTTTTGAAGATGCTTAATTACCTATAAAAGATTTTTGCTGGGAGTATTTCTAGTACTGGCGTACGTATATTCGATGCTTCGAACCTGATGTTTGAAGAATTGAACTAGGTAGTTCTAAACTTTATATATATAGATAACATTTAACGACATGCTCACCTTAGTTGTAGTCACGTACATGTGTGTTATGAAACTATGAACTAGATTTAACGATCTAGTGTCAGGAATGTGTACAGAATATGCGTAGGGCCCTAAGCCCGAATAGATTTATTGAGGTTAGAATTTTACGAAAGCAAAACCAGTTTGTGTACTGTCGTGTAAAGAAAATCCCGGGCGGACTTGTCGAATTAGTGAGTTCCCTCCTTTAAATTTTTACTTTCAGAAGCACGGCTACTCCAGGAGGCTTTCGTGGAGGACAGTTCCAGCCAAGGTAAATGAAATAAAATTATTTCTGTTCGGGATTTGTCAATAACTCCTTCTTGTAAGGTGATGATGTAGTTATGTAAATGGGTTCTTTAGCCTAATTATTTGTTTATATTCAACCTAGTTTACGGTAGGGACTTGAATGCTATAGATAATAAGCGCAATATTTATGTGCATAGCCTAGGATGTCAATTCGAATCATTAAACAGTACTTTTATAACGTCGCAATCAACGAGGTAAGAACTAAAGGAGATGCAAATGGGAAAATATCGCGTACCCAATTCTAACACAATGACACTGATATTGTTTGTACATAAGCGCCGTAAAATTTGTACACCTGTACACAATTGTACAACCTATGCGCAATTTTAATCGCTTTTATTTTCATATACTCAAAAGTCTTTACTGAATTTGCAAACGTGAACGTAAAAAAGTTAATAATTTTGAAGAAAAGTTCAGTGGTAAAAAGTTTGTGAGTAATATTTGCTTCGTGGCCCCTACGGTTATTTCACGGGTTTTCCTGCGTCAATGCACCAAGCCCAAAACCATCCAAACCTAAGTATGGATTTGACAGCGAAGACCAAAAATGGCGGAGTGAAACTGTTATGGTAATATGTTGAGTGATTGGCTTGGACGTGAAGTCCGAACTGCCAGCATGAGCTGACAGATCACTCGATGACAGCGATAGCACAGGGCGGCACGCTAGCACCTCGGCTAAGGGTGGCGGAGAGTGTGGGGGAGTTCCCGAAATAACCTGCCGCTTGTCATCACCCATAATCAAAAAAAAGTTTCGTGCCTTCAACAAACAAGCCAGCACACACTCGGTTTTGAAGGGACCCTTACGTCACTTACCTGTAGTTTGGGTGGAAGGCGTAGGTGTTATTACCTTCCTTTGCCAGCCCCATCCTCCCAATTGACCCTGGGTGGCACTATTTTCCAAAGTCCCTTGGCTGACCTGTTAAGAGAGACGAGAGCGGACCTAGACGACCCCTATGCTAGAGGAGAGGGCTCCAGGATGTGAAAGGGAAAAAAATCTTTTTATCTCTTCATTTCGTTATAACAATCCGTTTTAATTCATAAGCCTCTCCGAGCTAGACCGTAAATACATGCACCCATCGGCAAGTAAGTATAAAAAAAAACTTATCAGTATAGGAAAAACTTAAAAGTGAAGTCAAGCTATGCATTGATCTACATATATATGTGTTGAGAAAAACCTATCACGAAAGCATCTTAAAAGTTAATTCAATCTATGCCTTGATCTACATATATAGGTATTAAGAAAAACTTATCACAAAAAAATTTCAAAGTGAATTCAATCTATGCCTACATCTACATATATATGTGTTGAGAAAAACTTATCACAAAAAATTCAAAGTGAATTCATTCTAGGCATTGATCTACATATATATGTATGGGAAAACTTATCATGACTACTTTAACCATATGACTTAAATCTGCAAAAATACTAGTTGTTCAAAATAAATTTTCTGGAATCTAGGATCATTAAGTGCTTGAGTACAAATTATAAGGAAATAACGACTTACATGTCTGTTGATCTGGTTCCATCGCTGAGGCGCCTCTGGGATGTTTCCAGTAACTACTACACTTGTTAACAGTATTTACGTTATCAAATCTCATTCTACCCGTGGCGTCGCACGATTGCAAAAAAAAATTTTCTTCACGCACTTCTGCGCTCAATCGATGGAATCCCTGTCGCATATCATTCAATAATTCTAAATTCGATGCACTACTTGATAAACAAGCATCACTTAAATTTGTAGATTCTCGCGACATGTATTGGAATGCAGCTAAACGAGAAGCCTGCGTTGAGGAATTAAAATTTGAATTCAATGGTGTCGCTTACTTCCAAATATCATACGAAAATCATTTAATTCAACGGATGTAGATTCTGAATTACTATGAAGCAGGCAGCAACTACCATTTACAAACATATTCTTCATCATCCCCGACTGTTGAATCGCCACTAAGGAAATTTAATGATGTTGTCGGTGGCCGTGTTTGACCTTCCAATTCGAAATTATTCCAACTACTATCCTCACTAGATTTGATGCCAAAGTTTTTTTTTTTTTCTTTTTTTCTTTTTTTTTTAACTGGTTCACTTTGTATACCACTATCCTAAATTACTTAAGCCTAAATCCGACTGATGATGATGATGGTGACCCTATGATGATTTTATAGGTACCTTTCCCCAAGACTGACCTTAGCCAAGCCTCACTTTTTCGCAAGCGATATCACTGATTCGCAAAAATCTATGACCGTTTTCGTTAGGGAAGTCACTGATATTTTATCTCCTTCTTATGTGTGTGACGTGAATTTTCCTTTCCAGTGGCAATTTGTGTTCAGCCTAAATCAAATGTATATCCCTGTTTCCCAAGCAACACGGTAATTACCGTGGATAGAAATTGTGAGGAGAGTTTATGGACGTACGATAGGCTGCGCCCGCGAGATGCCAATCTGTCGGGCTCAATATTGGTTTCCCCTTTTTCTTTCCTTTTCTTTGATTTTTTGCCTGCTGGTAAGGGAAATAATCTTATCATATGAAAGTATAATTCTACTAGAGACAAAAAATCTCTTGGACTTACGTGCTGAATAGTTTATCCGTCCGATGTTTAAAGACTTAAAGACTTTTCTCGTTTCTCAATTTTATACACGTACCTATCGTGTGAAGTGGTTGACAGCGGAAAGAGACGAGTTCTTCTTCTTTTCAGTCATAATCTGTCGTCCCCGTATGTCACGCGAGCTTGATGAAGCATTGCTTCGTCGAGGTGCGCTCAGTACGTGGTTCTACTTGAGGGCCGCCGTACATGCTGCAGTATTTCCGTGTAGCATATTGCTATATGCAATACGCTACGACCATAACAATACAGAGTGGTCTACACCACCTGTGGTTCAGACGACGCTGAAAGATGGTCGACTGAGCTAGCCGGTCTTAAACATAGGCCTCATCACTGAGGGCGCTCAATGTGTGTCTCGACCCACGACCCAATGCTTTCCTCATCACTCGGACTCTACTTCGAGGACACATCCCTGAAGTCTCGTCAGTCTTCGATCAGACTTCGACATCCTTCTCCGTGTGGGAAGTCAAAGGTACATCGACAAGCTGGTAACCTAAAGAATCCAGCCGGTCGATGCCTCTCTGCCCTCCTTCACCGAGATGCTGAGGAAGCTTTGCGATCAGCAACCTAAAGAACTGCTCACCAGGCTTTCCCGGCGCAATATCTCACCCTGATCTCAGACTGGCGATTGTTCAAGGGTGTGTCTCCAAGGCGTCGTCGAAGTAGTGACATGTTGACAGCCGAATATGGGAATGGATTCCCACAGGTATATCACCCACCATTGACGGGGCAATTGGAGGGCTTCGTGATATCCTATAGTTTACCAGTTAAGCTGGCTGGATGCCTTCTTAGGGCTACCAGGAATAGATCTAGTACTACTATGTCCGACGATTAACGAAATGTTGCAGCTGGACAGACAAGGAAAAATTTTCCTCCTAATGAGGCCGATCCGGAAGGGACTATAAAAGGTTATCTACTCATAAGCGGTAGGGGTGCTATGATGAGATTGACTTTCAACAGGTATATCACCCACCATTGACGGGGTAATAGGAGGGCTTCGTGATATCCTATAGTTTACCAGTTAAGCTGGCTGGATGCCTTCTTAGGGCTACCAGGAATAACGACAATAGGTATAGGTGACGTTTTCATAATGATGATCACTGCTTGATGTCTTTGGCGTGATACATACCCAACAGTTTTCCCTGCAGATCCTCAAGCTCGTATAGTGAGCTTCCTTTCTTGGCCCTGACACGACATTTCACAAATTTCCGTCCCAGTTTAGCACTAGTCTGCTGTTGGAAATTGCTTTGAGCAAAATTTCGTCTAAATACCTCCTGACCCACTTTGAAATCGACAGGTTTCGCCCTGAGATTGTAGGCTCTTGAACCCTGCTCGAATGCGTGTTGTAAATTTTCCTGCACTTTCGCACGGATCAATCTCATTTTATCATCAGCATCTACTCTCAATGGCTCACTAAGAGTTCCAAGGCTCCTCAAGATGGAATAGGAGCTGCCATGTTCAATCATTTGGTGACCGAAGAGTGTTCGATAAGGAGAGAAACCAGTAGCTTGATGGAAAGAGCTCCTGAGGGAACTAGCTACTTGGATTAGTTTCTCATCCCATCTGGTGTGTTCTTTCTTGATATGTGCTCTAATCCCCGACAATAGAGACCTATTTACTCGCTCTGAGGCGTTTGCTTGCGGCGAGTAGACTGCCGTTCGCAAGTGCTTCACCCCATACTTATCCAGTAATCTGGTGAACTGAGTCGAGCAGAACTGGACTCCATTGTCAGAGACGATCACTTCAGGAACTCCGAACACGTGGAACACTTCGGTCTCAATGAACTGGCACACATTGAGTGTAGACGCTTTTCTCATAGGTTTGAGAACAGGAAATTTTGAGAAGTGGTCAAGAACTATTAAGATGCAGACGTTTCCTTTTACTGACCGAGGATAGGGACCTAGAAAATCAATGTACAGCTTTTGCCATGGTCTTTCTATCACAGACTGGACTCTCATAGGTGGTCGTAAAATAGTATTAGGAGCTTTCGTCTCCTTACACACGTCACAGGCGCCTACGTAATTTCTGACATCAACGGTCATTCGTGGCCAGTACAGATGTCTTCGCAGACGTTCCAGGGTTTTCCCTATACCTCCGTGTGAAGCTAGTGGCGGATCATGAGCCCTCGAAATGACGTCGTTGACAAGCCCTCGTGGAATCCAAAGCTTCCAAGCTTCTTCCTCCTGAATAGGATCGCCTGTTCTCGGAACAGTCCGGATATAAACGAAGTCATCCCTGACGCAAAGATCTGGTAGTTTGCCAGAAGTCGTTCTAACTTTATGCCTCAGTTCCTCATATTCCAACGAGTTGAAATATGGCGAACTAAGGTCAACTTCCGGGCCAGGATCTGCGTTTGTGTTCAGGCTGTCACAATGAATGCGTGACAGCGCATCAGGGACGATGATCAGGCTTCCTTTTCTGTGCTCAATTGTGAAGTCGAAGCCCTGAAGCTTCAAACTCCACCGTGCAAGTCTACCACTGAGGTCCTTTTGGGACATCAGCCATTTCAAGCTCGCATGATCAGTCACTATCTTAAACGGCATAAGTTCTATGAAGGGCCGGAACTTCTGCACGCTCAAGAGTGCAGCTAAACATTCTTGCTCTGTGACGGTGTAATTTCTTTGTGCTGAGTTCAACTTTTTCGAGACGTAGGCTATTGGCTTCTCGTGGCCATCGTCATCTAGTTGAAGCAGCACTCCTCCAATACCTTGTTGGTTTGGTGAAGTCTGGACTCACTAGCAACGGAGCAGAAGTAAGTTTTTTCTTTAAAAGATCAAGAGACGTCTGGGCTTCAGGCGTCCATTTGAACTGACTGGGGTTTTTCAAAGTGTCTGTAATGGAGGCAGTCAAATCAGCATAGTTCGGGATGAACCGTCTATACCATCCTGCCATACCTAGTAGGCGTCGAGCTTGCCGAACAGTTTTAGGTGACGGATAGTCAACTATGGCTGAAATTTTGTCAGGGTCAGTTCTCATACCTCCCTTTCCTACAATGAATCCCAAGTATTTAGTCTCTTTAATGCAAAACTTACTCTTCTCGACGTTGATAGTGAGGCCAGCTTTCCTCAAACAATCCGCTACACGGGCTAGCAGCGTGAGATGAGAGTCGAGGTCTTGTGACAGAATTAATAGATCGTCTAGATAGACGAGAACGTTCTCACGAAGATCGAAAGGAATGACTTTATCCATGAGGCGGCACATAGTCTGTGGAGCATTGCATAGGCCGAATGGCATCACTGTGTACTGATAGAGAGGATGACCAGGTACTGTGAAAGCGGTCTTCTCTGTGGAATCAGCGTCCAGTGGGATCTGCCAGAATGCGTCTTTCAGGTCCAGGCTCGTTATGTAATTTGCCGGAGGAAGTCGACTCAGAAGTGCGTCTATCTGCGGCAGCGGATAGGCGTCCTTCTTCGTAACCGAGTTGACCTTCCTGGCGTCAAAACAAAGCCGGACCTTTCCAGGCTTCCTTACCAGAACAACTGGAGAGCTTCAAGGACTCTGGCTCTCCTCTATCACACCCAGCGATAGCATTCGCTCTAATTCAGCATCCATTAAACTTTGTACTGCCGGCGAAATCGGATAAAAGTGCTGTTTTATCGGGGCGGCGTCATTCGTTTCAATCTTGTGAGTGACCAATGATGTTTTCCCAAGGCCTAAAGAGGCGAAAGAGGGGAAAAGCTGTTTTGTGGCTTCCAAGCGTTGCTGATCGAAACTAGAAAGGACGTGGCAGTCGGTGTCAGAGGTAGCTATCCCACTTGGATTCACTTCTGCGACTATACCCAGGACATCTGGAGCCAACCCAAATAGACGCCAGAAGTCTATTCCCAGATATAGTGCCTGTGTGAGCCCAGGAACCACGTAAAAACGCACGTTACCACGGAAAGTGACGTCTAAGTTCACATGACCATGAACAGTCGTCATGGCACCATTTGCTACTTGGACCTGTGTTCGATACCTCTTCCATTCGACATCTGCTTCCACAAGCTTCTCTAGAGCTCCCTGGCCTAGGATACTGACAGTGGCACCACTATCAAGTAATCCATTCTCAGTTCGCCCGAGCAGCTTTACTTCGGCGTACGGTCGAATGTCGTCTGGCATCGACACGGAAATCTGTGCCAATTTTTTCCTTTCTTGTTTCATCCGTCGACAGTATTCCCGCCAACGAACGGTTGATCGTTTCTTTTTCGGTCGCATATCCCGGTCAGGAAACGTAATGTCAGCTAACTCCGCTACTGAGGAGAAGATTCGGTCTCTTGCTGCGTTATATTTCTGCAGACGCGTATGATACGGCGTCAGCGGATATAAAACTGGCTCACGCCCACTCGTCATATCAGAGCTTGGTGGCCGTTTTAAAACAGAAATGACAGGAGGCCAAATCTCCTGCTCAGTAACTTTGTCGGCTACACGTGCGATAGGTGTCAATGGGACATCGAAGATTAAAGACTCTTCTAAAGAAGTGTCTAATAAGGTCATGGGCTCCCCAGAAGTGGAAATGGGAGCTTGAAGGTCTGCGGAGAAATCTATTAAGTTCTCCGCCTCTGCCAATGAAGTAATCGTACAATCCGGTGTTTCTCTGATATCACCAGAGTCGCTGAATTATATCAGAGGACATGTTAGGGAGTTATCATGAGTGTCTGCTACTGGAGCGGACTTTCCTCCTTGTTCAGAGCTTGAACTGGAGAGTTCGTTGTCGTTGCTGCTTGCGACGTCGACGCTGGTCGGAAAGAGGTGTTGGTATTCCCGACCCGTCTCTCGTTTTTCTGTCTGCAGTAGCGGCAATCGGGCTTGAAAACATTCTTGCGCCCGCATCCATAGCAGAACACAATTTGTCTCTCTTGTCTACAATCTTGATAAAAGTGACCGGACTGATCACAGTTCCAGCATGTGATAGGGTTTTTTGCCGAAATACTAGCTATATCACCTAGGCCGTTGTCACTGCCTGTCGCTAATGCCAGTTCAGGGTCTAAAGTTGGAAAATTGTCGACTTCGTGCACCCGTTGGTTCCGGTAAAGGTTCCAACTGCCAGCTGTCGCAATGCGTGTCTGCATAGCTTGGATACGCGTGACCAGCGATCTCAGCTGTCCTATCGTATCAGTAGGATGCAGACAGATTTTTTCTTGAATCTCCGGCAAGAGATTCGATTTGACAATCTCCAGAAATTCTTGGTCTGGCATAGCATTCTGTAGCTGATCGCGCAGCAACCCCAAATGGTGGTGGTACATTGCGAACAGTTCACCAGGCTTTTGTTTTCTAGACATCAGTTGGAATCTAGTCTTCAGATCATCTTTAGGCGTCCCCCATTCGTTATACAATCCCATCTTGATGACGTCCCAAGTTGGAAATGGATTTTGCCTTAGTACTGACCAATACCAGTCCTTCGCTGGTCCTGTCAATAGCGTAAGCATATTTCTGACTAGTAATCCAAAATCTCCTTCAAGAGCGGAGTGCGTGAGCGCTTCGACTCTGAAGATGAACTCGTCGACAGAGAGGTCCGAGTTATTCCCGTTATATGTCAGGTTCCATCTCTTGATTGGACTGCCTGATCGTCGGTATCCTACATTAGCAGGAACACGCATAGGTGGTGGAGGGGGTTGAGGTGGTTGGGGTGGCATGAAGTTCTGTTGGGGCTGATTCGGAGGTTGACCAAACGTTTGACTAAAAGGTGGTGATGGTCTTGGAAATGATTGCCTTCCCCTATTGGGGAAGTCGTTTGACGGCCTCTGGTTACTCCTGGACGAACTAGGTCTCGCAAAGCCTACTGGCGGCATTGCTGCTGCCACTTGCTGTCTGATACTGTCTCCTAACTCAGACCGCAAAACATTTAAACCCTGCTGGAGACCTCGGTTTATTAGGTCTTCCATCTTTACGCTCAAGCCTGCTATCAGCGCATCCGTAGCAGCTGAGGGGTTGTGGTTTTGAATGTAAGTCAGGCATTCCTAGAGACAACGATCGTCGATTAGAGGGAGGTCGGTCAAAGTTAAGGTTTGGCAATTCAAAGGTTGGCAATGAGTCGCGCCTGGCTGACTTCGCGGGCTTCGCTTTCTTTGGCTTTTTTGGAAAAGCACCCGTGTAACTAGTGATGTCCTGTGGCGTGAGGCAGCGTCGACAGTTAGGGCAACTGGAATGTTGTTACTGTTTCTTTGTGAGGAAACTTGTTTGAGTTTTTGAAGTACTTGTTATCAAATTATAACCAAGTACTCTCACACAAGCACCTACTTTGTTGATTTGATTATCAGGAATGTCGCACTTTTTTGTAACGGTATATATCGGAGTAGCTAATGTAGCTTTGCTCCTATGTGTAGTATGGTGGAGTAGCTAATTTAGCTTTGCTCCTATATGTAGTGTAGTGGAGTAGCTAATATAGCTTTGCTCCTATATGTAGTGTAGTGGAGTACCTAATATAGCTTTGCTCCTATATGTAGTGTAGTGGAGTAGCTAATATAGCTTTGCTCCCAAGGTGTGGAATGATTAGTGTAATGGAGTAGCTAATTTAGCTTTGCTCCTAGTATGGTGTAGTGGAGTAGCTGAACAGCTTTGCTCCAAATGATAACAACTGAATGTGTCTTGTGTTGAGTTACGATTGCAACTAGTCTTTTAATAAAAACGTTATAATATTTATACTAAAAATATAACCTTAACTGCTACGGAAGTAAAGCTAAAACTCTTAATTTATTTCCTCACAGCGCTCGCCGTATATATATATGTATAAATTACGCTTTGCTCAATATCTACAGCTGGCCATTATCATCCGTAAATATTTTTGGTTAAACGTTTGTACTTTGTTTATAGACGTACATACATACATAAATATAAATTTCGTTAAATGCTTGCAGCTGGTCAATGCTACTTCACGTCATTCGTCGTGAACCATTAATTTGGTCGCCTACATACATACATTTGTTTTACCTCCGGCGCAAGGTCGTCATATTACAATGTGGGATTTCTTGCGTGTAATATATGTGTATTTTTTATGCACCTACAATAAGATATGTATGTGTACATATGTTTTACTTATAATTTTAATTTTTTAATGCATTTATTGTAATATATGTGTATGTATGTACATATGTTTTCATTACAATTTTTTTTTTTTTTTTTTTTATGCATTTATTGCAATATATATATGTGTACATAAGTTTTCATTATAATTTTAAATTTTTATGCGTTTACTGTACAATATATGTGTATATACATTTTCCATTATATGTCTTTATGATCTATTGGTGTATATCTAACATTTCTTTTTGTTACAATTTATTTATTTACCTTAATCTGTATATATATACTTTTGACACCATGCATACATATTTCTCTCCCGTTAATTTTATTATTTATATTTTAAACAAGACAGATATTTTCAATTAATTTTGGTTAACTTGGATTTGAGAAGTTACTAAACTACTTGCAAATTGCGGGGGCGTGTACATGAATTGGGATGGGTTATAGATGGTGGTAGTGGTGGTGGTGGAGGTATTGATAAATGTTGCCTCTTATTTGCCTGGGGGGGCGGGTTAGTTTGTGGCTTACTTGAATCTTTTGATTCTGAATAAATGGTCTGAGAAGCCGCTTCTGGTGCGTTGGTTAGGGGTTTTACTCTCGCTTTGTGAGCTTTGGCGATCTCTGATTGGAAATTTTGGGAAATTTGTTTGACTTTGTTCATCGATATCTTTTCCTGGTTTGGAATATGAAGATTAGATTTGACATCTTCTTTGCATTTGGTATTTAAGTTACCCGGAATTTCTACTTTACGTTGTAGAGGTGTCTCAGCATCTAACTGAGATTTTGGATTACTTACGATTACCACATTGGGCATTTCCACTATGCTTTTCTTTTTCTTGTTCTTTATAGTTTTACATAACTTCAGTATACCAATTATGCTGAGTAATAAAATTACCAATGAACTCAGAGATAGGGAGCTTATTTGAACCATTTGTGATTCAGTTCGCTCTTTTCTCTGCTTTTCCAGTGTTTTTATTTGTTCTTCCAATTGATCTAAAGAGTAAGAATTCTCATTCAGAATATGATTGGCATCTTCTGCTCTTATCATAACTATATGTTTTTTTACGGTGTTGTTAACATGTTGAATGAAGTTCTGAATGGTTTCAGTTAGATTTGAATTTATGGGATGAGGGTATTCTGGTTGCGTGATTTTAATATCCTGATGATCTTCATCTTCGAAATATATAGTTTGATCACCTATTTGGAAATGGCAAGGCTCATTTAATATTAGTATTCCATTGCCAAAGAGATTGGAGCTATGAAGAGTTTTCCCGCAGGCAATCGTGATTTTTTGTGTTGTTTGAAATGAAAAGAGCCAGGAATTTCTTCTGGTTAATTTTATTAACAATTGTGGAACTTGTGTTTGTGCTAGGTATTCGCAGTTACCTGTTTCGTTGTACGGATTGAATAGAAAATTTATTGGACATTCGTTCACATAATGCCCTTGAAGAATTGGGTTTAATAGTGGTCCAATGTAAGTGCTTTCATTAAGGCTATTCGAAAGTTTTTTGTACACTCGAAACTCGGATTGCTTGAACATTACGAATTTTTGTGTTGGTATATGACTTGCAATGTAAGTGTGTCTTATATCCAGAACTAGATGGTGATTATTGGGAGTTTGGAAGGGGAGTAAGTGGATCTGTTGAAGTTTAAAAGGTGGCATATTAAGAATTGGGAATGTAATTCTAATTACTAAAAGCTCATTTATCATTCGAGATTTTACCTCCAGCGTTTGAGTTAGAAGAGCCAGATCTTGAAATCTGTTGGTTTCTTTCGGATGAGCTTTGTAATAGGTTTCTAATAAAGTAGATGGGGGTATTAGTAGGGGATGCACTATGTTGTTTTTTAGGGAGGTTAATATTTGTATAAACGTCTGTTGTCTTAATTCTATGTCTAACACCTGTAAACCAATTGTAGCTATCACCTCTTGGATACGTTGTCGCGTGCTTACTTCTCCATTGACCATATCAAGCAGATCGTTCACGGTTTTCGTTAATTCCTTTTGATTGGTCTCTAGTTGGTTAATAGGTTTCCTCATTTTCTCGAATGAGGATTTGAACAGGGTTATTTGATTTTTTTCTAGCTCTAGGAGTGTTTGTGTATCTGTTTCCAAACTTGCAATCTTGCTATATATTTGTTTCTCATTCTTTGCATCCATTGTTCCAAAAAGATAGTGTAGGCCACTACCTATTCCATGTAGTTCTCTTTTTGATGTTCCCTATCAGACTACGTATGTATGCGTTTTGTTCTGTACATGCGCTAGTGGTGGCGTTATGTACCTCGCATAGTCGATTTATGAGAAACCCGGTATGTTCTATCAATGTGGTTTCTGCTTCTAAATCGTGTGAACAGATTCCACGTATCGTGAAATAACAACAGCTTTCCAAGTTCTTCGAACATTATTCCCGTGTTGTTCAGGTTCTGGATCTCGTAGGCGTCCGCCGCGGTGCTTGGTATTAGTATTAGCATGGATAAGAAGGTACTCATGAAGATTAATGCCATATCTGGGGAGAGGAGAGTTGGTAAAAATAGTTAATAAGCGGTTTACTAAATAAAGTCTTTTTTTTTTTTTTAAAAAAACAAACTTGCAATATTTCTTATTCCCCGTTGTTACACGAAAATTGACATATTTATATATTATTGATTTTGTAATTGTTTCTCTTCTTTTTGTTTTTTTTTTTTAATTGAGTATGTAATCGGGGTCACGTTAATTTGGGCAAGCTCATTCCTCATTTGTAAGTGCAATTGCGTCATGACTTGCAATTTCGTTTATTCTTACAATTTTGTTATGACTTATATTTTGTGTTGAAATGATTGGCTTCTGAAATTATTTGGTTGACCGGAATTATACATACAGTGATTTACTAGATAAGCGGATTTTTATGTATAAATATCGGGTAACATGATTCAGTGTCGTGCATTATTATCGTGTAATTTCTACGAGTGTTGTTTTTCTTTTACCATGTCGCAAAAAATCAGTGAGGCGTTTGATAAATTAATGGCTAAGGCCCTATCGGTTACCTGTCCTGAGAGGGATGTAGAAAATTTAACATTATATCCAGTGGACAGGCCGATTGAGCCCTACGTCCCAAAAGCTTTACCGGGGATTTCAAAAACCGCACCGGATTATATTCCTGGTCCGAGAAGGCTGACTCTCGAGGAATACCGGTTAAGAGTGGGATCGAAAGGCGATAACCAGCGTGAAGAAGAACCAAAACCCAAAGCGACTAGAGGAGGCAAGCGTGTCCGGTTAGACCGGGACCTGCATTACTTCAGACTGAAAGCTAGTCTAGCCATAACATCGGAGGAGCGCTCGAAATATGATCGTCTGGCCAAGGAGAAACTAAAAGAGATTAACGCCTTGAAGAGGAAGAAAATTGTAAAAAAAAATAAATAAATAAATAAATAAAAAAAATTTATTACATAAAACTTCTTGTTATTCTTTGCTGGGTTTTTTTTTGTTTGTTTTTTTTTTTATTTCAACTGAGTCTTTTATGAAGTTCTGAGAATTCTTTTGAACTTTATGGGGAGTTTTCTGAACTACGTCTTCCATTTCTGTCTCCCTTGCTTGAGCTCTTGTAACTACGTGACAATGTGCGTGTGTAGGTTTTGAGGGTGGCGGTGAACTAAACTCATTTTCTTCTATATCGGAATCGGCTCGGTGATGTACCTGAGCTTCCACAATGAATGAATTGGAGTTTGTCTGGTTTAGCTGGGCAGGTATTCGACTAAGCGCATCTGCATTAGTATTATATTTTCCAGGCTTATATTCAATTTTGTAGTCAAACTCCGAGAGTTTATGATGAAACCTGACTAATCTCGATGTTGGGTCTTTCACGTTGAATACGCCTTTAAGGGGCTTGTGGTCGGTGTAGACCGTCAAATTTCTGCCCTGCAAATAACACCTGAAGTTCCTGGCGGCCCATACAATAGCGAGTAGCTCTTTTTCTATTGTGGAGTATTTTTGTTCCGCCTTATTTAAACTTCTACTTGCATAGGCTATAGGCTTGTCTTCGCCTATTTTCCCTTGGGATAAGACAGCTCCCAATGCCTCGTTGCTAGCATCTGTGGTCAAGTTAAAGGGTTCAGTAAAATCAGGATATGAGAGAAGGGGAGGATTTACAAGTGATCTTTTAATTTCCTCGAAAGAGTTTTGGCACTTTTGCGTCCAAGTAAATTTAACGTCTTTGCGTAAAAGATTTGTTAGGGGTCTCACTATTTTTGAAAAGTTCGGAATGAACTTGCGGTAGTAGTTAGCCAACCCAAGGAACGATTGGGTTTGTCTAACGGTTCGGGGTTGAGGAAAATTTCGGACACAACTTGTTTTGCTGGGATCAGGAAGTGCTCCTTCGTTTGAACATTTGTGTCCGAGGTAAATCACTTCCCTGCGAAGGAACTGGCACTTTTCGGGCTGTAATTTAAGGTTATGAGCTCGAAGTCTGTCGAATACCTTAGTCAATTTCTCGTTGTGATCTTGCAAATTTGTTCCATATATTACAATATCATCGAGATAGACAAAGCATGCTAAGCCTTGGAGACCCGTTAGAATGTAATTCATTAATCGCTGGAAGGTCGCAGGCGCGCCTTTCAGCCCAAATGGCATTCTCTTAAATTCATAGTGCCCATATGCGGTACTGAACGCAGTTTTGGGTCTATCCTTCGGATCAACAAGTACTTGGTGATACCCGCTTGCTAGATCGAGTGTAGTAAAATATCTGGAGTGTCCAAGTTGATCCAGTATATCTTCTATCCTGGGTAATGGAAAAGCATCTCCTATAGATTTCTCGTTAATTTTACGGAAATCTACTACTACTCGCCAGCGTTTATTGCCGTCAGGCCCAGCTTTCTTGGGAACTACCAGCAATGGAGAATTCCACGGGCTTTTACTTAATTGGATTATGTCGTTGTCCAACATTTGCTTAATTTGCTCATTTATGACTGCCCGATGTGTTTCTGGGAGTCTATACATTTTCTGATTTATTGGTGGTTGATTATGTAATGTGGGAATGGTGTGTTTTATACTGTTAGTGTATGTTAACTTGTCCCCCTTTAGATGAAAAAGGTCATTATAGTCATAACATAGTTCTAGAATTGATTTTTTCTCTTCTTGATTTAAGTTTTTATCCAACAGTAATTCTTCACGTAAAGCCACAAGTCTGTCTGGACTGTACTTTGAAATGTGGTTTACGTTTATTGAATATGGATTGGAGTTAAAATTTTTCGTATATTTTACGAAGTTATAGGAATTTTTGCAATGTGCATGTGGGGAAGGTGGATCACCTTCTTTCTGAGAACTTTGGGAACTTATTTCGTCCAAAGATGAATAGAGAGATTTTATGTTGTATATGTTTTTGTCTTGTGCACGTGAGAAAGGAGGATCACCTTCTTTCTCTTCTTTCTGAGAATTTGTTATGGAAGTATGTTGAGAGTGATTGGTCAGGACGTAAAGTCCAAACTGCCAGCCTAAGCTGACAGATCACTCGATGACAGCGATTGCACAGGGCGGCATGCTAGCACCTCGGCTAAGGGTGGCGGAGAGTGTGGGGAGGTTCCCGAAAATACCTGCCGCTGTCACCACCCATAATCAAAAAAAATCTTCATGCCTACTTGAACGAGCCAGCACACACTCGGTCCTGAAGGGACCCTTACGTCACTTACCTATGCTCCATTGAAGGCGCAGATGGCATGCCTTCCTGCCAAGCCCCATCCTCCCATCGACTTTGGGTGGCACAATCGTCCAAAGTCCCTTTGTTGACCTGTAGAAAGAAAGAGACTAGGCAAGCCTAGACGACCCCGGTCTCATTGCGATAGAGGGCTCCGGGATGTGAAGGAAAAGTAAAAACTCAGCCAATCATGTTTACGTTATAATCGCAAGTGTTTCCTTCTTACAAAAATGCTATTGCTTCCTATAATTAGTTTAATTTTAAATCGCCGCAACGTCCATGGCAAGACTCATAGCATGTGTTTAATTTTTCTTTTCACATTAAGACAAATAAAGCTAAGATTAATGAACTTCCTAGGATAATAATAGAGTAAAGATAAATATCATTTAAAGAAAATGATTCCATATAAAAATATCTCGATCTTGCCCTGCAGCCATAATCCATAAATTTCGGCTTTTAATTTCAGACTAACTTATCGTAAGAAATGTTTCAAAATGTATGTACATAAATGTTTGAATGATAATGCATTTTTTTCTTCTTATCTACCCTTAACTAAACGAGAGAAATTAAATATTAAAATTCTTTTATATAAATGTTTATGCCAGTTTCATAGTCTCAAAAATATGCCGCATTATGAGGTGATAAGCTAACATATACGTACGATGCGAGACGGAAAATGAATGAGAATATATTGTTAGCTGTTAAAAGATTCGAAGTAATTAAAAGATTCGAAGTAAGTAAAGAAGAAGTAACTTGTGCGCACAAATCCCCAACCTTATCTTGCTTTGTGTGTAGAATCACTCTTAAATATTAAAATTTAGTTAGTTTTAATTGATTGTAAAGATGACATAACCTTGAGGTAAGTATCTAATTTTAACAAGAACGTATGAACGTATTTCATGTGAGCATTACTGTATTCAATGATTCAAGATAATACCTAATAGGCCGATATAAATGAAGAAAAATCTTTAAAGCTTTTCATTATTCTCTCGATTTTGAGACAATGAATGCATGTATGTATATTTATCTTTATAATAACAGGTGCAGCCTGTGTACGCAGAGTGATAATTTGAACTCCCGAAAATGCTATTTGTATATTTGCTATGATTTACCAAAAAAACTCTTAAGCTATATTTATTTAAAATGATCTTTGCTGCACATTTAATATTTGGTTCCGTGCTTTTGTGCTTTTTTACTTTATTATTTTATTATTAAATTACTTGCTAATGGTACTTAGCTGTATTACCGCTGCAATTTACCCTTCTGTAAAGAGATGTTCTGGAGTTCCATTACTATTTCGGCGTTTACTTCCTAACATTTTTGGTTGCTTGTTCTAGAGATTCTTGGTAGAAGAGATTATTTGATTCTCCAGGTAGAGATTCTTTTGCTTTATCTACATGCTATGTCCGAGTACTATTTTAAATGCTGATTTTGCTCCCAGTTTTATTTGTTGCAGCTGTTGCTGGTGAATATACTGTACTAAATGGTGTAGAATCATGGACGAATCTTGAACAAGCAATTCAGTTCGCACTGCCAACTCTTCGAGCGGTAGATACTTATACTTGAATCGTCATAAAACAGGCATCCATGAGTTCAACAGGGTTTTGCCTGAAATTGTGTTAGTGGTGTAACAATTCGCCCAGATGGCCGATGTACTTACAGTGTACTTACTGTCGGGATATTTTGGAACATGTCGCTGGAAGTGTACGAAAAATTTTCTCCTGGTGATGAGGAGAATATTTTTACGAATTAATAATAGGTTCTTGCAGGGTTAATGATTGTTTCGGACTTACATGTGGGATGGATCTCCACCGATGCCGTTGAAATTTTACGATCTGGCTGTCTTCACTTTTCACGTCCTTTCACTTTCACGTTTTTGACAAGATAAAACGATTGTCTTCTTCTTACTTGTCTTCAACGACATGTCACTTGAGCTTGAGTAAAGCACTACTCCCAGTCAAGGTGCGTTCGCTTTCCGCTATGGACAGCAGCCGACATACATGCTACAGTACGTGTAGCATATTGCTATATACAATACGCTACGACCATAACAAACTTTGGGAATTTATTTCGTCCAAAGATGAATAGAGAGATTTTATGTTGTATATATTTTTGTCTTGTGCACGTGGGAAAAAAGGATCGCCTTCTTTCTGGGAACTTTGGGAATTTATTTCGTCCAAAGGTAACTGTAGAGAGCTAATGTTATAATAATTAACTGGAACTAGAGTAAGTTTTAATTTTCTTAGGAATGCAGGTTCTGTGTTTACGTTCAGAACAGATAACGGTATGAAATTTTTATGAGGACTAACTAGGCAATTTGCGACAAATACTCCTTCTTGAATCTCCTGAGACAAACAGAGCATTTCCTGGTCCAGTTGTACCAGTATGATTTGAGATCGAGGGGGTATTCTATGAGATCGCTGAAGTTCTACTTCATATTGCCTACCTTCATCTTCATTCAAAGTGTTTGAAATTTCTTCAATTGGAAGTAAGGAACTTTCGTTTTTGGTTGACCGTGAAACGGTAGTAGATTCAGATCCCTCCACTATTTGATCCTTTGGTATATCCTCTCCATCTTCTATGGATGTTTCGAGAGGTACCGTGAATTCAATAGGGTTGGTTTCCGTGCGAGGAAACCGGAGTAATCTGTTAGGCCCTTCTATATTGCAATGTTTTGCAAGAAAATCGTTACCTAATAGCCCATCTTGCGAGATTTGGGCGTTATCTTCTACAACCTGTAGATTGCACGGGATACTGCTGCTTAATAAAAAGGTGCCTTGGCAGTTACCCAATGTTCTTCCTTCTCCAAATGGAGTTTTCAAAGTGACCTTTTGTCCTGTTTCTATCCGCTCTTGTATATTTAATGCTTCCTGTTTTATTAGGCTTACTTCGGCTCCAGTGTCTACTATCAGCCGAACGGCTGTGTTTTTACTTATGTCCAATGGTAATTTTACCACTGGAACATTTTCTCTAGTTTGTTTCTTTGTTGTTTGAGTAGACCCTGAAGTAAGTTGCACTGTTCTATTTAATGTCGAGCCGGGGATTTTTCGGTCGACAGTGTGCCGTTTCCCGAATGTGTGGCCTCCCATCGTTGTTTCTGCTGGCATGTGGACACCGTATGGCTTCTTCGGCCACAAAAATCGCACATATTTTGTATGTGGTTTATTCTTTGCTCCCGATTTGCAGAGCCCCACCGAGCATAATTGTTACTGTTTGCATGTTCGGGTGGTGCCTTGGCATTTTGCTTGCAATGTTGGGCATCATGGCCTTTTATTCTGCAGTTTACACAGAAAGGAGTATTTTTCCGTTTCAGACATTCGTCATATGTGTGGCCCTTGTAGTTGCAGTAGCTGCAGGTGATTTTATTTAATAGCAATTTTTGTTTGTCGAATATTTTTTCTCCTGTATGTCGAGACAAAGGATTTTGGCAAAGAGGTGGGCTTCCTAAAGGTTTTCGTGTGAAACTGGTTTGAGTGGAATGCCAATTATTTGTAGGGTTCCCATCAGTATTAAAAGACACTGATGGCACCTTTAGAGGCTCCCCTATGGGAGGTATATTGAATTCCGTTTTTATATTGGGTTTGCTCATCTCATTGGTGTAAGGGTATGGAGCAACACTCTCGTGAATAGGGAGATTATAAGTATTAGCATAATTTGTAGGATTATGCTTTAAAAAGTTCTCCATTGGAAAATTGCTTGTGGTATTAGGAATGTAATGAGTGGGCTGTGGGATATGAAAGAGTCCTTGTTGCAATCTTTCCATATCTAGTGCCCTTTGAATGAGCTGGTCTACTGAATCTTCATTCAAGGTAAGTAGATATGCACTTAGATGCGGATTAGTTGCACCACTCTTTACTGAAGCCATAGCGAAATCCTCTATTTGTCGTTTCACCACGTTAAAATTTTCAGCACCGTATTTGTTATGTGCTGCTTCGTTACATTGTAACAATAGGCCTTTTAGCCTAGTGGTGAATGAGTTAAAAGACTCGTGTGGATATTGTCGACAAGTAATTAGTCTGTTTATCAGCTCATGGTATGTCTCACGAGGTAAATAATTACGATAAAGCAATTTTTCAACCTCTTCAAATGTTGTGAGCGAGCTTGAAGCGATTAGCTGGTACTTTTTCTTCCGCTTCTAGACATTGCTGTACTTGTTTACAACAGCCTAAAAAAGTTTGTAACTCTGTGAGGATGTGGGAGCTGAATTCCCCAGAGAATAAGGGCACCATTTGTGCCGTTAGTTTAACCACCTTTTCATAATTCACTGGCATTTTGTTTGTTTTGTTTATTTGTTCAGTCTCGATTATATCTGGCGTGCCTTTATCTGAGTTAGGCGTGATTAACGATTTTTCTGTTGTTAGATCGTTTAAACTATGGTTTCTTATGAGGAAGTTAATCAAACTGTGCCTTCTGAAACGTTTGCCTGAACGATGTTCGCGATACCAGTTTATGGATGGTCTGCTGTGGGGGGAATTTTGCTCTACTATAGGGCTATCTGAAGGGCTTCCTGGAGGGCTAGTGTTATCAAACGACAATGAACTTATTGCCGCCTCAAAATCGGAGCATGAAAAGCTTCGGTTAGTTTTAGGCATGAAAGCCAAAACTTCGAGTTTCCACGAGTAATTGTGAGAGAGAGAAGTAGGGAAGAAAAGGGAATAAGTAGTTTAGTGACTTTTGTTAAAAAAAAAAAAAAACAAAGAAATTTGCATGAATGTGTGAGATTTGCTCTTATAGTTAATAACGGCTACTTAGATTGGAATTACTTTTCCAAGAATGAAAAGAGGGCGAGAAGAATCAGCGAATTTTTTTTTTTTGTTTAAAATGTGTTAGATATACTTTAACACTGTCTAAATTGAATTCGCTAATAATTGTTGCCTCTTTTTTTTAACAATTTTTATAAAGACTTACTTAAAACTTTGTTGCTTCTTCTCTATCGTAGTGTTTTGCTAAGCCGTATTTTTTCTTTCTTCAATTTGGTTATTTATTGAATTCGTACTGCAGTTTGCGGCTTCTTCCGTGTGTTGGCTAGGTTAGAAGCGCCTTATCGTGGTATTTCTGATATCAGATTCAACAGTTAGATGTTCGTATGCACTCGTAGGTTCGAAGATCAAGGTTTTTCAAGTATTTGTAGGTTGAACTAACTTCCTTGATCCTACCGGCTGCGCCAATTTGTTACTGTTTCTTTGTGAGGAAACTTGTTTGAGTTTTTGAAGTACTTGTTATAAAATGATAACCAAGTACTCTCATACAAGCACCTACTTTGTTGATTTGATTATCAGGAATGTCGCACTTTTTTGTAACGGTATATATCGGAGTAGCTAATGTAGCTTTGCTCCTATGTGTAGTATGGTGGAGTAGCTAATTTAGCTTTGCTCCTAAGTGTAGTGGAGTAGCTAATTTAGCTTTGCTCCTATATGTAGTGTAGTGGAGTAGCTAATATAGCTTTGCTCCCAAGGTGTGGAATGATTAGTGTAATGGAGTAGCTAATTTAGCTTTGCTCCTAGTATGGTGTAGTGGAGTAGCTGAACAGCTTTGCTCCAAATGATAACAACTGAATGTGTCTTGTGTTGAGTTACGATTGCAACTAGTCTTTTAATAAAATCGTTATAATATTTATACTAAAAATATAACCTTAACTGCTACGGAAGTAAAGCTAAAACTCTTAATTTATTTCCTCACAGCGCTCGCCGTATATATATATGTATAAATTACGCTTTGCTCAATATCTACAGCTGGCCATTATCATCCGTAAATATTTTTGGTTAAACGTTTGTACTTTGTTTATAGACGTACATACATAAATATAAATTTCGTTAAATGCTTGCAGCTGGTCAATGCTACTTCACGTCATTCGTCGTGAACCATTAATTTGGTCGCCTACATACATACATTTGTTTTACCTCCGGCGCAAGGTCGTCATATTACAATGTGGGATTTCTTGCGTGCCGGGGTATTACCTCACTTTCTTTTTCCACTTATTTTATAAGCGGAAATAATTGCTGTAGGTCAGTAATAATATGTATGTACGCTCCATTCTTTAGGTAAAATGGTATAATGTACCGTATGTATGTACATGCATGCAATGATTTGTTTCACTTGCTATGCAATGTAGATATGTACATATGTATGTACATATTTTCTTTTAAAGTAGGTCTGATAGGCAATATAAGTATGTATGTACGTAATTTGGACAAACGTATTCCTGATATGCAAAGTACGTATGTATGTACGTAATTTCTTTTTTGTAAGGGCTGTATGTAACAATGTGCGCCTACCCAAGTTTGGATGCATGCCTCGTGAAAGACATGTCCACACGTGGTCATGACAGGCTTCTGTTCAGCTGACCAGCTTGTGTCTCGACAGATAGTGCATGGCTCACGTAACCTAGTCACTTCGTTCGGCCCAGGAGGCGTTGTCCTCATTGTAGCCATCGTAAGTCAAAGTTAGGAAAAGTTCTACAAACCAAAGGTTTGAGAAAAAAACAGTCAGAGAAATTAAAAAAAAATCCCAGAAATCGATGCTAACAAGCTACTAACTTTAAAATTTGAACGTTGGGACAAGATACTATAATTTGAAAACGTATTCCCAAACGTCTGAAGAAGTACAAAGAAATTTTTTCCCAAAAAAAGTCAAAGCTTTGAAAAGTTCGCTGAGTATTCTCGAATCGAGACAATACACATGCGAGTGACAATAATCCAATTCGAAAATGTGACGTTCAAAAAAAATTTCACAACAAACAATCCTCCTTCACTTCCCCGAACCAACTCTCAACACAAGAGGTCAGGCCACTCTCTCTATCCCTCAAGGTCAGAAACGAAATACAGGCAAGCGACGTGAGTGTGTGCATTGAAAAAGTTAGAGCTCTTGCAGAAATCTGGGAAGAGTAAAGTCGGAGGCACCAGAGACTGAGAATGTCACTAGAGATTCTTCAGCCAGGCAGTTAGCAGTATGCCAACTCCTGATTACTGAAGATCTCCAGCATCAATCCCATCCTCGGGTGACTCTTCCTCCTCTTCTTCACCGGCTTATCGTGTCCAGTCAGTTCGCTAGCCAGGCAGAGTCATGAATCTGGTCATCTAATTAGCGGGAAGCCAAGAAGTTGTCTCTCAGATTCACAACTCTGTCCAGCCAGTTGGCTGGCAGAGACACGTTTCCACAAGAGTTCACGAAAAATTGGTGAGGCCACCTACCATTTCCATGGCAGAAGGCCAGCGGGAAAGATCATTCAAAAAAGTTCAAAAAAAAAATTCAAAAAATCAACTATTCGGACTTGAGGCTTGACTGAAGTCAAACCTAAAGTCGAACTTACAAAAACTTCCAAAAATTCCAAAAACTTTACTTTACTTTACCAATTCTCAAACACATCAAAGCTAGAAAAACTTTACTTTACTTCCAAAAACTTTACTTTACAGAAAAATTTCAATTAATAACAAACAATTAAACCCAGGTCTGCATATAACTTCCACTGGATATGAGACTTGAGGTCAATCAACTAGCAGATACCAGATGATCATATCACTCAGAGTCCCAGTCCCCAGTAAAATTTATACTTAGACCACCGAAGTCTAATTGAGGTGGCCCCACGTTGGGCGCCATTTTGTTATGGTAATATGTTGAGTGATTGGCTTGGACGTGAAGTCCGAACTGCCAGCATGAGCTGACAGATCACTCGATGACAGCGATAGCACAGGGCGGCACGCTAGCACCTCGGCTAAGGGTGGCGGAGAGTGTGGGGGAGTTCCCGAAATAACCTGCCGCTTGTCATCACCCATAATCAAAAAAAAGTTTCGTGCCTTCAACAAACAAGCCAGCACACACTCGGTCCTGAAGGGACCCTTACGTCACTTACCTGTAGTTTGGGTGGAAGGCGTAGGTGTTATTACCTTCCTTTGCCAGCCCCATCCTCCCAATTGACCCTGGGTGGCACTATTTTCCAAAGTCCCTTGGCTGACCTGTTAAGAGAGACGAGAGCGGACCTAGATGACCCCTATGCTAGAGGAGAGGGCTCCAGGATGTGAAAGGGAAAAAAATCTTTTTATCTCTTCATTTCGTTATAACAATCCGTTTTAATTCATAAGCCTCTCCGAGCTAGACCGTAAATACATGCACCCATCGGCAAGTAAGTATAAAAAAACCTTATCAGTATAGGAAAAACTTAAAAGTGAAGTCAAGCTATGCATTGATCTACATATATATGTGTTGAGAAAAACCTATCACGAAAGCATCTTAAAAGTTAATTCAATCTATGCCTTGATCTACATATATAGGTATTAAGAAAAACTTATCACAAAAAAATTTCAAAGTGAATTCAATCTATGCCTACATCTACATATATATGTGTTGAGAAAAACTTATCACAAAAAATTTAAAGTGAATTCATTCTAGGCATTGATCTACATATATATGTATGGGAAAACTTATCACGACTACTTTAACCATATGACTTAAATCTGCAAAAATACTAGTTGTTCAAAATAAATTTTCTGGAATCTAGGATCATTAAGTGCTTGAGTACAAATTATAAGGAAATAACGACTTACATGTCTGTTGATCTGGTTCCATCGCTGAGGCGCCTCTGGGATGTTTCCAGTAACTACTACACTTGTTAAAAGGAATATAAAAGCTTGCAAAATTTTTCATCTAGCCTAACAGTATTTACGTTATCAAATCTCATTCTACCCGTGGCGACGCACGATTGCAAAAAAAAATTTTCTTCACGCACTTCTGCGCTCAATCACGTTGAAACAAAAATATACCTTTACGGTAATACTTCCGGAGAGCTTTTCAAAAAAAAATCAAGTAACTTTTGACTGGCATTTTTCGATGGAATCCCTGTCGCATATCATTCAATAATTCTAAATTCGATGCACTACTTGATAAACAAGCATCACTTAAATTTGTAGATTCTCGCGACATGTATTGGAATGCAGCTAAACGAGAAGCCTGCGTTGAGGAATTAAAATTTGAATTCAATGGTGTCGCTTACTTCCAAATATCATACGAAAATCATTTAATTCAACGGATGTAGATTCTGAATTACTATGAAGCAGGCAGCAACTACCATTTACAAACATATTCTTCATCATCCCCGACTGTTGAATCGCCACTAAGGAAATTTAATGATGTTGTCGGTGGCCGTGTTTGACCTTCCAATTCGAAATTATTCCAACTACTATCCTCACTAGATTTGATGCCAAAGTTTTTTTTTTTTTTCTTTTTTTCTTTTTTTTTTAACTGGTTCACTTTGTATACCACTATCCTAAATTACTTAAGCCTAAATCCGACTGATGATGATGATGGTGACCCTATGATGATTTTATAGGTACCTTTCCCCAAGACTGACCTTAGCCAAGCCTCACTTTTTCGCAAGCGATATCACTGATTCGCAACAATCTATGACCGTTTTCGTTAGGGAAGTCACTGCTATTTTATCTCCTTCTTATGTGTGTGACGTGAATTTTCCTTTCCAGTGGCAATTTGTGTTCAGCCTAAATCAAATGTATATCCCTGTTTCCTAAGCAACACGGTAATTACCGTGGATAGAAATTGTGAGGAGAGTTTATGGACGTACGATAGGCTGCGCCCGCGAGATGCCAATCTGTCGGGCTCAATATTGGTTTCCCCTTTTTCTTTCCTTTTCTTTGATTTTTTACCTGCTGGTAAGGGAAATAATCTTATCATATGAAAGTATAATTCTACTAGAGACAAAAAATCTCTTGGACTTACGTGCTGAATAGTTTATCCGTCCGATGTTTAAAGACTTAAAGACTTTTCTCGTTTCTCAATTTTATACACGTACCTATCGTGTGAAGTGGTTGACAGCGGAAAGAGACGAGTTCTTCTTCTTTTCAGTCATAATCTGTCGTCCCCGCATGTCACGCGAGCTTGATGAAGCATTGCTTCGTCGAGGTGCGCTCAGTACGTGGTTCTACTTGAGGGCCGCCGTACATGCTGCAGTATTTCCGTGTAGCATATTGCTATATGCAATACGCTACGACCATAACAAAACACACACAAATGCAGGGCAATTTCGGGTTCGGAGAATTGATTGTGGTATCTACAGGAAGGTTCAGGAATAGAATGAATAGAATGAATAGAACAGTCAAGAAGCTTCTGGAAAATAGAACACTCGAGAATAATCTGGAGAGTTTCTAGGGTATAAATATAACAGTTGTCATATCCAGAATAAGAGTCTTGTCTTAGACGTTGCAAACGTGCGAAAGTGTTTTAATTAGATTGCGATAATTGAAAGTACAGTATTAAGCGATAATTAAAGTTGAGTTGATTAATTGAAAGTTTGTGAATTGTATAAGATTAAAGTGAAATAAAGAACTTGTATATTAAATATTTATTATTGTGATTTAAATAACGAACCGCAAGAGCCACGCTCGCAACAACTGGTGTCAGAAGTGAAATAAATTCGCGAAATAAAGTGGTGGCAATTGACTTAAAAATTCAAACTGTGATTAATTTTGTGAAATTGTGTTAAATTTTGAAAGTTCTGGAAAATAATTTATATTCAACTTTAAGTGAATTACTGAAGTAATGGGGCGAAAATTTGAGGAGCTTCGAACGCAGGATTTGAAAGTGGAGTTAGGGAACCGGTCATTACAAACGACAGGTGCAAAGAAAGTTCTAGTCGAGCGACTCAGACAAGCTTTGATAGAGGAAGGAAAGAATCCTGAAACATTTGTTTTCGAAGATAACTTGGAAGAAACCGAAGTTGAAGAAGAGCCTACAATGAAAATGGAACAGCTTTTGAGTGCTTTAATGAGCAAAATGGAAGCCCGTTTTGATGAACAAAAGAATTCTCTCGAGGAACAAAAGAAATCTATGGAAGTTCGTTTTGATGAACAGAAAAATTCCAATGAGGAACAAAAGAATGCTTTTGAAGAACAAAAGAATTCTCTAGAGAAACAAAAGAATTCGCTGGAATCCCGGTTAGATGCGCAAAAGAAATCTATGGAAATCCGTCTGAACGAGCAAAAGAATGCTTTTGAGGAACAAAAGAATTGTCTACAGAATTGTCTAGAAACTTGTTTGGAGGAACAGAAGAACTTTCTGAAAGGTTCATTCGACGAACAAAATGTGAAAATTGAAGAAATCCAGCAGGAAGTGTTGGAAGTTCGACAACAAGTGTCGGGAGTACAACAAAATGTTACAGAACAGCTTGACAGTTTTAAAGCAGATCTGGAAAGAATAAGGCATCGTCAGACTCTAAACGTAGCAGCTGAAATATCTGGCGCAGGTAGAATGAAGCCTCCAATATTTGATGGACAAAATTCATGGCATATCTTCAAGAGACAATTTGAGGCAGCTTCAGAGGTAAATGGATGGAATAATGAAGACAGAGCTATAGCTCTGGTGTTAGCACTTCGAGGTCCTGCTTCAGAGCTCTTACAAACTGTGCCGATTGAAAATCAACGTGATTACACTTCATTAGTACAGGCGATAGAATTACGTTACGGAGATGAGCACATGCAGCAAGTATATCGCCTACAGTTGCGCAACAGGATTCAAAAGCATGGCGAATCACTACAACAATTGCAGGCTGATGTGGAAAGATTAGCGCATCTTTCATACTCCAGCGTAAAGGCGGATTTCCTTAATGAAGTAGCAACGGAGGCATTTGAGAACGCTATTGCAGATCAAAATTTACAACAAGCGTTAAGGCTAGCAGGAAAGAAATCAACAGCAGAAGCACTAGCCTATGCATTAGCGTATGAGTCTGCCAGACAAGCCTCACGGAGTGCAGTACGAGTAAGAGAAATTTCAGTGGAAGAATGTATGTACTTGTAACAGAGTGCAATCATCACAGAGCCCGCCCTCACGTGGTGAACTTCGATGCTGGAATTGTAATAGAACAGGGCACCTTCAAAGAGACTGCAGATAACGTCGACGAGTGGAATCACCTGAAGAAAGGAAAGAAGAATGCCAAAGATGTCGAGCCAGGGAACAAGCTATTCGTGGAGAGACTAGATATCAAGCAGCGACTAGTCGCATCAGCTCTCCTGTTGAGCAGTCGGAAAACTAGTAAAAACCAACTTTGTGGGGCAGAAGTTGGTTGGTGGAATCGACAGCCCCGAAGTCATCATTCAAGTAGGCCAGTTACAGAGAAATAATAGCAGTCTTGTTATATATGGAAGTGTAGGAAAAAATGACTGCGCAGTCACTATCGATACTGGAGCTTCATGAACAATTATTAGAACAGATCTTGTTAAGAATAAATGGCTTCATAATACCACCAAATATCTACTAAGAACAGCAACTGGAGCAACAGCACAGATCTTTGGAGAAATAACTTTAGATGTTCAACTAGGCGAACTACTATATTTCCTCACACTTTCCTGGTTTCAGACATAATGGATGAATGCATTCTTGGAATAGATTTCATGACCACATACAAAATAAATCTGGATGTCGGAGAGCGGACTCTCAAATATGGGAACATAGAAATTCCTATGAAACTAGGAGAAGGAGCAGATCATCCTGTGAAAGTAAGGACGATGGTCTGCGAAAATATTACTCTTTCGCCATGCTCCGAGACACTAATATGGACAAAGCTGACTGATGACATCGGGACCTGCCAATTCTATCTGGTGGAGCCTAACCCCACAAAAGTTACATCAAGCATCATTGTTGGCAAGACTTTAGTGAAGGCAAAAGGTGCAACATTAATACCAGTCAGAGTGCTTAACACATCCGAAAATGAAGTACAACTAAAAGAAGGTGCTATAATTGGAAATTGTGAACCCGTTTACCAAATCGTCAATTTGGATAATGGTAATAATGTCAAGGAGATAAAAACTATACCAGCTACTCCCCAACAGGTTCAGAAACTTCTTTCGTCCAGTGCCTTAAGTGAACAACAACACAACGATGCCAAAGAGGTGATCGATGAATTTTCGGAATTATTTGCAATGAATGATGATGACTATGGTAAAACAAATCTTGTCCAGCATCGGATCGATTCAGGAGATTCCAGGCCCCTTTCGACACACACCACGAAGATTGCCATTAGCCAAACAACCAGAAGTTGCAGACATGATGAACTCTATGAAGAAACATGTCTTGTCTACTTGGATGACATAATAGTTATCGAAAGGACATTCAAGGAACATAAAAACAACTTACGAGACGTACTTCAAAGACTCAAAGATGCAAAATTGAAGCTCAGTGCAAGTAAATGTGCTCTATTTAAAGATGAAGTTAAATATTTAGGGCACATAGTTTCATCACAAGGAGTAAGAACCGATCCAGAGAAGATAGAAGCCGTCAAAAATTGGCCAGTTCCAAAGGACAAACATCAATTACGGAGTTTTCTTGGTTTAGCTACCTACTACAGGCGATTCGTTAAAGGTTTTGCAGATATAGCAAGAAGCCTATATCAACTTACAGAAAAGGGAAGGCCGTTCATATGGTCGGATAAATGCAACGAAAGTTTTGAAAATTTGAAGCAACAGCTCTGTGAAGCTCCAGTACTTCACTATCCAAAGCTGGGAAAAACATTTATATTAGATACGGATGCCAGCAATGAAGGTATTGGTGCATTGCTTTCGCAGGAGGAGAATGGTCAAGAAGTTCCAGTAGCTTACTATAGCAAAGCACTTTCAAAGCCAGAGAAAAATTATTGTGCTACAAGAAAAGAGCTACTTGCTATTGTAAGTTCAACAAAACATTTTCATAAATATCTCTACGGGCAGAAATTCATCCTTCGCACCGACCATGCAGCGCTTAAATGGCTTCTGCAGTTTAAGAACCCTGAGGGACAAGTCGCGAGATGGATAGAGCGACTCCAGGCTTATGATCTTGAGATTCAACACCGAAGAGGTCGTATCCATGGAAATGCAGACGCCCTTTCACGACGTCCATGCAAACTTGAATGCAAACATTGCGCACGGGTGGAAGAAAAAGAAACAACAGCAACTATACAGTTGGTAACCGTGGAACCATCGACAGGTTGGGACAACGAGGACCTGAGAACAGCACAACGAGAAGATCCGGACATTTCACCTATTCTCGCTTGGAAAGAAGATATGGAAAGACCAGACTGGAAGGATATTTCGGAACGGAGTGAGAAGCTGAAAAGTTACTGGGCTCAATGGAACTCTCTTCATGTTGAATGTGGTATATTAAAACGCAAATGGGAAGCACCTAACGGCGAATCATTCCGAATGCAGATAGTCGTGCCAGCATCAAACGTCAACGATGTTCTAGAAGAAATGCACGGTGGAACCTCTGGAGGACATTTGGGAGTGAACAAAACAATTTCCAAAATACGGGAAAGGTTTTATTGGCTACATATGCGAGAAGATGTGGAGGAGTGGTGCCGCAGACGCACTGTCTGCGCTGCTTGCAAAGGGCCGCAACATAAAAGCAGAAGTGAAATGCATAAGTATAATGTCGGAGCCCCTTTTGAAAGGATAGCTGTAAACATCGCTGGACCTTTTCCTGAAACGGATGGCGGTAACCGTTATATTTTAGTTGCCATTGACTATTTCAGTAAATGGCCTGAAGCTTATGCAATCCCTAATCAAGAGGCAGCCACAGTTGCGGACCAAATAATATCGAATTGGGTCAGTAGGTTTGGAGTGCCTCACGAACTTCATTCGGACCAAGGACGGAACTTCGAATCGCGGACTTTCCAGGAGATGTGTAAAATGTTGGGAATAAGAAAAACTAGAACAACTCCTCTACATCCACAATCTGATGGCATGGTAGAGCGCTTCAACAGCACATTGATCGAGCATCTAAAGAAAGTAGTTGACTATCATCAACGCGATTGGGATCGACACATTCCTATATTCCTAATGACTTACAGATCAGCTATTCATAGTACTACCGGACAAACCCCAGCTAAAGTCATATTCGGAAGAGAGATGCGACCTCAACTTCGGTACCCCCAGAGGTGAACAAAAGTTACCAGAAGACTACGTATCAGAGCTTAAACAACAATTAGCTGATGTGCACGAGGCCACGAGGACGAAATTAGAAACAAATACTGATCGGATGAAGACCCGCTATGACCTACGTGCTAATTCCGCAGGATTTAATGAAGGTGATCTTGTTTGGCTCTACAATCCGAGACGACGTAAGGGACGTTCTCCAAAATTGCAACAACACTGGGAAGGACCGTATTCAGTAGTAACTAGAATTAATGACGTGGTATACAGGATTCAGCATGGCACAAGAGGCAAGCATAAAATTGTTAATTTGGACCGCTTGTGTCAATACTACGAGCATCAAGACCGTGGACCAACTGTTGTTCGGGACGAACAAATTTAAGAAGGGGGCAGTGTTACGTGCAATAGAAAGAGACAACTGGTGACATCTACTGGCAATGGAGAAGTAAACGACTTTAGGTTCAGAGAATTGATTATGGTATCTACAGGAAGGCTCAGGAATAGAATGAATAGAATGAATAGAACAGTCAAGAAGCTTCTGGAAAATAGAACACTCGAGAATAATCTGGAGAGTTTCTAGGGTATAAATATAACAGTTGTCATAGCCAGAATAAGAGTCTTGTCTTAGACGTTGCAGTGTTAACAAGCGAAAGTAATAAACGTGCGAAAGTGTTTTAATTAGATTGCGATAATTGAAAATACAGTATTAAGCGATAATTAAAGTTGAGTTGATTAATTGAAAGTTTGTGAATTGTATAAGATTAAAGTGAAATAAAGAACTTGTATATTAAATATTTAATATTGTGTTTTAAATAACGAACCGCAAGAGCCACGCTCGCAACAATATGATTGCATCTCCTTTAGTTATTACCTCGTTGGTTGCAATGCACACTGTTTTCTAATCTCTTCCTTTCACTCTCCCGGAGCCCTTTCAAGATGAAGGTCGACTAGGCTCACTACTCCTCTAAGGTTTCAGGTCGTCAATAGGGATACTGAAAACAATCTGCCCTCAGTGTCGATTGGGCGGTTGGGGCGAGCAGAGGAGACCAAACATCTGTGCTTTCCCAATGGTTGTATGTAAGTGGTGTAAAGGTCTCTTAAGGACTGAATGTGTGCTACGGCCTTTTGCATAGACAGGCACGAATTTATTTTATATATAGCTGGTGACAGCGGCAGGTTTTCGTAGAAACTCCCCGAGCTAGAGTACCGCCCTGCACTTAATGCTGTCCACCGAGTGATATGTCAGGTAATGCTGGCAGTCTGGACTTCACGTCCAAGTCAAATCACTCTCAACATACTTCCATAACAATGCGCCAAGCCCAAAACAAATCAAGAACCTTCACAACGAACTATATGAATTTGACAGTTAAGACCAAAAATGGCGGAATGAATTTGGGCAAGGTAAATATGTAGAAGCATAGATGTTACAAGAACTAGATATCGCATGGCATACTAGAGCAAAGAATACAGATTGTGAATTGGGTAGTGCATGCTGAAATGGACCATAACATGCTTTAGTGCATGCCGAAAGCAAATGTTTTTATAATAGCCGTTTTGTATACAATTGATCGACTCCCTCAACACTTCAGATACGGAAAAATATGAATCACTCGACATATACATCATTTCAAATGTTGTGGTCCATTCCAGAATGGACCACCCAGCCATATAAATTTTGTATACTTTTTTGGTACTGCATGCGACCTCTATTTCTTGTGCCATCTATGATAGAAGACAAGTATTCCCATTAAAATGTTGACACATTGCATCTGATAGCCTGTGACGTAATTCTGTGACTAATTTATAAATATTTTTATAGGAAAGACAGAGAAAGGAGAGAGAGTATTTTGTTCTCTTTACCGTGCTTTCTTAACATTTTCACTATATTTCGTCACTAATGGCGGAACGTGGTTCGTAATGGGAATAACTTATATTCTATATATCTTGAAATTTGGGTATGGTTTGGCTATGCTTATGTACACGAATAGTCCGTGTGATTGGATCTCGTTTAGTTTCCCTCATAATCGTGCAGTGTCTATCAATTTTAGGCCCAACCCAGACGAGAACCTTTTAAGGAAGGAAGGAATTTTCCTTCCCTTGGCTTAGACTTGCCATAACAATAATGTTCCTTCGAGTAGTTCCTTATATGATTACCGTAATTAATTGTGTGGGTGTTCAATTAAGTCACAATTTTTGATATAAACAATTACTGTATCACAAATTCACAACACGTAATGATTATTAAATTATTATATTATCACCTCAAATCGCAAATAAACATCTGTACAGCCGTCCGATGAGTAATATCAGAAATCTCGCATTTAAAACTGGCAGACTTGCTGTAAATAGTATTGGTATGCTGCCCGTACTCCCAATCGAAATTTGGTAGAACGGATTTTTTCCTACCCCCGAGTACTTCTCACCATTAAAAAGTGCCAATATCCTCCCTTGTGTGGGCCATGGCTTATCAACGAAAAGTTGAGTATACTAGAACTTAAAGGCTGGATCAGAATGTAGTGCTGGCGCAAGGTATATAGAAGACAAGTTATTCCAATATTTTCACACATTGCAGCTGATAGCCTGTGACGTGTTTCGTCCTATAACGTATATACATTTCTATTGAAAAAACAGAGAGATGGGAGAGAATTTGTGTTCTCTATACAATACTTCCTATACATTCGGACACAAATTGCGGAACGTGGTTTGTAGTGAGAATACCTGGTATCTCTGTACCGTGGTGCTGACGTATACTCCACTCTACCGCTTACCTAGTAGCTAATTATGAATACAATCAGAGTGGCTCAGCAATGTTTTTAAAGCCTGGGCATACACTCAGCACTTTTTACAGGTTCGGGGGGAAGACAAATTCCGAAATGCCAAGTTTCGAACTGCAGCACGAGCAGCATACTAAGCCATAGCCCACACAGGGAAGGATATTGGCACTTTTTATGGGCGAGAAGTATTAGGGGGGAGGAAAAATGCCGAAATGCCAAGTTTCGATCGAGAGTCCGGACAGCATACAGCATACTACTGCAAGCCGGCCATTTTGAAATCGCGAAATTTCTGAAATTTCTCATCGGACGGTTGTACAGATGTTTATTTGCGATTTGAGGTGATAATATAATAATTTAATAATCATTACATGTTGTGAATTTGTTATACAGTAATTGTTTATATCAAAAACTGTGACTTAATTGAACACACACACAATTAATTTCGGTAATCATATAAGGAACTACGCGAAGGAACATTATTGTTTGGCACGTCTAAGCCAAATTCCTTCCTTCCCTAAAAAGTCTCGTCTGGGTCGGCCCTAATACTACTGCAAAAAAAATAATTTCGGCCATTTTGAAATTGATCGGAACAGCCGAGTTCCCTACCTGTGATTTGAGGTGATAATAAATATAATAACTTAATTATCATTACGTGCTGTGAATTTGTGATACAGTTGTTGTTTCTATCAAAAACTGTACCTGTTTGAACACGTAAAAAATTAAACTCGGTATTCATATAAGAACCTACAGCGATGCAAGATTTTTGTGATGACAAAAATGTTGGCACAAGGTCGAAAATTTGAGCGAGCTGTGTAACAGCTATGTGTACGAGAAACGAAAACCTGAGCATACTACAGCATGTGGCCCCTAGCAATTGACCAATAGCCATAGCCCACACAGGGGAGGATATTGGCACTTTTTATTACCGAGAAGTATTTGGGGGAGGAAAAATGCCGAAATGCCAAGTTTCGATCGGGAGTACGGGCAGCATACCAATACTACAGCAAGCCGGCCATTTGAAATTGCGAAATTTCTGAAATTTATTATCGGACGACTATACAAATGTTTATTTGCGATTTGAGGTGATAATATAATAATTTAATAATCATTACGGTTTGTGAATTTGTGATACAGTAATTGTTTATATCAAAAACTGAAACTTAATTGAACACTCACACAATTAATTTCGGTAATCATATAATGCCTAATCTACAATGCATGGTAAAACCACGTCGACAAACGATATCGTTTGCTGAAAATGCATGTAAATCTTCGAGGAGAGAACTAAAGGAGGCGACATGTGATGAAAAAAGCGTAGCAACTTTCGTTCTTCTTCTTGTTTTTGTTAGGTGCCAGAGGAGGCGTTAAAAATTGTTGATACCTTAAATATCGCAACAAATTAATGGCGCGAAAATTCAAACACATTTCTTAGAAACTCCGCACAATCTTCCGCACCACCCACTGACATGTATATAAATAGACTGACTGGTCTCCTGTTTCATGTGGCATCAGTTTTGATTTCAGCAAGTATGCTCACACTGACGATATATTTAAATTATTTGCGAATTTACTTATATATGCATGTCAGTGGGGTTTACCGAATTTACCACAAAAGTATTTTCCTCAACACGGCTTGTTTTATCTAAATTTTCGAGCATATATAACTCCTTTTTATATTAGTCCAATAGCCATTAACCATTTCCTATAAAAAGTAAATTATCCCTTTTGTAACTACGTCTCTGCGCCAAACATACTTTGCGACTCGTTGTATATAGAAAAGTGACAGTCAAACACCCCGCCAAAATCAAGATGGTGAAAATTTTCGGCTACGCTGCCTTACATATACTTTACTATGGGATGTCATCTCTTTAGTTCTCTCCCAAAACCCTCGAGAATACTTCACAAGCCATGAAACAGACTCCCTCCCTACCACATGCGAGGCCCAACGGGGTCCTTACATTCTAAAATATTTGCAGTGTTCTTATGTAAAACTGACAAAAGTTTGATTTGAATAGCGCCTCCACCCTAAAATACTATTCATACAAAAAAATGGTGTTCTGATAATCTTAAGCTTGCTTTCTTATCTTCCGAACCGTAGTAAAATTGTCATACCTTTCCTAACAAAATTATTTAAAAAAATTTATCTTAACCAAATGACTACGATTTCTCAAACAAAATTGCTCAGCTGATAATCATTGTAATGTCACTGTGCCGTCATGGCATGCCATGGGCTCATGATATCGAATGTAGCTGCCTACATAATCGGACTCCGGCTGCACATACACACATGCAATTATTACTCAGCTGAGAGGTATTGAGCGTAAAATGGTAAGGTTACTTTGTAATCAAAACTACTTTATTATTTTGTTAAGTAAGTTATATGAGAAGTGTAGCCTTTGGGAAGGTAAGTAGCCAAGCTTTAAATTACTAGAAGTCTATTTTCCTGTATGGATAGTAGTTTAGGCTCTATAGCATATATTAAGCCAATGTTTGGCAGTTTTCCATAAGCATCAATATGGTACATTTTAGAGAACGGACTCCGAACGCACACATGTAGGTTTCTGTTTCATGGCTTGGGAAGTATTCTCGAGGGTTTTGTCTCTCCTCAAAGATGTAAATACACGAAATATCTAAGTAGTGGTAAGCTGCTAAATTAAACAGCTGTTGAACTGTCAATTATCATAAATGTAATTGCTTTCTCGATTTCATTGCAGACTTACATCAAGGGAAGTATTTTGGCTAAGTAATTTATACTATAGTATAGTACACTAAAAAATTCTTTGGGACAAGGCGAATTATATAAAATATTGCTTTCAAGACTGAAAGTACAAGTTCCAGTTTACAGCTGTTTTATTCTAAATTCTCCTACATGGTTCTAAATTATGCTGAATACACCTGAGGTATTACTACATCGTTTTTGCTGGTTAACACTACATATAAGGTCATGCTCATGTCGTCAAATGAATGAAAGAGAAGAGACATTTTTGCAAGCATTATTGTTTGACACGTCTAAGCCAAATTCCTTCCTTCCCTAAAAAGTTCTCGTCTGGGTCGGCCCAAGGAAAGAGTAAAGAAATACATATAAATTTCCTTAAATGAACGCACTCAAATTTGATATGGATAAGCTACACATGCTTGTGCACTCAGCCATAGTTTCAATTTGACAGCACTATATGAAAAAAAAACCTAGCTCGGATTCTACGAGATTGCGGTATGTGAGAATTGAGAAGCTTCTGGTATTTTCAGGTAATTTGAGTCATTTACTTTTGTTTGGGGGTTTCGTGCCTCAAAATATTATCTGTTCAATATAAACAATTTTTTTTTATTATTAATTAAAAAGGAGTTTCCGCAATCCCAGAAAGCCACCTAAAATGTTCGATAATTTCAACTTTCTGGGCCTGTTGCGGAAACGGCCAAAAATTGATGAACAACAGCAATCACAACCAATCGTTCACCCGGAAAGGTAAATAAGATTTTGATCGTGGCATTTTCTTTTCAGCGAATTTTGATGTTAAGAAGTCGAAACATCTTGTGAAACAAAGATTGCCTTCAGTTTAAATATTTATAAATGAATTGGTGTTATTGGTTTTTTTACGGATCTGGATTTTCTCGAGCATTCTCCAACAATTAATCGAACAGCAGAGGCTGCACCGACTTCCTGTCTTAGTAAGGCAGAAGAGGAAATGGAAGTTGATGCTGCTCAGGATTTTATGCAGGCTGCTAGTTTTGCGTCATTATTAAGTGGATCTGAAATTGCTCCACCGCCTCCAGCATTTGAAGACGCTAGGGCCTTGGAAATGGATTCAGCTCCAACAAAACCTCAGACTGAAAGCCTGGCGCACGTAGATGAACAGTGTGTCATTGACAGGTCCTGAAGTCTATTTATTTTTGTGAGAATTTATTAGAGCTTGTAGGTTTGATGTCACTTTATTTCTACTGTGTAATTGTCAATTGTTTTGAATTTCCATTCTAATTTCATTGACTTCAAACCTTCATTAAACTGCTGTTTATGTAATATTAACTAAATTTTTTCTTTTTATATTTTGTTACAGGCCATTTAATCTCAACGAAAGGTAAGACCATCAAGAACTACCGTATTAACTAGTGGTAGTTTTATTTGAGTAAGTTTTGAAACTATTTTTAACTTTTTTTTTTATAATTCCTGTATAAGACCATTTCGACTCTACAAAGTATGTATATAAAATACAAGTATTCCCATTACGAACCACAATCTGCCATTAGTGACGTAATATCGTGAAATGTATAGGAAGGTGTACATAAACCTCTCAGTCATTAAAAATGTATATACATTAGTCACAGAATTAAGTCACAGGCTATCAGCTGCAATGTATCGAAATGGGAATACTGGTCTTCTATATACCTTGGATTCGTTATACTGCCGTCCTATGGAAAAGGGCGTAGCAGCAAAATTTAAACTTTTATACATATTTAGGTTCAACGGATTTGATCTACCCTAATAACAGAAAAATGTGCTCGTACTTTAACTAACTCTGCTACTACTTTAATGATTCATTTCGAAGACTTATACAGCATTTTGGATCATTTACTAAGCAAAATAACTGTTTTCTCGAAAGTGGAAAAATGCTGATACGCCCTTTTTCTTTAGGATAGCACACAAGGCCATAAAGTAGAAAAGAAGTTTCTAATTACAATTTAGAAACTGCGTTGAAACAATTACGAATCAAGATGATAATAAAATTTGAAAATAACAAGCTTTTTGCAGAAACTGTATTTCCGCTGAAATAAGTAAAACTATCTATTACAAAATTAGCACAGTCTGTTTTTGTAAAAGACTTGTCGTGCATGCGTCATACTTTTGAAAAAAAAAACAAACAAACAAAAAATTGAGAATTAAGAATTTCAGAGTCAAATTCACCGCAAATGAAATGTCTTTGACTGCTGTCTTTTATGCGTAGATGTTTTACACTGTGTTACAAAAAAAGTTAAACTCTATATTCTTTTGACGAGGCATAGTGTAGGTTGTAGGTCTAGTGGAAAAGTAGTGGTATACTAGAAATTTCTCATACACCTTCAAAATCTCATTTTAGACCAAAAGAACCGTTATTCGGTAGGTCCATGTATATAACAATTTATAACTCTGCCATTTTTTATTCAATGCCGAATTTTTTTGTGGTGTTTGAAAGAAGAGAGATAGGCCTTTCTAACCATGTGTATGTGCAAAATGTCACCATTTTGTAGTCACTGAAAAATTCCTATACAACGTTTACGTAGTCGGAACTTTCTTGTTGGCATGGAAATTATTGCACAGAAACAAAACTATTCCAGTCTAGTCTTTCCACAGTAGTCAGTTTGGTTGCAAAATTTGTCTCGCATAATTTTCTGAAATTGTGACCCAACGAATATTCCTGAAAATCCGAAAGCCGAAATCATTTGAAATATTAAGTACTTGTTGCCAACAAATGTAGATATAAAGTACCTTCTTTCATTTTAACTTAAATGAATCCAGGAAACTTTGTTCTGAGTTGACGAAATGCTCCGCTGTCGATGTGCAAATTTTCCGAACTGCTTCATGTAGCCGATCTTCAAATGCAGTGGCGGAGAGAGACATCTTCAAGCCCACCAATGGAATGTTCAAAACATTTTACTTTCCAATTTGAAACAATGTACGTGATGTCCACTCAGTCGGTTTCGTTATACCTATTTCGTACACAACTATCCCACTCACAAAAGTAACAAAGACACTTGGTATTACCGCCTTACATTCCAAACAAAATTGTTATTAAAACTACTGTATCTCCACGGTTACACCTGCAAGTACAGCTTGCATGCAAGGCTCCCTTCCAACACGATTTTTAACTTGACAGCGGAAGGCAGTTCGGTTGATGTCTTATCAGCTTGCATGCAAGTTCATTTAAAAAATGGCATTGAGACGTAAACTCTTGCGTATATTGGAAAATTATGGCAATAAAGGAAGCATCACAATGATAAAAACCCAAGAAAAAAGGAAAATGAAGGTGTTGGTAAATGATATATTGCAAATAATCCCAGAAAATTTCATTTTCCCGGTATAAATTTATGAATTTCTCTCAAGCATTTCGTTTCCGCCATTTTGAAAATTGTATAAATGTCAAATTACTATCTCCCAGCTGCCATGGTTTTTCAGCATGCAAGTTCGCTGAAAGCTGTACTGCCAGCATGGCAGTAGAGGTTACACGTGCAAGAAGTATGGCAGTGCAAGTTGCATGCAAGCTGTACTTGCAGGTGTAACCTCGGGGTATCATACGTTTGGAAATGCGTCAGGAAATTTAATTCTAAGTTGGTGTTATGTTATTGTATTAGTTGTATTTGTTGTTATTGTTTTAGTTGTAATTTGTTGTATTTTTTCACGTTTTCACAGTGCTTCTTCAATTTTCTCTGTAGTTCAATATTATATGGAGATATAGCTGCTTAATGAGCAAAGATTCGATAACTCAGTCAAATTTCAACTGATTATAGTTAATAAATGCTCATTAGAGGCGGAATCGAGTTCGCTATTAGTGGTATGAACAAAAAAAAAAAATATTGTAGAACAAAAACAGTCATAAAATTGTTGTCAAAGTTGAAAAAATGTGTAAACAAGTAAAAAAGCTAAAATTGATCTAAGACCAATTCTTATGATACCCTAGATGAATGCCCGTATAAAATTTCGTATGGTCATCGATCTATTCAAGTTTGATTTTAAAGTTGTTTTTCGCATATATTTCTAGAACGGTTTGTCGCACAGAAAAAATGTTTATAACCAATTTTATAGGATTTCGTACTGAAGAAGTTTTTAGTATAATAAAAACCAAAATTTTTATATGGCAACACCAAGAAGGGATTGCCCGATTTAGTCTATTTTTGAAATTTTATTTTTTATTACTATAAAAACACCATGTACCAAATTTAAGCCCTCTATGTCGACGCGTTCTCAGACAGTGACCAAATATACAGTGAAAACCGAAATTTTTGTATGGCAACCCCACGAAGGAGTTGCCCTATTTGTCTCATTTTTGAACATAATTTTACTTTTTTTTTAATGCTGTGTACAGAATTTCAGTTTTCTAAGTGAACATGTTCTCGAGTTCTCGTGCGCACAGACGGACGAACGGACATGAAAAAATCAAAATAACTTTTAATATTATTGGATGTCCAATCCATTTTGCTCTACCGTAATTATTTCGAGGTGTTACAAACGGAATGACAAACTTAGTATATCCTATAGATTTCATCTAGGGTATAAAATTGGTAAATTTCGAAATGTTTTCGACTGTAACTTTGTGACTTTTCATCGCAACGAAATAAGAAACATGGTTAGAAAGGCCTATCTCTCTTCTTTCAAATACCACAAAAAATTCGACATCGAATGAAATATGGCGGAGTTATAAATTGTTATATACATGGACCTACATGTTTTTTTTTTTTTCTAAAATAAGATTGTGACAAATTTCTTGTATGCCACTACTTTTAGTTCCACTAGACCTACATTTTAGTTCCACTAGACCTACAACCTAGACTATGTTTCGTCAGAAGTATATTTTCGTTTTAACACAGTATTATTAATATTTTTTATAAGAAAAAATTAACTAAAGATGTCGAAGTTACAAGATGCTAGAATTTTATAATGAAAAATTCCTTGATTATTCATCATTGCTTTTAAAGACGTGCACTGATGTAAATGATAAATCCAGTCAGGGTGCTCTATGAACGTGCTTTATATATGTCAGTGCCTCAATCCAATGGGTTAAACAATTGTATATTTGTACAGGCTGCTGAGCATCGACCAGTGAAGTAATATAATACCGATTATATCCTAGGCAGGCGGATAAAATCAATGATCATTCATTCGTAATTAAAATTTTCAAAAATCCAGTTACCCAAGATTTTATTATTATTATTTATTATACAATTTGGTTAACTTAAAGAATAATTAATTTATAGAAATTATCTCTTTTCTTTCGCAATTCAACCCACTCAGCCAGCGAAGCTATATAAGAGATGGGGAAATTTCGGTACAACATAAACATACATAGGTATATGAAGATTACACATTTCCAACTATGTACATATTTACTTCAATTCAATTACATAAAGTCATAAAGTCCATAAAGTTACACCTAAAGTAACACCTAGAAATAATTATGGTAGAGCAAAATGGATTGGACACCTATGGATAATATTAAAAGTTATTTTGATCTTTGAATGTCCGTTCGTCCGCACGATAACTCGAGAGCGCGTATACATAGAAAGCTGAAATTTTGTACACGGACTTTAAAAAAAAAAGTAAAATTAAGTTCAAAAATGATAGTCTAGCAGCCACCGCCTGTTTTTTTTAGTGAGTAATAACATTCTGAATCTTCGTGAGTAGGTTCGGTTAGACGAGACGCCAAGTTTTACCTCTGTGGAAATTCTCGATAGAGGTAGCTACTGTAGTGCGCAGGTATAAAACATGTCGATTCGGTGGAGTGTCGAAATTGTCTGAGTAACAGTAAGTTTTTTATTTGAATATTGAGATAATTGGATAATAAACTCAGAAAAACATTTGTCCTACAAAATGGATGGTATGACTGGAGCGTCCTCCACTCCGAATATGTCCAAATAACGACGTCATAAAAATTATTAATAACCAGCCTGTTTTTTGTATGCAGCTTAGAAATATTTGTACAATGAAATGGCCACATAGTCCTACAAATTTAGTGGTACGTTTTCCCAGTCCTACGCTTACAAGTTGTCCATTCCACGGCAACACTTTTTTCATTAATAACTGAATTTTAATAGTATTCATGTTTACTTCAAACAAAAATATTTTATTGAAAGACCCTGGCCAAGGCCACGTCCTTAAACAGTGGGTACATAGATCTACAGTAGTTATTTAATTATAAGCGTAAGATCTAGCAAACTAAAAATAAAGTAAATAGTGTAAAAGTGATTGAGCAAATCAGGCGACTTAATCTTTGTATTATTCAAAATAATTCAACAAGTCATAAAGAAATCAATCTATCCAGTTATAAGAGATATTAAAAACTACCACTTCATTCAAACTTAACACTTAATACTCAATAAAGTCAGGTAACAGTACCGCATGCTGTCTTAATATCTTCGAGGTGCTGCATGGAAGAGCGGACGTTGAGCGAGATTATATTAAGCTTATTATTTGGGGGAAGATCCGGAGGAATTTCCCGATTCGGTAGACAGTTGTGATTGTGTTGCATGATTGATCTCGGAAGCCCTAACAAAGCTAGTCAGTTGTTTAACCAAGGAGCCAGAGAGACACTCAAAGAGGGAATTAGTGGCTCTGTTGGGATCCTTACGTACTACATTCACTTTTTTTTTACTATTTCTGGTCAGAACCTAGGAGATTACTTTCTTATCATTATTTTCATTAAGGAACTTTTTCTCTAATCCTCTCAAAAAAGACCGTGAAGGCTCTTAACACTTTATCTCTGTGTAAAATCGAATCAATGCCTTGGGTCTAAGACTGACATCACAGTCGTATTAGACAAATCAGAAAAAAAAAAATTTCACCCTGTAAGAATGCAGCTCCAATAATGTTAGCGAGAATACGAGATCTCCTCTTCTCTGAGCTAAGAGCGCATGTCTTAACAATATTAAGATCTTTGCCTAAGAGAAAGATATCCTCCCGAACTCGATCAGTTTCACTACCAAGAGCTGCAATTTTCTTGTCTAGATCAGTCAAAGATAAATTCGATTGGAAGAACTTGGAAAGACATTCTACATATCTTGCCATCTAGGTCAGCAAGAGCTCGTAACTACATGAGATAGAAAATGAGGACCAGCAGACACGGGGTGGTAAATAAGTAATATCTGCTTAAAGACCATTCCTCATGACATTCCCTTGACAAGTAAATAAACAATAATATAATCAAATAACAAAAATATGAGCAAACAAAGAATATAATAAGCAATTGCAGAAAACGAAACTTTTTATCTTTTTTATAAATAATGCCAGTGTTGGTGCCAATTTGTCATTGTCCGGTAGTACGTTATGTATTTTCCCAGCAGTATTTAATAGACCCTGTTCTTTCCGTTCTTGGTTTGTTATGTAATATGTTATTCCTATTCCTCGTCATGTGTCCAAGCATACCAGAGTGCAGTTCAACTACCAGTATTGACCTTATATTCCTGTTCAATACATTATACATAAACCTTGTCTTATCAATTTGAATGATTTGATTCAACGTAAATTGCCTTGTGAATGTGAGCTGATAGGGCAATAGAGAGTTAGTGTCTCAGAGCGATTGCTTTTTATACTGTAGACGACTTTGATCTTATCATCATCTGCTATAAAATAGTTAAATTGCTTAAGCTCTAATGGGAGCTCATCCGTAGAATAATTACTTTCAAGATTTGATAAATAGTGTTAGGTTTCTTTCTTTGGTGATGTACACATCATAATTAGTATCTAACATGCTTTTAATAGACTCAGAAATTTTCATGTTATTGTTTTGACTGTCAGACTTTATTATTACTCCTCCCTTATTTATATTTTGCATCATTACAATTGGCGCACCTATCTGAACACTACATATTGAGTTTAAGATCTGTCTTCCTAATATCGCTTTTTTGCTCTTTTCTTGGCTTAACAACAATACCTTGCGCAGTAGGCTTGTTTATATGTTGACTTGGTAAGAGTTCTGTGGCATTTTTCTTTGTTTTGGATAAAAAGCGGTACTGTATCAAGATGCCGTTTAAAGTTCACCTGCAACTTTTCTATAATTTCACACAATTCATCCTCCCGTTTTTGCATGTACCTCCTATTCTTAATTACCCCTCGTAACACGCATTCAATGTTCTCTGCTACAATTTTCATTGCATTGTCGCAATCATCATATAAATTTCATATTTTGTTTGAATTGAATTGATGCCATTGATCAAGTACTCTGTCGAAACCCACACATTCGATATGCACCGCACAACTGCAGAAACCGTACAAATGCATTTCAAATCATTTGTATTAAAACCTTTCTCGCATTTCTTGCGATTTAAGCTTATCTTGATATTACGAAATTAGAATACTGAATCGAATATAACCTAGAAATTTAATGACGGTATTATTAGTTGAACCTGAATATCTGTAAATAAATAAATAAATTAATTAAGGTAGACGTGCTTCTCATGACCCAAGCCACATGCAAATTACAACTATTTGGCAAAAACAATTAGAGCTCTCTTAAAGTCCTTACCACTAACTGATAGGAGCTAAATATACTTGTAAATACTGATATAAGAAAGAAAAAACAAAAATAAAACACCTTAAAACTGGAATGAAATGCAAAAGTTACTTGAAGTGCTTGTATCAGGACAAGACCAGCTTTAAGAGCATTTGAGGCAAAATAGCAGCCACAGCACGAACGATATGGTTCAGATTCAACTGAAAATTTAAGTGGGAAACAGAATGTGGCGCTGTAGCACAATCGCTCAAAATATAACAGTACGATTTTCGTATGATAGTGACACAATGCGTAGCTGGCGCTGCAGCGCACTTACGCCAAATTTTAATTTTTGGTGCGCGCCAAGATTGACATTTGTAATTGCGAAGCAGTTTGTTGGAATGAAACACAAATAATGAAAAGAAAAGATATATTGTGGGATTCCCTATATAAAAATTTAAAAAGAAAGCGGAAATATGGAATGAAATATAAAATATCAAATTAGTTGTGATAGAGCTAAGCTGCAACATTGTATTCATACTCAGCTACAAGGTAAGCGACAGGGTATGCGCCAGCACCACATTCTGTTCCAGCCTTTAAATTCCAACTGCAATTCTAAGCAGCTCCATGCGAAGACCGAATGTAATAGAGAACTTCCAGTCGTACAACTATGCCAATACTATTTCGTTGTTGACGTCCTTCAGGAGATTCCAACAATGGTCAAAATTCAGGAGATTCCAACAATGGTCAACATCATATCGAAAAATCAAGAATATTTTTGGTAGAAATTATTTAAAACGATTGTTGCTAAAACTGTAACTGCTATATGAATTTGTCTAGTCTCGCAATTTTTGAGTTCAAAGTAAATACTTAGTATTTCGCCTCATTTAATTCACACTCATACATTTTAACTAAGTGCATATATGTGAGGTCAACTTAGCCTTTTTCCAGGCGTATACGGCAAGCAATAACCAGTCGTACTAAAGAGTATTAACTTCTTGCTGATACGAAACGCCTTTTGCACTTTCAATGGGCCAAAAACCAAGCGTGTACCAATATGAATGCGTCGCGGTCTTTGAGCGTTTCTGCCAGTCTTCAATTTAGATGATACGATGAGTTTAGATAACAGAAAACCCGGCCCGCAAGTAATAAGTAAATTTCCAGAGCTTGGGTATAGCTCAATATAAAACTTAGATAAAAAATCGCACGCCTAAAGAACATAAACTATAGTTGTTTTACACAAAACCAATCCCAGAAATGAGTTTTGAACAATTTCCAGACCAATCTGCTGAATCAAACTTGATATATGATAAAAAAATTTTCAGAGCACAATTTTGCACTTGCTGATAGCTCAGTTCTTCTTCTCCATTTTGTGAATTAAAAGGAAATAATAATAATACCTATAAATGTATTAGTCTAACAAACTTTAAATTCACAAAAGTTATATTCGATTGTTTTTTTGTGCTATATCACAATTTCACTTAAATGATTTCAAAATTATCAAAAACAAATATTTCTTTTTTTCTTTATATTTACATATTCGCATGATCTGTTTCTAATGTATTGCACACATTCACTTTTAAATGCATTAAATATGTAATTGGCAGCGCATTTTTAATAATTAGAATTCAAAAGTAAAGCGATTTTTGAAAATTCAAATCATTGATTTTGCTCGTCTGTCTAGAGTTTTTGCTTCTATAATAATATCGGTTTTACTTTTACTGGCCTCTATTATCAAGTCCTTCACGGCTATCAGCAATCAAGCCATTTTCTGAAGGTTGGCTGATGTGTTTAATGGTGAGCTCTTTTCAACCAAACCGAACGGGCACTGAACTGCAGAATGTGTCAGATCTACACCGAACTTAACGCGAAAACCCAATGAACGCGGCAGGCGGCGCGTCGCTTTGACAGTTCTCCGCTGCAGACGCGTGTAGGATTTGAGCATGGCCCAATGGACGCGTTGGGTTGGTACTCTTAAGATTTATTTATAAAAAGAAAAAGTGATAAAAAAGCTTGCAGCTTACCAAGCATATAAACGGTTCTGTCAAAGCGTCTGCCGCGCGTTAAAAGTAGAGCATTGCTCTACTTTCGCGTTGAATCCGGCAAGCGCGGCAGCCATTTGGCCAGGACGAACTTAAACACGTATATTCTATTGAACTGTCAAAGCGACGCGACGCCGCCGCGTTCATTGGGTTTTCACCTTTAGCCCTGTCTCGAACGGGGACAAACTGAAAAGAATGCAAGAAAGTAGAATACCCCAAAATATGTGTCCTTTATTATTTTAATAAAAAAATAAACCACTTTAATAAAATAACTGCACTTTAAGAAAATATCCACACATTCACACTTTGATTACAAATAATTTTGATTTTGCGTTTAACTGTGAACCCAAACCACAAATTTTCATTGAACAAGAAAGTTTAAAACCGGTGCAAAAACTGCACGTAAAGCCGCGAGAAAAAAACATATGTTCGAAACCAGTTCTGTGTCAGTGAACCGAACAAGTTGCGGTTCAGTTCAGGTGAAAAGAATTCACCATAAATCTTCACAGCTGCCTAAAATAAAACTTCATTACTACTCATATTAATAAAGCAATAAATCTGTTTCTTAAAAATAACCTCATAAATAAACTCTGCCTATTCCAGTAACCAAATGCACTCTGCGAAAAATTATTCAAATAAATTGGGGAAAATTGCTGAAAGTATCGTCAAATTCTTTACACTGTAATAGAACTTGTTACCTATGAACTGTTATAAATGCATTGTTCAAAGAATCTTTCTTTCATTAATATACAGATATGTACAGTACTAATCAACAACTTCTGATTTTGAAGATAGCGTACACCAAACAAATACCAACAGATTTTTATAATTTTGCAATGGATATGGTTTTACCTTTTTTTACTTATTCGAAAGGTGGTGAAAAAACAGTGCTCTAAAAATTTACTTAAAATTTTGTCATTAATAATCTTACAAGAATTGTGAAATCCACACACCTCTAGTTGAAGAATATAAAAGCTGTTTCATATCAAAGTCGAAAACCTGAAAGCTTGAAACGAAGCCCTTTTATTCTATCATATTGATGTAAATGGGAAATGTGGGACTACTTACATATTTTTAACTGGCTGTTATTGCATTATATAGAAATGTATATACTTTGCCTATGCAATAGGAAATTGGAGAAGAGTAGGAGACCCAAGGGCTTGGTATTGGCTGTGCATCTTCAGCAGAAAACTAAATGAAGTTGACATGAACCGTGTACAGCGTAACCACGTTTCAGTTGTGTGGAGTACACTAGTGAAGTCAAGAACATTTCTCGGCATATGGAATCGCCATGTTAATTAAGGCAGTCAACCCGTGTGACGGCCGGTTTTTTTTTTTTTAGCTTTCTTTGGGATTTTTTTTTACGAACGATAAAAAATAGAAGTTTGAACTTTTTACTATATATTTATTGACATTTCAACAGTAAGTCAGAATATTTTCAGCTCAAAATCTTTATCACAATGCGTGTTGCACCACTCCAAAGCGAAAAAAGTTTGACGACGGTCTCCATGATTCCGGCTGATTGGCTTATCTGAAATCAAAAAACTAAATAGCGTTTCAATCTATGAAGCTGTGGCTACCGAATGAACTAGAATCATTCGAAAATATTGAAAATTGAATAATGATATGTTTTTGAAAATTAATTTTCAAGTTTCGTGACTTTTTTCGATTGTTTTGTCACGAAAAAAAAAACAGCTCGGAATTTTTGCATTATTTTAGTTCACTCTATGACTATACATTGCCGAATCTACCGTTAAAATTTCAAAGTAATCGATCAAACCGCTTTTGAGATATCGTGGAGACCAGTTAGAAAAACGCATTTAAAAGTTGATTCATAGTTGCTGTTACGGTTTTTAGTGCCAAGCTAAGACTGAACTAACCGTTACATTTGTAAGTAAGTTTGGGAAAATCTCTCTATAGGTACATATATAAATATATATATGTATATGAGTGTAAATGTGTATTGAAAGGTCCCAGGTAAGAAACCGAAGCGCCAAAAAAGGCCCGTTGCCGAACGCTCGACCACGCGCCTCGAACACCTGGTCTTCTAACTGCTGTAACTTTCCAACGACTTCGAATATTGGGAAAATCACTTTCCAGCATATTCTTTCTACCCATGTTTAGGAATCGATTTATAAAAAAAAAAATTCAACATATCACACGGGGTAACTAACCCCCTTAATGGCGGGAAATATTAGATATTATTTAAGTGGAAATATGATACAAGACGAAATCTATTAGATATTCACGTAGTTATATATATGTATATATACATAACATATGTATGTACATGTTCTAATTGAACAAACTCTTTGGTTATTTTGTTAGGCAGAAACTGATGGAAAAATAAATATTTATATTCGTTGGTAATCTGTAAAATATAAAAATCTGTAGTTTTTAAGATACATGGTGTTTTGTGAAAAACTAGTTTTTTTTAATCACCATGTAACTCCTATACTGTTGATATTATAATTAGATTATGTGATTAGGGTGCAAAATGTAGATGTGATTTTATTCAAAATATACAAATAAGCTTTAACGTTTATAAGTATTTAAAAAATTTATAGAGTTTCTTTTGTACTGGATACACCAAAATCGATATTTCGTTGTAAATGTTGGATGGATGTCAATAATAATTCTTCTTTCGTAATATGTAGCTAAGATGTGTCGCAATACTAGGGGTGTAAATTTAAGAGTTAGGCCCAGCGGTTTGGGGAGATAAACGGACATTTTCGGATTTTTTAAAAAATGTTTTTTTTTTTAAATCAATATTTTAGTTGAGAAATTACCTAATAGGGCTAAATAGGGGTAGTTAATTACAACCCCTATTTGTCCTAAAAATCATTCTTTTCGCTAAACCTAATTACCGAATCTAAAATGATTTCCGTAACATACAACGTTTCATCGGTCGTTATATTACTTTCAACGCCATCTTTCTGCTAAATTTTTCAAAATTTAAAAGAAGGTTACTGTTCTGCCGAATGAGAACACTCAAGAAAAAATATGTATAAGGATGGGGACTATAATTAAGAATTCCGGTGAATATTTAAAGTTAGTGGTATATTACACACGCACGTCACGCAATTCCAACTAAATTTAATATATTTCAACTTCACTTATATTACGTAAAATATATACTCAGATAATGTCCCTTAATGTAGTATACACATGTAATACATGTAATAATAATATCTAAAAATAATCATACAAAAAGAAAAGCGCATCTCGCTAATAAAAGATAATTAATTACCTTGTAACATTATATGCACGTATATACAAACATACATACATAGCATGAATAATAATAATGCACAATGCTTAATGGCATGATATGAGCACATCACTGTACGCACATACATTATTGTGCAAGCGCCATATCATGTTAGTAAACAAGTATATCTCATATTGCAAAACAAAAATTAAAAAATTAACAAAAATACAATTTACTTCCGATTTATGAAAACAAATTACAATCTTAAGAATCAGCAATTTGATACCATTTACAAGTAAGTCAAGTAGGTGACAAAAATGTGTGTCATAACAATTGATGTGAATTATTATTGTAAAAGGTCATTCAATAAGTAAGAAAGCAATGAATTTGCTTATTGGACAATTCATTTCTGAAATTGCTATTTCTTGCTTATGGAATGATTTTCCATAAGAACCTATGTAAACCAATTATATAAAAGACGAAGAAAAGAATAAAGAACTCAGACTTGATTATCACTGCATTGAAGTGTATTCATTTCTGGTAATTCGGCTTAAAAGCCTATTGATCGTAAAGCGGCAATCTTCAGCCTGATCAACCAACCTAAGCTAAGGCAATAAAGCGGCATATAGCCTTGCCTTGCTTACCTTAAAAGCTCAAAACAATAAAGCGGCAAATTAAGCCTAGACTTGAGCGTGAACGTACTATTGAACAATAAAAATAAATATAAAAATATTACATGGCGACCGTGACATATGAGCCTACAAATACGGCCAAATACAAAAAGATTACACTGGAGGAGTATAGGCAGAAGGCATCTGCTCTACATAAGGAAATACAAGCCAACCCGCAAGCAGGTCCGCAGCCAATTTCATTAAACAGGTTGCAGAGCAAGCTGACGAAGAGGTCAAGAGGAGGGAAGGCAGTTAAACTAAGGCAGCAGTTAGGCGAAATTCATCGCATCATTCCTATAACAACGGACAAGAAATTGAAGAAGAAATTACTACAGAAAGCTAAACAGCTGAAGAACGAGCAAAGGAATCTCCGAAAGAAGGTTAAACAACTGCAGCAGCCAAAAGAGTAAAAGTTTAAAAAAAATTTTTTATTATAATTATTAATTGTTCAAAGTACTTACGAATACGTTGTATAACTTAAACAAATATTCAATGAAATTATATTTTAAATAGATTTTTTTTTTATATAGAGGATTTTGATTAATAAATTATGATATCTACTTAACATTATTTAAAGTGTAGAGTAAAAATATATAAATACAAAAAAAAAAAAAAATGTATGAATTATAAAGAAAATATAAACCATGTCTTACGATGAATTTTAAATTTTGATGGAAGATTGCGAGAAATTATTCAAGAAAGTAGAAAAACTACACCAAACTTTCACTAAAAACCCCCAAAGAAAATTTTCGGCTCAAAATCTCCTAAACAAGTCTACTAGATTAAAGGAAATTCATAAGGAATTCGAATCTATAGCAAATCGATTAAAAGTACAATATTCGAGTAAAGATTTAGAGACTTCAATACAAAGATTCAATGGTATATACCTGAAAGCAAAACATTATATAAATTTGAAAATTGAGGAGAGCTACAACGAGACAAGATTAGACTACGATTCAGATTCTAGTTGTGAACCTACAGAAGACAACAATAGAATAAAAATGGCTGCATTTGATATAGTGACAGCATTAAAAATAATCCCAGAATTTGCTGGAGAATACAAGGAATTAGATAATTTCCTAACAACCATAGAATTATATGATAAAACATTAAAAGATGACTCCAAGAAAGAGTTAATAGATTTCGTTTGGAACGCAAGAATGTCCCACAAAGCAAAGAATAGAATGGTCACAGCGGCAACACCAATATCAGTGAAAGAGTTAAGGACAACACTGAAAGCAAGTTTTAAATCAGGTAACACACCACAAAAAATTTATTCACAACTCGCAGAACTAAAGCAAAGAAATTCAGGAATCAAAGTATTTACGGACAAAGTGTTAAATCTAATAAATGACTTGAATAACCTACAAATTCAAGAAGTGGGTGAAGTTAATAGAGAAACGGTAACCAAATTAAATGATAAACTGGCCCTTAATATTTTTCAAAATGGTTTAAATGAAAATCTCAAACCAACAATTTTTGCAGCGCAATGCACGAAATTCTCTGAAGCAGCTGCACTAGCTTCACAAATTGAGAAACCTCTAGAACCACAGATATATTCATATAATAAACAATTTCAAAGCAAGCAAAGATTCTTTAATAGAAATTATAGATCATTTCCAAACAATAGTAACTATAACAATTTTACACAGAATAGATACAATCAAAGTAACAGTGAACAAACACAAAGAAAATTTTCAAATAACAGAAACTATAATACACAAAGAAATAATTCAAATTTTAACACCAATAAAAATTTTCAAAAACACAGTAACTATACACGCTCGAACAACAACAATATAAACCACTTACAACACAATAGGCAACGTACAGTAAATTTTATCCAAGACACAGCAAACAACAGCAGCCCAGGTACTGCATCAGAATAAAAAAACATATAAATACGCGAATTCTTCAACTAAACAATAATGTAACAAATTTTGTAACATTAAAAGACAAATTGACTGGTAAAAACATTAATTTTCTAATTGATACAGGTGCAGACATATCTATCTGCAAATTAAATAATTTAAATGATTATTATTTAGATGAAGATGAAACGTGCAAAATTACAGGCATAACAAACATTGAAACATTATCTTTTGGAACAACAGTCATGAAACTGATGTATGAAAACTTTAATCTGAGTCACAAATTTCACATGGTAGACAATAACTTACCATTATTGACTCATGGTATAATTGGCAGAGATTTTTTAATGAAATACTTATGCAAAATTGATTATGAGACATTTACACTCGCCATACATACGCAGAATGAAGAAATAGTAATACCGATAAGAAGCAATTTTAACAACTATATCACTATTCCTCCAAGATGCGAAGTAATAAAGGCAGTACATCTGAACATCAAAGAAGACAGTGTAATTTATAACCAAGAAATTTGCAAAGGAGTATTCATTGCCAATACAATAGTCCCAGCTCAAGGCATCGCCCACATAAAGATCTTAAATACGACAGATTTGAAAGTTAATTTAGAAAATTTCACGCCTGAAATTCAACCATTAAAAAACTACTATGTATTAAATCCGCTTAATACAACATTTAAAGACTCTAGCAACAGATTTGCAAAATTAAAAAACGAATTAAAAATAGAAGGTCTAGATACAGAAGCTAAAAATTCAATACTACACTTGTGTGAAAGATACCAAGGTATATTTCATTTGCCTAATGAAAAATTAACAGCAAATAACTTTTACAAACAAGATATAGCTTGCATTGAAAATAGTCCGGTTTATGTCAAAAATTACCGTTTACCGCATTCACAGTTACAAGAAATAAATGATCAAGTTCAAGATATGCTTAAGGATAATATAATAGAAAAGTCAACTAGTCCATATAATTCACCTTTATTGATAGTACCAAAAAAAAGTACGGATGATACCAAAAAATGGAGACTTGTAGTCGATTTTAGACAGCTCAACAAAAAAATTGTTGATGATAAATTCCCATTAACTAGACTTGAAGATGTCTTAGACCACCTAGGTCGAGCGAAATATTTCTCAACTCTAGACATGACAAGCTCATTTCACCAAATTGAAATCAATCCAAATTCAAGACATTTAACAGCATTCTCGACAAATCGAGGACACTTTCACTTTAAACGTTTGCCATTCGGCTTGAAGATTTCAACAAACAGCTTCCAAAGAATGTTATCTATAGCACTCAGTGGTCTAGAATCTAATGCTTTTATATATGTTGATGACATTATTGTTTTTGGATGTAGTCTTCAACATCATAACAAAAATCTCGAAAAAATTTTTCAAAGACTTCAAAAATATAATCTAAAACTTAATCCCAGTAAATGCAATTTTCTAAAAAGAGAAGTAATATACCTCGGTCATCAAATAACAGCAAAGGTATAAAAACTAATCCTAATAAGCATCACACTATTCAAAATTACCCTATTCCTAAAAATGCTGACGAAGTCAGAAGATTCATCGCATTTTGCAATTATTATAGACGCTTTATACCAAATTTCGCAAACATAGCAAAATCTCTGAATTCCCTTCTTAAAAAGAACAAACTTTTTGAGTGGTCAGAAGAATGTAACAACTCATTCGAAAATCTTAAAAACAAATTAATCAATCCACCAATTCTCAAATATCCTGATTTTGAACAACCATTCATCTTAACCACTGACGCCTCAGATCAAGCCTTAGGCGCGGTTCTTTCTCAAGGAACAATTGGTGAAGATAGACCAATTTGCTATGCGAGTCGAACTCTCAACAAACATGAAGTAAACAAAGCAATAATTGAAAAAGAACTTTTAGGAATCCACTGGGGTATAAATTATTTCAGACCATACTTATACGGTAGAAAATTTATGGTAGTAACTGATCACAGACCTTTGGTTAGCTTATTCACTCACAAGAATCCATCATCCAAATTAACCAGAATCAGACTTGATCTAATGGATTACGACTTTGACATCATATATAAACAAGGTAGAATGAATACAAATGCAGATGCTCTATCTAGAATAAAATTAAATTCAAACCTTTTAAAAGAAATGATCCCAAAAAATATAAATGTAATCACGAGAGGAATGCTAAAGAAAGCAAAAGAAATTAACCCTGAAGAGAATACAGAGATATCCAATGATAGGTTTGCCCAACTTTATACATGGGATTGTACGTCTATCTCAGATGTTACAAATGTAAAAAAAATTAAATTTCATATAAATGAAAGTAATGAAATTATGCGCTCAAACATATTGCCAAAAATAATAATAAAAGAAGATGAAGTATCGATACAGTGCAGCGATAATCTAGGGACAAATTTAGATTTAGTCCTGGAGAAACTGTTACTCAAGATGAAGAAGAATAAAATATATGAGCTAGCAATATCTAATGATGATAGAATATTTAAATATATAGATTCAAACAGATTTAAGAAAAAGTTCAATGAACTGCAGTATAAAAATATTTCAAATAATATGGCAATACCACTAAGATTATTATTATATACCTCTCCAAAAAGATTAACGGATCCGAAAGAAATAAAAAAGATTATTGAACAACACCATTCCTCACCGTATGGAGGACATGCTGGAATAAAAAGATGCATTGCAAAGATAAAACAAAAATTCATTTGGAAAAATATGAGAAAAACAATAAAAGAATATGTGAAAAACTGTGAAACTTGCGCACGAAATAAAATAATAAAACATACCAAAGAACCATTTGTAATCACAAATACGCCAAACAGTAGTTTCGAGACTATTTCAATAGATACAGTAGGACCATTACGAATATCCAATGGTTACAGATACATATTAACAGTTCAGTGTGAACTCACAAAATTCGTTGAAGCTATTCCAATTGAAACCAAAGAAGCAGAAATAGTAGCACGAGCACTAGTAGAAAAATTCATACTAAAGTACGGATGCTTCAAAACGATTAAAACTGATAAAGGTACAGAATTTTGTAATGAATTATTTAAGAGTATATGCAAAATATTTAATATGAACCACATAACTTCAACACCTTATCATCATGAAACACTTGGATCTCTAGAAAGAAACCACAGAGTATTAAATGAATATCTCTTGCCTTTCACAGAGAATGATAATTGGGATATGTGGATACCATACTATATATTTTACTATAATACCACACCGCACACACATACAAACTACACACCATTTGAATTGGTCTATGGAAAAATAACAACCTTACCAGCAGAAACAATAAATAATGAACAAATGATCTATGACATAGATAATTATGCTAATGAATTAAAACACAGATTACAAAGAGCTCATGATAGAGCAAAAGAATCACTGAACGTATCAAAAATAAAAAGAAAGTCTCAACAGAAGAGAAATGTAGAACCCTCAAATTTCAAAGTAAATGATTATGTTTACTTAAGAAAAGGAACTAGAAAAAAATCAGAAAGTCCATACGAAGGTCCATTTAAAATAGTAGACCAAAACGGAGTAAACTCCACAATAAAAATCAGAAATAACCTTAAAAACATACACAATAATAGACTGAAATTATGCAGACATAATGTAGATGATAACTAATGTACACAAAAGTAAAATCCTAACTTAACTATATAGACATAATAGCCAATATACATAAATGTAAAATCCTAATTTAAATATAAACACTGTACATAATAGATAGCATTTAGAAGTTAGTAATACCTGTACAAAATGCATAGGATATGGTAGAATATGTAGCATAATGAAAATACGTAAATAAATAAGATAAGTAATTGGTTAGGTACAAAAAAAAAATAAATAAAAAAAAAAAAAAATTCATCCTATAAGTCAAATTTATTTTTTTTCCTATTGGGGGTAGAGGTGTAGTATACACATGTAATACATGTAATAATAATATCTAAAAATAATCATACAAAAAGAAAAGCGCATCTCGCTAATAAAAGATAATTAATTACCTTGTAACATTATATGCACGTATATACAAACATACATACATAGCATGAATAATAATAATGCACAATGCTTAATGGCATGATATGAGCACATCACTGTACGCACATACATTATTGTGCAAGCGCCATATCATGTTAGTAAACAAGTATATCTCATATTGCAAAACAAAAATTAACAAAAATACAATTTACTTCCGATTTATGAAAACAAATTACAATCTTAAGAATCAGCAATTTGATACCATTTACAAGTAAGTCAAGTAGGTGACAAAAATGTGTGTCATAACAATTGATGTGAATTATTATTGTAAAAGGTCATTCAATAAGTAAGAAAGCAATGAATTTGCTTATTGGACAATTCATTTCTGAAATTGCTATTTCTTGCTTATGGAATGATTTTCCATAAGAACCTATGTAAACCAATTATATAAAAGACGAAGAAAAGAATAAAGAACTCAGACTTGATTATCACTGCATTGAAGTGTATTCATTTCTCGTAATTCGGCTTAAAAGCCTATTGAGCGTAAAGCGGCAATCTTCAGCCTGATCAACCAACCTAAGCTAAGGCAATAAAGCGGCATATAGCCTTGCCTTGCTTACCTTAAAAGCTCAAAACTATAAAGCGGCAAATTAAGCCTAGACTTGAGCGTGAACGTACTATTGAACAAATAAAAATAAAACTTCAATTATGTAAATTAGTTCAATAAAGTCGTTTACTAACTACATTTCACTTATGTCTCTAAGTTCAATTTATACACGACATTGTCACAAATTGTGATAACTTTTGAGGAATGGCGCCAAATGTATATATACACATATATATACATATATAATAAAAAATTGGATATGTGATATGAAATATAATAAATGATTAATCGAAAAATGTACTCACCAATTTAAAATGTGGAATCGACTTTATGGCGTTGGTAAATAGATAGTTAGTAGTTATCTTGTTCTAGTCGTGCGCCGGAGCAAGATACTTTGTTTTTGTCGAGACTCATAACAAAGTTTATGTGTTAGTACTAGTCTTGTTCTTCTAGTCTTTCCCCGGAACAAGATACTTTACTTCAGTCGAGACCCAAAGCAAAGTTTATTAGTACTACTTATTGCAGTCGGTACCCAGAATAAATATCTTTATTTCAGTCAGTAGGTGGATACAAAAAATATAAATTTGAGCTATTTTGGAATTTCATATAAAGTGAAAGTTTCATCCAAATCGGAGATGGTCAGGTGCGATAGTAACGGGCCGCCAGATGAAGCGAAACACTAATTCGACCGCCGTCTCACAGTGAAAAACATGAATATCGGCACCGGCGAGACTACTTAAATAAAAAAAATGTAGTAGTTGCAGAAAATAATATCAACTTGACTATTTCTCAGGTTTCATTTCGCTAAAACGTTGAAGTTAGTGGAACTCGTTTTCGTACTGGCGCTAGTATACTAGTGGGAATACCAAAAGGTTGTGAGGGGGTGAGGGGCTTAAAACGAGGCTACTTGAGACAGGAATTTCGCTTGTGAAAAGCATGCTTCAGTTTTTTTACATGAATTGGATGTAAAGCGCAAAGCCTAAATGGTAAATGCATGTGGCCAACTTCAGTTCAGAAATGTCCACATTAAAGAAAAAGTGTGGAAGGAAATTGGCAAAGTCAAAGTCGTAATTTAATTACAAATTTCATCTCAGCGTCGACTTCGACTGGAAATCAAGTCGTAATTGTAATTATATCCTAAATCTGTTAAAATTTTAGTCAAGTCTTCGAAACCGAACGGAACAATTGTACCCATTCATCCGCTGGAGTGAAATGGCTGAATTTAATAGAATCGAAACGTCGGAATTGTCTTTGGTACTTTAGAAGTTGCTTGGGCTGCTTGTTTACTGCCGCGACTGCTACAAACTTTTATGAGGGGAGGTAAGCATTCAATTTTATTCTTATGACCACGTTTGAGGTATCAGATGCGATTCTTGTTTATTTCTTTCTGGTTGGACAACTTTTCATTAGAATACTTATGCACTATAATAAGGATAATTGAAGTAGCTGAACTGCTAAAAATTGTAAATAGGCGTAGATAAATTTTTTTTATAACCTAGATGAAATCTATAGGGTATACTTAGTTTGTAACATCTGGTAGAGCAAAATGTATTGGACACCCGAATTTTGCGTTGTTAAGATTTCCACGGCACCTCCCGTGAAATTTTCTGATTCTAACACTTCATCATAACACCTGTTTCATTTATGACCACTAATTACAAATCACCCTGTATAGAGGAAGAGCTGAAGTGTGTGGAACTTAACACCTGTTTCATTTATGACCACTAATTACAAACCACCCTGTATAGAGGAAGAGCTGAAGTGTGTGGAACTTGTCTCCGTACTGGCGCAAACAGACTGCAGGTTATGTCCAGAGGAGATAAGGGGTTGAAAATGACAAGAGCAACAGGTAGCATAGAAACGAAACATTGATGCTGACTGAATCCGTAAACACATTCAAAAAAGCATCAGATATAAGTTTGAAAAAGTTGATAGTAATACAGCATTCGAGAGAAGTAGGTATAAGCTACTGACATCAAAATTATCAAATTTCTCACTTACAAATTTCTAATTTTGATGCAGTATCAACAGTGCTGGATTCGTGGAAACAACTTAAAATGAAAACTTGCTTCTATACAACTTTTTGATAGAATTGCGTGGTCATCTGATGCTTGATCCTTGATAAAGATGAAAAAAAATACATACTACAATTGTAGCAAAACGTAACTTTGCCGCTGATCCGATCAAGCCATATATAATACAACTTGGCGTATAATATCATAGATGGCACGAGAACTAGATGTCGCATGCAGTACCAAAAAACTATACAAAATTTATATGGCTGGGTGGTCCATTCCGGAATGGACCAAAACATTTGAAATGGTGTATACGTCGAGTTATTTTTTCCTATCTGAAGTATTGGGGAGCTGATCAAATGTATACAAAACTGCTTTTTATAAAAAAATTTGCTTTCGGCACACTCTAAGACATCTTATGATCCATTTCAGAAAGCACTATCCATTTCACAATCTGTATACACTGCTCTAGTATGCTATGCGACATCTAATTCTTGTGCCATGTTTGATAATATGTATATGTCACGTATACCTTGTCTGGTCTGGAATGTCTGTTGTGCAAAATGTAAATTGAGCTCTGTTTTAGAATACAATAGGGAAACCTTGAGGTGTATCTGATAAATGGACAAAATTGCTTTGTCGATTAAGTGAACGAGATGAATTTAGATATTTTTTTAAAATCAGAAAATCCTTATATGCTCGTTTTCCAACGCCAATTTCCAAGTGCGGTAGGATTGTTGTGATCAATGGATTATGCCAATAACTTCAGGTTCCTATTGTGTAACCAAAACGAAACTATTCTTTGCCTGGCTAGCAGAATGGAACGTGCTACTACTGTGCTCTGTTTTTACGTACACTAGAACCCTATTACAACACATAATCTTACGATAAATGGGGGCTGCTACTGTTGATTTTGCTCATATTTTTGCTATATTTCCAATATTAAAACAAAATTTACAGTACAATAAGAGTTCCTATTTCCATATATAATATAGAGTTTTTCTAGATTCGTTACAGTATTGGACCAATTGGATACGAGAGTTGAAAAGCTTAGAAAAGAAGCACTGAGCTTACAAGATCAGCGGGATTTTCTCCTGATGTCAATCGACCTAATCAAGAACAATGATCATCTACATGGAATGGGTGAATGTAATCAACACAAAATCCACCATTGCTATCAGTCATTTAAAATATATCTAAATTGTTTCAGCTGAACGGGAAGAAATATTTTGTTACATTCATAGAGTAAATTCTCGCCTTTCAACAGTAGAACTAAATGTAAAAACAGTGCGAGATAAAGCCCAAGAGGATTCCCTTCATCAAGTTAATGTCCAAATTGATTCTTTGATTACCAGCAACGACCCGGTGGTATCCCGGCAGCGTTGTCAGTGCTTCCTTAATGCTTGCAGCGGTTCAGATATGTACTTGTATGCAGAATGCCAATCGCAATATTTGGATCGTGCTGTAGATAAAAAATTTGAGAGCTCTTTACTTGGGTGCACTTTAGACGATCAGAAAAACATTAAAAAGCGATTACAAGCACTCATGAATTACCTGAACAAACAAACAATCAGCGATTGATCTCGAGTTTTTCGAAATTTTCAAAGTTCGTTGAATATTGGGTAGATAAAACATTATTTGCATAAACCTTCAATCGTTCAAGTTTTAATGTAATTCACTTAATTAACACGGTGTACAATAATATATGCTTTCAAAAAGAAACTAGTTCTGTAATTTATCTGAATATAATTTAATTTAAAAATTTTTTTTTATGGTCTTATCTGAACTAAAACTTTTTCCTTGTCTTATTGTTGCTGTATCTTTCATTAATAAATATGTGTATGTAAATGAGATAAAATTACTTTTACGTATTTAGTTTTCGCATAATAAGTCAAGTTTAATTCCGCAATAAAGGCCTATGCGTTGAAATTTTTGTAGGAAACATTAAAATCGCATCAGTCTTTTATTAACTTATTAGGTTCATAGATATTTTTTTGGTATGAACTATACTAGGGCTTCTTAAACTATGGTTCCCGACCCATAATAGGGTGGCTTAGCGAAATCTTGTGGGTTTAATAAATACAATTTTACTACAACTTTTTGTGAATTTTTAATTTGATATGTACAAATTCTAGAACAGACCTGTAAAATTCCAAGTACAAGTGTGCTTTCCTTTTGTGGAGAAGAGCAGTACAGGGGGACGTTCAGGATAGGGATTAAAGAATTTCAGAACATGCATTAATAGATAAAAATATTTTATTTAAAACTTTATAATGATTTCGGAGTTTTACTTGTTGACACTTTGCTGCTCAGACAATTTATCCAACCTCAGTAAAATCCCAGTTTCGTCGGGTATTTAATTTAATTCCAGTCAATTAAACACAATATAACTTCGGAACACTTTTCTTTTTTCTTTTATTTTCGGAAAATAATTACTTTTGTTTACAATTTAATTTCGGATCACTTTCATTTTTTCTATTCTTAAAAACAATTACTGCCATTACTTAATCCGGTGTACCGTAATGGCTAAGTTCCGAACTCCAACTCTTAAGTTAAAAAAAAAATCGACTAGCCCTAGTTTTAACAATCAACTACTGTTTTATTTTTTTGCTATTAAAAATTCAACTCCGAACCGCCGTTTTCCAATCAAGTTAAATAATCAACTCTAAAATTCTTTTCCGAATCACCGTACTTCGTATTTAAAACAAAACTCAAATCTTAATCACTTCAATAGTGATCAAAAGCCGTTCCTCATGGTAGAAAATGCTTAATTGCATTTTCTTACCCTGAGACAATTTTTCATTTATTCTAGACTTGATTAAACATGTCCAGAATATTTTTCAATAGACGGTGGCTTGAAAAAATGTAATTTGATGTTTTTATAGACATCAGCCACCGTCCCGTCGCTTGAAATTGCGGCGCGCGTATACATCTAACGTATGTACATACATATTGTACTTTTCGCGACAAATCGTACTGAAGCATTGATTTTATACATATAGATATGCCACCAAATCTGTTACCTCTTCTCGACAGATGGCCTTACATGTACCACATTAGAAAACAGAGGCGAAATTTTTAGCAAATGATTGAAATCATGTTTTACAGATGGCGCCATCTATTAGAAAAAAATTGTAAAATATGAGGATATTAAGTTATCTTCAATAACAAAATGATTTGCCTTCTTCCCTATCTAACAATGTATAGGAATGTGGAAAAAATGTAATAAAGCAATTCAAAGGAATTTCAGATTTTTTCTCAATAAATTTGCTTTTTATGAGATATATATATAGAGAAGTACTTCGTAAGAGATTTTTTTGTTGAATTTTGTATTCCTTCTGTTCTACAAGAAATTATTATATAACTTAATGCATATGTAATTTAATAAATATTTCATTTGACACATTATTTCAGTAACTTATATATATTATAGGTACCAGGTAAATAAATAAATTATTTTCAAATTAGGAATGGTTTATTCTTATTTCAAAATCGCAATGCCTCCTTTCAGCCGACGCGTCAACAGTTGCACATTTATAAAAATTCTTATATACATATGTCGTAGACATTTGACGTAACTCAGCATTTCACGAAAAGTACGCGCGCGTGTATGTGTGTGTATATATATGTGTGTGTGTGTATGTGTGGTGTTTGGATATGTGTGTCGCAGGCCTGGGTGCGACCTCCCCCTCCACCACCCATCTCTCACTACTAGTATTTGGTTATATAGGGTGGTATTACAGTATCGGCGTAAACGCTTTTAGCATTTGATGAAATGACTAAAAATTTCAGACACATAATGTACAAAGGGGCTAAGTCAAAACCGTTACATTATTTGCCTACTTTCCATGAAGTGTCTAGACTTTTCGTGAAATGCTGAGTTACGTCAAATGTCTACGACATATATAGTACGAGAGCTATTTGATTTTTTTTTCAGATTTTTGTTGTTGTGCCTAATCATCAAGCAATGATTAGGTTAATCGTTGGGCACTGATGCTTATCACAATTCACAAAAAATGCTGCAGTGTTAATTGTATTGATATGAACACGTGCAATTTAGTTTAACCTTGGATCACAATAGGTCTTATTCTATGCAGCAAGCACTGATTAATTATTAGCAATAATTTACGGTGTCTGAGGCAAGCACCTCTTAACACAGTAAGGCGAGCGCCTTTTCCACAATCTAGCACTTCACAAACCCACAAATTGTAGCGAAGCGAGTACTTTGCGCTATGCTACGTATAAGAGTACGTAGAGCTCAGTTCCGTTTTGCGCGGAAAATTAAGCGGGTATTCGCGTACACGTTTCCTATAGCAAGTAATATCGTTGTCACGCGATAATTCCCGGCCGATGCACCAAAAAATGTTTGCGCGTTTGTAAAGGATGTGGAATGTGGATCGGATTTTAATTGAAAAAACTCTTGCCTATTACTCAATTATAACTTTATTTTCGGATTTACACAATGATATCGATTCCGATTCACCATCTCAATAGGCATGCGGCCCATCTGTTTGGTGAGAGGGGTTACGCTTACCTTTGTACATGCCGTTCCACAGGTAAACAAAGCAGTTTTCAAAATGATTTTAGTTCGATTTGTTCTCTTTTTTAATAGTTTTTATAAACATATAAGCAATGAATAATATAATTTCATTATTCCGAGACAGTTTTTTTGCTGCTAGTATGTGCCAGACACTTTTCCATTCGATAAAAAAAAAAAATGATTGTATTATGGCTGTAATGTTTATACGAACTGGTTTAGTTATAGAAAGAACAACATGAAATTAATTTGTCAGGCAGAAATTCGGTTGATGGTCAATAGGCAAATCGATTGGAATGTAATAGGGAATAAATGTGTAAGAGTACGGTCGACAAGATGTTGGTTTTTAATGAAAAGAAAAACGTCTAGAACGGTGCCAGCAATGAGAAAACTGTCTGGAAATAGTAAATTTATATTGTTCGATGTTTATGAAAATAGATGAAAAAATCGAACTAAAATCATTTTAAAAACTACTTTTTTCACCTGTGTAACGGAAAGGGCATAGGTAAACGCAACCCCTCTCATCAGGCAGTGTAACTGAAGGGTATTGGCTGTAGGAACTCCATTTTGGATCCTTTCCTGGCTAGTTGGCCCCTATCCCGTTGTCTGCGATATTGCAGTGTAAATGCACCCATATATGTGCAAATAAATTGGAGTGCGTTAATTTAATTAACTCCAGCAGGCAGTCACAATTCAGTTTGGAGTTGAATCTATTTGATTGAAGAGCCAGTAATGCAGCTCCGAAGTCAGAAAAGATATTAAGATTGTTCCTGTGGGTTCTCTTGATATTTTTCCTAATTTGTAGCTCAATTACATATATGTCGACCCGAGGTCTTGAACCATATGCTCCTGCCCCATCTCCCTCATTTGTTTTGGAGCCATCCGTAAATCAAAAGAATGTTTTAGGCTCACGCGCTGCGAGCACCCGAATCAATTCAACTTTATTAGATCGTTCTCGGCAACCAGTAATGCATAAGAATGCTGAAGAAAAATTTCCAGTAATTTATAAGAAACAAGTAAAAAAGCTAGAATTGGTCCAAGACCAATTCTTATGATACCCTAGAAGAATGCTCGTTTGTAATTTCGTATAGTCACCCATCTGCGCAAGTTTAAGTTTTGAAGTCGTTTTTGAATATATCTTGTAAGCTGCATTCACAACACGAACCAGCAAATTACCTAGTTCTAAGAAAATGAATAACTAGTTTATTAGTCGCATCCCTTAAGGAAAAGAAATTCTTTATAACATCCTTGGTCTTTAAGATACGTAGTTTACAACCCCGAACCTTTTCCACATTTTATGATTCATAGTCGCATGTATTTTCGTTCATATTAAAGTACCTATATGCATGGAAAAGGTTCAGGTGTTTTATTAGTTCAGTCAGGTGAATGTATATGTATGGATATATAAATTTGAAGGTCGAGAAGTATAAAATAGAGGACTGAAAATATTTAAGAAATGAGAAGATGAGTTTTTTTCCGGCTGTGTAAGAAGGGGTGTATTTGCGAAGCGCACAAGCCATAAAAAACACTTCTCCTAGCGCACAAGCAGGAGTTTGCGAAGCGCACACCTATTGTTAAGGGATTACCCATTGTTTTGGAAACGCGCGGCTATGGTTAAGGTCAACGCATTGTTATAGCACGTATCTTTACCTGATCTATGAATTTTGCCTGATCTATGTAAGTTAAGTTAAGTTTTTAAACCACTAATATCAATAGGCAGGCAGGCGCACACACACACACACACAGAGGCAGGCTGGCAGGGGCACACACACGTGCGCGGAGCGGAGCGGAGCATCAGATGTATATGTGGAACTGAAGGAGCGCGGCAAACCCGAACTAGAACACTGGATTGAGCGATGCATTACAAATTCGTCCAATAGTGCTGTTTTAATCATGAATGTTTCCAATTCACCTATAACAATCAAGGAGAAACAAGTTGTAGCCAGAGGCATCTCATGTAAAGAAGAATTAAACAGAGTTCTGGTGAGTAATTTGACTCTTAATATTAATAAAATTGAGCCGTTTAAACTATCTGACATTGAAAAATGTATCGATGTAAGTAAAGAATATAAAATTAAACTTTTGAATATATTAAATGATAATCGGGATTGTTTTGGGCAAAATTTGAGTGAGCTTGGTAAAACACAAATCAGTGAAATGAAAATACATTTAGTTGATGAAAAACCAATTGTTTACCGCCCTTACCGCATGTCATTCTCTGAACGAGAAGCTGTACACAATATTGTTAACGAATTGAAGGAAAATGAAATAATTCGTGAATCAAGCTCAGCCTTTAGTAGTCCCACATTACTAGTTAAGAAGAAATCTGGAGAATATCGCATGTGCATAGACTACACGAAACTAAATAATAATACAATTAAAGATAAATATCCAATGCCACGAATTGATGACTTAATTGATAGAATTAAAGGATGTAATATTTTACCAGCTTGGATTTAGCATGTGGGTATCACCAAATACCAATGAGTGAAGATTCCATCACCAAAACTGCATTTATTACTCAAGACGGACATTATGAATTTTTGCGTATGCCCTTTGGCTTAGCAAATGCTCCGGCAGTGTTCCAAAGGATGATAAATAGCTTGCTAGGTAGATTATTTATTTAACAGTGTGCATCTCATTCCATTGGTTTTCTAGAATACTTAAATGGTGGGTGAGTGAGATCGAAGTGAGTGACTTCTCTCATACAGTCATAAGTGAGTGAGAATGCAGAATAGGGGCCTTGGAGCCCCTATAGTAATGGAGGTTGAATATGTTCGCCGCTCTCTATTGACAGGTCATCTTAGGGATACTGTATATAGGCACACATCGCACATATCGGGTGGTTGGGGCATCGGCGAATAGAGCAGTTCATCTGCATCCTCCTGGTAAGATAAGTGGTGTAGGGGCCCCTTCGGGGATGGATGGTGTGTTATTTTCGTTGCGTAGGTACGAACAATTTTAAATTATGGTTCGTGACAGCGGCAGGTTTTTGGTTAACCCCCCTACAACTCTCCCGCATTAGTCGGGGTGCTAGCGTGCCGCCCTGTTATATCGCTGAACACGAGAGTGAACTGTCAGGATGGACTTCACGTCCAATCAGACTCAAAGTAGTACCATAGCAAACAAGTGCTACTGGCGAGGCTAAACATTTGTGCGACAGTTTCCAGAGACAGACGCAAGCTACGAACATGCATGGAAAACGTTAAAGGATAGTGTTAGGCGGACCTCTAAATAGCGTAACTTGGGCTCTTAACCCTTTTGGCTGCTAGTGGAGACGGGACTGGTGCACTTTATAATAATATTTTTTTTTTATAGAAATCATCAAGCTTATTGGTGACGATTTGAGATATTCTCTGGTAATGGATTAAATACAGTCTAATATTTTGGCTCATTTTGGGTTATGGGGTGAGGGTGAGGTGTATATACATATACGTACTGCACTGTTGTATAGAAATCAATTTATATGGGAAGTTGTTGAAATAGCGATATGGACAGAAATTTATATGGGGAGTTGGAAGGAGGATTGGATTATTGGATTGTGGGATGATAACATGATAAAGTGTGGTTGATAGAAACTGCCGACGGGGACAGTAGATAGGTACATACTGCCGTTTCAATTAATTAATAAATTAATTTTTTTTTCTTTATATATACATACATAGCTAATCAGATCATTTTGGTTTGATCTGAATGATATGTAAGAAATTAATTTATATGGGAAGAGTTGCTTTTCGGTGTGAAGAAAGACAAATGTATGTGGAGAGTTGGAATTGGAAAACATCCGGGAAAATTCGGAAAAATTCGGAATAATTAGAAAATATTCGAGAAAAATTCGGAAAGCATCCGGGAGAATTCGGCAAGACAAAGAAGGTAGGATCCAGTATACGTTATAATGATTTAATTTTCAGAAGAATTACTATAATAATGTTTATGGGTGAAGTATATGTATAATGAATATATATTATATGTTAAGTATTTTCAATTACATATAAGCGGGAATTCTCGTTCCAATTACTAAATTGGCATAAAATTAAATATAAAAAAAAAGGTTACTTAGCTTTGTCTTCCTGCGTATCAGGAACTCCTAGCGGTATAACAAACGTGTCCTCTTAACTTTTCCGTATAGCATCTCCCAAGTTCTCGTCGGATCTCCTTTTGTGTCCGGTATTGCGTGTTCCTACCTGTCTTACTATCTTGCTATTTTTTTTTAAAACAGGCCTATTCAGCCACTTTTCTTATGAATGTCCTTTTATCCTTTTTTTAATTTTATTTTTAAATTTTTTACTTTGTTCTTCGCTCTTGACTACTTGGCAAATAGCCCTGTTTTATCTAGACGCTAATTTAATTTGTCTACAATTTTTCGCTTTAGGAAACCTGAGAAGAAGTATCTATCGCAAATTAATTTAACATGAATAATAGCACGTAGAACTAGGAGCTCCAAATTAAGCAGTCAGGCCTATGAAGAAAAGTAAATTTGATCTAAATAAACTAACTCAATTCATTCTGCAAATTCAATGAAGTTTTTTTTTTAACTATAGACAATTAAAGAATAAACTAAATTCTAGATTAGCAACTATTCCTACATACTTATTTGTAAGTTATATTTTACGCTCTGTGTTCCGCCATCTGTTTCTCATAACAACTCCTCCTCTACTTCCAGAAGATTTTCCTCAAAATCTTCTTCGCACTATCCGACCTGTTTTTTTTTCGGCATCTGTATCAAATCTGCCTGACTGCCAATATGTCATCATCTTTTTGAAAATATACCATAAAGGAAACGTGAGTCAAAATGGTCTTTATCGACAGGACGGCATAGGCATAAATCATTGAGACTAACCATATAATATACATATATCTCGTAAGTTACTTGAGAAATAAATAGACGCAGATTTTTGGCGTGACGCGAGTTACAGGAACAGCATAACATATTCATAAAATAATAACTTCAAAGATTAATCATTACCCATTTAATTTACAAAAACATCATAAAAACTTTTTGCTGACATAGTTGAGAACGGCTCACATAAGTAAGCCGACACCACAAAAGTTCCATAGACAGGCAGACACGAGTTTCCTGTAAACTAAACTTGCATTTTTCGTATTGTAAAAGAAGAAGAATTTAGATTTTGGAGAGAAGTTCAAATCAGTTGTAAGAAGTAAGCGGTAAATAAAAGTCATTTTTCTTTAATATCAAAAGCGGGTTTTAATTATTTTTTTTTTCAGAATCAACCTTGTGAGTGTCATAACTCGCGCTGTGGTTTCCTAGACTGGTCTCCCAGTTCGTATATCCAAGAAATTAAATGGCGTAGAATATAGAATGGTCCTTTATACTTTGGTGCGAGTTTTGCGCTATAATATTTGGCAGCGTCTGATAAAACGAAATTTTTCCTAAACACGGCATCATTAGGATAGTATTGAACGTCACGCATACGCAGATCATATCTAGCCTTGCTAGTTTTAGAGGCTTTCTCTAATCTATTCCAAACATCACATCTGATCTTTACAAGAGCTTCTTCTTGATTAACAGGATCACGTTCACCATCGTTGCTTAACTCATATCTGTCACCTCCATTAGTAATCATTTCTCTGCCAAACACCACAAAATATGAAGTGAGCTTGGTGACGTCATGGACAGCAGTCCTAATTGCACACGCGATCTTTGCTAAATACTTATCCAATTCCCTATGATTATCAAACGAAAATTTGAGATTACTCTTTAAGATTTTTTTCCGGGGCAAACTTACCTATATTTGTTCAAGAAGGCATTTTTTTTTATTCTCCGGTATATATGTAGAAAAAGCTAAAAGAAATTTATTTGTTATTTCATCACACAACCCATTTGATTTTGGGTGACAAGTTTCAAGTTTTGGTTTTGACTCATCAACAGGACCCAAATAGCGAAATTGAGTGACTTGAAAAACAAATGAAAAAATATAGAACAAAGAAAAGAAATAAAAAAATGAAAAAAACCAAAAAAATTGAGAAAAATAGAAAAAAAGTTTATTAAAAAAATTTAGAAACCAGATTCATTTGAAACGAATCGAGCCTGTGTACGCTCGCAGTTGGCTGAAAAAAGAAAAGGAAGAAGAAGAAGCGTTTTGTCAAAATATAAATAAGGATAAGTAGAGACAGAGGCGAACAAAATAGGAAATTTTTCGTGTTTTTTAGAATGAAACAAGTAATTTCATATACTTTCGTCTTTTGCATGAATGGGGGAAAAGAACACTATTGTAGTGCAACTGAGACAACGAGCTAAAAACAAAAATCGAGAGAACGTAGGATTACCCGAACGACAAAATCTTATTGAATCCCTCAAAATCCTATCAAACTATTGATAATAATGTACTTCGGGTCACACTACCTCTCATTTTTAAGAAAAAGATAAATTTCGCTTTGGCCAAAATGGTGAAAGGAGATGTAAAGTTCCTCTCAAATGAAATTTTCATTTTTCCCCAAAATATCAGAGAATCTAGCATGAGTTTCTCCCACTTAATCTCTTCATAACAGAACAAATGTAAACAGAAAAACGTGCTGTTCAAATATCATGGGATTACACCAAAAAACATTAGAATTTTTGCGAAAAACATTGGGACAATTGCCTTAATATTTCAGAAAAACCTGTTTTCACAAAAGCGCGGGAACATTTTATGAGCGTAAAATCGGAAAACTCCGCCGATTCTCTCTTATTTACGAAAATAAATTATTTGTCATTCCGTTTCGTTGCATGTAATCTTCGCTTTCACATTTTTTGCCTTATTCGTAAAATGTTCAAAGCGGATTTGAGTTTTTTTTTTGATTTTTTTTTTCTTTTTTCCTTCCTTTCCTCGCCGTGTATATTTAAATGGAAAAAAATCGAAAAACTCTTCTGTGTCTCTTCTTTTAGTTATTTATTCTTTGGTTTCGTGTTAGCAGAAAAACCTTCTGCCTGACGTAGACGCTGCTAAAAAACAATGCCTATGATTATCGGACACATATCCTCTCAAAATTGTTTTGATAATCTGGTTAGTGCGTTCCGAGGGGTTCTCTTGTGGACGATATAGGGCAGTATACTTTATCTGGAACCCATAGCCTTTAGACAGATATTTCATCTCCCGACTGGTGAATTGAATACCATTATCACTTATCAAGAATTTCGGCACTCCATATATCAGCAGAACGTAGTCTTCTAAGAATTGGACTACCAGACTGCAGAACGTAATAGAAATAATAGTGGGAATTTACTAAACTGATCTACTACAGTTAGTATATATTAGTATCCACGATTCGATCTTGGTAAGAGGCCAATCAAATCCACGCTAACAATTTCCCAGGAGAACTTAGCATTGTGTCTGGGTGTCATAAGACCAGCTGGCCTGCAACACTCTGGCTTGGACTTCTGACATACCAAACAGCTCCTAACATACGCTTTAATATCGCCTCTCATCTTCGGCCAATAATGCCTCTGAGTTATGCGATTAAAAGTTTTTTGGATACCCATATGACCCGCCGTTGTTTCATCATGAAACCTTTCAAGTAACTGCCGGCGCTCGTATTTCGGGACTACCCTCCTCCAATGGTTTGACCCAGATATTAGTTCGGAGTAATCTACCTTCACGTGTTTATATAATCCGTCGCCCTGTACTCGCCAATCTGGGTAATAATCACTATTTTGTTTTATTTTCTCACGCATGTTGGCATACCATCTATCTGTTACTGTATGATTCGACTCAAAGGAAGCTAGAGAATCAACGAAACGAACAGATCTAGAAACCAGATCTGGGAGCTGACGCTCTTTACCTTTTCGGTGGACAATTTCAAAGTCGTATTTTTGCATTTTTACTGCCCAACGAGCAAGTCTACCAGTCGGATCTTTCAGATTTGACAACCAAACCAGCGACCCAAGATCCGTTATAACTATAAAACGAGTACCTTCTACATATATAGGGGCGCAATTTCTCTACAGCCCATAAAACGGCCAAACACTCTCTCTCGGTAATTAAAAAATTCGTTTCACCTCGAGTAAGAGAACGTCTAAGATAAGCAATTACAGATTCTTTGCCATCAATTTCTTGTGTCAAGACAGCGCCAATACCGAAACCAAAAGCGTCAGTATGTACGACAAATGGGTAATTAACAAGTAAAAAAGCTAGAATTGGTCTAAGACCAATTCTTATGATATCCTAGATGAATGCCCGTATTAAATTTCGTATGGTCACCGATTTATTCAAGTATTGATTTTGAAGTTGTTTTTCGCATATATTTCTAGAACGGCTTGTCGCACAGAAAAAATGATTATAACCAATTTTATAGGATTTTGTATTCTGCAGAAGTTCGTACAAAAAAAAGGTCTTGGACTGATCGTTTTCAAAGTATACGTAAAAAACCGAAATTCTTATATGGCAACACCAAGAAGGAGTTGCCCGATTTAGTCCATTTTTGACATTTTATTTGCTAATGTAGTAAAAATATCATGTACGAAATTTCAGCTCTCTACGTCGATGCGTTCTCAGGCAACCCCAGGAAGGAGTTGCCCGATTTGTCTCATTTCCGAACTTAATTTTACTTTTTTTTTTAAAGCCCGTGTACAAAATTTCAGCTCTTTAAGTATACGCGTTCTCGCTCGAGTTATCGTGCGCACAGACGGACGGACGGACGGACAGACGGACGGAAGGACGGACATTCAAAAATCGAAATAACTTTTAATATTATGAATGGGTGTCCAATCCATTTTGCTCTACCATCATTATTTCGAGGTGTTACAAACGGAATGATAAACTTAGTATACCCCTATGATTTCATCTAGGGTATAAAAAGGTGGGGCAAGTTAAAATGGCAGCGGGGTTACTAGCTTTTCCTTTATGGCCAGAAAAGCCTCATCACCTTGTTTATTCCACAATTTTTTATTTTTTTTAACAGGGTCGTCAACGGAGCGACTAAAGAAGAAAAATGTTCTACAAATCGTCTGTACCAAGAAATTACACCAACGAAACTTCTTACCTTCCTCACATTACAAGGTGGTGGTATATCCAGAATACTCTTGACTTTGTTAGGGTCGACCTGCAAACCATTTTCACCCACCACATAGCCCGAATATTTCAATTCTGACCTGCGAAACTGGCACTTATCATAGTTTATTATCAGACCGGTACCGTGCAGCCGATTGAATACTTCCTCTAATATTTGAAAATGTTCTGTGAAAGTTCAGGAGATAATTATGACGTCATCTAGATAGACAAATACGTGATCGTCCAATCCATTTCCTATAACTCGATCTATTAATCTTTGCCAAGTGGAAGGAGAATTGGTTAACCCAAATGGCATACGTTTAAACTGATATATGCCTCTTCCTGACACGATAAACGCCATGTATTCTTTGGACTTTTCCTCCATTGGCACTTGCCAAAAGGCTGATTTTAGACGACATGATCTTAGCGTCTCTAAAATGGTCAAGGATCGCCGACACATAAGGTAACGGATATGCATCTCGGATAGTAACTTTATTTAATTTTCTATAATCTATACAAAACCGATAGGTGCCATCTTTCTTCCGCACCATTATAATTGGCGACGACCAAGCACTTTTCGAAGGATCCACCACACCGTCACGAAGCATTTTCTCTAATTCTTCGTTAATGATCTTTTGGAGGTGTTATGGAACTATGAAGAGTGATTCGCTTGGGACGTAAAGTTCCGACTGTCAGCATGAGCTGCCAGATCACTCGACGGGCAGCGTTGACTGCAGGGTGGCACGCTAGTTCGCCTCAGCTATTGGTGGAGAGTGTGGGGAGGTTCCACAAAAAACCTGCCGCTGCCGTCAGCCATAATCAAAAAAATTTCGTGCCTATCAACACAAAAGCCGGCACACATTCGGTCCTGAAGGGACCCTTACGTCACTTACCTGTATACCATCGAAGGCGCAGATGTTCTGCCTTCTTTGCCTGCCCCACCCTCCCATCTGACTCTGAGGGGCATAATTCTTCAGAGTCCCTAGTTGACCTGTAAAGAGAGAATAAACGAGCGATTCTAAACGAACTTCATGCAAGAGGGCTCCAGGATAGTGAAGGAAGAATTAAAACTTTCAAAGATTCATGTTCACGTTATAATAGCAAATGTGTCCTTCTTACAAAAATTGCTACTGATTCCTATAACTATTTTTAATTTTAAATCGCCGCAGCATTCATGGCAAGACTCAGTACATGTGTTTAATTTTGCTTTTCACATTAAAACAAATAAAGCTAAAATTAATGAACTTCCTAGGATAATAATAGAGTAAGGATAAATATCATTTAAAAAAATGATTCCATATAAAAACATCTCAATCTTGCCCTGCAGCCTTATTTCATAAATTTAAGCTTTTAATTTCAGACTAATTTATCGTAAGAAATGTTTCAAAATGTATGTATATAAATGTTTGGATGATGGTGCATTTTACTACCTATCTACCCTAAACTAAACGAGAGAAATTAAATCTTAAAAATTATTTATATAAATGTGTATGCCAATTTCATAGTCTCAAAAATATGCCGCGTTGTGAGGCGATAATCTAAATATACGTACGATGTGAGACGGAAAATGAATGAGAATATATTGTTAATTGTATGTGGGTGTAGAATCACTCTTAAATATTAAAATTCAGCTAAGCTTAATTGATTGTAAGATGATATAACCTCGGTATCTAATTTAACAAGTACGTATTGCATGTGAGCATTACTGTATTCAATGATTCAATATAATACATAATATGCATATATAAATGAAGAAGAGTCTTCAAAGCTTTTCATTGTTTTCTTGATTTTGAGACAATGAACGCATGTATATGTATATTTTCTTTTATAATAATAATTGCAGCCTGCGTACGCAGAGTGATAATTTTATTTCACGAAAAAGGCTATTTGTATATTTGCTATAAATTACAAAAAAAAAAAATCTTAAGCTATAATTAGTTAAAATGATTTTAGCTGCACATTTTACTAATTGGTTCTGTGCTTTCGTTGTTTTTCTTTTTTTTTTGTTATTTTATTATTAAATTGTTTATTAATGATACTTAGCTGTATTGCCGCTACAATTTACTCCTCTGTAAAGGGATGTTCTGAAGTTTCAACTATTTCGGCGTTTACTTCCTAACATTTTTGTTGCTTTTTCCAGAGATTCTTGGTAGAAGAGATTATTTGATTCTCCAGGTAGAGAATATTTTGTTTCATCTAAGTGCCATGTTAGTCCGAGTACTATTTTAAATCCTGATTTTGCTACCGGTCTTATTTATTGCAGCTGTTGCTGGTGAATATACTGTACTAGATGGTGTAGAATCATTGGAGAATTTTGAACAAGTAATCCAGCTCACACTGGCAACATTTCGAGCAGTAGAAATTTGTGCATGAAGCGCCATAAAACAGGCAAACTTAGCCGAGATAGCACTGCCTCTGAATTAATTTTTGGATGTAATCCCAACAAAACTCTATGAACAATGTCATAGAAGTTGAAGTCTTTCTTCTGAAGATCTCGTTGCAGAAAATTCAGTTCACAATTCAAGGATAAAATTTTCTTGGAACTTTCCTGCTCACAATTTACAATACGGACCGATGTGAAATGTTCAATATCCAGACGTAATTATGGAATTATTTGCACAACTTTTGTTGAGACTTTTCAAGTATATATTTTGAGGTACAGTCTCGGCTAAGACCGTGAGATGCAGTTCTGTCGGAGTCTCGACGTTTTTCTTTCTTTTTGCGGGTTTTCTTTTTTGGGCTGCGTTGAATTTTCTCCGATGTTTTCTGTAGATTGGGAATTCACTAGATTTGGTTTACGTTGCACAAATGCACCCCGCCTTCACTTTTGGCAGGTTTCCACAAGACAGAATTGTCTTCTTCTTCTCTTTTCCACATCATGTCATCTTGAGCTTGAGGAAACGCACTTCTCTCGGTCGGGGTGCGTTCAATTTTTATGCTGACAGCAGCCGGCTTACACGCTTCAGTATTTCATATAGCATATTGCTATATGCAATACGCTACGACCATAACAGAGGTTGGGAAATACATGATAATATCTTTGTTTCACGGGTGGTGAGCCCAAATGAAATGAATCACTACCTTCTGTAACATTCCAAGTATCGCTACTCAAATTTGCCGAAATATTCATAGCTTTCCAAAAATCAAATCCCAATATCAACCCGTGAGGCAACTCTGAAATGACCAAATCATCGATTACCCGTATAATGTTATATGCTCTGTGCCGTGCTCTAGACAGAGAGCACATAGAGTCCATTTTTGACAAGATATTAGTTAAAAGATAGAACAAGAAAACTCCGAGGTGTTTTTAGTTGTTTTATTTTTCTTTATTTTAAAATCACAAAAGTTTAATAGCACTATTAGGCAGAGTAATCTACGTATAATTTATATATTATATAAATATATGGGGGTTTCCACTGATCATACTAGATTTTCATTTAATTTTTTACAAAATCACGATTAGACTTGCTTCCTCGGCGGTTGAAAAAACGACTCCTCGAGGTTTTGCGATCTTAATTTTAAAAGGGCGCGAATAATTGTGATAATTGTATGTATGTATGTATGTACATACCATTATATTGGAGGAAGTGAGTAGTGTACGTATGTACACTGTACATACGAAAAAAAAAAATAAGAAGACACTGTATGTAGGTAAGTGTGCATATCGTATGAGTGGAATGTGTGTCTGATAACGAAATGCAATTTATGCCAAAATACATTTTGTTATAATATGGGAATACATTTCTAAATGCATTTTAAATTTTGAATGAGATTTTGAATGAAATTTAAATTTAAATGTTTTTTTCAGGGTCAATTAATGGTACATCAATATATCGTATTGGACGATACATTGATGTGTCGGTATTGTGGTTGTGATTCGGGGCAAAGGTACTTGAGTCACAACAATAACACCTTGTAACCGTATAGGTAAATTTAACTTACCACTAACATCAACCCGTTGGCCGTTTGCTAATGTAACTCTCTTCACTTCCGCGGTATGTAACGTCAGCTCCAGATTATTCAAAAAAACCCAATATTGCCCACCTATCACTATTCGAAACGCACCCGAATCGAGTAGGCCAATTAATTCTAATTGAAAACTATTCACCTCTAAGTAAGGACCATTATCATCCTCATCGTGCGCAAAAACATAGTCCCAAAAATTGGATACCAATGGATCTCTCATATCACTAAAATTTTTCTTTGCTTCCTTAACTCTAAAGGTGATGCTTAAAGTTCGTCCAGAGACCTGCCCATCGCCTATTGCTGAGCTCCGTCTGTCCGCTGTCTTTCCCTTTTGCAGTTCAGCCATCGATAGCGCCTGTGATGATTATGAATACTTCATTCTGAAATGGGAGCAAGGCGAGAATTTTCGCTCGAAGCAACATAGGCCAATTCTGGCTTCAATAGATTTGCAGAACATCGCGACGGGGGAGGGACAAATACTTCAACAGAAGTCCTAACCACATCCAATCTCCTACCTAAACCTATTAATTGCTGTATGGTTTCTACTTCAACTAACCCCAACTGGGTTTGTGAAAAGGCTTAACATTACGCTTCAGGACTCTCAACTTCTGACCTTCCGGAAGTGGTTCTGATAGACGAGAGCAAAGGTTTTCCTCTTGATCTCTTCCAGCAATCTTTCATCGTCCTCTGGCGGTAGATATTCTTTCTTTTTCAATCACTTTCCTATACGTTTTCCTCATTTCCCCCACGCTACGAGTACGCTGCCCACGAACGGACAACTGATACTCCAATTCATCACCCATGAGTCGATTAACCTACATATTACATAGTTACACTTCACAAAACAACTTCAAAAAAAAAAAAATCAAAAAGAACGACGACGTATACAAAAGGCTTCACTCAAGCAATTATAGTCTACGATGGCCTTCCAATTTCGATGGCAACCCAATTTCTGACTATCATTTATTAAAAAAACTAAATAAAAATATTATTATAAGTTAATAACTATAAAATTATAACTATAAAATATAAAATACCAAAAGCTGCGGAGAAAACAAAATTCAATAAAATATATTATCCGATAATAAAAAAGAACTAAAATATGCCAAAAGCTGTTTAAAAACAAAATTTAAAAAAAAATATTATACGCAAAAAAGAGGACTGTAATATACCAAAAAGCTGTGGAAAAACCAAATTTCAATTAATATTATATGCTAAAAAAAGTATAGAATGCCAAAAAGCCGTGGAAATAATATAAATAAACGAATTACTCTACCTTGATTACACTAGTCACAAATCTAAATTTCGTATTGCTAGTTAGAGGTCAACGACCTTCAAATCTACAGCTGAGCAATAACCTTTTACGCAGTCTTAACAATATCCATTTCACTCATTGTATTCTACATCGCCGGGAAACAATTAAATTCTTGATAAGTAAACGATCTTTTCTCGAAGTATACGTATCAATAAACCGCTTCAAATTGTTTAGATATTTCTAGTATCTCTACAGGGTGTTTCCCACTAGGAGGTCAAGAGAGCAGAAGGTGACAGTACTCACGTAGACGAACTAAAAATTGTATGGCAGGGGGGCCATATCAACCGTTTAGGAGTTACAGGGTGATTAAAAAAACAGCTAGTTTTTTACAAAGCATCCTGTATCTTAAAAACGACAGGACGTACGGTTACATATTTTAAGAGCTAATTGTATGCAGAACTTCATGGCCTTTGCAACGGCTGCTCAACGTTTCTCCCCTCAAGAATTATGGTTGTAACTACAAACTAAAAATTTCTGATTTTCTTACCTTTTTTTTAATTTAACCTCTATTATTTTTGCAAAATGGTCATTAACATAACTTTTTTTTATAAAAACTGTAAATTGTAGACTCTTATCTTTAAATTGATCTATTACACCCTATGTGTTACCTGTAGCCGTTAAACAGTTATTAACTAATAACATATTCAGGTCACACTGAAATTAGACGCTATTTTTTTAAATGACGTGTTAAGGGAACAAATTATCGTTGAGAATAGGTTTGAAAATAGGTTTGAGAATAGGTTAAGAGCTAATAACTCTTAAAGGGCTACACTTCGCACATAGGGTGTAATAGGTCAAAATTAAAGAGGAAAGTATACAATTTACACTTTTTATTAAAAAAAGTTATCTTAACGACCTTTTTGCAAAAATAATAGAAGTCAAATCAAGAAAACAGGTAAGGAAATCCTAAATATTTATTTTAGACACCTATAAGTCCTGAGACTCCTGTAGTATGGAGCTGATTGAGGCCATGAAGATCTGCATACAATGATACTGTGGTCGTACGCCCTGTCATTTTTAAGATACAGAGTGCTTTGTGAAGAACTAGCTTTTTTTCTTAATCACCCTGTAACTCCCAAAAGGTTGATGCAGCCCCTGCCTTCAAATTTTTTGTGCGTCTAGGTGAGTACTATCACCTCCTGCTCTATTGTTCTCCTAGTGGGAAACACCTTGTATAACTGACCACGTCAGATTTATCTCGACATATGTACATATACGTCAATGGGAACATAGTATGTGTACAGAAGCAATAACAGAACCTCACTGCACTAAAGCGTAACTTGGGCTCCTTACCCTTTTGAATGCTAGTGGAGACGGGATGGGTTAAAACGAAGGTCCAAATAGGAATAGAAAACATAGAAATGGATAAAAACTCCATTTAGAGTATGTGATTGAGAGAGCATCCGAAATAAAATCAATTAAAATTGACGATAAAAAGCGGCGCCACGTGATTTTTCTTGATAATGAGCTAAATCACGAAACTCACATCGGCAAGATAAAGAAAGTAGGCTGCAGTATACGTTATAATGATTTACTGTAATTTACTATAATTACTATAATCGTGTTTATGGGTGAAATGTACGTATAATGAATATATATTATATGTTAAGTATTTTCATTTACATATAAGCGTGAATTATCGTTCCAATTACTAAATTGGCATAAAATGAAATATATAAAAAAAGGTACTTAGCTTTGTCTTCCTGCGTATCTGGAACTCCTAGCGGTATAACAAACATATCCTCTTAACTTTTCCGTATAGCCGCTCCCAAGTTCCCGTCGGCCCTCCTTTTGGGTCCGGTATTGCGTGCTCCTGCCTTTTTTCTGACTATCTTGCTTATTTTTTTTTTAAACAGGCCTACTCGGCCACTTTTGTTATGAATGTCCTTTTTATCTTTTTTTTTTTTTAATTTAATCTTTTAATTTTTTACTTTGTTCTTCGCTCTTGACTACCTGGCAATCAGCCCGGGAGAGAGAGAAGCTCCATCGTCTTCCAATTACTCAAGCCCCCTTATCGGCAAGATTCGATATCGAAATCAGCCATTGAGCGTAAGAAACTTATCGATTCTCACGATTTTGTATGGATGGCGTTCCGAATTAATTCTTGCAAATTCGAGCTTAAAACTAAACTTAAACTTAAACTAAACTCTGGATTAGCAACTATTGCTACATACTTATTGGTAAGTTATATTTGACGCTCTGTGTTCCGCCATCTGTATCTCATAACAATAGATACGACAACAAGCGAGGATTAGTAAATGCTCAGCTTAAAACTCTGTGTAATCTACCTAAAATCCTTATTAGACAGATCATCAGAGTACATTTTTGAACTCGAAGCTCTAGGAGTTTCCACCAAGCAATGGGGCCCAATTCTAATATACAAGTTGGTGCAGTGCCTACCAACAGAAACCCATCGCTTATGAGAGCAGGAGGTAAATAATGAACACGGTCTGCCTACGTTCGATTCTCTCAAAATTTTCGTGGAGACTAGATTCCGAGCTCTGGAAGCTGTTTTAGATTCAATGTCAGTTCTTTTAGAGAAAACAAATCACTTCAAAAAAAGGTATCAAGATATTTCTCACCAGCTACAGACAAATGCGCAATATGCAAAGAGCCACATAGATTGTTTAAATGTCCACAATTTATCAAATGTGACATTGACAAAAGGTTCAAGATTGTAAAATCGAACCGTCTGTGTGTAAACTGCCTATCAAGGCACCACAACATGAAATCTTGCCCAATCAAATTTACGTGTCGGTATTCTTTGCTTTACAAGAACAGTAGTAAATTCAATCAAAGTACTCACTTTTCAATTAAGCAAGGCATTAATTCTACCAAACAAACACACAACTACACAATCCTCACTCTATATCTGAGATCACATCAGATAGTTCTTTACGAACATTCTATACAAATCGCCCACACAGGAAATGAGAATAGCAAGCCAAAAATTTTCAGAGTAACCACAAGGAGCCAAAAATTGTCAGAGTAACCACAAGGAGCCAAAAATTGTCAGAGTAACCATAAGGAGCCAAGCGAAAAGAGTGATAAGTGAGAGTGATAAGTAAGACAAATTGGTATGAAACAAAATTTTTATTTTGCCGCTTTTCGAGACTTACGAAGAAAATATATTTAGAAAGTTTATAAAGAAATATACTAAACTGTCCACTGGACAGGTAAAAGTATACTACGAGCATATATATATTAGTTACAGCTACTATCCCTATAAGATCAGACCATGATATGAGTGCTCTTACAACTGCTATCCAGAGTCTGTATGAAATCTGTCGGAAGCAAAAATTTGATAAAGCTGGTATCTCACTTCCCACATTAGATACTAATACATTGAATGAATTGAAATCAATCTTAATAAAAACCTTTAAAAATTCTGATGTTGAATTGTGTTGAGATATGACTTCAATAATCCGATGTTTTTAGATAAAGACACGACGATGAAGAAAAAAGGTAAAAGACTGTAACTGACTTTAAGAATACTGTTACGTGCAATAGAAAGAGACAACTGTTGACATCTACTGGCAATGGAGAAGTAAACGACTTTAGGTTCGGAGAATTGATTATGGTATCTACAGGAAGGTTCAGGAATAGAATGAATAGAATGAATAGAACAGTCAAGAAGCTTCTGGAAAATACAACACTCGAGAATAATCTCGAGAGTTTCTAGGGTATAAATATAACAGTTGTCATAGCCAGAATAACAGTCTTGTCTTAGACGTTGCAGTGTTAACAAGTGAAAGTAATAAACGTGCGAAAGTGTTGTAATTAGATTGCGATAATTGAAAGTACAGTATTGAGCGATAATTGAAGTTGAGTTGATTAATTGAAAGTTTGTGAATTGTTAAGATTGAAGTGAAATAAAGAACTTGTATATTAACTATTTAATATTGTGTTTTAAATAACGAACCAAGAGCCACGCTCGCAACAATACATATATTCAAGTGAAGTAAAAAAAAGAGGTATACATACAAAAATAAAGTGTCAAGTAAATCTCAGAGAACTAGAGTGAAGATAGGTTCAATTCAATAAAAACTAAGTTAAGGTACAGACAACATATGAGCTCAAGTAGTACATTAAGTGACTAACAGATGACTTGATGTTGTTTCATCAATGGTATGTTTCCTTTTTTAACAAATTGTTTGTTTATACCAGCTCAAAAGAATACATCTTGATAACCTACAGGACATCAATAATGTCCTAACACAATATCATACTTCTCCTCTCGGTGGACATCAGGGAATATCTCGTACCCTAGAACGGCTTAAAGCTAAGTACGGTTGGCCCATGATGTTGAGGGATGTAATGAACTTTATGAGTAAATGCCAGTCCTGCCAGAGGAACGAACTACGGAGAGAACCACCCATACTAATGAAGATAACCAGTTGAAAGCCAATTGAACGTATAGCCCTGGGTATATTGTGGCCTGTTAGTTATGCGGGAAATAAATACCTGCTAACATTTCAGAATGACCTAACGAAATACTTCGAGGCATTGCCTGTGGCTAATTCTGAAGCAACAATCATTTCAAAAGCGTTCGTGGAAAATTTGGCATGTCGTCATGATATACCACAATCTATCCTCACTGGCAAACTTTTTAAGTGCACTGTTTAAGGAAATCTATAAATTATTAAAATTAAAAAGATTAACACTGCTCCATATCACCCACAAATAAATGGCACGCTCGAAAGAAGCCACCGGACCCTTGCCGAGTATCTTCGACACTATGTCAACAAAGATCCCCTCACATGGGACAACTGGATCCCGTACTCTATGTTTGTATATAATACAACCCCATATAGCAGCATCGGTTTCAGCCCATACAAAATGGTATACGGCTATCCGAACTGAAAGCTCGCCTGCAGCACGGATTTCAAATAGCAAAACAGACTTTAGTTCGAAAGAAAGATCAATCAAAAGTCTACTATAACAAGAATTCCCAAGTAAAGAAATTCAATTTAGGAGATAAGGTGTTCCTTAAGAATCATGCACGACAAAACAAATTTGCTTCACTCTGGAAAGGTCCCTATGAAATCGTAAAAATACCGTCAAATAAAAATTCTGTCATTAGAATTGGAAGCAATTTAAAGGGGCGTTTACAATGGCAGAGTAGAGTGGAATCACCAGATTGCATTGTCTCTCCTTTTCTCAAGCTTGCACTCTAATATAAGTTTTTCTTCTTTGAAAAATTCCTAATTTCACGTTGGTGTGATGATGACAGAAAATTCAATCTGGTGACTCTACTTTACTCTGACATATTAAACGCTACTTAAAGCTGTACACAATAACGACTTGAAAATCTTCATAGAATAAAATATCTATCGCGCAATATAGCTATAATAATCGCGCTAGCAGCTTATAAAATATACAAACGCTTCATCGGCGGAACACGTTACGAGATACCCAACGTTTCTGAAATTAGTGTGGAAGAAACACAGGTACAGGGTGATTGAACTATTGTTTTTACTTATGCATCCGGTAATTGATTCAAGTAAAGGGACAAAATTGAGCACGCGAGAAAGAATAAGAAACATTTCAGGGAACGATTCGTTCTGAGGAAGGTACTTACTCTTCTAATTTTCACTTTTTATAAAATTTCGTAATAGAAATTCCAAATTAGATCTTTTACTTATATCATTTTCATTTCTTTTAGCCAATAAGGTATATTTTTGCATTCATGTAATTGCAATTAAGCAAATTCATTTTGTTTTAGCAACATAGGACCTTTGTCAAAAGTGCACTGAAGATAGAAATTCTTAGCATATACGTAAATAAAAAAAAACACAAAAACAAAAAGAAGAGAATGTGGCATTTTCTAGATTTAGGTACTATTAATTAAACTTACTAAGAGATATTGTATCTTAAAAAAAACTGTAAAAAAAACATTATTTTTAGTCTACTAATTTTTATATTTTATATAGTATCATTATTAGGATTTCGTACCCAAAGCGTAACAACGGGGACTTTATTACTAAGACTTCGCTGCCCGTCCGTCCGTCACTAGGTTGTATCTCATGAATTGTAATAGGCAGACAGCTGAAATTTTCACAGACTGTATTTCTTTTGGCGATATAACAACAAATAATGAAAATAAAATAAAATTAAAGGGGGCCCCATACAAGAAAAGTGATTTTTTTGGTGTTTTTTTTCCTTGTTTTATTCTCATTCATTATTAATATCATAAGTCGGGATTTTTTTTTCAAATGACAGCATAATTTTTTCACATGACGCCTACTATCATTTTAAAAAATAAATAAAAAGTACATAGTGTTAAATTTTGTACGATGGTACGGAACCCTTCGTGCGCGAGTCCGATTCGCACTGGGCCGGTTATTTTTACAACATTTAGACACTAATGGTAACTTTTATTTTACAAACATTAAAAAAAGATTTTTTTTAGCGAGACTCGACCGCCTGAAAAAAAAATAAAAATGCATCTCACACAAAATGTTTAGCAGTTTCTACCTCCGACAAAAATTTTCTTTTTCTTAGGGGGATGATGGAATGTTGTGATCGCACTCGGAACACAAATCATAACTCATCAGTTCAGTTATGATAGTGCCTGGCTGATGCAGATCCCAACTCATTTTCTCACGATACAAAGTCTCGCTTTTCAAATGCGCAACGCCAACGACTACTTAAAATTTTCTTTCCAATGTCGTAAATTCCAAATATTATTTCGAAATAATCAACTTTTTTTTACTTCACGTTCTCCACTTGTCGTTCATATTTTCGAGAATTAAATTACATGCGATGAAGCGACAACGATGTTTTGCTGATAAGGCTGCGGTTACATTGTGAGAGACTTCAGGCGAATTTTAATCATCGCTTGTTATTTTCTGATGACCTGATTATATTTAAAAGCGACAAAAAGTGTACTATGTAAAAATAAAACATAAATATTATGCTATCAGTACACAGTCACACCACACATCACCAATTCGCTGCTTCATGTACAATAAACAATAATGGATGTACCTATAAATAGTGAAAACGTTTTAATTGAAAATAGTATACTTCGAAGTATTTTTTTTAAACAAAACGATCGTATTGGGTACAGCCCATGTTTGCTTTACGGGATGAAAAGGGCGAATTCAACAAACTTCTGTAGATTAAAAACAAGACTCAGGCAAATTTTATGAATATTTTAGAATGAACTCTAGAATATTCTATTATATTTAAAATAAGAGCAAAATTAACTAAAAATTCAAACATTCGGATATGTATTGCACCAACAGAAAAACAAGTCATAACTTTAAGGAGATATTGATAATGATATTTTCATAAATTCCCGTCTAAGGTGTCTCACAGATTTTTCCATTTCAATTTTACTCCTTTGCCTAAAAGAGAATGTATAAATAGATATGTGAATTTACTTACAATATAATCGATTTTGAGTTACATAATTTTTTTACCATTTTATTTCAGATTTCTTTCTAGGGGCGCTGCGGTTTTCGTTCGCTTGCCTTCTATTTCAGAATGTCTCACTCTACAATACGAATTATTGTAAAACATGTAAAGCAATTTGGGAAGATCTTTACGAAATGCACATGCCATTTCAAACAGAGGAATATTTTTGAAATATAAGCGAGGAATTTTGAATGAAGTGGAATTTTCCTAATTACATATCGATGGTTAAATTGCAAAACCTCGTAAGTCGATTAATTCAAATTTTACAGGAGGAAGAAAAAACGTTTACACGGTTTAATTATCCTCTTTGGAAAACAATTGAGGCTACAAAATTCGCTAAATAATACTAGTTTTTTGACATTTAGTAACATTTTAAGAATTAGTTGTGTATTACAAAAATAAACGACTTACGAGGTTTTGAAATTTGATTTGTAAAATTTGCTTGTACTTGCGAGGTTTTGTAACGCAGGGATCATTATAATAATTATTTGGTACATTGGCAAAGGATAATTTAAACAATATTGATTGAAAAAAATAATATTTAATTGCGAAAATTTGGCAAAAAATCAAATCCTGTCCAACTTAAAACTAGCAACTGCAACTAAATAAACGTAAATCTCCTAAAACTATATAAACTTGACACAGGTAACAGCTGATAAATTGAATTTTTAATCATGTAAAAGACTTTCATAAAATTGCCTAAAATCTACAGGTATAAACTTTTTTAATTCCTGTAAGTGATTGAAATTATCGACTTTTATTTTGAGTGATTGGTTGTATAGTTGAGGAATAATTAGGTTCTCTTGCTGTTTTTTTATCCGCGTTGGAAGTGTTATCCAGTTGTCATCATAATTTATTTTATAGTCAATAGAGCCAGCTATCCTGTAGGCCAGACATCGAATATCGATAACTTTAGGATCCTTGGTCGTATTGTCAGGACGAATGGAGGAATAGTTAGTTAAAACAGAATATTTTTTGAAAAAATCGTTAGAGATATAATGAACTTTGTAAGGATCTTTTAGTTTTGCACGTTGGCAAATCTGAACGTAGCAACCGGGTACGTAAACTTGTCGATTTTTAAGTTTTCTTTCAATATAAGCATGAATCGAGTCACACTCTATTTGAGTGTGACCCTTTTCAAGATAGTATTGAAAGATTTCAAGGTTTTTATCCTCGGCAAGGTTTAATAAAGCGTTAGATAAAGTTACGTTTCGATTTTGATAACCACATCCGTCACTGAAAACTATTACAGTTTTCGAATCTGGTGTCAAATTTTTTAAATATAATCAAGAATGACTGAGGTAAACTCATTGGCAATTACTCCCCCAGCACCTTCATGCCAGATGTAACAGTCTGCTTTACCGGTAACCAGGTAATATAACGTAAAATTATGGACGGTCAACTTCATTTTATAGTAGGAAGCAGAAACCTGCAGCCGAAGTGCTGTCAATACGGCTTGTACATCCATAGTAAATATTAGTGTAGATGGATTGGCCTTAGCCAGTTCTTTTTGTCTGTCTTTTTCGGCACGAGCCATATTTTTTCTTGCAATATGAGTTTGATATTCATCTTCTTTGACGTTGCCCACGGAATATCCAATGCAGCTGTCACATTGATCTTTCCTAAAACAAGACACACAAATTTAAGTAGCAAAAAAGAATTATCTTACAGTTATCTTAGAACTATCTTACAGTTATCTTACTTTGGTCGAAAAAGAGACAAATTTTGATTATAAAATTCATTCCTAAATGTGGTATGATTTAGTACTCGAAACTTTTCCTCCGCGCATTGTTGACTATAAAATCTGTATAGGTCATTAATATTTTGCCACTGGGAATCTAAATAAAATTTAGCGGTGTCCTTGCGGCAATAATGGCCCATTTTGGGAAGTTCAGACAGCAATCTAATCAGAAATTCCTTATCTTTAGAGACTGGTTTAATTTCTCGATTTGTCATCCGCGTCGGTGTTTTATTAGCTGGTTCGCTGGCTACTTCCAAATTCTTTTTCATATAACTATGGAAACTCCACTCTCCAATAGCAAGAGTCCCAAGAAACATTTTTTTACAAACTGGTTTCCGCATGTTTTCTTTATTTAAATGGAATACATAAGATGCATTTCTCTGCTTACTTGTAATATCTGAAAAAACATAAATTGGTATTACTTTAGAAAAGTAAGTAGGATAAAAAAGTATTACTAGTCCGGTGAATTTTAACAGGTGCTGCATCAGCCAATCCCGTTATATAAATCTTTTTTCCCTTCCAATCGAAGTTCTGCCAAAAATTGTCAAAAATCGACTGTCTTTCTTCCTCGGAAAAAGTTTGGCAATAAAACTTTTTTGATTTTTTTGAAATATTGCAATTACAAGCAGGCCCCATTTTTCTTGATTTTTTTTTCAACTCTGTTGTATTTCTTTGTGTCTTTGTTTAATTTCGTTGCAGTGTAATTTTCTCCTTTCATTCTTTTAAGTTTATTTTTATTACGGTCCCAATTAGAGATATTTATGTTTTTCCCTTTAGATCTTTTTCTTCTTTTAACAATTGTCGTTTCTTCTTGGTCATTCTCCGGGGAAATTTCGGACTCTGAAGAGCCATGATGGCTTTGTTCAGATTCAGAATGAAGTTCTGAATTAACATACTCAGAACCGCTGTCTTTGAAAGGCTCACTCTCGGGCTCGCTGCTCTCGCCATCGCTGTTCTTATTTTCGGATTCAGTCATGTTAATGTTGCATTGCTCTGTTTTATGGATATCCATGGATTCTTTTAATGGTAATGTCGGCAGGTTTTCCCTAATATTTGTATTTTCTTTACTAGGGGTTCCGCCCGGGTTAAAGTTATTGCTTGTTGATGGTTGGGTTTCAGTAAAATTCTTTGGGTTTAAATCTCTTTCAACGATAATGCTACTACATTTTTCTAAATCTGACATTAGAACTTGATCCAGATCTTCGCAGAAATCGTCTTGAATTTTATTTTTGGTTTGCAGGCTATAAAACATCGACAAAATATAACCTCTAATATCACAAACTACGCCTATTTAAGTTAATAAACAAGTCAAAACAACTTACCCATTGTTATCTTTGTTGCCCGCTAAAGCTAAACTCACAATATATTTACCACGACTGCCTAACATACTTAATTAATTTTAAGTCACTAAAATATTGCCGAAACCCAACTTGTTTAACACGTCAAACCTGGTCGAAAACTCTTAGGTTATTATTTCATATGGTGTCAACAAAATAAAGTTAAATGTGAAAACCTCGTAAGTCAACTAATGAGCTTTCATGCTTTACCTAATTTCCATGTTAGTTTTATTAGCTTTTGAAAGATGGAGCCAACAGTATTAAAAACTGAGAATACACTTACGAGCTTTAGCAGTTTAAAGGAATCCGATATTTGCAAACTTTTTCTACCAAAAACGCATGATGACAAAAATCTCGACTTACGAGTTTTTGCACTTTAACCATCGATATATAGATAGCATTGATGGTAAGCACATAAGAATAAAATGTCCTCAGAACAGTGGATCTATGTTCAATTATAATAAGAATTATTTTTCTATAGTTCTTCAAGGCAATGTAGAAGGATATGGCAAAAAAAGTTATGATAGTGTATTTATTGCATCATCTGTTTACCAACAGCTTGAAGCAGGTACGTTCAATGTTCCAAATGAACTTTGTTTGGCCAATACCGGTGTGAGCCTTCCGTATGTGCTTCTTGGGAATGCGATGTATCCTCTCAAAGATTATGTAATGAAACCATATCCAACCGAAAAAATCACAGAAGAAGAAAATTTCAATCATACGCTTTCACGTGCGAGAAAAATTATAGAGTGCGTCTTTGGCATTTTATTGGCAAAGTGGAGAATATTTAAAACCGAAATTCAACTTAACGTAGATAATGCTTTGGTCAAGTGTGCTTGTTTGCTTCACATAGAAGGAGTAACTTACTCGAAGTACAAGGGACAGCAGAATGTTCAAATAGTAGTGGTGCAGAAAAAGAATTTTATCATAGTGGAAATAGGGAATATGTAATAAGGAGAGAGTTCACAAGTTTTTTAACAGTGAAGCTGAAGCTATTTAATTATTACTGCCAACTTTAAATATATATTAAACCGAAACAATTTTTTTTTTTTCAATTAGAAATAAGAATTCTTGTAAAGAACGTTAACATCTATATACATCTCATATTAAACCTGAATAATTTTTTTTACTTACTTTTTGTGTTTAACTCTATTTAATTCATTCCATAGTTTCCTTAAAATGTCACGATTCGCGTGGTCTTTAAATTTTTGATTCCACAATGACGGTCTTGTATGTATACAGGAAATTAATTTTTCGCAATCCATGCTTCATACAGACTATAGCGCAATATCTCCTAAGAAATTCAAATTGATTTGAATTCGAAAATTCATCTCGAGAAATCGTTCGACCAAAAGAGCCATCGAGAGATGGTTTCGTCGGCAGTGTAGCTATGATTATAATATTTTACAGCTGTGAATTATTCTCGCGATGTTTCGAGACGAAAATTCGCCCGAAATCTCACATCGCGAGTCAAGGAATATTTTTAAAAAGTAAGAATCGAAGAGTTCGGCATCGATAGTGAGCACAGTCGCTCGGGCCTCTCATTTGATCCGAACATTTAATAAAACTAATTTGATACATTAATGTTCTCAGACACAGCGCCCAAATATACAGTGAAAAAAGAAATTTTTGTGTGGCAACACTACGAAGGAGCTGCCCGATTGGTCTTATTTTTGAATTTGAATTTACGTTTTTTCTTTAAAAGGTCGTATGGAAAATTTCAGCTCCCGAAATGAATGCGATCTGGAGTTATCGTGATGATGAACAGACAGACAGACGGACAACATGCAAAAATCAAAATAACTTTCAATATTATGCGCAGGTGTCCAACCCAGTTCGCTCTACAGCATTATTTCTGTGCGTTACTAATGGAATGATAAACTCAGTATACCTTAAAATTTGGCAAAAGTGCGCTACAGCGCCAGCGCCAGCTACGGATTGTGTCACCATCATACGAAAATCGTGCTGTTATATTTTGACAGTTTGCGCTACAGCGCCAGCAACGAGCGCCAGCGCCACATTATGTTTGAGTTGAGACTGAAGTCTGAAGTCTGCAGTCTGAAAGCAAAGTTCAATCTGATTTTCTCTAGTTCAATTCCATAGCATAGTCATAAGTTTTGCTTGTACACAATAGTTTCGGGCGATTTCACTCATACTCTCTCAACTCAAGTTCCAACATTCGCTACACACGTCCATGTAAATCAACCGACTGGACCATGCATAAGCCGCAAAATTTGCTTGAGCGTTTGTACCGGCCTGCACGCCACACACGCTCAAGTAAATCATATAATTTGCATGATCGTGTGTAGCGCAAGTCGGAATTTGAGTTAAAACTAAAACTAAAACTATTGCGTACAAGCTGACGACTTTGCTATAGAAATTAATTAAAGTTTGTATAAAGTTCGTTGCGAGTAAAAGTTAATATCAGATTTTATGTAGTTCAATTCTATAGCAAAGTGATAAGTTTTGCTTGTACACAATTGTTTGGGCCGATTTCACTCATGTTCTCTCAACTCAAGTGCCTATACGATACACACACTCATGCATATCAAACGACTGGGCCATGCACAAGTCTCAAGATTTACTTGAGCGTGTTTAGCGGTCTGTAAGATATCATCTATGGTATAAAAATTCATTGGAGTAGTAAAGTCTGAAACGAGGAACTATAGAGATGGTTACGTCAAATTAGGATGAACATAATGAACTCATAAACAGATGAACGCTCATTCATTTGAAAGACCGAAGCTGAACTAACAGATGATTGAAAAAACGAAAAGCTGTCGTACGAAACAAAGTCCGAAAGGCATCTATCATAATAAGTAAATACGTACAGACCCACGTCATGCTTTGATTCTGTGCTGAACGATGTCTTCGTCGAGGTAAAAATATTATCACAGCACAATTCATTAGGTCTGCAGTATCTTACTTTCTATATTCATACAAAAATGTACATATATAGTCCAAACGATAAAAACTAAAGTAACCAAAAATAATTCTTGAAGCTAAAACTTTCCCATGCTCTAGTCGACTATGTGCATTAAATGACTGATTTTCTCAGGTCAAAACTGTTAAATAAGTAAGATATTTCTGCAGACATTTCACATTTTTCGCAGATTGAAGCAGATGCAAATTATCAAAATATTTTTCACTTCAGCCCTCACCGTAGCAATTCTCCATAATATGCTGACTTCGGCAGGCAAAAAGCACTTTAAACTTTAAGGCATCAAGCTGAGCAGTTGTAATATGAGGCTTATATCATCGGTGGTTTGTTTACTCGCGTTGACACGAATTATTTATAGTTGGGATTTGACTTCCTTAGGAGTTGAGAAGGATTTCAGTCTCTTGCATATTTCTTTGTATTACATCCGAGCTTTGCTGTGTATAAGAACATCAAACAGTACTTTCCCCAGTCTGATAGAAACGACGTGGCCGGAAAACTTATTAGCGATTAAGCCAAAAATTTTTCCTAATGAAGAATCCCATGCAAAAAATGATTCGGATTGCAGTGGAATCATTCAGGCTCATTGGACGGATATTGACAAGATAAACCGCTTATGGCTTTTAGATATCGGAAATGAGATTTGTAATCCAAAGCTAATTATATATGACCTAATCAACAAAAACAAGGAAGTATGTAGTTTTTATCTCAAATTCAATAAAATCTTTTCATTCATTTTTTAGTTATTCCGAATTGAATGTGCTGGTTTTAAATGGAATGATGTGACCTCTATGAAGCTTGACCCCGATCCTCTTATGGGACAAAGTCGGGTTTATTTTACTCTCTCACATGGTAGATATCTTGTGATTTTTCATTTACGCAGTAAAAAGTGGATGCAAATAAAATTTATATCTGGACGAGAATGGGACTCTCAGCTTGTGTATCCACACGAAATTGCCTTTACCTTGGATCATCGTATCTATATTGCCGACAAAGATGGTAATCTCTTCATCGCAGATACACATACTGCGAAAGAACCAGAAACAAGCGTGACTCCTTTGGGAACATTACTTGGGCGGGCGAGAGGACTTATAACTGATCCTGCTGGAGTTTTATATTACATTTTACCACAGCACGGAGCTGTTGTTCGATGGGAACCAACCCGTACGTTAAACGCCGAAGGCCATGAAATTCTCCTTTTTCAATCAATTTCAGTGACGCAAATATTTTTTGGTGTTAAAGGATCAGTTTGGGTAGCAACTGATCATATGCAAACATTACGGGATCATTGCATCAGAATTTTGTATTTCTTTGGCGCTAGCTCCAACTTAGCAGATTTTCACTAGTTTTTATAAAAAATGGGTTGTGTCTTATTTCGGATTAAATCGCTTCAAAATTTTGTTTACTTTAGCATTTGTAGTGACATTGACGTTGTGTTTATATTATGAAAATTACATACATATATACATCATGTGTTTTACGAAGTCTTCTACTATTTAAATGTGATAGTTAAATCAAATAAATAAAGTAGAACCGGGGCAATTTTTTTAAACATAAACAAAGTGTTACCATAGACTGAGGTAGTTTTCCATTTTCATTTAATCTATTTATTATAAGTGTTTTTTTTTCATTTCTCAGTTCCAGTCATTCGTAGGGCTTCACCCAGCGGTGGTTTTCGTGTCCACCTTGAGCATTGTATTTCTTACCGGTTGTTCTAGTATATAGTGCTACAAAAGCTCAACATGATGATGCTAAATTGATCTATTCACACTATGCAAATATAGTGCTCTCGTCCACGTATTGAGCGAGCTGGGCTTCAATCTAGTGATCGACATGCAAAGGACTGCTATACCTATACTGAAGATTTATCTAAACTATGGTTAAACTAAACTATTAATACTGTACAATGTAACACTGCCATATGGCGTAGTTTATTGCAGGTAAATTGGGAATTTTAATATGTATGTAATCAATATTATAAAATATTAATATTAAACAATGCTTTGCATTCGCAAATAACATACTTAGTTATTGATGAGAAATCCTTGTGTGATAAGAGCATTTTTCTCACTTTGTCCTGGACTAGCTCTTCAGTGCGAGTATTTCGTCACGTCTTTCCAGAATCTGATTACTTCAGAGGTAACTTTTAATTAACCCACAGATTTCATCACATTCAGATGACATAAGATTCAGTCTTCTTTCTAGCCAGATCGATACTTCTATAGATTTCCACGTAACTGTGACATTATTATCTCTTGCCAAGACTACGGTGCTGAAATATTTTTATACTAGCTTGGAATCAAAATTACAAGATCTTAAGACTCTTAAAGAAGCTTGAAATGAGGCATTATAGATATATTTATTTATTTATACTACTATAGCGAATTATTGCGCTTTCCCCAACAAATAGCTCTAGTATATATCCGGCATACCACGAGATTCCTTCAGGCAAGCTGATCAAAAAATTGTTCCACATAACCCCCTCTAGAAACCTTCCTTTAGGAGCTGTGGCCAGTTGAAGATTTCGCCAATATTCGTGAGAATAAATGAGTATAACTTTGGAACCACCCTATAGATTTTGGTTATTGTTAGCTTATTAAATAGCCAAGAATAGTAGCTGTCAAGAGTGTATTGCTCTGTATATTTTAATTAAGCATCTTTAAATTATTCGTAAATATTTCCAAAACATTGATTTTTTTACACACAAATTTCATAAATACCGTTATTTATTTCAAAGACTTTTGTGTGTAAAAAAATTAAAATTTTGGAAATATTTGAGAATAATTTAAAGATGCTTGTTTAAAAAATACAGAGTAATACACTTTCTGACAGATACTATTCTTGGCTATTTAATAAGCTAACAATAACCAAAATTCTATAGTGTGATTCAAAAGTTATACTCATTTATTCTCACGAATATTGGCGAAATCTTCAACTGGAAACAACTCCTAAAGGAAGGTTTCTAGGGGGGGTTATGTGGATCAATTTTTTGATCAGCTTGCATCCAGGAATAGCGTGGTATACCGGAAGGTATCTTGAACTGAATCACCCGTATATATATATAGATTAATACATATGTATGTATATATTCCAGTACTTTTCGGGAAAATGGTATTATAACATGACCATTGACCATAGACGAAAGTCAATTAGTATTTGCCGACAACCTCGTTATTTGGTCTACTTGAAACATACTACTTCAAATGGTCGTTCGAGTGTATGGCTATTTTCTTCAAGAATTTTGAGATGACCAATCAAGTTTCTTAGTTTAAGTTCTTTTACCAGTTTAAACTGAACGTGCTGAGTCAAAACCCTCGAAAATACTTCCCAAGCCATGAAACAGATATCTATTAATTTGCGTTGGGAGTCCTTTCTCTAAAATATTCTATATTCATACTTATGGGAAGTGTCAAACATTGACTTTATATATTCTATAGAGCCTAAAGCCTGAGTTATAATGTGACGCTGTCGCAAGACGCGGACGCTGTCACTAAAGCCCAATGCTGAATCGGCGCAGCATGCATCATAGCAGCATGCAGCAGCTGTGATGCAAGGTTTGACATCATGGGATCATATGGCGCAATTCGCAATCGGGGCAGCATGCATCAACGAAGCATGCATCATGATGCAAGAGTTTGGAAAATTTTAAAATTTGATCCATGCTGCAACAGTTCTGCAAACATACTAAGGCAAAAAATAAATTTCAAATCTATTTATCTCATATTACCTCCGGATCTATTTTTTTTTTAAAGAAAAACGACTAAATTAAAATTATGCAAAGTTTCCTACGCTGCTTGCTGCGCCGATTGTGAATTGGCCGGCAAAATCTTTGCAGCATGCATCATGATACATGCTGCGTTGATGCATTCTGCGCCGATTCTGAATTGGGCTTAAACCTGTCAAAAGATAAAATGTATGAAAGTACTCAAGCGCAGGTCAGTGTGTCGCTAAGGGTGTTGCTAACGCCTGTCGCGTTGCTTAAAGTTGAATATATTTCAACTAGAGACTCGCAACACCTTGACAGCTGGAGTCAAGGCAATTTATTTTTGCAGATAATTAAAATTGTGAGTGAAAATTGGAAGTTTTAACTTTTAAGTAATGCTACAGTATTTAATAACTAGTTAATTCATTTATTTACGATTCAACTTATGTTAGAGCGTCATAATTGGAACAGCATAAGCAATAGTCACTGTGGCCGCGTCAGCATCAGCAACATCATTCGCGACCGCGTCTTGCGACAGCGTCACATTGTAACTCAGGTTTATACTACTATCCATACAGGAAAATAGTCTTCTAGTAATTTAAAGCTTGGTTCCTTACTTTCACATTCGATATCATCAGCCCACGGCACGGCATGCCATGACGGCACAGCCACATATACAATTACTCAACTAAGAGTTTTTGTTTGAAGAATCGTAGTCATTTGATTCAGATGAATTTTTTTAAATAATTTTGTCATGGATCAATTTGAAATTTAGTCAAAATGTAGCTCGTAGGACTACCTTCGTTTTAGCGTACCATTTTGTTAGTTAAAATTTTTAAAAATAAAGTGTGAATTCTCTGAATTTTTGAAAATAAATAAAATTTTGCTTTCAATTGGCCTAACTTGGCCTATAGCTATGTTTAATTGAAACTATATTTATATATGTACCTACATATTACCACAAAATTATAATATGATATTTTTGTTTTTGCCTCAAAAGCCAGGAGAGCGAGAGCCAGAGAGATACCCTTTCGAGCAGTCACGGGAGGACCTTTTGCACCATTAAAATTAAAATTTTTATTTTGAAAAAAAAAAAACGAAATGTGTTTTAATAGTTTGACGTATGTATGTTAGTATGAAAAACAAAACAGAATTATATACAATATATTAAAAGTTCGCTTGAAAAAATTTCAAATCTCATATATCTGTCACAGAATTAAATATTTCCCAGCCATTAGAGTGATAAATATGCTCATATATCTGTGTACCTACTTTGTAAATATTTAAGTTGTGGAACTAATAAAAGCATGCAAAACAAAGGTTTTTCATCATTTCACAAGTATCAAACCTGGTATTTATCACCTTGCACTTATTTCTGGCTACCGAAGAGGATGCAGACTTAACAATTTTTGTATAGCAATGAACAGACATCGGTCAAGTTCGTCTTATGATATCATTCAATATATTTTCAACGAGAATAACTTCAGCAAGATTTGAGGCATAAATTGTTAATTTTTTATTATTAATACTGACTGAATTATATTTACGTATGAGACATGAGCATGTTTAAATCATTTTGTTTCATTTGTGTGAATGCCTTCATAAAGAACTCTTTATTTTAGAATATAAGACTCGATTTAATAACTTTAACAGTGTGAATACATAGAGGAAAATGTAGAGGTAGAGGTCTGATTAAATCACGACTGAAGCATGATTAAAGCATTCAGTGTGAATGCAACCTAAGTTAGGCTGTATATCCACTATGCGATATCTAATCAAATACAATGTTTTTGTGGATGACTTAGCTTTAGCAACATCAATATTTATTGAAAAGGTAAATAATTCTTTTGACACGATTAATGTTATAACTGTAAAAAGCTCAAGTCCTTACAAAGCTTCAATAAAAAATTTGAACTCTCCCATTATGAGTTTTTAAAAGACACTTTTCAAAAGTTGAAGTAAACTAGTCAGCAGCGAGGAAAAGTTAAAGTCTTTGATGGCCTTGATTTTCCAAATGAACCTAAAGTAACCGGCCCCGAATTTGCGTTGACTGAAAACGATACCGTAGAGAAAGGAGCACATACAAATGTAGATATTTCACAACGAAAATAATGAAGATTGGGTAGCAGAAGGTGATCAAATGGAAAATGTTTTCAGAATGATATTGTTGCGAGCGTGGCTTTTGGTTCGTTATTTAAAACTAAATATTAAATATTTAATATACAAGTTCTTTATTTCACTCTAATCTTAACAATTCACAAACTTTCAATTAATCAACTACACTTTAATTATCGCTTAATACTGTACTTTCAATTATCGAAATCTAATTACAACACTTTCGCACGTTTATTACTTTCGCTTGTTAACACTGCAACGTCTAAGACAAGACTCTTCTTTCTGGCGGTGACAACTGTTATATTTATACCCTAGAAACTCTCCAGATTATTCTAGATTGTTCTATTCCAAAACCTTCTTGTCTATTCTATTCATTCTATTCCTGAACCTTTTCGAACATTCCGTCATCGATTCTCCGAACCTGAAGTTGTTTACTCTCCATTGCCAGTAGATGTCACCAGTTAGTTGTCTATTTCTATTGCACGTAACAATATTATAAAATAGAAAAATTGTCGTTTAAGTATTTTATAGTGTGTATTCTTGTAGTTGCTCTATGGGAGCTTTGGATCACTTTTTGGGGTTAATTCCAGGCTAATTGCGGAATGGGGTGGCTTGGGTTCTCTCTAAATGTAGCCATCTGTCGGAAATCTTTTGTATTTTACCAAAGGTGCTACCATATGTGGGAAATTCTCGAAGTTGCGTATTTCAGCAAAGGCTCCACCACGATTTGTGCGATAGCTTTTGCACGTTTGTACTTTGTTAAGGTGTCGCCATCTGTGGGAAATTGTTGAAGTTGTGCGCCTTGGTTAAGTCACTATTTATGGGTGAGCTTTAATTGGGTTGTATGGTAACTTGCTATGGTTTATGGTGGTACTTTGAAGTTTTTTTTTGTAGGTGTTCGGCGGCCGGTGTTGCAACAAATGTTTTAGGGTAAGCTGTGGTTTAGCTCAAAAGCTTCGATGGAAATAGGTAGTGGTATGATATCAGTCTGTAGGATATGTTGCCAAAGAAATCATTAGGGGTGCCTTAGATCCTTTGCTCACGGAGAAACTCAGTTGTGACAAACTAGTTGGTGATCCAAATCGCAAACTGGTTAGAAACTTATGATTCGCACACGGAGCTAGATAAAGGATGAAACTTGAATCAAGTGATTCAAGTGATGAAGAGGATTCCGTCCTCTATTATTATTAACGATACAGGAGACGTACCACTTTTTCTAAAATAATGTACAAATCAGAATATTTTTCACCATTTCCTTCCTTCATTGTTCTTAGAAAAACAATGAAACTATATGACTCATTTTCGACCTGCATGCACTCCCTCGAGCTAGTTTCTGCAAACATAACCGCACAAATTTCTATCTTTTTTCGATAACAACGATATCTATTCATTACTTCTGCCTTCTCTAAGTATTCCCTAAAAGGTACATACCAAAAATAATATAACATAAAGATGTCGCATGACCATGCTTTGGTTGTACCCGGAAAATTGCGCTCTGCGATTTGTTAGCAGAACCCGTGTGACCCCTTCTTAGCCATTAACAACACCACTGCACATATAGCTCTCGGTTTTCAATTTCTCTGAGAATTTTATTTTATTCTCTTTAAAATATCCTGAAATAATAAAAAATATATTACTTGTATTGTGTTGTAATGCAACCCCCGGAATATAATACAAGCCATGAAGTCGGCGAAGGCACTGACCCAGCCATGAATTGTTTACGTCAGATATGATTTTCGTGGCTGATATAATATGAATGAAGGATAGGCGAATGAAGTAGTTATATTATTATATTATTATTATATTTATATTTCAAATGAACATTATTGGTACAAGAGAAAATTTTTCGGAAATTAGAATTATTGGATTAGGCAGACTATATACATAATCAAGATTTGCATAAGACCTTGAATCGTCACACAGGTATGGAACATCGGGTCACAAAGTAATTGTATGGCATTTGATTTAATCACCCGACTTATGAGTCAATAGAACTTATAAGGGCAAAATTATTAATTGTTAATTTTTGATTTTAATTTTTTTATTATGGAAATAAAAATAATTTGATTAAGACGAAAAAAAATCTACACAGTTTAGATTACGTATTTTAACACAAATATTAAAATTTATGAAATTTGAAGAAAATTTGAATATTTCAAAATTTTCAGTCTCCCTCCTCGAATTTCTGCAATAATCCAAACTGCATTTGATTCCCATTTCTCTCTTAACCTTTCCCATCGTGTGACTAAAATCCGCTGGAAATATACTGTTATAAATAAATATAATATAATATTATAAATTTATATACCTATGTAGATACAAATATTTATATTGGAGTATTTTCATAAAAACAAAGTTTTTTCGAAAAATTAACGTCGAAGAGTAACCACATCATTATAAATTTTCTCCTCGAAACTTTGATCCATTTTCGTTGTGGCGTAAAACCAAAGTTAACTTAACAATCTCATCTCTCAAAAAATGTTCCCGCGCTATTGTGCAAACCGGTTTTTGCTGAAATATTGTGAGAATTATCCAATATTTTTTGTAGCATGAACAATCTTTGTTAGTGTATTTTCTATGCTATTGGAGCAGCACAGGCTTCTGTTTACATTCGTTTTGGACTGAAGAGATTAAGTAGAAGAAAGTCATGCTGGATTATCTGATATTTTTGGGAGAAATGAGAATTTCATTTTAGAGGAATTTTATATCTCCTTTCAGCATTTTGGCCAAAGCAAAATTTATCTTTTTCTTAAAAATGGGAGGTAGTGTGACCCGTACTTATTGAATAGTTTGATAGGATTTTGAGGGATTTAATAAGATTTGTCGTTCCGGTAATCCTAAGTTCTCCCGATTTTTGTTTTTAACACGCTATCTCAGTCACACTATAATAATGCATAGCCAAGTTCTTTTCTCCCATTCGTGCAAAAGACGAAAGTATACATACACATACTAATCACCACACCACCCATCTGCATTCTGCCTTTCATATGCTTATATGGCTCTTGCACCTACACTTCTCTGTATGCTAAAAGCTGTGCGTGCATGCACATATAGATATAAGGATTTGCAAAGAGATAAGAAAGGAAAACAATTCCATAGAGTTGGAAAAGCTGAGAACTAAGTGTTCAGTGGCGTTGGTATTTTTTAAAATAGGGGAATCTGGGTTCTACTAATAGAACCCGAACACAATTTTCTTCGTCCAACTTTAGCACAGGCGTAGCATGGGCTGTGCGATATCTTTATGTTATATTATTTTTATACATGCTATTCTCAAAAATACGATTCATCAACACATTACACCTGCCTTCCTAAATCAGGTAAGCGTAAGGTAAATGAACATACCTATTCATTACCTCTGCTTTCTTTAAGTATTCCCTGAAAGGTACATAACATGTTCAAAAGTATGATTCATCAACACATTTCTAGGTAAGTAAACCTAAGGTATGTTCATGTACTCTTTACTAATGCATTCCAGGTAATGTTGACAGTAAACCTTAACCTTAGCCAAACTTAATATACTAGATGTCCCATTTTTCCCCGCTGGTGTTATAAAAATGCTCTAGGTGAAGTGTCTTTATATGCCTTGTGCGCTTCGCAAATATTACTCCTGTTTTTACCTGGTTTGGCGCTTGGCAAATACACCCTACGTAGGTAGGTATATTATCCTTGTGTATAGATCTATGTGATTGCGAAACGCAATCAATACCTTGCTGTGTTGTAGAGGCGCTACTAGTGCAGAGTAGACCTGATGTAGGGAAAGCAGCAATGTTTTTTTAGAAATTTCCTGGAAATTTTTGCCTTAGATTTGGTATGCATTGGAGGCCGACAACGGCACACACTAGGGGCTTTCGGCAAGCAGTGTCTCAGTGAGACAACTGAGACAAAACTTTGAGCAACCGTCTCAGTTGTCTCAGTTCAAACCAATCAGCTGATTTGCCAATTTTGACATTTAAATAATTTTGACCACAGAAAATGGATAGTCATAAATTGACGAAAGTGTTTTAGTTTATTCAAATAGCTCACTAAACTTTAATTAGTAACTAAAATTACAAAATAAAGAAACTGATTCAACTGAGACAAGAATATTCAGTTTCACTTGTCTCAGTTGCTCAGTGGTTGCGTTCGAATTTTGTAGCTCAATATGGAACTAAGACAGTTCACCGAAAGTGCAGTCTCACTGAGCCAACTGAGAATATCTCAGTTGTCTCACTGAGAATGTGCTTGCCAAAAGCGCCTTGCATCTGAAAACAACTCCAGCGGCCGGATTTACTAACTCGGAGAGTTGTGAAGATGAGAGCTCTTTTGCCACTTAACTCTCCACTCGGTATTCTGTAACTCGTGGAATTTGTATTCAGATTTACCAAACTCTCTTTTGCACTCGGCAAAACTCTCGGCTGTGTTAGTTGTGGAGAAGTAAGAAAAATATTTCTCAACTGACAGTATTGTTTGCTTTTATTGTCCTTTGTGAAGGTACCAATGTACCTAGGATTTTCAAATTGAATTGTGCATTCACTGCATATCCTGCCTATGTTTACAAAAACAAATTATGGACATCCTTGCACTTACAGAGAAATAAGGATTTTGGTGTCTCAAGGTACTCGCTAAAAATTGTAATTCACGCGAAAATTGTCAATTTGGTCGCCTTCCAGTGCAGAAGAGATGCTACAAAAATTTTGAATATGCTTCCCCTTCTTTAATTTGATACCAAACATAACGTATTTTGGACAACCCCCAATTGGGGGTGGTGCGACCCCATCCCCAAAATATCCTCCCCCAGAAATTGTTCACCTTTATTTTTGTACTCTAGACCCTAAATCCATAGAAAAACCCCAATGCTCTACGACCTTCCCACAAAGAGTTAGCCGTCTTTCAATATTTCGATACATCTAACGTTTTTTTAACTCTCCAAGTATGTTAGAAAATCTCGAATGGAGAGTTAGGGAGTTTTAATCGGGGAAAACGAAAATTCTCATCTCCCAACTATCCGAGTTACAGAATCCGGACCCAGTCCAGTCGGCTACCAGACTGAATAAAAGTTCTGCCGAAAAATTTTATGTAAATTTCTCAGAAGAAATGAATGCTAGTTGCTCATCCACGAGTCTACCATGAAAGGTTTAGTGGCCCAAGCAAGCGTTGTCGGCCTCCAATAATGCATAACAATTCTAAGGAAAAAATTTCAAGTAAATTTCTAAGAAAAAATGGCGACCTTCCCTACATCAGGTCTAGCCATCGTGGATTTTATATATGCGCTAGAACAATGCGTAATCACTTAACAATAGGTGTGCGCTTCGCAAAGTATTTTCGACTAGATTAATTTTGAGTTGTAAGTGATGGGACTTTGCTACTATAGTAGCAAAATTGCTACCTTTTAGGCATGTTTGCTACCTTGCTACTTTAAATCCAAATTTGCTACTTTTTCGCTTTTTCTCATTAATCGTAGCAAAAAAAAAAAAACAAAAAAGATTTTTTTTTTTTTAAATTAAAAATATTTTTTAAAAAAAAATCTGCTGTGAATGATGTTGATGTTTCAGATTTTCACTTAAAGAAAACTACTAATACGAGGAAAGGTAAGGAATTGTGGAAAAAACGCACGGATTCTAATTACGTACGTTGCATGCGTTTGCATCTTGTTTGAGTGAACTGCGCCGAAGCCGATGCCTCTGCCTTGCTGTAGCACAAAACTGTCATTCAGTACGTCTACAGGAATACTTGAGTATTTGACTTAAAATACACTTCAAACTCAAGTAGGGTTTTTGGTTGAATTAATTCCAATTACTTGACTTGAAATTTTCTTGAAATTTACTTGAAACTACATTTTACCTTTGCCAACTCTGCATTAGGTTCAATACATAGGTGCGGATTTTTAGACAAACATCTTGAGAAAAGTGCTAAAAATCAACAATAATCTTTTTCTTATTCCTCTTTGCCGTTTTCATAATTCGTTTACATGAAATTTTTTTCAAGTAAATCGAACCAAATTTTGTGATTTACTTGACTCAAGTAAATTTGAAGCCAATGTGCGTTTACATGATGTTTTGATTACTTGATCTCTACTTGAAGTATACTTCAAGTATTCATGTAAACGTTCTGAGTGACAGCAAGTTGGCGTGGCGGTGGCGTGTTTTTTTCAGCCATTAAGCAATTGTGTTTTGTGTTGTGGTGAACATTATGAATATTTCACTTCAAATGCATTTGCACTTTGCAGCACGGTTTGGTTTGTTTGATCATTGTAATTGTCAATGTCATTGCTTGCTGAGCTGATGCTGATTGCTGTATTTAATAATTGCTATATAAATTAATTACACATTTATGTTGTGAATTTGAGATTATTTTTGATTTGTGGTGATAGCTGCTGTTTGTGTTGAGATTATATTTATACCTACAACAAAAAGGATAAACAAGCATAAATTTCTGAGTAAATTTTATTGCCCTTGGTACTGACAACACATCAGTAATGAGAAGTGAAGTTATGGAAGTTAGAGCACTATTAGAGAAATTTAATAAACATTTATTTTATCTTAGATGCACTTGCCACTCCCTCCACTTGTGTCTTGCGGCTGCTATGAAAAAAAAATCCTCGGAAAGTTGAAAATTTCCTTTTTTGCCTATATAATCAGTTTGCCCACAGTGTTAAGACGCAAAGTGAGTTGGCAGAATTTCAAAATAGTTTTAATTTAAATTTAAATAAGATTCTAAAATCAAGCGGTACACGCTGGTTGGACCTGGAGCAAATCATTATAACAATATTGGTGCAGTGGTCAGCTTTACTTCATTACTTCACTCTCTTTAGTTTTGAAAGTCCTAATAATTTTGATGCAAATGCAATTCTTGATTAACTGAATAGTTCGGAGATAAAATTATACTTATTATTTTTGTGCTATATTTTAGATTAATAATCTCTATAAAGCCTTGCAGTCTGAAAAAATTTTAATACACACACTAACACCTTTAATTGAAAATAACTTAAAAAATATTTTAACAAATTGTATAAAGCTAGAACACATTCAGTTGAGTGCAAATTTAATAACGGTTCATTTCATCTTGAAAAATCAAGAATGTTTTTTGGAATTAAATTTTCACAGTTTCAATCTTTAAATGCTTGTAAAAATATAAGTAATATCCAAGATAATCTATTATTTTACATAGAATTGTGACAACAAATTAAAAAATGTTTCGATCTTAATGATGGATCCAAGAAGATTAGAACAGGCAAAATGACTTCAATACTTCCATTAGTTGAAACCTTTCCTTTTCATAATGAAATATATATTGAAAAACTTAATTCAAAGTGGAGGCTCCTTATAATCTTTGAAAAGTTAGACCAACTTGTTGATTGTAACGATATTGCTAAAACTTGATTAAATTTATCAAAACAGAAAAATCTTTTTGAACAACCAATTTTCGAGAATCTTTACAACTACGTAATTAATTTATTTGTCCTTCCACAGTGCGGTTGCTGCTGAACGAACTTTTTCAGATTTTAATAACTCAAAACATAAAAAAACGAAATAGTTTGAATATTGAAACAGTATCGGCTGTACTTCTTTGTAGGTAACTGATAGAAGATGGAAAGATTTTTACACCGTCAAATGAACTAATTAAGTGCTGCAGTCTGTATAAATTTTTCGGTGGAGTTTTTATAAAGAAATAAGAGAAAGTTCTTACAATTATTGATATAAACACAATTATAATAAAATAAAACATAACATTCTATAATTATATACATTTTTTTTATCCGTACTCTGTAGTCAGTTTGCTACGTTTTGGGCGATTTTGCTACTATTTATTCTCAAATTTGCTAGCATAATTTGTCAGAGAAGTCCCATCACACGCTTCGCAAATATACCCTCTAGGATTATTATCATCTAATCCCCATCAGTCATCGCAGGTAAGACAAGGAAGGATGTCTCCTTCAGAGCATGAGGCAAAGTTTACCTAATAATAAGTTAAGAAGCTGGTGAGATATCCGAGTGTTTTACATTTAAAATGCACACGGCAAGAAAAGGAAGGAAGAAAGAAAAAAAATCGAAAAAAAAAAAATCAAACTCTCTTTGAAAATTTTATGAATAAAGATAACAAATGTGAAAGCGCAAGTTGCATGCACTGAAACAGAATGGCAAATGTTTCATTTTCGTAAATAAATGAGAAGGGGCGGAGTTTTCACGTTTTACTCTCATAAAATGCTCCCGCGCGTTTGTGAAAACCGGTTTTCATGAAATATTGATAATGTTAGGACACATGTTGTTGTTGTAAAAGGATTAGAAGGACACATGTTGTTGCTGTAATCCTATGATATTTGAACAGCACATGTTTCTGTTTACATTCGTTTTGCTATGAAGAGATTAAGTGGGAGAACTCATGCTGAATTCTCTGATATTTTCGGGAAAAATGAGAATTTCATTTGAGAGGAATTTTACATCTCCTATCAGCATCTGGGCCAAAGCGAAATTTATCTTTTTCTTAAAAATGGGAGGTAGTGTGACCTGATGTACATTATTATGAATAGGTTGAAAGGATTTTGAGGGATTTAATAAGATTTTGTCGTTCGGGTAATCCTCCAGGTAATTCTTTCGATTTTTGTTTTTAACTCGTTGTCTCAGTTGCACTACAGTAGTGCATAGACAAGTTCCTTTCCCCCATTCATGCAAAAGACGAAAGTATATGAAATTAGTTGTTTCATTCTAAAAAACACCAGAAATGTGCCCATTTTGCTCTACAGCTTCTTAACTTATTATTAGGTAAACTTTGCATGAGGTATGTGATTTTCGTTTTCTTCGTAATTCCCTTTAGACACGAGTTTTTACTTATAACACGTGATAGCTCGGGATTTTATTTGATCCATCCCACACTCTCCGCAATTAGTGCGAAAAGCGAGCGTGCCGACTCGTATGTAAAGCTATTGCAGAGTGCTCTGTCAGCTCATGCTGGCAGACAGGACTTAATGTTCTTCGTCCATCACACAAATCAAATTCCATAACAAATGGCGGCCAACGTGGGACCGAGACGATCTTGAGTACAGTAGACCTCATTACTGGGGACTGAGACTCTGATGATTCCAACATTTGGCTGCCAGCTAAATGTCTGACTCAGTGGTCTCATATTATGCATAAATTGCATTTTATTATCCGACACACATTCCATTCTCACGATATGCATACTTACCTACATACAGTGTCTTCTTCTTTTTCTTTTTCGTATGTACACTGTACATGTGAAAATTACCCAATTCATTAAATCTTATTGTATGTACACACATACATACAATTATTTTCGCCATCTTAAAATTAATATTTCAAGCCGGGCGCACAACTGCATATCAGATTTCATTTCTTCAAGATGCATATGCATTGCAACAAAAATTTTTTGCATTTTCTCACGTACATTTATTTCAAACGTCGTGAGAAAGCTTTAAAAAGTTTTCACGGGTGCCCGATCTGAATATCGCCGATCCTCCAGGAGTCCCGATTTAGTCCATCAATAAAAACACCATGTACCAAATTTCAGCTCTCTACGTCGACCGCGTTCTCAGGCAGTGGCCAAATATATAGTGGAAAACGAAAGTTTTGTATTGCAACCCCACGAAGTAGTTGCCGATTTGTCTTATCTTCGAACTTAATTACTTTTTTTTTAAAGTCCGTGTACAAAATTTCAGTAATCAACCATAGTTTAACGCCTCATGTGGATTCTTTTCGCCTAAAGCCAAAATCAGTCGCAAAAGAACTAAATAGCTCAATCTTGGTACGTTTTTCTGGGCATGCTGAGCAGCGTGCCTTTCTGTCAGCTTTTTGGATGAGTAAAATTAAATTATCGCAACTGCATGACTTTACGTCTGATAGTCCGCTGTATGCACACGAGAGTCTTACTCCACGTAATAATTCGCTTCTACGTGAAGATCTACGTTATCGTGATGCTAAGGAACTGCATTCGGCTTTTAGCAGAAATGGATTTATCTTTATTAACAAGTAAAAAAGCTAGAATTGGTCTAAGACCAATTCTTAAGATACCCTAGATGAATGCCCGTATTAAATTTCGTATGGTCACCGATCTATTCAAATATTGATTTTGAAGTTGTTTTTCGCATATATTTCTAGAACAGTTTGTCGCACAGAAAAAATGGTAATAACCAATTTTATAAGATTTCGTATTCTGCAGAAGTTCTTAGTACAATAAAAATGTCTTGGACTGATCGTTTTCAAAGTATACGTAAAAAACCGAAATTTTTATATGGCAACACCAAGAAGGAGTTGCCCGATTTAGTCCATTTTTGACATTTTATTTGCTAATGTAGTAAAAACATCATGTACGAAATTTCAGCTCTCTACGTCGATGCGTTCTCAGGCAGTGTCCAAATATATAGCGGAAAACGAAATTTTTATATGGCAACCCCACGAAGGAGTTGCCCGATTTGTCTCATTTTCGAACTTAATTTTACTTTTTTTTTTAAAGTCCGTGTACAAAATTTCAGCTCTTTAAGTATACGCGTTCTCGAGTTATCGTCCGCACAGACGGACAGACGGACGGACGGACGGACGGACAGACGGACGGACGGACATGCAAAAATCGAAATAACTTTTAATATTATGAATGGATGTCCAATCCATTTTGCTCTACCATAATTATTTCGAGGTGTTACAATCGGAATGACAAACTTAGTATACCCCTATGTTTTCATCTAGGGTATAAAAAGTGCAAGAAGGACATGCCATTGAAAATCACTAGCAGGGACCAGCTACATCAAACTATGAATTTACCTAATGCAGCAATGTAGTGTAGGTGGAGCTGAATAGAATAACAGTTGTTATGGAAAAAATTAAAATAGTGGACATTAACAAACAGAGTATCAGTGTTATCTTGCATTATATTAATTTTATCATAGTTTTCTACAATCTTTTTCTTTCTACTCCAACATCTTCTTTCTTCTTATTTTTATACCCTAGATGAAATCATAGGGGTATACTAAGTTTGTCATTCCGTTTGTAACACCTCGAAATAATGATTATAGAGCAAAATGGATTGGACACCCATTCATAATATTAAAAGTTATTTCGATTTTTGCATGTCCGTCCGTCCGTCTGTCTGTCCGTCTGTGCGCACGATAACTCGAGAACGCGTATACTTAAAGAGCTGAAATTTTGTACACGGATTTAAAAAAAAACAGTAAAATTAAGTTCGAAAATGAGACAAATTGGGCAACTCCTTCGTGGGGTTGCCATATAAAAATTTCGTTTTCCGCTATATATTTGGACACTGCCTGAGAACGCATCGACGTAGAGAGCTGAAATTTCGTACATGATGTTTCTACTACATTAGCAAATAAAACGTCAAAAATGGACTAAATCGGGCAACTCCTTCTTGGTGTTGTCATATAAAAATTTCGGTTTTTTACGTATACTTTGAAAATGATCAGTCCACGACATTTTTGTTGTACTAAGAACTTCTGCAGAATACGAAATCCTATAAAATTGATTATTACCATTTTTTCTGTGCGACAAACTGTTCTAGAAATATATGCGAAAAACAATTTCAAAATCAATATTTGAATAGATCGGTGACCATACGAAATTTAATACGGGCATTCATCTAGGGTATCATAAGAATTGGTCTTAGACCAATTCTAGCTTTTTTACTTGTTCTTTGTTAAGTTTGTTGATGCGACGTACTAATACTATACTTTAGCCATACCATACTATAGCCTTATTGTTTTATTTATGTTTAAGCATTGATAGGGGCTCTGGCGATAGCGAACTTGGCTGATCTGGTACAGGTGTTGGACAGGGTAAGAATTTTTTAATTTTTTTGTAAGCAGGCTGAATGTTTGAATATATTTTCTCTCAATGCGAGGAGCATCCGAAATAAAATTGCGGAAATTAGTAATTGGTTGCTGAACAGTGATATTCATACAATTTTTGTAACCGAAACCTGGTTGAATGATAGTATTCCATCTGCTATGGTATCGATTCCTGGCTTGAGTTTATTCCGCAATGATAGAATAAATCGTATTGGCGGAGGTGTTGCGATATACATCAAAGATTGCTTTAAGTCAAAAGTAATTAACGTTTCTGCCAGTGGTGGTGTAGAGTTTATTTGCGTTGAGTTAAATACCGGGGCAGAGAAATGTGTTTTGGCAGCTCCATATTACCCACCTAACATCTTCAGTGAAATCAACATAAGTGAGTTTGAGCATGCATTGTTGTCAGCTATACAACGTTATGATAATGTAATAGTAAGTGGTGATTTCAATGTGAATATTCTCCGCAGAGATCTGATATCTCTCCAATTTTTAAATTGCGTACAGTCGATTCATTTAGATGTAATAAATTCATTACCTACATATTTTCACACCTCCAATCCATCACTTCTAGATGTTTTAATGACAGCTGATAGTAGTAAAGTCTTCTTTCTTTGTTCTACCCTGGAATGATATTTATATTTCCCCATCTGTGGACGAACAAGTGGAAATATTTATATCTTTAACAAGCTATCTCCAAGATAAATTTGTGCCAGTAGTAAGCAGGCGTAAACACTGCGGCGGCTGTCCGTGGTTCACGAGAGAAATAAGTGTTCTAATTGCGGAGCGTGAATACTAATCCGTCGATATAAACGGCTCAATACAGACAGGTCGAGATGTTTATACGAAATTGCCCGTAACAAGATTATTAGACAGTCTAAGCGTTTATACTTAGGCTCCAAGCTTAACCCCACCTTCCAACCTAAGCTCCTATGTAAGAATTTGCGACAATTTGGTATTACTGGTAAAGATCGTAAGGAGTGTAGCTTCAGCCCAGATGAACTTAATCAATATTTTATATCTTCAGGTAATGTTAGTTTACCTACTCGACCGTATATTGACTCCGATAATAGTTCAATCATTGCTTCTATTAGTGATCAGAACATAAGTGACTTTAGTTTCCGCACCGTAAGCCTAGAAGAAATGCTTAAAGCTATCTATTCTATTAAATATTATACTAGGGGTCCAGATAACTTACCTCCTTGTTTTATTAAACTTCTACTTCCTCTTACTCATCCCTATATCCTACATATTATTAATTCCTGCATTACGTACTCTAATTACCCTCACAGATGGAAAGTAGCTACGGTTCTCCCAGTAGCTAAAAAGCGACGGCCTGAAGCACTCTCTGATTACCGACCAATATGTCTTATCTGCTTTCTGGGCAAGATCCTGGAAAAGCTAATATATAACCAGCTTGTGAGCTTTTTAGACGACAACATGCTTTTAACTAAATGGCAATCAGGTTTTAGGCCTTAATACAGTTGTGAAACTGCCTTGCTTAAGATAACTGCTGATATAAGGGCTGCATTAGACAAAAATCTCTTTAGTGTTCTTCTCCTATTGGATTTTTCTAAAGCTTTTGATTGTGTTAACCATGTAATTTTTTTGCGCAAACTCTCCACAGTTTTTAATTTCAGCGAATCCGCAATCAGTCTAGTAGGAAGTTTCCTCTCTGGTAGATCCCAAGTTGTCAAAATCGGCAGTAGATTATCTGATGCGTTAGAGCTATCTAATGGTGTACCACAAGGATCAGTTTTGGGCCCACTATTTTTTAGTTTATTTATTAATGACCTCGCAGAAGTGGTAAAGGATGTAAAGATACATCTGTATGCTGACGACGTACAGATATATTTAAGTAGGCCTATACGACTTCTGGAGGATTGCGTTGAACGTGTAAATAGAGATCTGCATAGAATTCATGAGTGGTCTGCAAATAAATGGATTATTACTTAAGTCGTCCAAGTCCCAGTGTATTTCGTTTTACAGCGGTCCTTTGTGTAAAGCAGATATTCCGCCAATATATCTTAATGGCTCTGTAGTACCTGTGCGAAGCAAAGTCCTAAATCTTGGAGTGGTTATAACCGAAGATATGAAGTGTTGTGAAAATGTCAACCTGATGTTAAGCAAAGTATATGCTGGTCTTCGAAGGTTATGGCTTTTTGCTAGTGTTATGTCACTTGGTATGAAAATTATACTGGTTAGGGCGATCATAGTACCTCATTTTACTTATGGTAGCCTGGTATACATGAACCTAGACAGTCACTGTTAGCGTAGGGTTGAAGTAGCTTTTAACGGTTGCATTAGACTCATCTTTAATCTACGCAGATACGATCATGTTTCACCTTTTAAATTTAGACTGCTGGGTTGCTCCATCGATACTTATTTAAAACGTAAAGCTCTTGTATTTATACATAACTTGATTTACAAAAGCAAGCCTGATTACCTGAAAGAAAATTTGGGGTTAACAACCTCACAGCGAAATTTAAACTTAATTATTCCTTCCGCGTTTTCACAAAACCGTAATGGAAAATTCTTATCTTGTCCAAACTGTTCGGTTGTGGAATTCACTTCCTGCTCGTATTCAGCTTAGTGGCTCTATCAGTGCTTTCAAAGAGAGTATTAAGTCCGTCGCGTTATAGAATGAACGAAAGAATGTATAGCATCGCTACTTACTAATCTGTCTATTTTCTATTTCTATTTTCTGTAATTATTTTCTATTTTCTTTTCTAAATTTTAGTAATAGTTTAGTTTTAGTTAAGAATATTTGCAAACCAGAATCAATATTTACTGGATGTAAGTCCATTTTCATTATTATAACATTGAATTTATTCTACTTTTGTTATTTTTGTTACTTGATTTCAGTCAATTATGGAATTTATCTTTGTTAATCACTTTCTAGCTATGTTTCTATTACTCACTCCTCTAGTTGTACCTTCTTTTTAGTACGATAAAAGATTGTAAATCTTGTGTACGTAACCAACTTGAAAAAATTATTAGTATTATTAGTATAGATTTCATCTAGGGTTTAAAAACCTGAGAATTATAAAGTGAAATACAAACCAGTAAAAAAGCTGCTGGTCCAATTGAATGACCAGTTCTTATGATACCAGATGAAGAGGAGTCAGTACTCAGCAAAAGTTTTAATTTAAATACCAGCGAGTCTGTAGGCAATAAAATTTACTATACGTGGGTTTGTGTCCTGAAAGTGAAAAAATTTATATAAAATTAGCCTAGACCTAAACCACAAGTCACATTATAGACATCTGGCGTAAAAGACAGAAACCCAACATGTGACAATTTAAGACGAAAATGAAAATTTGCAGTTCAAAGAAATTGAAAATTTTTAATGAGAATTAACCCTTCTAAACATTTTTTTGCACATGATTATTCAATATATTAATTTGCTTTGTATTTGTACAACTTTCAATGAAATATTGCAACTTCTCATCGGTGAAATATCGGGAAAAAAAAAACAAGTAGTATTAGAGTCAAATAATTAAAAAAAAGCGCCACTAAAAATGAAAACACTTGACGTTATTTGTTAGATCTAGGCTTTATCTTTCTAAAATAGTGTTGCGAGCGTGGCCTTTGGTTCGTTATTTAAAACACAATATTAAATATTTAATATACAAGTTCTTTATTTAACTCTAATCTTAACAATTTACACACTTTCTATTAATTAACTCAACTCTAATTATCGCTTAATACTGTACTTTCAATTATCGCAATCTAATTACAACACTTCCGCACGTTATGACTTTCGCTAGTTAACACTGCAAAGTCTAAGACAAGACTCTTATTCTGGCTATGACAACTGTTATATTTATACCCTAGAAACTCTCCAGATTATTCTCGAGTGTTCTATTTTCCAGAAGCTTCTTGACTGTTCTATTCATTCTATTCATTCTATTCCTGAACCTTCCTGTAGATACCATAATCAATTCTCCGAATCTAAAGTCGTTTACTTCTCCATTGCCAGTAGATGTCACCAGTTGTCTCTTTCTATTGCACGTAACACTGCCCCCTTCTTAAATTTGTTCGTCCCGAACAACAGGTGGTCCACGGTCTTGATGCTCGTAGTATTGACACAAGCGGTCCAAATGAACAATTTTATGCTTGCCTCTTGTGCCACGGTGAATCCTGTATACCACGTCATTAATTCTAGTTACTACTGAATACGGTTCTTCCCAGTGTTGTTGCAATTTTGGAGAACGTCCCTTACGTCGTCTCGGATTGTAGAGCCAAACAAGATCACCTTCATTAAATCCTGCGGAATTAGCACGTAGGTCATAGCGGGTCTTCATCCGATCAGTATTTGTTTCTAATTTCGTCCTCGTGGCCTCGTGCACATCAGCTAGTTGTTGTTTGAGCTCCGATACGTAGTCTTCTGGTAACTTTTGTTCACCTCTGGGGGTACCGAATTTGAGGTCGCTAGGTAAACGCATCTCTCTTCCGAATATGAGTTTAGCTGGGGTTTGTCCAGTAGTACTATGAATAGCTGATCTATAAGCCATTAGGAATATAGGAATGTGTCGATCCCAATCGCGTTGATGACAGTCAACTACTTTCTTTAGATGCTCGATCAATGTTCTGTTGAAGCGCTCTACCATGCCATCAGATTGTGGATGTAGAGGAGTTGTTCTAGTTTTTCTTATTGCCAACATTTTACACATCTCCTGGAAAGTCCGTGATTCGAAGTTCCGTCCTTGGTCCGAATGAAGTTCGTGAGGCACTCCAAACCTACTGACCCAATTCGTTATTATTTGTTCCGCAACTGTGGCTGCCTCTTGATTAGGGATTGCATAAGCTTCAGGCCATTTACTGAAATAGTCAATGGCAACTAAAATATAACGGTTACCGCCATCCGTTTCAGGAAAAGGTCCAGCGATGTCTACAGCTATCCTTTCAAAGGGGGCTCCGACATTATACTTATGCATTTCACCTCTGCTTCTGTGTTGCGGCCCCTTGCAAGCAGCGCAGACAGTGCATCTGCGGCACCACTCCTCCACATCTTCTCGCATATGTAGCCAATAAAACCTTTCCCGTATTTTGGAAATTGTTTTGTTCACTCCCAAATGTCCTCCAGAGGTTCCATGGTGCATTTCTTCTAGAACATCTTTGACGTTTGATGCTGGCACGACTATCTGCATTCGGAAATATTCGCCGTTAGGTGCTTCCCATTTGCGTTTTAATATACCACATTCAATATGAAGAGAGTTCCATTGGGCCCAGTAACTTTTCAGCTTCTCACTCCGTTCCGAAATATCCTTCCAGTCTGGTCTTTCCATATCTTCTTTCCAAGCGAGAATAGGTGAAATGTCCGGATCTTCTCGTTGTGCTGTTCTCAGGTCCTCGTTGTTCCAACCTGTAGATGGTTCCACGGTTACCAACTGTATAGTTGCTGTTGTTTATTTTTCTTCCACCCGTGCGCAATGTTTGCATTCAAGTTTGCATGGACGTTGTACAAAGGCTTCTGTATTTCCATGAATAAGTCCTTTCCTATGTTGCATCTCAAACCCATAAGGTTGGAGTCTAGTCGCTCCAAGAATAGCTTGCTCTCTAGTTCGCCAACTTGGACATTCTTCTCTTTCTTTCTTTTCTGTTGATTCCCTTCGACGGCGCTTCCTGCAGTCGCTTTGAAGGTGTCCCAATTTATTACAATCCCAGCATCAAAGAACACTACGTGAAGGGTTGCTCAGTGATAACTGCAATCTATTGCAAGTCTGCTGCCCAGCTCGATATCTTTGGAATTCCACTCTCCTCTCTTCATCTAGGGATTCCACTCGTCGGCGTTTTCTGCAGTCGCTTTGTAGGTGTCCCGGTCTATTACAATTCCAACATTGCAGAATACCACGTGAAGGAGTGCTCTGTGATGGCTGCATTCTATTACAAGTACATTCGTTCACCGAAATTTCTCTCATTCGTACTGCACTCCGTGAAGCTTGTCTGGCGGATTCATACACTAATGCATAGGCTAGTGCTTCTGCTATTGATTTCTCTCCTGCTAGCCTTAATGCATGTTGTAAGTTTTGATCTGCAATAGCGTTCACAAATGCCTCCGTCGCCACTTCATTGAGAAAATCCGCATTCACGCTCGAGTATGAAAGATGCGCTAATCTTTCCACATCACCCTGCAATAGTTGTAGTGATTCGCCATGCTTTTGAATCCTGTTGCCTAACTGCAGGCGATATACTTGCTGCATGTGTTCATCTCCGTAACGTAATTGTATCGCCTGTACTAATGAAGTGCAATCCCGTTGCTTTTCAATCGGTACAGCTTATAAGAGTTCTGACGCAGGACCTCGAAGTGCTAACACCAGAGCTATAGCTCTGTCTTCATTATTCCATCCATTTACCTCTGAAGCTGCCTCAAATTGTCTCTTGAAGATATGCCACGAATTTTGTCCATCAAATATTGGGGGTATCATTCAACCTGTGCTGGATATTTCAGCTGCTACGTTTAGAGGCTGACGATGCTTTATTCTTTCTAGATCTGCTTTAAAACTGTCAAGCTGCTCGGTGACTTTTTGTTGAGCTTCCGCCACTTCCTGCTCGATTCCCTCAATTTTTAAATTTTGTTCGTCTAACGAGTTTTTCAGGAAAGTCATCTGTTCCTCCAAACGAGATTCTAGACAATTCTCCAGAGAACTCTTTTGTTCGTCCAAGCGGGTTTCCATCGATTTCTTCTGCTCATCTAACCGGGATTCTAGAGAATTCGTTTGCTCATCTAAGCGGAATTCCAGAGAATTCTTTTGTTCAACGAAAGCATTCTTTTGTTCGTCCATAGATTTCTTCTGTTCATCTAAACGGTATTCCAGAGAATTCTTTTGTTCCTCTAGAGAATTCTTTTGTTCCTCAAAAGCATTCTTCTATTAATCAAAACGGGCTTCCATTTTGCTCATTAAAGCACTCAAAAGCTGTTCCATTTTCATTGTACCCTCTTCTTCAACTTCGGTTTCTTCAAAGTTCTCTTCAAAAACAAATGTTTCAGGATCCTTTCCTTCCTCTATCAAAGCTTGTCTGAGTCGCTCGACTAGAACTTTCTTTGCACCTGTCGTTTGTAATAAGCGGTTCCCTAACTCCACTTTCAAATCCTGCGTTCGAAGCTCCTCGAATTTTCGCCCCATTACTTTAGTAATTCACTTTAAGTTGAATATAAATTATTTTCCACAACTTTCAAAATTTAACACAATTTCACAAAATTAATCACACTTTGAATTTTAAAGTCAATTGCCACCACTTTATTTAGCGAATTTATTTCACTTCTGACACCAGTTGTTGGGGGCGTAGCCTTTGCTTCGTTATTTAAAACACAATATTAAATATTTAATATACAAGTTCTTTATTTAACTCTAATCTTAACAATTTACAAACTTTCTATTAATTAACTCAACTCTAATTATCGCTTAATACTGTACTTTCAATTATCGCAATCTAATTACAACACTTCCGCACGTTATTACTTTCGCTAGTTAACACTGCAACGTCTAAGACAAGACTCTTATTCTGGCTATGACAACTGTTATACTTATACCCTAGAAACTCTCCAGATTATTCTCGAGTGTTCTATTTTCCAGAAGCTTCTTGACTGTTCTATTCATTCTATTCATTCTATTCCCGAACCTTCCTGTAGATACCATAATCAATTCTCCGAACCTAAAGTCGTTTACTTCTCTATTGCCAGTAGATGTCACCAGTTGTCTCTTTCTATTGCACGTAACAATAGTCACAATCTAAAGAAATGAGAATACCTACTCATAGGAATTTGATTTAAAAACTTCAATTTCTACTATTTTTACAAGTTTCTCGGCTAATACATATATCCATTCCAATACATGTTCTTTTTTTAAATTTTCGCCGATGTTATTTAATAGACCTCTTGGTTAAATTTAATTTAAGATATCACTCATTATTCTGCTACATATAGTTTGCCAGAAATTCGCAGTGAAAAATGTATGAAACTTGCAAATCTTGGTGATTCCTCTGAATGTCCGTATGAAATTTCCCATTTGAGCAATTTTGATTTTTACAGTGGCATTTCGCATATATTAATGGAACCGTTCGTCGGACCGATTTTGACGAATGAGCACTCGTTGGACGCGGAATAATGAAAGGAATATAAAAGTAAAATATTTCTGACCGAAAGTTGCTAGTTTCAAAAATATGCCACAAAAACTCTTCGTGTGTGGCCTGATTTTTGGTGGCCTTTCCTATGCAGTTTCTTTGGTCTATTTTAAAAACAAGACATTTATTTAGCAAAATTCCTTTTTACATCGCTTTGTATTCCTTTCCTCGTTGAAATAAGCCCTCAATCGTCAAGATCGGTGACAAGGTATTTTTGGAATGAAAAAAGCGCAAAGGCTATATAGTCCATGCTTTTTTGCGAAATTTCGATTAAAATATTTTGTCACCGATTTTGACGAATGAGCCCTCGTTGGACGCGGAATATTGAGAGGAATATAGCAGTAAAATATTTCTGACCGAAACTTGCTAGTTTCAAAAATATACCACAAAAACTCTTTGTGTGTGGCCTGATTTCTGGTTGCATTTCCTATGCAGTTTTTTTGGTCTATTTTAAAAACTAGACATTTATTTAGCAAAATTCCTTTTTACATCGTTTTGTATTCCTTTCCTCGTTAAAACAAGCCCTCAATCGTCAAGATCGGTGACAAGCTATTTTTGGAATGAAAAAAGTGCAAAGGCTATAGTCCATGCTTTTTTGCGAAATTTCGATTAAAATATTTTGTCACCGATTTTGACGAATGAGCCCTCGTTGGACGCGGAATATTGAGAGGAATATAGCAGTAAAATATTTCTGACTGAAACTTGCTAGTTTCAAAAATATACCACAAATACTCTTTGTGTGTGGCCTGATTTCTGGTTGCCTTTCCTATGCAGTTTTTTTGGTCTATTTTAAAAACTAGACATTTATTTAGCAAAATTCCTTTTTACATCGTTTTGTATTCCTTTACTCGTTAAAATAAGCCCTCAATCGTCAAGATCGGTGACAAGATATTTTTGGAATGAAAAAAGTGCAAAGGCTATATATAGTCCATGCTTTTTTGCGAAATTTCGATTAAAATATTTTGTCACTGATTTTGACGAATGAGCACTGGTTGGACGCGGAATAATGAGGGAAATATAACTGTAAAATATTTCTGACCAAAACGTGCTAGTTTCAAAAATATGCCACAAAAACTCTTCGTGTGTGGCCTGATTTTTGGTGGCCTTTCCTATGCAGTTTCTTTGGTCTATTTTAAAAACTAGACATTTATTTAGCAAAATTCCTTTTTACATCGCTTTTTATTCCTTTGCTCGTTAAAATAAGCACTCAATCGTCAAGATCGGTGACAAGATATTTTTGGAATGAAAAAAGTGCAAAGGCTATAGGTATATAGTCCATGCTTTTTTGCGAAATTTCGATTAAAATATTTTGTCACGGATTTTGACGAACGATCACTCGTTGGACGCGGAATAATGAGAAGAATATAGCAGTAAAACATTTCTGCCCGAAACTTGCTAGTTTCAAAAATAAGCCACAAAAACTCTTTGTATGTGGCCTGATTTCTGGTTGCCTTTCCTATGCAGTTTTTTCGGTCTATTTTAAAAACTAGACATTTATTTAGCAAAATTCCTTTTTACATCGCTTTGTATTCCTTTCCTCGTTAAAATAAGCACTCAGTCGTCAAGATCGGTGAGAAAGTATTTTTGGAATGAAAAAAGTGCAAAGGCTATATATAGTCCATGATTTTTTGCGAAATTTCGATTAAAATATTTTGTCACCGATTTTGACGAATGAGCAGTCGTTAGACGCAGAATAATAAGAGGAATATAGCAGTAAAATATTTCTGACCGAAAGTTGCTAGTTTCAAAAATATGCCACAAAAACTCTCTGTGTGGCCTGATTTCTGGTGGCCTTTCCTATGCAGTTTCTTTGGTCTATTTTAAAAACTAGACATTTATTTAGCAAAATTCCTTTTTACATCGCTTTGTATTCCTTTCCTCGTTGAAATAAGCCCTCAACCGTCAAGATCGGTGACAAGGTATTTTTGGAATGAAAAAAGCGCATAGGCTATATATAGTCCATGCTTTTTTGCGAAATTTCGATTAAAATATTTTGTCACCGATTTTGACGAATGAGCCCTCGTTGGACGCGGAATAATGAGGGAAATATAACTATAAAATATTTCTGACCAAAACGTGCTAGTTTCAAAAATATGCCACAAAAACTCTTCGTGTGTGGCCTGATTTTTGGTGGCCTTTCTTATGCAGTTTCTTTGGTCTATTTTAAAAACTAGACATTTATTTAGCAAAATTCCTTTTTACATCGCTTTGTATTCCTTTCCTCGTTGAAGTAAGCCCTCAATCGTCAAGATCGGTGACAAGGTATTTTTGGAATGAAAAAAGCGCATAGGCTATATATAGTCCATGCTTTTTTGCGAAATTTCGATTAAAATATTTTGTCACCGATTTTAACGAATGAGCCCTCGTTGGACGCGGAATAATGTGAGGAATATAGCAGGAAAATATTTCTGACCGAAACTTGCTAGTTTCAAAACTATGCCACAAAAACTCTTCGTGTGTGGCCTGATTTCTGGTGGACTTTCCTATGCAGTTTCTTTGGTCTATTTTAAAAAATAGACATTTATTTAGCAAAATTCCTTTTTACACCGCTTTGTATTCCTTTCCTCGTTGAAATAAGCCCTCAATCGTCAAGATCGGTGACAAGGTATTTTTGGAATGAAAAAATTGCAAAGGCTATAGTCCAGCTTTTTTGCGAAATTTCGATTAAAATATTTTGTCACCGATTTTGACGAATGATCACTCGTTGGACGCGGAATAATGAGAGGAATATAACCGTAAAATATTTCTGACCGAAACCTGCTAGTTTCAAAAATATGCCACAAAAACTCTCTGTGTGGCCTGATTTCTGGTTGCCTTTCCTATGCAGTTTTTTTGGTCTATTTTAAAAACTAGACATTTATTTAGCAAAATTCCTTTTTACATCGCTTTGTATTCCTTTGCTCGTTAAAATAAGCACTCAATCGTCAAGATTGGTGACAAGATATTTTTGGAATGAAAAAAGTGCAAAGGCTATAGGTATATAGTCCATGCTTCTTTGCGAAATTTCGATTAAAATATTTTGTCACCGATTTTGACGAACGATCACTCGTTGGACGCGGAATAATAAGAGGAATATAGCAGTAAAACATTTCTGCCCTAAACTTGCTAGTTTCAAAAATATGCCACAAAAACTCTTTGTGTGTGGCCTGATTTCTGGTTGCCTTTCCTATGCAGTTTCTTTGGTCTATTTTAAAAACTAGACATTTATTTATCAAAATTCCTTTTTACACCGCTTTGTATTCCTTTCCTCGTTAAAATAAGCCCTCAATCGTCAAGATCGGTGACGAGGTATTTTTGGAATGAAAAAAGTGCAAAGGCTATAGTCCAGCTTTTTTGCGAAATTTCGATTAAAATATTTTGTCACCGATTTTGACGAATGAGCACTCGTTGGACGCGGAATAATGAGGGAAATATAACTATAAAATATTTCTGACCAAAACGTGCTAGATTCAAAAACATGCCACAAAAACTCTTCGTGTGTGGCCTGATTTTTGGTGGCCTTTCTTATGCAGTTTCTTTGGTCTATTTCAAAAACTAGACATTTATTTAGCAAAATTCCTTTTTACATCGCTTTGTTTTCCTTTCCTCGTAGAAGTAAGCCCTCAATCGTCAAGATCGGTGACAAGGTATTTTTGGAATGAAAAAAGTCCAAAGGCTATAGTCCATGCTTTTTTGCGAAATTTCGATTAAAATATTTTGTCACCGATTTTGACGAATGAGCACTCGTTGGACGCGGAATAATGAGGGAAATATAACCGTAAAATATTTCTGACCAAAACGTGCTAGTTTCAAAAATATGCCACAAAAACTCTTCGTGTGTGGCCTGATTTTTTGTGGCCTTTCCTATGCAGTTTCTTTGGTCTATTTTAAAAACTAGACATTTATTTAGCAAAATTCCTTTTTACATCGCTTTGTATTCCTTTCCTCGTTGAAATAAGCACTCAATCGTCAAGATCGGTGACAAGGTATTTTTGGAATGAAAAAAGTGCAAAGGCTATAGTCCATGCTTTTTTGCGAAATTTCGATTAAAATATTTTGTCATCGATTGTGACGAATGAGCACTCGTTGGACGCGGAATAATGAGAGGAATATGGCAGTAAAAACTCTCTGTGTGGCCTGATTTCTGGTTGCCTTTCCTATGCAGTTTCTTTGGTCTATTTTAAAAACTAGACATTTATTTAGCAAAATTGCTTTTTACATCGATTTGTATTCCTTTCCTCGTTAAAATAAGCACTCAATCGTCAAGATCGGTGACAAGACATTTTTGGAATGAAAAAAGTGCAAAGGCTATAGTCCATTATTTTTTTGCGAAATTTCGATTAAAATATTTTGTCACCGATTTTGACGAATGATCACTCGTTGGACGCGGAATAATGAGAGGAATATAACAGTAAAATATTTCTGACCGAAACTTGCTAGGTTCAAAAATATGCCACAAAAACTCTTCGTGTGTGGCCTGATTTCTGGTGGCCTTTCCTATGCAGTTTTTTTGGTCTATTTTAAAAACTAGACATTTATTTAGCAAACTTCCTTTTTACAACGCTTTGTATTCCTTTCCTCGTTAAAACAAGCCCTCAATCGTCAAGATCGGTGACAAGGTATTTTTGGAATGAAACAAGTGCAAAGGCTATAGTCCATGTTTTTCCGAAATTTCGATTAAAATATTTTGTTACCGATTTTAGCGAATGAGCACTCGTTGGATGCGGAATAATGAGAGGAATATAACAGTAAAACATTTCTGACCGAAACTTGCTAGGTTCAAAAATATGCCACAAAGACTCTTCGTGTGTGGCCTGATTTCTGGTGGCCTTTCCTATGCAGTTTTTTTGGTCTATTTTAAAAACTAGACATTTATTTAGCAAACTTCCATTTTACAACGCTTTGTATTCCTTTCCTCGTTAAAACAAGCCCTCAATCGTCAAGATCGGTGACAAGGTATTTTTGGAATGAAACAATTGCAAAGGCTATAGTCCATGTTTTTCCGAAATTTCGATTAAAATATTTTGTTACCGATTTTAGCGAAGGAGCACTCGTTGGATGCGGAATAATGAGAGGAATATAACAGTAAAACATTTCTGACCGAAACTTGTAAGGTTCAAAAATATGCCACAAAGACTCTTCGTGTGTGGCCTGATTTCTGGTGGTCTTTCCTATGCAGTTTTTTGGTCTATTTTAAAAACTAGACATTTATTTAGCAAACTTCCTTTTTACAACGCTTTGTATTCCTTTCCTAGTTAAAATAAGCCCTCAATCGTCACGATCGGTGACAAGGTATTTTTGGAATGAAACAAGTGCAAAGGCTATAGTCCATGCTTTTTTGCGAAATTTCGATTTAAATATTTTGTCACCGATTTTAACGAATGAGCACTCGTTGGATGCGGAATAATGAGAGGAATATAACAGTAAAATATTTCTGACCGAAACTTGCTAGGTTTAAAAATATGCCACAAGAACTCTTCGTGTGTGGCCTGATTTCTGGTGGCCTTTCCTATGCAGTTTTTTTGGTCTATTTTAAAAACTAGACATTTATTTAGCAAAATTCCTTTTTACAACGCTTTTTATTTATTTTATTTATATTGATTTAGTTAATAAGATAGTACACAGACTAGTCCAATTAAGATACTACCTTAAGAGTTAATTAGATAAAATAAATTAAAATAAAAGAAGAGAAGCAAAAACAAGTTCAAACGAAACAATAAGTAAGAAGTAAGAAATAAAAATTATACATTGCAAAAATAAAAAAAAATAAAATAAAAAAAAAATAGAAATTAAATTCTAAAATAAAAATATTAGGTAATAATAATAGCCAGAAACTAAATAAAAAAAAATAAAATAAAAATAAAGTCAAAAATTCAGAAGTTCAGAGATATTATTCTAAGTACAAAATTTAAAAAGCAAAAACAAACAAAGAGTAAAAGATAAAAAATAAGGAAAATAAAATGTAAAGTAAAATAAGATGCAAAACAAAAAAATAGTGAAGATAAAAATGGTGAAAAATTATAGGAAAACTTGAGAAAAAAGAAAAATGGGCAAAGCAAAGCAAAAAAAACAAAAAGGAATGCAACAAGGAAAAAAAAGGAGCAAACCAAGCAATAAATAAAATAATAAAAAATAAAAAAGCTAATAAATCAAAAACAGCATAATCAACTTTATGATCAGTGTCCAATCTCGTTTAGGATTAATCTTTTAAATGTCAGAGGGCCCGAGCTGAAAATATCAATATTACAAAATCTGACATTGTAAGTCTTCTGAATTCGGTATAGCGGAGACTTCTCCCGTAGGTTAGTTCTAGAGAAGGGTAATCTGAAAGGAGTGTACTGTCTTGCGTATCTGGAAGGAATATTAATGCCAATTTTGGAAAGCAAATCAGGACAGTGCACATCGCCATTCAGAATTTTGTGTAAGAAAACTGTATCTAGATAAACGCGACGATGTTCTAAGGACAGAATGTTAAATCTAACTAATCTAGCATTGTACTCTAATTCACTATGTTCCAGTTTATACAGTAGTATTCTTGTGAATTTTCTCTGGACAGATTCAAGTTGATTACTGTAACAAGAGTAAAAAGGGTTCCAAATTTGGCATGCGTACTCTAGAGTGCTTCTCACCAATGAAACGTACAGACAAATAAAGGTAGAACTTGATTTAAATGATCTACATACTCGGAAAATGAAACCTATAAGACGATATGCTTTAGCTGTAATATGGTTTAAGTGAGTAGCAAAAAGAAGCTTGTCATCAAAAATAATACCCAAATCTTTAATTTCTTTGACATGAGTTAAAGGCAAATTGTTAATTTTGTACTGGAATGAGATAGCGTCACGCTTTCTTGAGAAAGTTATGCTCTTACATTTATTTATATTTAGCTCCAAATAATTATTCTTGCACCAGTTTTCGAGCCTTGAAATATCATCTTGGAGGCTCTCGCAATCATGAATGTCCGAAATAACTCTGAAAATTTTAGCGTCGTCGGCGTACAGTAAGGCGTCCGAAGTTATCACACCTGGTAAATCATTAATGTATATCAGGAATATAAAAGGGCCAAGAATAGTACCTTGAGGAACACCCGATGTTTGTTCAAAAGAATTGGATTGAGAACCGTTGAAAACAACTATGCCCGTCCTTTCTCTTAAGTATGATTGAAAAAAAAGAACAGCGTCCATATCAAAACCAATTTCGGACATTTTTATAAGACATTGACTGTGGCGTATCTTATCGAAAGCCTTGGCAAAGTCAGTGTATATGGAATCTACCTGTTTATTTTCGTCAAGAGCAGAAGCAATGGTATCAGTAAAAAGCGCCAAATTTGTAACCGTCGAGCGTCCAGGGAGGAATCCATGCTGCGAATTTGATAGGAAAGGCATAGTTTGGTGGAGAAGCTGATTATACATAGCTCTTTCAAAAATTAAAGCTAGCGCATTGGAAATGGATACTGGACGATAGTTAGTTACAAATCTAGGATCGCCTTCTTTATGGACTGGGGTGACGAAAACCCGTTTTAATGTTGGTGGAAAAACCTTTTTGACTATTGATAAATTAAATAAAGTACTTAACGGTTTCGCAAGGCTAGTAGAACATTTATAGTAAAAAAGGTTAGGTATGCCATCTGGTCCTGGGTTTTTGTTGCAATTAAGCTCATCCAATATTTTCATTATGTCATCTGGAGAGATGAAACCCAAATTAATATTAGCGAGATTGTTGTGGCTCTGAAAGGCTGTAAAATCACGATTAGATTCTTCGCCAGAATATACCGACAAAAAGTATTCAGAGAAAAATTCGCAAATTTGCCTGGGAGTTGAAGAGGCAATTTCTTTGAAGATCATCTCTTTGGGAGGAGTATTCGAATTTCTGAATTGTTTATTAAAGGCCCAGAAAGCTTTAGGATTATCTCGAAGAGAAAGTTCAGTTGCCTCTACGTATTTCTTAAAACATTGGCTAATTAAAAACTTAGACAACTTCCTAAGATATGAGAAAGTTTTGTAGTGTTCTGGGTGCTGGTTGGCTTTATATATACGACGATATCTCTCTTTGAATTGAAGAACTTTGATAAGCTGATGACTGTACCAGGACGGAAAATGTCTAATTTTCTTTTTAGTCAATGGTATATATTCACAAATACCAGTGTTAGCAATCTCATAAAAATTCTCAAACGACTGTAACGGATCGGAAGTAATAACTGTGGAAAAATCAATACCGCTAAGGTAATTATTCAAGCTAACATAATCCCCCAACTTAAAGTTCCTTTTTTTTACGAATTCATTACGAGAAAGCTTAGGTAAAGAAATATTCAAGGTAATGTCTAATGGAGGATGATGAAGATCTATCCGTGAAAGTGGAGAAAGGGAAGACGATATGCAAATGTTATTCATATTGATATCAGTCCATACTAAGTCAAGAATCCTGTCATTAAAATTTTTTACACAATTAAACTGGTTTAGGTGGCATAGAGACATATTGTTGATCATTGAATGGGCTGCCTGACTAAAAACACCTGAAGGCATCATACAGTTTTCAGTACCGTCTAAGAACCAGGAAATATAAGGGAGATTGAAATCCCCTAAGAATATAACGCGGGAGCTTTTGGGTAACTGTAGAATTCTCTCACTAACTCTAGAAAGGATGGAATTATAAGACTCGAAAGTGCTATTTGGGGGTATGTAAATACAACACACATATAAAGTAAAGTTTTGTAGTTTAACGGCAACCCACAGAACCTCATCTGAGATGTCTTGGTGATGTAAACAGAAAGAACTAAGGGATTTATTTACAGCAATAAGACAACCTCCACCATCCCTCATACCAGATACTTCTAAGTTCCTGTCCCTTCTATACACCATGTATCGAACATCAAAAATTTCAGTACTAGAGACATAAGCTTGCAAAAAAGTTTCAGTAAGGCACACAATATCATAATCATTGGATAATAACGATAAGTGAAACTCAGCGGTTTTAGTTCTAAGCCCTCTGACATTCTGGTAGTAAACATTAAGTGTCATTCAGAAGGAACTAAGTTTTCTTATTAAAAAGAAGATTAAGACATTGATCATTTTTAATAATTACTGGGTGGGAGTCATCATCCTTTTTAAGATAAATAGTGGAATTCTTTATCCAGATATATTTATAGTTGTGGTCCCTTTTGAATTGCTTTGCTTTAAAAAATAAGGATTTAAGTTCTTTAGTTAAAAATTCGTTAATATAAATAATTTCAGACCCTGAGAAACCTATGATACTGGCAGTTAAATCTTTGCTAAGTTTGGAAGCAAGTAGTAAGCGATCTCTTAAAAATTGAGAGTAGTATTTTACTATAATAGGATTATTCAAATTATTGTCTTTACGCTTTCCGTTACTACGATACGCCTTGATGATATCGCCATCTACCAAAGGTTGTTTAAAATGGTCGTGGATCTTACGAATAGTAGCCATAAGATTCTCGTCGCGTTGCTGTGGTATATTTCTAATTTCAAGAAATGAAGCTAGAGATCTTTGCTCAAGCAATCGAATACGATCTTTCATCTGTTCCATATCATTACTCATTTGGGTCTTTTCTAGTTCAAGCCTCTTTATGCGCATTTTATGCTCTTCGACAGTGGCAGCAAGTTTCTTGATTTCATCAAAACCTTGAATTAAAGTATTCACTGATCGATTGAATTCATCTTGCTTCAATTTAATAAAATCGATTTCCTTAGTCATGCGCTGCACCGCTGCCAAAAAATCAGCAGAATTCGTATCTTCGGAGTCTGATCCACATACAGAAAATGAGTTGTTTCCATTAGCAATGCCGCAATTTAGACAGCGAAATCCAACTGCACCACTAACAATACTTGAGATTAAATCCTTGGATAGTTTACAGCAAGAAGCGTGAAATTGTTTCTGGCAGTCAACGCATTGAAAACCAATATTTTTTTTGTTGAAAAAGGTTCCACATAGCATACATTTAGGCGCCATTGCGAATAGTGAATACTAAAACCAAGGTAATGAAGTGCAATAACGATTATGGAGTATAAAATGACTTGACAATCCGACTGGTCGAAAAAGTGCCCTGTGTGTGAGTCTCAGGTAGAGCAGCCCAGGTTTGCATATAATAACCCCACTTTCCAGTGAATGATAACTATCAGATATAATTAAATATATTACTGAAAACTTTCACGAGCTTACTTATTATGCTAATTGAAACAGCACAATGGAAAATTGTACAGATGAATTACTTGTTGCTTGTTGTTGTACAGATAAATTACTTGTTGCTAGCATGATCCAGTCAAGAAGGACGGCAGGTTGGCAAAAACGCTAGTCAACGAATTTGCTGGTTTTTCACGGTAACCGCGACGCTGCTAAATTGTAGTCTTCAATAGAAGTAATTATCCAAACAGAGCCCCATAAGAAAAATAGCGAGATGATCCATCGGATGCAAAATATCAGTTGAAATTGCAAAGCTCTCCCACGAAGCAGACCGGATACAAATAGTAGGATTTCCCTCAAACAGATTGGAGTAAATCCAAATACCAGAACGAGTACGCAAATAAACAAACAAGACGAGTTATAAAATATACAGAGTAATGCAAAATTGCAATGGAAATTGATAAAAATAAAATGATACAAGTTTGACACTACCGATAAGTTCTTCTTCTTCTTCTACACCTTTGTATTCCTTTCCTCGTTAAAATAAGCCCTCAATCGTCAAGATCGGTGACAAGGTATTTTTGGAATGAAACAAGTGCAAAGGCTATAGTCCATGCTTTTTTGCGAAATTTCGATTAAAATATTTTGTCACCGATTTTAACGAATGAGCACTCGTTGGACGCGGAATAATGAGAGGAATATAACAGTAAAATATTTCTGACCGAAACTGCCTAGGTTCAAAAACATGCCACAAAAATTCTTCGTGTGTGGCCTGATTTTGTCACCGATTTTAACGAATGAGCACTCGTTGGACGCGGAATTATGAGAGGAATATAACAATAAAATATTTCTGACCGAAACTTGCTAGTTTCAAAACTATGCCACAAAAACTCTTCGTGTGTGGCCTGATTTCTGGTGGACTTTCCTATGCAGTTTCTTTGGTCTATTTTAAAAAATAGACATTTATTTAGCAAAATTCCTTTTTACACCGCTTTGTATTCCTTTCCTCGTTGAAATAAGCCCTCAATCGTCAAGATCGGTGACAAGGTATTTTTGGAATGAAAAAAGTGCAAAGGCTATAGTCCAGCTTTTTTGCGAAATTTCGATTAAAATATTTTGTCACCGATTTTGACGAATGATCACTCGTTGGACGCGGAATAATGAGAGGAATATAGCAGTAAAATATTTCTGACCGAAACCTGCTAGTTTCAAAAATATGCCACAAAAACTCTCTGTGTGGCCTGATTTCTGGTTGCCTTTCCTATGCAGTTTTTTTGGTCTATTTTAAAAACTAGACATTTATTTAGCAAAATTCCTTTTTACATCGCTTTGTATTGCTTTCCTCGTTGAAATAAGCCCTCAATCGTCAAGATCGGTGACCAGATATTTTTGGAATGAAAAAAGTGCAAAGGCTATAGTCCATGCTTCTTTGCGAAATTTCGATTAAAATATTTTGTCACCGATTTTGACGAACGATCACTCGTTGGACGCGGAATAATGAGAGGAATATAGCAGTAGAACATTTCTGCCCTAAACTTGCTAGTTTCAAAAATATGCCACAAAAACTCTTTGTGTGTGGCCTGATTTCTGGTTGCCTTTCCTATGCAGTTTCTTTGGTCTATTTTAAAAACTAGACATTTATTTAGCAAAATTCCTTTTTACATCGCTTTGTATTCCTTTCCTCGTTGAAATAAGCCCTCAATCGTGAAGTTCGGTGACAAGGTATTTTTGGAATGAAAAAAGTGCAAAGGCTATAGTCCAGGTTTTTTGCGAAATTTCGATTAAAATATTTTGTCACCGATTTTGACGAATGAGCCCTCGTTGGACGCGGAATAATGTGAGGAATATAGCAGGAAAATATTTCTGACCGAAACTTGCTAGTTTCAAAAATATGCCACAAAAACTCTTCGTGTGTGGCCTGATTTCTGGTGGACTTTCCTATGCAGTTTCTTTGGTATATTGTAAAAAATAGACATTTATTTAGCAAAATTCCTTTTTACACCGCTTTGTATTCCTTTCCTCGTTGAAAGAAGCCCTCAATCGTCAAGATCGGTGACGAGGTATTTTTGGAATGAAAAAAGTGCAAAGGCTATAGTCCAGCTTTTTTGCGAAATTTCGATTAAAATATTTTGTCACCGATTTTGACGAATGAGCACTCGTTGGACGCGGAATAATGAGGGAAATATAACTATAAAATATTTCTGACCAAAACGTGCTAGATTCAAAAACATGCCACAAAAACTCTTCGTGTGTGGCCTGATTTTTGGTGGCCTTTCTTATGCAGTTTCTTTGGTCTATTTCAAAAACTAGACATTTATTTAGCAAAATTCCTTTTTACATCGCTTTGTTTTCCTTTCCTCGTAGAAGTAAGCCCTCAATCGTCAAGATCGGTGGCAAGGTATTTTTGGAATGAAAAAAGTGCAAAGGCTATAGTCCATGCTTTTTTGCGAAATTTCGATTAAAATATTTTGTCACCGATTTTGACGAACGATCACTCGTTGGACGCGGAAAAATGAGAGGAATATAGCAGTAAAGCATTTCTGCCCTAAACTTGCTAGTTTCAAAAATATGCCACAAAAACTCTTTGTGTGTGGCCTGATTTCTGGTTGCCTTTCCTATGCAGTTTTTTTTGGTCTATTTTAAAAACTAGACATTATTTAGCAAAATTCCTTTTTACATCGCTTTGTATTCCTTTCCTCGTTAAAATAAGCACTCAATCGTCAAGATCGGTGACAAGGTATTTTTGGAATGAAAAAAGTGCAAAGGCTATATATAGTCCATGCTTTTTTGCGAAATTTCGATTAAAATATTTTGTCACCGATTTTGACGAATGAGCACTCGTTGGACGCGGAATAATGAGGGAAATATAACCGTAAAATATTTCTGACCAAAACGTGCTAGTTTCAAAAATATGCCACAAAAACTCTTCGTGTGTGGCCTGATTTCTGGTGGCCTTTCCTATGCAGTTTTTTTGGTCTATTTTAAAAACTAGACATATATTTAGCAAAATTCCTTTTTACAACGCTTTGTATTCCTTTCCTCGTTAAAACAAGCACTCAATCGTCAAGATCGGGGACAAGGTATTTTTGGAATGAAAAAAGTGCAAAGGCCATAGTCCATGCTTTTTTGCGAAATTTCGATTAAAATATTTTGTCATCGATTGTGACGAATGAGCACTCGTTGGACGCGGAATAATGAGAGGAATATGGCAGTAAAAACTCTCTGTGTGGCCTGATTTCTGGTTGCCTTTCCTATGCAGTTTCTTTGGTCTATTTTAAAAACTAGACATTTATTTAGCAAACCTCCTTTTTACAACGCTTTGTATTCCTTTCCTAGTTAAAATAAGCCCTCAATCGTCACGATCGGTGACAAGGTATTTTTGGAATGAAACAAGTGCAAAGGCTATAGTCCATGCTTTTTTGCGAAATTTCGATTAAAATATTTTGTCACCGATTTTAACGAATGAGCACTCGTTGGACGCGGAATAATGAGAGCAATATAACAATAAAATATTTCTGACCGAAACTGCCTAGGTTCAAAAATATGCCACAAAAATTCTTCGTGTGTGGCCTGATTTCTGGTGGCCTTTCCCATGCAGTTTTTTTGGTCTATTTTAAAAACTAGACATTTATTTAGCAAAATTCCTTTTTACAACGCTTTGTATTCCTTTCCTCGTTAAAACAAGCCCTCAATCGTCAAGATCGGTGATAAGGTATTTTTGGAATGAAACAAGTGCAAAGGCTATAGTCCAGGTTTTTTGCGAAATTTCGATTAAAATATTTTGTCACCGATTTTAACGAATGAGCACTCGTTGGATGCGGAATAATGAGAGGAATATAACAGTAAAATATTTCTGACCGAAACTTGCTAGGTTTAAAAATATGCCACAAGAACTCTTCGTGTGTGGCCTGATTTCTGGTGGCCTTTCCTATGCAGTTTTTTTGGTCTATTTTAAAAACTAGACATTTATTTAGCAAAATTGCTTTTTACAACGCTTTGTATTCCTTTCCTCGTTAAAACAAGCCCTCAATCGTCAAGATCGGTGACAAGGTATTTTTGGAATGAAACAAGTGCAAAGGCTATAGTCCAGGTCTTTTGCGAAATTTCGATTAAAATATTTTGTCACCGATTTTGACGAATGAGCAGTCGTTAGACGCAGAATCATAAGAGGAATATAGCAGTAAAATATTTCTGCCCGAAACTTGCTAGTTTCAAAAATATGCCACAAAAACTCTCTGTGTGGCCTGATTTCTGGTGGCCTTTCCTATGCAGTTTCTTTGGTCTATTTTAAAAACTAGACATTTATTTAGCAAAATTCCTTTTTACATCGCTTTGTATTCCTTTCCTCGTTGAAATAAGCCCTCAACCGTCAAGATCGGTGACAAGGTATTTTTGGAATGAAAAAAGCGCATAGGCTATATATAGTCCATGCTTTTTTGCGAAATTTCGATTAAAATATTTTGTCACCGATTTTGACGAATGAGCCCTCGTTGGACGCGGAATAATGAGGGAAATATAACTATAAAATATTTCTGACCAAAACGTGCTAGTTTCAAAAATATGCCACAAAAACTCTTCGTGTGTGGCCTGATTTTTGGTGGCCTTTCTTATGCAGTTTCTTTGGTCTATTTTAAAAACTAGACATTTATTTAGCAAAATTCCTTTTTACATCGCTTTGTATTCCTTTCCTCGTTGAAGTAAGCCCTCAATCGTCAAGATCGGTGACAAGGTATTTTTGGAATGAAAAAAGCGCATAGGCTATATATAGTCCATGCTTTTTTGCGAAATTTCGATTAAAATATTTTGTCACCGATTTTGACGAATGATCACTCGTTGGACGCAGAATAATAAGAGGAATATAGCAGTAAAATATTTCTGCCCGAAACTTGCTAGTTTCAAAAATATGCCACAAAAACTCTCTGTGTGGCCTGATTTCTGGTGGCCTTTCCTATGCAGTTTCTTTGGTCTATTTTAAAAACTAGACATTTATTTAGCAAAATTCCTTTTTACATCGCTTTGTATTCCTTTCCTCGTTGAAATAAGCCCTCAATCGTCAAGATCGGTGACAAGGTATTTTTGGAATGAAAAAAGCGCATAGGCTATATATAGTCCATGCTTTTTTGCGAAATTTCGATTAAAATATTTTGTCACCGATTTTAACGAATGAGCCCTCGTTGGACGCGGAATAATGTGAGGAATATAGCAGGAAAATATTTCTGACCGAAACTTGCTAGTTTCAAAACTATGCCACAAAAACTCTTCGTGTGTGGCCTGATTTCTGGTGGACTTTCCTATGCAGTTTCTTTGGTCTATTTTAAAAAATAGACATTTATTTAGCAAAATTCCTTTTTACACCGCTTTGTATTCCTTTCCTCGTTGAAATAAGCCCTCAATCGTCAAGATCGGTGACAAGGTATTTTTGGAATGAAAAAATTGCAAAGGCTATAGTCCAGCTTTTTTGCGAAATTTCGATTAAAATATTTTGTTACCGATTTTGACGAATGATCACTCGTTGGACGCGGAATAATGAGAGGAATATAACCGTAAAATATTTCTGACCGAAACCTGCTAGTTTCAAAAATATGCCACAAAAACTCTCTGTGTGGCCTGATTTCTGGTTGCCTTTCCTATGCAGTTTTTTTGGTCTATTTTAAAAACTAGACATTTATTTAGCAAAATTCCTTTTTACATCGCTTTGTATTCCTTTCCTCGTTAAATAAGCACTCAATCGTCAAGATCGGTGACAAGATATTATTGGAATGAAAAAAGTGCAAAGGCTATATATAGTCCATGCTTTTTTGCGAAATTTCGATTAAAATATTTTGTCACCGATTTTGACGAATGAGCACTCGTTGGACGCGGAATAATGAGGGAAATATAACCGTAAAATATTTCTGACCAAAACGAGCTAGTTTCAAAAATATGCCACAAAAACTCTTCGTGTGTGGCCTGATTTTTGGTGGCCTTTCCTATGCAGTTTCTTTGGTCTATTTTAAAACTAGACATTCATTTAGCAAAATTCCTTTTTACATCGCTTTGTATTCCTTTGCTCGTTAAAATAAGCACTCAATCGTCAAGATCGGTGACAAGATATTTTTGGAATGAAAAAAGTGCAAAGGCTATAGGTATATAGTCCATGCTTTTTTGCGAAATTTCGATTAAAATATTTTGTCACCGATTTTGACGAACGATCACTCGTTGGACGCGGAATAATAAGAGGAATATAGCAGTAAAACATTTCTGCCCTAAACTTGCTAGTTTCAAAAATATGCCACAAAAACTCTTTGTGTGTGGCCTGATTTCTGGTTGCCTTTCCTATGCAGTTTCTTTGGTCTATTTTAAAAACTAGACATTTATTTATCAAAATTCCTTTTTACACCGCTTTGTATTCCTTTCCTCGTTAAAATAAGCCCTCAATCGTCAAGATCGGTGACGAGGTATTTTTGGAATGAAAAAAGTGCAAAGGCTATAGTCCAGCTTTTTTGCGAAATTTCGATTAAAATATTTTGTCACCGATTTTGACGAATGAGCACTCGTTGGACGCGGAATAATGAGGGAAATATAACTATAAAATATTTCTGACCAAAACGTGCTAGATTCAAAAACATGCCACAAAAACTCTTCGTGTGTGGCCTGATTTTTGGTGGCCTTTCTTATGCAGTTTCTTTGGTCTATTTCAAAAACTAGACATTTATTTAGCAAAATTCCTTTTTACATCGCTTTGTTTTCTTTCCTCGTAGAAGTAAGCCCTCAATCGACAAGATCGGTGACAAGGTATTTTTGGAATGAAAAAAGTGCAAAGGCTATAGTCCATGCTTTTTTGCGAAATTTCGATTAAAATATTTTGTCACCGATTTTGACGAATGAGCACTCGTTGGACGCGGAATAATGAGGGAAATATAACCGTAAAATATTTCTGACCAAAACGTGCTAGTTTCAAAAATATGCCACAAAAACTCTTCGTGTGTGGCCTGATTTTTGGTGGCCTTTCCTATGCAGTTTCTTTGGTCTATTTTAAAACTAGACATTCATTTAGCAAAATTCCTTTTTACATCGCTTTGTATTCCTTTGCTCGTTAAAATAAGCACTCAATCGTCAAGATCGGTGACAAGATATTTTTGGAATGAAAAAAGTGCAAAGGCTATAGGTATATAGTCCATGCTTCTTTGCGAAATTTCGATTAAAATATTTTGTCACCGATTTTGACGAACGATCACTCGTTGGACGCGGAATAATAAGAGGAATATAGCAGTAAAACATTTCTGCCCTAAACTTGCTAGTTTCAAAAATATGCCACAAAAACTCTTTGTGTGTGGCCTGATTTCTGGTTGCCTTTCCTATGCAGTTTCTGTGGTCTATTTTAAAAACTAGACATTTATTTATCAAAATTCCTTTTTACACCGCTTTGTATTCCTTTCCTCGTTAAAATAAGCCCTCAATCGTCAAGATCGGTGACGAGGTATTTTTGGAATGAAAAAAGTGCAAAGGCTATAGTCCAGCTTTTTTGCGAAATTTCGATTAAAATATTTTGTCACCGATTTTGACGAATGAGCACTCGTTGGACGCGGAATAATGAGGGAAATATAACTATAAAATATTTCTGACCAAAACGTGCTAGATTCAAAAACATGCCACAAAAACTCTTCGTGTGTGGCCTGATTTTTGGTGGCCTTTCTTATGCAGTTTCTTTGGTCTATTTCAAAAACTAGACATTTATTTAGCAAAATTCCTTTTTACATCGCTTTGTTTTCCTTTCCTCGTAGAAGTAAGCCCTCAATCGTCAAGATCGGTGACAAGGTATTTTTGGAATGAAAAAAGTGCAAAGGCTATAGTCCATGCTTTTTTGCGAAATTTCGATTAAAATATTTTGTCACCGATTTTGACGAATGAGCACTCGTTGGACGCGGAATAATGAGGGAAATATAACCGTAAAATATTTCTGACCAAAACGTGCTAGTTTCAAAAATATGCCACAAAAACTCTTCGTGTGTGGCCTGATTTTTTGTGGCCTTTCCTATGCAGTTTCTTTGGTCTATTTTAAAAACTAGACATTTATTTAGCAAAATTCCTTTTTACATCGCTTTGTATTCCTTTCCTCGTTGAAATAAGCACTCAATCGTCAAGATCGGTGACAAGGTATTTTTGGAATGAAAAAAGTGCAAAGGCTATAGTCCATGCTTTTTTGCGAAATTTCGATTAAAATATTTTGTCATCGATTGTGACGAATGAGCACTCGTTGGACGCGGAATAATGAGAGGAATATGGCAGTAAAAACTCTCTGTGTGGCCTGATTTCTGGTTGCCTTTCCTATGCAGTTTCTTTGGTCTATTTTAAAAACTAGACATTTATTTAGCAAAATTGCTTTTTACATCGATTTGTATTCCTTTCCTCGTTAAAATAAGCACTCAATCGTCAAGATCGGTGACAAGACATTTTTGGAATGAAAAAAGTGCAAAGGCTATAGTCCATTATTTTTTTGCGAAATTTCGATTAAAATATTTTGTCACCGATTTTGACGAATGATCACTCGTTGGACGCGGAATAATGAGAGGAATATAACAGTAAAATATTTCTGACCGAAACTTGCTAGGTTCAAAAATATGCCACAAAAACTCTTCGTGTGTGGCCTGATTTCTGGTGGCCTTTCCTATGCAGTTTTTTTGGTCTATTTTAAAAACTAGACATTTATTTAGCAAACTTCCTTTTTACAACGCTTTGTATTCCTTTCCTCGTTAAAACAAGCCCTCAATCGTCAAGATCGGTGACAAGGTATTTTTGGAATGAAACAAGTGCAAAGGCTATAGTCCATGTTTTTCCGAAATTTCGATTAAAATATTTTGTTACCGATTTTAGCGAATGAGCACTCGTTGGATGCGGAATTATGAGAGGAATATAACAGTAAAACATTTCTGACCGAAACTTGCTAGGTTCAAAAATATGCCACAAAGACTCTTCGTGTGTGGCCTGATTTCTGGTGGCCTTTCCTATGCAGTTTTTTTGGTCTATTTTAAAAACTAGACATTTATTTAGCAAACTTCCTTTTTACAACGCTTTGTATTCCTTTCCTAGTTAAAATAAGCCCTCAATCGTCACGATCGGTGACAAGGTATTTTTGGAATGAAACAAGTGCAAAGGCTATAGTCCATGCTTTTTTGCGAAATTTCGATTTAAATATTTTGTCACCGATTTTAACGAATGAGAACTCGTTGGACGCGGAATAATGAGAGGAATATAACTGTAAAATATTTCTGACCGAAACTAGCTAGGTTCAAAAATATGCCACAAAAACTCTTCGTGTGTGGCCTGATTTCTGGTGGCCTTTCCTATGCAGTTTTTTTGGTCTATTTTAAAAACTAGACATTTATTTAGCAAACTTCCTTTTTACAACGCTTTGTATTCCTTTCCTCGTTAAAACAAGCCCTCAATCGTCAAGATCGGTGACAAGGTATTTTTGGAATGAAACAAGTGCAAAGGCTATAGTCCATGTTTTTCCGAAATTTCGATTAAAATATTTTGTTACCGATTTTAGCGAAGGAGCACTCGTTGGATGCGGAATAATGAGAGGAATATAACAGTAAAACATTTCTGACCGAAACTTGTAAGGTTCAAAAATATGTCACAAAGACTCTTCGTGTGTGGCCTGATTTCTGGTGGCCTTTCCTATGCAGTTTTTTACTCTATTTTAAAAACTAGACATTTATTTAGCAAACTTCCTTTTTACAACGCTTTGTATTCCTTTCCTAGTTAAAATAAGCCCTCAATCGTCACGATCGGTGACAAGGTATTTTTGGAATGAAACAAGTGCAAAGGCTATAGTCCATGCTTTTTTGCGAAATTTCGATTTAAATATTTTGTCACCGATTTTAACGAATGAGAACTCGTTGGACGCGGAATAATGAGAGGAATATAACTGTAAAATATTTCTGACCGAAACTAGCTAGGTTCAAAAATATGCCACAAAAACTCTTCGTGTGTGGCCTGATTTCTGGTGGCCTTTCCTATGCAGTTTTTTTGGTCTATTTTAAAAACTAGACATTTATTTAGCAAACTTCCTTTTTACAACGCTTTGTATTCCTTTCCTCGTTAAAACAAGCCCTCAATCGTCAAGATCGGTGACAAGGTATTTTTGGAATGAAACAAGTGCAAAGGCTATAGTCCATGTTTTTCCGAAATTTCGATTAAAATATTTTGTTACCGATTTTAGCGAAGGAGCACTCGTTGGATGCGGAATAATGAGAGGAATATAACTGTAAAATATTTCTGACCGAAACTAGCTAGGTTCAAAAATATGCCACAAAAACTCTTCGTGTGTGGCCTGATTTCTGGTGGCCTTTCCTATGCAGTTTTTTTGGTCTATTTTAAAAACTCGACATTTATTTAGCAAAATTACTTTTTACAACGCTTTGTATTCCTTTCCTCGTTAAAATAAGCCCTCAATCGTCAAGATCGGTGACAAGGTATTTTTGGAATGAAACAAGTGCAAAGGCTATAGTCCATGTTTTTCCGAAATTTCGATTAAAATATTTTGTTACCGATTTTAGCGAAGGAGCACTCGTTGGATGCGGAATAATGAGAGGAATATAACAGTAAAACATTTCTGACCGAAACTTGTAAGGTTCAAAAATATGTCACAAAGACTCTTCGTGTGTGGCCTGATTTCTGGTGGCCTTTCCTATGCAGTTTTTTACTCTATTTTAAAAACTAGACATTTATTTAGCAAACTTCCTTTTTACAACGCTTTGTATTCCTTTCCTAGTTAAAATAAGCCCTCAATCGTCACGATCGGTGACAAGGTATTTTTGGAATGAAACAAGTGCAAAGGCTATAGTCCATGCTTTTTTGCGAAATTTCGATTAAAATATTTTGTCACCGATTTTAACGAATGAGCACTCGTTGGACGCGGAATAATGAGAGGAATATAACAGTAAAATATTTCTGACCGAAACTGCCTAGGTTCAAAAACATGCCACAAAAATTCTTCGTGTGTGGCCTGATTTTGTCACCGATTTTAACGAATGAGCACTCGTTGGACGCGGAATAATGAGAGGAATATAACAATAAAATATTTCTGACCGAAACTTGCTAGTTTCAAAACTATGCCACAAAAACTCTTCGTGTGTGGCCTGATTTCTGGTGGACTTTCCTATGCAGTTTCTTTGGTCTATTTTAAAAAATAGACATTTATTTAGCAAAATTCCTTTTTACACCGCTTTGTATTCCTTTCCTCGTTGAAATAAGCCCTCAATCGTCAAGTTCGGTGACAAGGTATTTTTGGAATGAAAAAAGTGCAAAGGCTATAGTCCAGGTTTTTTGCGAAATTTCGATTAAAATATTTTGTCACCGATTTTGACGAATGAGCCCTCGTTGGACGCGGAATAATGTGAGGAATATAGCAGGAAAATATTTCTGACCGAAACTTGCTAGTTTCAAAAATATGCCACAAAAACTCTTCGTGTGTGGCCTGATTTCTGGTGGACTTTCCTATGCAGTTTCTTTGGTATATTGTAAAAAATAGACATTTATTTAGCAAAATTCCTTTTTACACCGCTTTGTATTCCTTTCCTCGTTGAAAGAAGCCCTCAATCGTCAAGATCGGTGACGAGGTATTTTTGGAATGAAAAAAGTGCAAAGGCTATAGTCCAGCTTTTTTGCGAAATTTCGATTAAAATATTTTGTCACCGATTTTGACGAATGAGCACTCGTTGGACGCGGAATAATGAGGGAAATATAACTATAAAATATTTCTGACCAAAACGTGCTAGATTCAAAAACATGCCACAAAAACTCTTCGTGTGTGGCCTGATTTTTGGTGGCCTTTCTTATGCAGTTTCTTTGGTCTATTTCAAAAACTAGACATTTATTTAGCAAAATTCCTTTTTACATCACTTTGTTTTCCTTTCCTCGTAGAAGTAAGCCCTCAATCGTCAAGATCGGTGACAAGGTATTTTTGGAATGAAAAAAGTGCAAAGGCTATAGTCCATGCTTTTTTGCGAAATTTCGATTAAAATATTTTGTCACCGATTTTGACGAACGATCACTCGTTGGACGCGGAAAAATGAGAGGAATATAGCAGTAAAGCATTTCTGCCCTAAACTTGCTAGTTTCGAAAATATGCCACAAAAACTCTTTGTGTGTGGCCTGATTTCTGGTTGCCTTTCCTATGCAGTTTTTTTTGGTCTATTTTAAAAACTAGACATTATTTAGCAAAATTCCTTTTTACATCGCTTTGTATTCCTTTCCTCGTTAAAATAAGCACTCAATCGTCAAGATCGGTGACAAGGTATTTTTGGAATGAAAAAAGTGCAAAGGCTATATATAGTCCATGCTTTTTTGCGAAATTTCGATTAAAATATTTTGTCACCGATTTTGACGAATGAGCACTCGTTGGACGCGGAATAATGAGGGAAATATAACCGTAAAATATTTCTGACCAAAACGTGCTAGTTTCAAAAATATGCCACAAAAACTCTTCGTGTGTGGCCTGATTTCTGGTGGCCTTTCCTATGGAGTTTTTTTGGTCTATTTTAAAAACTAGACATATATTTAGCAAAATTCCTTTTTACAACGCTTTGTATTCCTTTCCTCGTTAAAACAAGCACTCAATCGTCAAGATCGGTGACAAGGTATTTTTGGAATGAAAAAAGTGCAAAGGCCATAGTCCATGCTTTTTTGCGAAATTTCGATTAAAATATTTTGTCATCGATTGTGACGAATGAGCACTCGTTGGACGCGGAATAATGAGAGGAATATGGCAGTAAAAACTCTCTGTGTGGCCTGATTTCTGGTTGCCTTTCCTATGCAGTTTCTTTGGTCTATTTTAAAAACTAGACATTTATTTAGCAAACCTCCTTTTTACAACGCTTTGTATTCCTTTCCTAGTTAAAATAAGCCCTCAATCGTCACGATCGGTGACAAGGTATTTTTGGAATGAAACAAGTGCAAAGGCTATAGTCCATGCTTTTTTGCGAAATTTCGATTAAAATATTTTGTCACCGATTTTAACGAATGAGCACTCGTTGGACGCGGAATAATGAGAGGAATATAACAATAAAATATTTCTGACCGAAACTGCCTAGGTTCAAAAATATGCCACAAAAATTCTTCGTGTGTGGCCTGATTTCTGGTGGCCTTTCCCATGCAGTTTTTTTGGTCTATTTTAAAAACTAGACATTTATTTAGCAAAATTCCTTTTTACAACGCTTTGTATTCCTTTCCTCGTTAAAACAAGCCCTCAATCGTCAAGATCGGTGATAAGGTATTTTTGGAATGAAACAAGTGCATATAGTCCAGGTTTTTTGCGAAATTTCGATTAAAATATTTTGTCACCGATTTTAACGAATGAGCACTCGTTGGATGCGGAATAATGAGAGGAATATAACAGTAAAATATTTCTGACCGAAACTTGCTAGGTTTAAAAATATGCCACAAGAACTCTTCGTGTGTGGCCTGATTTCTGGTGGCCTTTCCTATGCAGTTTTTTTGGTCTATTTTAAAAACTAGACATTTATTTAGCAAAATTGCTTTTTACAACGCTTTGTATTCCTTTCCTCGTTAAAACAAGCCCTCAATCGTCAAGATCGGTGACAAGGTATTTTTGGAATGAAACAAGTGCAAAGGCTATAGTCCATGTTTTTTGCGAAATTTCGATTAAAATATTTTGTCACCGATTGTAACGAATGAGCACTCGTTGGATGCGGAATAATGAGAGGAATATAACAGTAAAATATTTCTGACCGAAACTTGCTAGGTTTAAAAATATGCCACAAGAATTCTTCGTGTGTGGCCTGATTTCTGGTGGCCTTTCCTATGCAGTTTTTTTGGTCTATTTTAAAAACTAGACATATATTTAGCAAAATTCCTTTTTACAACGCTTTGTATTCCTTTCCTCGTTAAAACAAGCCCTCAATCGTCAAGATCGGTGACAAGGTATTTTTGGAATGAAACAAGTGAAAAGGCTATAGTCCATGTTTTTTGCGAAATTTCGATTAAAATATTTTGTCAACGATTTTAACGAACGAGCACTCGTTGGATGCGGAATAATGAGAGGAATATAACAGTAAAATATTTCTGACCGAAACTTGCTAGGTTTAAAAATATGCCACAAGAACTCTTCGTGTGTGGCCTGATTTCTGGTGGCGTTTCCTATGCAGTTTTTTTGGTCTATTTTAAAAACTAGACATTTATTTAGCAAAATTCCTTTTTACAACGCTTTGTATTCCTTTCCTCGTTAAAACAAGCCCTCAATCGTCAAGATCGGTGACAAGGTATTTTTGGAATGAAACAAGTGAAAAGGCTATAGTCCATGTTTTTGCCAAATTTCGATTAAAATATTTTGTCACCGATTTTAACGAATGAGCACTCGTTGGACGCGGAATAATGAGAGGAATATAACAGTAAAATATTTCTGACCGAAACTGGCTAGGTTCAAAAATATGCCACAAAAACTCTTCGTGTGTGGCCTGATTTCTGGTGGCCTTTCCTATGCAGTTTTTTTGGTCTATTTTAAAAGCTAGACATTTATTTAGCAAACTTCCTTTTTACAACGCTTTGTTTTCCTTTCCTCGTTAAAATAAGCCCTCAATCGTCAAGATCGGTGACAAGGTATTTTTGGAATGAAACAAGTGCAAAGGCTATAGTCCATGTTTTTGCGAAATTTCGATTAAAATATTTTGTCACCGATTTTAACGAATGAGCACTCGTTGGACGCGGAATAATGAGAGGAATATAACAGTAAAATATTTCTGACCGATACTTACTAGGTTCAAAAATATGCCACAAAAACTCTTCGTGTGTGGCATGATTTCTGGTGGCCTTTCCTATGCAGTTTTTTTGGTCTATTTTAAAAACTAGACGTTTATTTAGCAAACTTCCTTTTTACAACGCTTTGTTTTCCTTTCCTCGTTAAAATAAGCCCTCAATCGTCAAGATCGGTGACAAGGTATTTTTGGAATGAAACAAGTGCAAAGGCTATAGTCCATGTTTTTGCGAAATTTCGATTAAAATATTTTGTCACCGATTTTAACGAATGAGCACTCGTTGGACGCGGAATAATGAGAGGAATATAACAGTAAAATATTTCTGACCGAAACTGGCTAGGTTCAAAAATATGCCACAAAAACTCTTCGTGTGTGGCCTGATTTCTGGTGGCCTTTCCTATGCAGTTTTTTTGGTCTATTTTAAAAACTAGACATTTATTTAGCAAACTTCCTTTTTACAACGCTTTGTATTCCTTTCCTCGTTAAAATAAGCCCTCAATCGTCTAGATCGGTGACAAGGTATTTTTGGAATGTAACAAGTGCAAAGGCTATAGTCCGTGTTTTTTGCGAAATTTCGATTAAAATATTTTGTCACCGATTTTAACGAATGAGCACTCGTTGGATGCGGAATAATGAGAGGAATATAACAGTAAAATATTTCTGACCGAAACTTGCTAGGTTCAAAAATATGCCACAAAGACTCTTCGTGTGTGGCCTGATTTCTGGTGGCCTTTCCTATGCAGTTTTTTTGGTCTATTTTAAAAACTAGACATTTATTTAGCACACTTCCTTTTTACAACGCTTTGTATTCCTTTCCTCGTTAAAATAAGCCCTCAATCGTCACGATCGGTGACAAGGTATTTTTGGAATGAAACAAGTGCAAAGGCTATAGTCCATGTTTTTCCGAAATTTCGATTAAAATATTTTGTTACCGATTTTAGCGAATGAGCACTCGTTGGATGCGGAATAATGAGAGGAATATAACAGTAAAACATTTCTGACCGAAACTTGCTAGGTTCAAAAATATGCCACAAAAACTCTTCGTGTGTGGCCTGATTTCTGGTGGCCTTTCCTATGCAGTTTTTTTGGTCTATTTTAAAAACTAGACATTTATTAACAAAATTCCTTTTTACAACGCTTTGTATTCCTTTCCTCGTTAAAACAAACCCTCAATCGTCAAGATCGGTGACAAGGTATTTTTGGAATGAAACAAGTGCAAAGGCTATAGTCCATGTTTTTGCGAAATTTCGATTAAAATATTTTGTCACCGATTTTGACGAATGAGCACTCGTTGGACGCGGAATAATGAGGGAAATATAACAGTAAAATATTTCTGACCGAAACTGCCTAGGTTCAAAAATATGCCACAAAAATTCTTCGTGTGTCTCCTGATTTTGTCACCGATTTTAACGAATGAGCACTCGTTGGACGCGGAATAATGAGAGGAATATAACAATAAAATATTTCTGACCGAAACTGGTTAGGTTGAAAAATATGCCACAAAAATTCTTCGTGTGTGGCCTGATTTCTGGTGGCCTTTCCTATGCACTTTTATGGTCTATTTTAAAAACTAGACATTTATTTAGCAAAATTCCTTTTTACAACGCTTTGTATTCCTTTCCTCGTTAAAACAAGCCCTCAATCGTCAAGATCGGTGACAAGGTATTTTTGGAATGAAACAAGTGCAAAGGCTATAGTCCATGTTTTTCCGAAATTTCGATTAAAATATTTTGTTACCGATTTTAGCGAATGAGCACTCGTTGGATGCGGAATAATGAGAGGAATATAACAGTAAAACATTTCTGACCGAAACTTGCTAGGTTCAAAAATATGCCACAAAAACTCTTCGTGTGTGGCCTGATTTCTGGTGGCCTTTCCTATGCAGTTTTTTTGGTCTATTTTAAAAACTAGACATTTATTTAGCAAAATTCCTTTTTACAACGCTTTGTATTCCTTTCTTCGTTAAAACAAGCCCTCAATCGTCAAGATCGGTGACAAGGTATTTTTGGAATGAAACAAGTGCAAAGGCTATAGTCCATGTTTTTGCGAAATTTCGATTAAAATATTTTGTCACCGATTTTAACGAATGAGCACTCGTTGGACGCGGAATAATGAGAGGAATATAACAGTAAAACATTTCTGACCGAAACTTGCTAGGTTCAAAAATATGCCACATAAACTCTTCGTGTGTGGCCTGATTTCTGGTGGCCTTTCCTATGCAGTTTTTTTGGTCTATTTTAAAAACTAGACATTTATTTAGCAAAATTCCTTTTTACAACGCTTTGTATTCCTTTCTTCGTTAAAACAAGCCCTCAATCGTCAAGATCGTTGACAAGGTATTTTTGGAATGAAACAAGTGCAAAGGCTATAGTCCATGTTTTTTGCGAAATTTCGATTAAAATATTTTGTCACCGATTTTAACGAATGAGCACTCGTTGGATGCGGAATAATGAGAGGAATATAACAGTAAAATATTTCTGACCGAAAGTTGCTAGGTTTAAAAATATGCCACAAGAACTCTTCGTGTGTGGCCTGATTTCTGGTGGCCTTTCCTATGCACTTTTTTGGTCTATTTTAAAAACTAGACATTTATTTAGCAAAATTCCTTTTTACAACGCTTTGTATTCCTTTCCTCGTTAAAACAAGCCCTCAATCGTCAAGATCGGTGACAAGGTATTTTTGGAATGAAACAAGTGCAAAGGCTATAGCCCATGTTTTTTGCGAAATTTCGATTAAAATATTTTGTCACCGATTTTAACGAATGAGCACTCGTTGGATGCGGAATAATGAGAGGAATATAACAGTAAAATATTTCTGACCGAAACTTGCTAGGTTTAAAAATATGCCACAAGAACTCTTCGTGTGTGGCCTGATTTCTGGTGGCCTTTCCTATGCAGTTTTTTTGGTCTATTTTAAAAACTAGACATTTATTTAGCAAAATTCCTTTTTACAACGCTTTGTATTCCTTTCCTCGTTAAAACAAGCCCTCAATCGTCAAGATCGGTGACAAGGTATTTTTGGAATGAAACAAGTGCAAAGGCTATAGTCCATGTTTTTTGCGAAATTTCGATTAAAATATTTTGTCACCGATTTTAACGAATGAGCACTCGTTGGACGCGGAATAATGAGGGGAATATAACAGTAAAATATTTCTGACCGAAACTGCCTAGGTTCAAAAATATGCCACAAAAATTCTTCGTGTGTGGCCTGATTTTGTCACCGATTTTAACGAATGAGCACTCGTTGGACGCGGAATAATGAGAGGAATATAACAATAAAATATTTCTGACCGAAACTGGTTAGGTTCAAAAATATGCCACAAAAATTCTTCGTGTGTGGCCTGATTTCTGGTGGCCTTTCCTATGCAGTTTTTTTGGTCTATTTTAAAAACTAGACATTTATTTAGCAAAATTCCTTTTTACAACGCTTTGTATTCCTTTCCTCGTTAAAACATGCCCTCAATCGTCAAGATCGGTGACAAGGTATTTTTGGAATGAAACAAGTGCAAAGGCTATAGTCCATGTTTTTTGCGAAATTTCGATTAAAATATTTTGTCACCGATTTTAACGAATGAGCACTCGTTGGATGCGGCATAATGAGAGGAATATAACAGTAAAATATTTCTGACCGAAACTTGCTAGGTTTAAAAATATGCCACAAGAATTCTTCGTGTGTGGCCTGATTTCTGGTGGCCTTTCCTATGCAGTTTTTTTGGTCTATTTTAAAAACTAGACATTTATTTAGCAAAATTCCTTTTTACAACGCTTTGTATTCCTTTCCTCGTTAAAACAAGCTCTCAATCGTCAAGATCGGTGACAAGGTATTTTTGGAATGAAACAAGTGCAAAGGCTATAGTCCATGTTTTTTGCGAAATTTCGATTAAAATATTTTGTCAACGATTTTAACGAATGAGCACTCGTTGGAGGCGGAATAATGAGAGGAATATAACAGTAAAATATTTCTGACCGAAACTTGCTAGGTTTAAAAATATGCCACAAGAACTCTTCGTGTGTGGCCTGATTTCTGGTGGCCTTTACTATGCAGTTTTTTTGGTCTATTTTAAAAACTAGACATTTATTTAGCAAAATTCCTTTTTAGAACGCTTTGTATTCCTTTCCTCGTTAAAATAAGCCCTCAATCGTCAAGATCGGTGACAAGGTATTTTTGGAATGAAAAAATTGCAAAGGCTATAGTCCAGCTTTTTTGCGAAATTTCGATTAAAATATTTTGTCACCGATTTTGACGAATGATCACTCGTTGGACGCGGAATAATGAGAGGAATATAACCGTAAAGTATTTCTGACCGAAACCTGCTAGTTTCAAAAATATGCCACAAAAACTCTCTGTGTGGCCTGATTTTGTCACCGATTTTAACGAATGAGCACTCGTTGGACGCGGAATAATGAGAGGAATATAACTGTAAAATATTTCTGACCGAAACTGGCTAGGTTCAAAAATATGCCACAAAAACTCTTCGTGTGTGGCCTGATTTCTGGTGGCCTTTCCTATGCAGTTTTTTTGGTCTATTTTAAAAACTAGACATTTATTTAGCAAAATTCCTTTTTACAACGCTTTGTATTCCTTTCCTCGTTAAAACAAGCCCTCAATCGTCAAGATCGGTGACAAGGTATTTTTGGAATGAAACAAGTGCAAAGGCTATAGTCCATGTTTTTGCGAAATTTCGATTAAAATATTTTGTCACCGATTTTAACGAATGAGCACTTGTTGGACGCGGAATAATGAGAGGAATATAACTGTAAAACATTTCTGACCGAAACTTGCTAGGTTCAAAAATATGCCACAAAAACTCTTCGTGTGTGGCCTGATTTCTGGTGGCCTTTCCTATGCAGTTTTTTTGGTCTATTTTAAAAACTAGACATTTATTTAGCAAAATTCCTTTTTACAACGCTTTGTATTCCTTTCCTCGTTAAAACAAGCCCTCAATCGTCAAGATCGGTGACAAGGTATTTTTGGAATGAAACAAGTGCAAAGGCTATAGTCCATGTTTTTTGCGAAATTTCGATTAAAATATTTTGTCACCGATTTTAACGAATGAGCACTCGTTGGATGCGGAATAATGAGAGGAATATAACAGTAAAATATTTCTGACCGAAACTTGCTAGGTTTAAAAATATGCCACAAGAATTCTTCGTGTGTGGCCTGATTTCTGGTGGCCTTTCCTATGCAGTTTTTTTGGTCTATTTTAAAAACTAGACATATATTTAGCAAAATTCCTTTTTACAACGCTTTGTATTCCTTTCCTCGTTAAAACAAGCCCTCAATCGTCAAGATCGGTGACAAGGTATTTTTGGAATGAAACAAGTGCAAAGGCTATAGTCCATGTTTTTTGCGAAATTTCGATTAAAATATTTTGTCACCGATTTTAACGAATGAGCACTCGTTGGACGCGGAATAATGAGAGGAATATAACAGTAAAACATTTCTGACCGAAACTTGCTAGGTTTAAAAATATGCCACAAGAACTCTTCGTGTGTGGCCTGATTTCTGGTGGCCTTTCCTATGCAGTTTTTTTGGTCTATTTTAAAAACTAGACATTTATTTAGCAAAATTCCTTTTTACAACGCTTTGTATTCCTTTCCTCGTTAAAATAAGCCCTCAATCGTCAAGATCGGTGACAAGGTATTTTTGGAATGAAACAAGTGCAAAGGCTATAGTCCATGTTTTTGCCAAATTTCGATTAAAATATTTTGTCACCGATTTTAACGAATGAGCACTCGTTGGACGCGGAATAATGAGAGGAATATAACAATAAAATATTTCTGACCGAAACTGCCTAGGTTCAAAAATATGCCACAAAAATTCTTCGTGTGTGGCCTGATTTCTGGTGGCCTTTCCCATGCAGTTTTTTTGGTCTATTTTAAAAACTAGACATTTATTTAGCAAAATTCCTTTTTACAACGCTTTGTATTCCTTTCCTCGTTAAAACAAGCCCTCAATCGTCAAGATCGGTGATAAGGTATTTTTGGAATGAAACAAGTGCATATAGTCCAGGTTTTTTGCGAAATTTCGATTAAAATATTTTGTCACCGATTTTAACGAATGAGCACTCGTTGGATGCGGAATAATGAGAGGAATATAACAGTAAAATATTTCTGACCGAAACTTGCTAGGTTTAAAAATATGCCACAAGAACTCTTCGTGTGTGGCCTGATTTCTGGTGGCCTTTCCTATGCAGTTTTTTTGGTCTATTTTAAAAACTAGACATTTATTTAGCAAAATTGCTTTTTACAACGCTTTGTATTCCTTTCCTCGTTAAAACAAGCCCTCAATCGTCAAGATCGGTGACAAGGTATTTTTGGAATGAAACAAGTGCAAAGGCTATAGTCCAGGTCTTTTGCGAAATTTCGATTAAAATATTTTGTCACCGATTTTAACGAATGAGCACTCGTTGGATGCGGAATAATGAGAGGAATATAACAGTAAAATATTTCTGACCGAAAGTTGCTAGGTTTAAAAATATGCCACAAGAACTCTTCGTGTGTGGCCTGATTTCTGGTGGCGTTTCCTATGCAGTTTTTTTGGTCTATTTTAAAAACTAGACATTTATTTAGCAAAATTCCTTTTTACAACGCTTTGTATTCCTTTCCTCGTTAGAACAAGCCCTCAATCGTCAAGATCGGTGACAAGGTATTTTTGGAATGAAACAAGTGCATATAGTCCAGGTTTTTTGCGAAATTTCGATTAAAATATTTTGTCACCGATTTTAACGAATGAGCACTCGTTGGATGCGGAATAATGAGAGGAATATAACAGTAAAATATTTCTGACCGAAACTTGCTAGGTTTAAAAATATGCCACAAGAACTCTTCGTGTGTGGCCTGATTTCTGGTGGCCTTTCCTATGCAGTTTTTTTGGTCTATTTTAAAAACTAGACATTTATTTAGCAAAATTGCTTTTTACAACGCTTTGTATTCCTTTCCTCGTTAAAACAAGCCCTCAATCGTCAAGATCGGTGACAAGGTATTTTTGGAATGAAACAAGTGCAAAGGCTATAGTCCATGTTTTTGCCAAATTTCGATTAAAATATTTTGTCACCGATTTTAACGAATGAGCACTCGTTGGACGCGGAATAATGAGAGGAATATAACAATAAAATATTTCTGACCGAAACTGCCTAGGTTCAAAAATATGCCACAAAAATTCTTCGTGTGTGGCCTGATTTCTGGTGGCCTTTCCCATGCAGTTTTTTTGGTCTATTTTAAAAACTAGACATTTATTTAGCAAAATTCCTTTTTACAACGCTTTGTATTCCTTTCCTCGTTAAAACAAGCCCTCAATCGTCAAGATCGGTGATAAGGTAACATATTTTTGGAATGAAACAAGTGCATATAGTCCAGGTTTTTTGCGAAATTTCGATTAAAATATTTTGTCACCGATTTTAACGAATGAGCACTCGTTGGATGCGGAATAATGAGAGGAATATAACAGTAAAATATTTCTGACCGAAACTTGCTAGGTTTAAAAATATGCCACAAGAACTCTTCGTGTGTGGCCTGATTTCTGGTGGCCTTTCCTATGCAGTTTTTTTGGTCTATTTTAAAAACTAGACATTTATTTAGCAAAATTGCTTTTTACAACGCTTTGTATTCCTTTCCTCGTTAAAACAAGCCCTCAATCGTCAAGATCGGTGACAAGGTATTTTTGGAATGAAACAAGTGCAAAGGCTATAGTCCAGGTCTTTTGCGAAATTTCGATTAAAATATTTTGTCACCGATTTTAACGAATGAGCACTCGTTGGATGCGGAATAATGAGAGGAATATAACAGTAAAATATTTCTGACCGAAAGTTGCTAGGTTTAAAAATATGCCACAAGAACTCTTCGTGTGTGGCCTGATTTCTGGTGGCGTTTCCTATGCAGTTTTTTTGGTCTATTTTAAAAACTAGACATTTATTTAGCAAAATTCCTTTTTACAACGCTTTGTATTCCTTTCCTCGTTAGAACAAGCCCTCAATCGTCAAGATCGGTGACAAGGTATTTTTGGAATGAAACAAGTGCAAAGGCTATAGTCCATGTTTTTTGCGAAATTTCGATTAAAATATTTTGTCACCGATTGTAACGAATGAGCACTCGTTGGATGCGGAATAATGAGAGGAATATAACAGTAAAATATTTCTGACCGAAACTTGCTAGGTTTAAAAATATGCCACAAGAATTCTTCGTGTGTGGCCTGATTTCTGGTGGCCTTTCCTATGCAGTTTTTTTGGTCTATTTTAAAAACTAGACATATATTTAGCAAAATTCCTTTTTACAACGCTTTGTATTCCTTTCCTCGTTAAAACAAGCCCTCAATCGTCAAGATCGGTGACAAGGTATTTTTGGAATGAAACAAGTGAAAAGGCTATAGTCCATGTTTTTTGCGAAATTTCGATTAAAATATTTTGTCAACGATTTTAACGAATGAGCACTCGTTGGATGCGGAATAATGAGAGGAATATAACAGTAAAATATTTCTGACCGAAACTTGCTAGGTTTAAAAATATGCCACAAGAATTCTTCGTGTGTGGCCTGATTTCTGGTGGCCTTTCCTATGCAGTTTTTTTGGTCTATTTTAAAAACTAGACATTTATTTAGCAAAATTCCTTTTTACAACGCTTTGTATTCCTTTCCTCGTTAAAACAAGCTCTCAATCGTCAAGATCGGTGACAAGGTATTTTTGGAATGAAACAAGTGCAAAGGCTATAGTCCATGTTTTTTGCGAAATTTCGATTAAAATATTTTGTCAACGATTTTAACGAATGAGCACTCGTTGGAGGCGGAATAATGAGAGGAATATAACAGTAAAATATTTCTGACCGAAACTTGCTAGGTTTAAAAATATGCCACAAGAACTCTTCGTGTGTGGCCTGATTTCTGGTGGCCTTTGCTATGCAGTTTTTTTGGTCTATTTTAAAAACTAGACATTTATTTAGCAAAATTCCTTTTTACAACGCTTTGTATTCCTTTCCTCGTTAAAATAAGCCCTCAATCGTCAAGATCGGTGACAAGGTATTTTTGGAATGAAAAAATTGCAAAGGCTATAGTCCAGCTTTTTTGCGAAATTTCGATTAAAATATTTTGTCACCGATTTTGACGAATGATCACTCGTTGGACGCGGAATAATGAGAGGAATATAACCGTAAAGTATTTCTGACCGAAACCTGCTAGTTTCAAAAATATGCCACAAAAACTCTCTGTGTGGCCTGATTTTGTCACCGATTTTAACGAATGAGCACTCGTTGGACGCGGAATAATGAGAGGAATATAACTGTAAAATATTTCTGACCGAAACTGGCTAGGTTCAAAAATATGCCACAAAAACTCTTCGTGTGTGGCCTGATTTCTGGTGGCCTTTCCTATGCAGTTTTTTTGGTCTATTTTAAAAACTAGACATTTATTTAGCAAAATTCCTTTTTACAACGCTTTGTATTCCTTTCCTCGTTAAAACAAGCCCTCAATCGTCAAGATCGGTGACAAGGTATTTTTGGAATGAAACAAGTGCAAAGGCTATAGTCCATGTTTTTGCGAAATTTCGATTAAAATATTTTGTCACCGATTTTAACGAATGAGCACTTGTTGGACGCGGAATAATGAGAGGAATATAACTGTAAAACATTTCTGACCGAAACTTGCTAGGTTCAAAAATATGCCACAAAAACTCTTCGTGTGTGGCCTGATTTCTGGTGGCCTTTCCTATGCAGTTTTTTTGGTCTATTTTAAAAACTAGACATTTATTTAGCAAAATTCCTTTTTACAACGCTTTGTATTCCTTTCCTCGTTAAAACAAGCCCTCAATCGTCAAGATCGGTGACAAGGTATTTTTGGAATGAAACAAGTGCAAAGGCTATAGTCCATGTTTTTTGCGAAATTTCGATTAAAATATTTTGTCACCGATTTTAACGAATGAGCACTCGTTGGATGCGGAATAATGAGAGGAATATAACAGTAAAATATTTCTGACCGAAACTTGCTAGGTTTAAAAATATGCCACAAGAATTCTTCGTGTGTGGCCTGATTTCTGGTGGCCTTTCCTATGCAGTTTTTTTGGTCTATTTTAAAAACTAGACATATATTTAGCAAAATTCCTTTTTACAACGCTTTGTATTCCTTTCCTCGTTAAAACAAGCCCTCAATCGTCAAGATCGGTGACAAGGTATTTTTGGAATGAAACAAGTGCAAAGGCTATAGTCCATGTTTTTTGCGAAATTTCGATTAAAATATTTTGTCACCGATTTTAACGAATGAGCACTCGTTGGACGCGGAATAATGAGAGGAATATAACAGTAAAACATTTCTGACCGAAACTTGCTAGGTTTAAAAATATGCCACAAGAACTCTTCGTGTGTGGCCTGATTTCTGGTGGCCTTTCCTATGCAGTTTTTTTGGTCTATTTTAAAAACTAGACATTTATTTAGCAAAATTCCTTTTTACAACGCTTTGTATTCCTTTCCTCGTTAAAATAAGCCCTCAATCGTCAAGATCGGTGACAAGGTATTTTTGGAATGAAACAAGTGCAAAGGCTATAGTCCATGTTTTTGCCAAATTTCGATTAAAATATTTTGTCACCGATTTTAACGAATGAGCACTCGTTGGACGCGGAATAATGAGAGGAATATAACAATAAAATATTTCTGACCGAAACTGCCTAGGTTCAAAAATATGCCACAAAAATTCTTCGTGTGTGGCCTGATTTCTGGTGGCCTTTCCCATGCAGTTTTTTTGGTCTATTTTAAAAACTAGACATTTATTTAGCAAAATTCCTTTTTACAACGCTTTGTATTCCTTTCCTCGTTAAAACAAGCCCTCAATCGTCAAGATCGGTGATAAGGTATTTTTGGAATGAAACAAGTGCATATAGTCCAGGTTTTTTGCGAAATTTCGATTAAAATATTTTGTCACCGATTTTAACGAATGAGCACTCGTTGGATGCGGAATAATGAGAGGAATATAACAGTAAAATATTTCTGACCGAAACTTGCTAGGTTTAAAAATATGCCACAAGAACTCTTCGTGTGTGGCCTGATTTCTGGTGGCCTTTCCTATGCAGTTTTTTTGGTCTATTTTAAAAACTAGACATTTATTTAGCAAAATTGCTTTTTACAACGCTTTGTATTCCTTTCCTCGTTAAAACAAGCCCTCAATCGTCAAGATCGGTGACAAGGTATTTTTGGAATGAAACAAGTGCAAAGGCTATAGTCCAGGTCTTTTGCGAAATTTCGATTAAAATATTTTGTCACCGATTTTAACGAATGAGCACTCGTTGGATGCGGAATAATGAGAGGAATATAACAGTAAAATATTTCTGACCGAAAGTTGCTAGGTTTAAAAATATGCCACAAGAACTCTTCGTGTGTGGCCTGATTTCTGGTGGCGTTTCCTATGCAGTTTTTTTGGTCTATTTTAAAAACTAGACATTTATTTAGCAAAATTCCTATTTACAACGCTTTGTATTCCTTTCCTCGTTAGAACAAGCCCTCAATCGTCAAGATCGGTGACAAGGTATTTTTGGAATGAAACAAGTGAAAAGGCTATAGTCCATGTTTTTGCCAAATTTCGATTAAAATATTTTGTCACCGATTTTAACGAATGAGCACTCGTTGGACGCGGAATAATGAGAGGAATATAACAGTAAAATATTTCTGACCGAAACTGGCTAGGTTCAAAAATATGCCACAAAAACTCTTCGTGTGTGGCCTGATTTCTGGTGGCCTTTCCTATGCAGTTTTTTTGGTCTATTTTAAAAACTAGACATTTATTTAGCAAACTTCCTTTTTACAACGCTTTGTTTTCCTTTCCTCGTTAAAATAAGCCCTCAATCGTCAAGATCGGTGACAAGGTATTTTTGGAATGAAACAAGTGCAAAGGCTATAGTCCATGTTTTTTGCGAAATTTCGATTAAAATATTTTGTCACCGATTGTAACGAATGAGCACTCGTTGGATGCGGAATAATGAGAGGAATATAACAGTAAAATATTTCTGACCGAAACTTGCTAGGTTTAAAAATATGCCACAAGAATTCTTCGTGTGTGGCCTGATTTCTGGTGGCCTTTCCTATGCAGTTTTTTTGGTCTATTTTAAAAACTAGACATATATTTAGCAAAATTCCTTTTTACAACGCTTTGTATTCCTTTCCTCGTTAAAACAAGCCCTCAATCGTCAAGATCGGTGACAAGGTATTTTTGGAATGAAACAAGTGAAAAGGCTATAGTCCATGTTTTTTGCGAAATTTCGATTAAAATATTTTGTCAACGATTTTAACGAATGAGCACTCGTTGGATGCGGAATAATGAGAGGAATATAACAGTAAAATATTTCTGACCGAAACTTGCTAAGTTTAAAAATATGCCACAAGAACTCTTCGTGTGTGGCCTGATTTCTGGTGGCGTTTCCTATGCAGTTTTTTTGGTCTATTTTAAAAACTAGACATTTATTTAGCAAAATTCCTTTTTACAACGCTTTGTATTCCTTTCCTCGTTAAAACAAGCCCTCAATCGTCAAGATCGGTGACAAGGTATTTTTGGAATGAAACAAGTGAAAAGGCTATAGTCCATGTTTTTGCCAAATTTCGATTAAAATATTTTGTCACCGATTTTAACGAATGAGCACTCGTTGGACGCGGAATAATGAGAGGAATATAACAGTAAAATATTTCTGACCGAAACTGGCTAGGTTCAAAAATATGCCACAAAAACTCTTCGTGTGTGGCCTGATTTCTGGTGGCCTTTCCTATGCAGTTTTTTTGGTCTATTTTAAAAACTAGACATTTATTTAGCAAACTTCCTTTTTACAACGCTTTGTTTTCCTTTCCTCGTTAAAATAAGCCCTCAATCGTCAAGATCGGTGACAAGGTATTTTTGGAATGAAACAAGTGCAAAGGCTATAGTCCATGTTTTTGCGAAATTTCGATTAAAATATTTTGTCACCGATTTTAACGAATGAGCACTCGTTGGACGCGGAATAATGAGAGGAATATAACAGTAAAATATTTCTGACCGATACTTGCTAGGTTCAAAAATATGCCACAAAAACTCTTCGTGTGTGGCATGATTTCTGGTGGCCTTTCCTATGCAGTTTTTTTGGTCTATTTTAAAAACTAGACGTTTATTTAGCAAACTTCCTTTTTACAACGCTTTGTTTTCCTTTCCTCGTTAAAATAAGCCCTCAATCGTCAAGATCGGTGACAAGGTATTTTTGGAATGAAACAAGTGCAAAGGCTATAGTCCATGTTTTTGCGAAATTTCGATTAAAATATTTTGTCACCGATTTTAACGAATGAGCACTCGTTGGACGCGGAATAATGAGAGGAATATAACAGTAAAATATTTCTGACCGAAACTGGCTAGGTTCAAAAATATGCCACAAAAACTCTTCGTGTGTGGCCTGATTTCTGGTGGCCTTTCCTATGCAGTTTTTTTGGTCTATTTTAAAAACTAGACATTTATTTAGCAAACTTCCTTTTTACAACGCTTTGTATTCCTTTCCTCGTTAAAATAAGCCCTCAATCGTCTAGATCGGTGACAAGGTATTTTTGGAATGTAACAAGTGCAAAGGCTATAGTCCGTGTTTTTTGCGAAATTTCGATTAAAATATTTTGTCACCGATTTTAACGAATGAGCACTCGTTGGATGCGGAATAATGAGAGGAATATAACAGTAAAATATTTCTGACCGAAACTTGCTAGGTTCAAAAATATGCCACAAAGACTCTTCGTGTGTGGCCTGATTTCTGGTGGCCTTTCCTATGCAGTTTTTTTGGTCTATTTTAAAAACTAGACATTTATTTAGCACACTTCCTTTTTACAACGCTTTGTATTCCTTTCCTCGTTAAAATAAGCCCTCAATCGTCACGATCGGTGACAAGTTATTTTTGGAATGAAACAAGTGCAAAGGCTATAGTCCGTGTTTTTTGCGAAATTTCGATTAAAATATTTTGTCACCGATTTTAACGAATGAGCACTCGTTGGATGCGGAATAATGAGAGGAATATAACAGTAAAACATTTCTGACCGAAACTTGCTAGGTTCAAAAATATGCCACAAAAACTCTTCGTGTGTGGCCTGATTTCTGGTGGCCTTTCCTATGCAGTTTTTTTGGTCTATTTTAAAAACTAGACATTTATTTAGCAAAATTCCTTTTTACAACGCTTTGTATTGTACTGCCCGTAGTCAGAGCGTACATACAAAAATTGTAAGATGTGATAAAATTTATGCCACTGGTATAAAGTTAGTGGTTGTATTCGTTTATCTACAAATTCTACACTTCAATGTTAAACTAGAGCTTTAATACGCAATAAATCTTAGATACAAATAGTTTAATTTATCAATATTCAATAAATGAGAAATATAAAATATATAATAAATATAGTAATTTTGTTGCAAATAACTTGTACTCACCTGATCTATGTTTGGCAGTTGATTAACTTGATTTTAATAATTTTTACTGAGGTTGGGATTGGGATATTCTTTATTCTGGTCGATACCCAGAATAAAGTGAGGTGAATAATTCTTACTGCAGTCGAAACCCACAGAGAATCTTTATTGCAGTCGTTCCCCACAATAAAGTGTTGGTTAGTAATTTTCTTGTTACAGTCGTTACCCGTAACAAGAATCTTTATTGTAGTCGTTACCCACAATAAAGTCTTTATTGTAGTCGTTACCCACAATAAAGTGTTTTATTAGTAATTTTCTTGTTACAGTCGTTACCCGTAACAAGAATCTTTATTGTAGTCGTTACCCACAATAAAGTGTTTAGTGTTAGTAAATTTCTTATTACAGTCGTTACCCGTAATAAGAATCTTTATTGTAGTCGTTACCCACAATAAAGTGTTTAGTGTTAGTAAATTTCTTATTACAGTCGTTACCCGTAATAAGAATCCTTATTGTAGTCGCTACCCACAATAAAGTCTTTATTGTAGTCGTTACCCACAATAAAGTGTTTTATTAGTAATTTTCTTGATACAGTCGTTACCCGTAACAAGAATCTTTATTGTAGTCGTTACCCACAATAAAGTGTTTTATTAGTAATTTTCTTGATACAGTCGTTACCCGTAACAAGAATCTTTATTGTAGTCGTTACCCACAATAAAGTGTTTTATTAGTAATTTTCTTGATACAGTCGTTACCCGTAACAAGAATCTTTATTGTAGTCGTTACCCACAATAAAGTGTTTTATTAGTAAAATTTCTTAGTACAGTCGTTACCCGTAATAAGAATCTTTGCTTTAGTCGCTATTCAAATAAATCTCCTAATCTAGTCGCAACCCAGAATAAGAAAAATTTATTTCAATCGTCAACCAAACAAAGTGTTAAACTGTTAATAAAAATTCACAACACTAGGAAATACCACTAAAAAATTATCAAGTTACTCACTGCACTGCCAAACTGAAAAAGAGATCGAGTCAAGTTAAATTGCTGTTTATATAGCCCTTGCTTGCACACGACACCAATGATGGAGTAGCAGAGGCGCATGATCACAAGAATTGGCCGTGCGTCTGTAATTTTACGGTACTAGAGATAAAATATGCATAGCAACGAACAAAAATGCATAGTAACAAGAAATTTAAAGCAACCCATGCTGCTGTGTTAAATTGAATTCTGTATATTTGCAAAAAATATTATCTCTATCACGTAGAGAAGAAATTCCCGTTCGATAGTACATGTAATGATGATAGTGTTGAAAATTGATCTGCTTGATCTGATTGTATTTGTGCCATGCATTGTATGCTACATGACAACACATGCTTTGGTTAGATATTTTTGGGAAAATTTGTAATTAGATTGAATTTGTTTTGCTTCAAGAACTCAATTTTAGCATGGCATTTTTGCATATGTTCTTTTTTCAGCAATTGTTTTTAGCACGAATCTGATTGCTTCAATCATATGATAAGAATTTTAATTTGATCTGCTTAATGAGGCTATATTGTTGTATTGTATTTGTGCAAAGTGTTATATAGACGACAAATACATGGCTTTGTTAGGTTGTGTATCTGTTTTTTGATTAAGAGTAATCAAATTAGATTTAATTTTCCTAAAATTTGATGCTTTGTTTCAGGAAGTTTTCCTTTTAAAAGTAATAGATAAAAACAAAAATATATTCGAACCGATTTGGTTCGAACATACTGCCCCCCGTTGAAAGGCTGTAATGTCTTTCAAATAGTCTCATGTAAATTATGTTAATATATGTACAGATGATAAAAATGGAGGGATTTGTATGCACTGAAGTTTTAATAAGAAAAACTTATTCACACAAACAACAAAAAAAGGGGAAAGACATTAATGAATTGCAACTGGTTAACCTAAAAGGTTCGGTTTGTGTAATAAAAGATGTTTTACTTTCACAGCGTCATTTATTTCAAGCCTTCAATACCTTTATGTGACCATTTTTTAACAAACGTTGAGAATTTACTGAAAAGTTCATTAGTGTTTGACTGAATAGTAGATAAACAACTTACTCGCTTTTGTTCAGATTCTAAGTTGTTTTCCATAACAGGTAATGATTGAGGCCAATCTTCTTCAGGATTCAACAGCCACTGAGTTCCGTGCCACCATAAATGGTGGGAGCTTAATGTTGCAGGTTCAATGCCCCTGGAGTTACAATCGGCAGGATTATCATTAGATCGAACCTGATGCCATGACTGTTTATCAGTTAAATTTTGGATTTCTGCGATCCTATTTGCAACAAAAGTTTTGTACTTGTTCGGATGATTGCGGATCCACGATAGAACAATAGAGGAATCTGTCCAAGCGAATATGGGGATCTTAGTAAGATTTAGATCGGTTCTAACTCGATCAATGAGTCGAACTAAAAGTACTGCGCCACATAACTCGAGGCGAGGAAGCATTATAGCTTTGACAGGTGCTATTTTGGATTTTGCAATAAGTAAATTAACGTGCAAGTTTCGCACTTGATGTATAGCCCTGATATATACTGCCGCCGAATACGCGTGATTGGACGCGTCGGAAAATCCGTGTATCTGGCACATTGATAAATCACTAGTGGTGAATATCCACCGTGGTATATGGATTGAGCTAATGTGAAATAGCTTTTCCTTAAATTGTCGCCAGTGCATGTCGATATGTGAAGGTATCGGCTCGTCCCATGAGCATCCCGAAAGCCATAAGGTTTGCATCAGAATTTTGGCTGTAACTATGATCGGAGATATCCAACCTAGTGGGTCAAAAAGTGTAGCAATTTCTGACAACACAGAACGCTTTGTAGAGCTGCGATCTGCGAATTGTTTATATTGCAAAGTGAAATGGTCAGTTCCTGGGTGCCAATGTATTCCCAGGGTTTTTACAGATTCATCACTTGCTAACCGTAATGGAAGTTGTACTTCCCTATGTTCTTCCGGAATGCTTGATAGGAGATCCGATGAATTGCTTACCCATTTCCTTAGGTTAAAGCCTGCTGACGACAGAATGTTAATCATCTGCGCTTGTATTTCCAAGGCTTCATTGATGGAATCTGCTCCAGTGAGCAGATCATCAACATAAAAATCACGCGGTATAATTTTGGCAGCTATAGGATATTTTGCGGCTTCATCAATTGCTAATTGGTGAAGGGTCTTGATGGCTAAATATGAAGCTGGCGTTGTGCCAAATGTGACCGTGGTTAACTTATAGTCTCTGATGCTTTCGCTGGGACTATTTCTCCAGACTATTCGTTGAAAATTTTGATCTGGGGTTTGAATGTTAATCATTCGGTACATTTTCTCTATGTCGCCTGACATAGCGTATTTATATTTTCGCCATCGAAGTAATGTTGAGAAAAGCTCAGATTGCAGTACTGGACCCGTATGCAGCTGTTCGTTTAAACTTTTCCCATTAGTGGATTTAGCCGAGGCATCAAAGACGACTCGAACCTTGGTCGTAGTGCTATCCTTGATGACGGCGTGGTGAGGAAGATAATAACATTTATCACGACTGGCTTCTTTATCAGCCAATATCATGTGCCCTAATGATTTATATTCGTTAATGCAAGCCTTGTATTCCTGACTAAGCTCAGGATTTTGTTGCAATTTGTGCTCTAGACAATAAAATCTTCGTAGAGCCATGCCACGAGAGTCACCCAAGCTGGGAGCTTCATTAATAAAAGGCAAGCGAACTTCGTAACGGCCGGTTGCATTTCGAAGATGAGTTCTTTGATAAAATTCTTCACAATCGCGGTCTGCCTTAGACAGTTGTCTTCCTGGAGTAACTTCTTCGGTTTCCCAGAACCGCCGCAGAAGTTTATCGAGGGAAGACTCTTCCTCGTACTGAGCGTTTACTGTTAAGGTGGACGCAGTGGACATTGTGTGAGTGTTTTTTAAATTGCCGAAAAGGATCCAGCCTAGGGTGCTGTTTTGTGCTATAGGTGTACCTGGAGGGCCTTTTCGCAACCCTTCTAAAAGGATTTCTCCATAAACATCTGCTCCTAAAAGCAGGTCGACTTTTCCTGGCTTGAAAAAGAGTGGATCTGCTAGTTGCAGGCCATGTACGTGGCTCCATTCCTTGCTTGGAATGGTGGACGGAGGCAGTATGTCCGTGATGGTGTTCACGATAAGGGCATTTATCGTGGTTATCTTATTCGAAGTTGAATAAGAGTGAATGTTTACTGATGCTTGTTTGCTAACACTCATAGTTTCTGACTTTCCTAAGCCAGTAATTTGCATCGATGTGTTCATAGTGGCCAATTGCAGCTTGCGTGCAGCAGCCTTTGTTATGAACGTGACTTGAGAGCCTGAGTCAATTAAAGCTCGTAAAGTGAACATGGTGCCCTTTTTTGATGGAACTTTAAGCAATGCTGTGGCAAGCAAGGCTTGTGTAGTTCGCATTGTTTGATTCGCGTGAAGCGTTTGAATTGATCCCTTGGATGTGGAAGGCGAATTACAAGGTTGTACTTGTAGTTGTGGGTTGTCTGATTGCTTAGGTGAACCCTGTGGATTTGTGATATTCCTATGTAGTAAGGAATGATGTTTCCTTCCACATCGCTGGCACGTAAACTTGCTAGCGCAATATTTTGTATTGTGGCTTTTTGAAAGGCAGTTAATGCACAATCGATTTGACGTGACAATTTTGAATTTTGAATCAACGTCCAATTTAATAAATTTGGGGCATTTGAATAATCGATGCTGCTCTTTACACATTATGCATCTGTCACCAGATGATGTAAAGTGAGTTGATGCTCTTGGTATTTGAGCTGATTTATTGGTTGAATTTGGTTTTGCGTCTGAGATTGCTTCGAGAGTTCTAAATCTTGTTTCTAGAAACGTCTTCAAAGATTCAAGGGTAGGCAGTCCATCTGCACTGTTTACCTCTTGTTCCCATAAGCGATGAGTTTCTGCTGGCAAGCACTGCACTAGCATATAAATCAAGATTGTATCCCAGTGCTTAGTGGGGACTTCTAATGCTTCGAGTTCGTATATACATTCGGAAGATTTGTCCAGCACTGTTTTTATAGCTCTGGCTGACTCTTGTGTTGCTTTAGGTAAATTGAATAAAATTTTTAGCTGAGCATTAATTAACACTCGCTTGTTGTCGTACCTGTTAAGCAATATCTTCCATGCGCTGTCATAACTCGAGTTAGTCATAGGAAGTTGACGCAATAAGTGTTCTGCTTCTCCAGAAACACTTGATTTCAAGTAATGAAGTTTCTGCACTGGTGATAGTGCAGAATTTGTATGAACCAAGGAATGAAATAGATCGTGAAACGACCTCCATGATTCATATGACCCTGAGAATTTTGGTATTGTGATGCTAGGCAATCTCAGAAACGAAGAAGATTCATTATCCGTGCTTGGCTTTGAGTCTACTTTTGTTTCGAATGCATCTAATGCATCTCTGAGAATACCTCGAAACGTGTAGTATATATTTTCCGCACTTGAGAAGTGATCGCTTGTGAAATAATCGTATTTTTGAAGCTCGCTGTCCTCTAAAGCCTGAGTGGCTTGGACAATTGCATAATGTGTATTCTTATAATCGGTCCAAATTTCGCTTAGGGCGCTTAACCGCTCAGAAATGAGTCCTTTCGTTCGTTTTTCTACATCAGTCTTGTTGTAGTTGTTGAACGACTTTTCGAATATTTTTGCAGAAGTGGTTTGGTTAGCGAAAAGTTTTTGAAGTGTAGTCATGTTTGAAAAACTTGGAATATATACCACTAGACTTTAAATTTGGCTGCGAAGGACCATTAAATGTACTGCCCGTAGTCAGAGCGTACATACAAAAATTGTAAGATGTGATAAAATTTATGCCACTGGTATAAAGTTAGTGGTTGTATTCGTTTATCTACAAATTCTACACTTCAATGTTAAACTAGAGCTTTAATACGCAATAAATCTTAGATACAAATAGTTTAATTTATCAATATTCAATAAATGAGAAATATAAAATATATAATAAATATAGTAATTTTGTTGCAAATAACTTGTACTCACCTGATCTATGTTTGGCAGTTGATTAACTTGATTTTAATAATTTTTACTGAGGTTGGGATTGGGATATTCTTTATTCTGGTCGATACCCAGAATAAAGTGAGGTGAATAATTCTTACTGCAGTCGAAACCCACAGAGAATCTTTATTGCAGTCGTTCCCCACAATAAAGTGTTGGTTAGTAATTTTCTTGTTACAGTCGTTACCCGTAACAAGAATCTTTATTGTAGTCGTTACCCACAATAAAGTCTTTATTGTAGTCGTTACCCACAATAAAGTGTTTTATTAGTAATTTTCTTGTTACAGTCGTTACCCGTAACAAGAATCTTTATTGTAGTCGTTACCCACAATAAAGTGTTTAGTGTTAGTAAATTTCTTATTACAGTCGTTACCCGTAATAAGAATCTTTATTGTAGTCGTTACCCACAATAAAGTGTTTAGTGTTAGTAAATTTCTTATTACAGTCGTTACCCGTAATAAGAATCCTTATTGTAGTCGCTACCCACAATAAAGTCTTTATTGTAGTCGTTACCCACAATAAAGTGTTTTATTAGTAATTTTCTTGATACAGTCGTTACCCGTAACAAGAATCTTTATTGTAGTCGTTACCCACAATAAAGTGTTTTATTAGTAATTTTCTTGATACAGTCGTTACCCGTAACAAGAATCTTTATTGTAGTCGTTACCCACAATAAAGTGTTTTATTAGTAAAATTTCTTAGTACAGTCGTTACCCGTAATAAGAATCTTTGCTTTAGTCGCTATTCAAATAAATCTCCTAATCTAGTCGCAACCCAGAATAAGAAAAATTTATTTCAATCGTCAACCAAACAAAGTGTTAAACTGTTAATAAAAATTCACAACACTAGGAAATACCACTAAAAAATTATCAAGTTACTCACTGCACTGCCAAACTGAAAAAGAGATCGAGTCAAGTTAAATTGCTGTTTATATAGCCCTTGCTTGCACACGACACCAATGATGGAGTAGCAGAGGCGCATGATCACAAGAATTGGCCGTGCGTCTGTAATTTTACGGTACTAGAGATAAAATATGCATAGCAACGAACAAAAATGCATAGTAACAAGAAATTTAAAGCAACCCATGCTGCTGTGTTAAATTGAATTCTGTATATTTGCAAAAAATATTATCTCTATCACGTAGAGAAGAAATTCCCGTTCGATAGTACATGTAATGATGATAGTGTTGAAAATTGATCTGCTTGATCTGATTGTATTTGTGCCATGCATTGTATGCTACATGACAACACATGCTTTGGTTAGATATTTTTGGGAAAATTTGTAATTAGATTGAATTTGTTTTGCTTCAAGAACTCAATTTTAGCATGGCATTTTTGCATATGTTCTTTTTTCAGCAATTGTTTTTAGCACGAATCTGATTGCTTCAATCATATGATAAGAATTTTAATTTGATCTGCTTAATGAGGCTATATTGTTGTATTGTATTTGTGCAAAGTGTTATATAGACGACAAATACATGGCTTTGTTAGGTTGTGTATCTGTTTTTTGATTAAGAGTAATCAAATTAGATTTAATTTTCCTAAAATTTGATGCTTTGTTTCAGGAAGTTTTCCTTTTAAAAGTAATAGATAAAAACAAAAATATATTCGAACCGATTTGGTTCGAACAGTATTCCTTTCCTCGTTAAAACAAACCCTCAATCGTCAAGATCGGTGACAAGGTATTTTTGGAATGAAACAAGTGCAAAGGCTATAGTCCATGTTTTTGCGAAATTTCGATTAAAATATTTTGTCACCGATTTTAACGAATGAGCACTCGTTGGACGCGGAATAATGAGAGGAATATAACAGTAAAACATTTCTGACCGAAACTTGCTAGGTTCAAAAATATGCCACATAAACTCTTCGTGTGTGGCCTGATTTTGTCACCGATTTTAACGAATGAGCACTCGTTGGACGCGGAATAATGAGAGGAATATAACAATAAAATATTTCTGACCGAAACTGGTTAGGTTCAAAAATATGCCACAAAAATTCTTCGTGTGTGGCCTGATTTCTGGTGGCCTTTCCTATGCACTTTTATGGTCTATTTTAAAAACTAGACATTTATTTAGCAAAATTCCTTTTTACAACGCTTTGTATTCCTTTCTTCGTTAAAACAAGCCCTCAATCGTCAAGATCGGTGACAAGGTATTTTTGGAATGAAACAAGTGCAAAGGCTATAGTCCATGTTTTTGCGAAATTTCGATTAAAATATTTTGTCACCGATTTTAACGAATGAGCACTCGTTGGACGCGGAATAATGAGAGGAATATAACAGTAAAACATTTCTGACCGAAACTTGCTAGGTTCAAAAATATGCCACATAAACTCTTCGTGTGTGGCCTGATTTCTGGTGGCCTTTCCTATGCAGTTTTTTTGGTCTATTTTAAAAACTAGACATTTATTTAGCAAAATTCCTTTTTACAACGCTTTGTATTCCTTTCTTCGTTAAAACAAGCCCTCAATCGTCAAGATCGGTGACAAGGTATTTTTGGAATGAAACAAGTGCAAAGGCTATAGTCCATGTTTTTCCGAAATTTCGATTAAAATATTTTGTTACCGATTTTAGCGAATGAGCACTCGTTGGATGCGGAATAATGAGAGGAATATAACAGTAAAACATTTCTGACCGAAACTTGCTAGGTTCAAAAATATGCCACAAAAACTCTTCGTGTGTGGCCTGATTTCTGGTGGCCTTTCCTATGCAGTTTTTTTTGGTCTATTTTAAAAACTAGACATATATTTAGCAAAATTCCTTTTTACAACGCTTTGTATTCCTTTCCTCGTTAAAACAAGCCCTCAATCGTCAAGATCGGTGACAAGGTATTTTTGGAATGAAACAAGTGCAAAGGCTATAGTCCATGTTTTTGCGAAATTTCGATTAAAATATTTTGTCACCGATTTTAACGAATGAGCACTCGTTGGACGCGGAATAATGAGAGGAATATAACAGTAAAACATTTCTGACCGAAACTTGCTAGGTTCAAAAATATGCCACATAAACTCTTCGTGTGTGGCCTGATTTCTGGTGGCCTTTCCTATGCAGTTTTTTTGGTCTATTTTAAAAACTAGACATTTATTTAGCAAAATTCCTTTTTACAACGCTTTGTATTCCTTTCCTCGTTAAAACAAGCCCTCAATCGTCAAGATCGGTGACAAGGTATTTTTGGAATGAAACAAGTGCAAAGGCTATAGTCCATGTTTTTCCGAAATTTCGATTAAAATATTTTGTTACCGATTTTAGCGAATGAGCACTCGTTGGATGCGGAATAATGAGAGGAATATAACAGTAAAACATTTCTGACCGAAACTTGCTAGGTTCAAAAATATGCCACAAAAACTCTTCGTGTGTGGCCTGATTTCTGGTGGCCTTTCCTATGCAGTTTTTTTTGGTCTATTTTAAAAACTAGACATTTATTTAGCAAAATTCCTTTTTACAACGCTTTGTATTCCTTTCTTCGTTAAAACAAGCCCTCAATCGTCAAGATCGGTGACAAGGTATTTTTGGAATGAAACAAGTGCAAAGGCTATAGTCCATGTTTTTGCGAAATTTCGATTAAAATATTTTGTCACCGATTTTAACGAATGAGCACTCGTTGGACGCGGAATAATGAGAGGAATATAACAGTAAAACATTTCTGACCGAAACTTGCTAGGTTCAAAAATATGCCACATAAACTCTTCGTGTGTGGCCTGATTTCTGGTGGCCTTTCCTATGCAGTTTTTTTGGTCTATTTTAAAAACTAGACATTTATTTAGCAAAATTCCTTTTTACAACGCTTTGTATTCCTTTCTTCGTTAAAACAAGCCCTCAATCGTCAAGATCGGTGACAAGGTATTTTTGGAATGAAACAAGTGCAAAGGCTATAGTCCATGTTTTTTGCGAAATTTCGATTAAAATATTTTGTCACCGATTTTAACGAATGAGCACTCGTTGGATGCGGAATAATGAGAGGAATATAACAGTAAAATATTTCTGACCGAAAGTTGCTAGGTTTAAAAATATGCCACAAGAACTCTTCGTGTGTGGCCTGATTTCTGGTGGCCTTTCCTATGCACTTTTTTGGTCTATTTTAAAAACTAGGCATTTATTTAGCAAAATTCCTTTTTACAACGCTTTGTATTCCTTTCCTCGTTAAAACAAGCCCTCAATCGTCAAGATCGGTGACAAGGCATTTTTGGAATGAAACAAGTGCAAAGCCTATAGCCCATGTTTTTTGCGAAATTTCGATTAAAATATTTTGTCACCGATTTTAACGAATGAGCACTCGTTGGATGCGGAATAATGAGAGGAATATAACAGTAAAATATTTCTGACCGAAACTTGCTAGGTTTAAAAATATGCCACAAGAACTCTTCGTGTGTGGCCTGATTTCTGGTGGCCTTTCCTATGCAGTTTTTTTGGTCTATTTTAAAAACTAGACTTATATTTAGCAAAATTCCTTTTTACAACGCTTTGTATTCCTTTCCTCGTTAAAACAAGCCCTCAATCGTCAAGATCGGTGACAAGGTATTTTTGGAATGAAACAAGTGCAAAGGCTATAGTCCATGTTTTTGCGAAATTTCGATTAAAATATTTTGTCACCGATTTTAACGAATGAGCACTCGTTGGACGCGGAATATTGAGAGGAATATAACAGTAAAATATTTCTGACCGAAACTGGCTAGGTTCAAAAATATGCCACAAAAACTCTTCGTGTGTGGCCTGATTTCTGGCGGCCTTTCCTATGCAGTTTTTTTGGTCTATTTTAAAAACTAGACATTTATTTAGCAAACTTCCTTTTTACAACGCTTTGTATTCCTTTCCTCGTTAAAATAAGCCCTCAATCGTCACGATCGGTGACAAGGTATTTTTGGAATGAAACAAGTGCAAAGGCTATAGTCCATGTTTTTGCGAAATTTCGATTAAAATATTTTGTCACCGATTTTAACGAATGAGCACTCGTTGGACGCGGAATAATGAGAGGAATATAACTGTAAAACATTTCTGACCGAAACTTGCTAGGTTCAAAAATATGCCACAAAAACTCTTCGTGTGTGGCCTGATTTCTGGCGGCCTTTCCTATGCAGTTTTTTTGGTCTATTTTAAAAACTAGACATTTATTTAGCAAACTTCCTTTTTACAACGCTTTGTATTCCTTTCCTCGTTAAAATAAGCCCTCAATCGTCACGATCGATGACAAGGTATTTTTGGAATGAAACAAGTGCAAAGGCTATAGTCCATGCTTTTTTGCGAAATTTCGATTAAAATATTTTGTCACCGATTTTAACGAATGAGCACTCGTTGGACGCGGAATAATGAGAGGAATATAACAGTAAAATATTTCTGACCGAAACTGCCTAGGTTCAAAAATATGCCACAAAAATTCTTCGTGTGTGGCCTGATTTTGTCACCGATTTTAACGAATGAGCACTCGTTGGTCGCGGAATAATGAGAGGAATATAACAATAAAATATTTCTGACCGAAACTGGTTAGGTTCAAAAATATGCCACAAAAATTCTTCGTGTGTGGCCTGATTTCTGGTGGCCTTTCCTATGCACTTTTTTGGTCTATTTTAAAAACTAGACATTTATTTAGCAAAATTCCTTTTTACAACGCTTTGTATTCCTTTCCTCGTTAAAACAAGCCCTCAATCGTCAAGATCGGTGACAAGGTATTTTTGGAATGAAACAAGTGCAAAGGCTATAGTCCATGTTTTTTGCGAAATTTCGATTAAAATATTTTGTCAACGATTTTAACGAATGAGCACTCGTTGGATGCGGAATAATGAGAGGAATATAACAGTAAAAGATTTCTGACCGAAACTTGCTAGGTTCAAAAATATGCCACAAAAACTCTTCGTGTGTGGCCTGATTTCTGGTGGCCTTTCCTATGCAGTTTTCTGGTCTATTTTAAAAACTAGACATTTATTTAGCAAAATTCCTTTTTACAACGCTTGTATTCCTTTCCTCGTTAAAACAAGCCCTCAATCGTCAAGATCGGTGACAAGGTATTTTTGGAATGAAACAAGTGCAAAGGCTATAGTCCATGTTTTTGCGAAATTTCGATTAAAATATTTTGTCACCGATTTTAACGAATGAGCACTCGTTGGACGCGGAATAATGAGAGGAATATAACTGTAAAACATTTCTGACCGAAACTTGCTAGGTTCAAAAATATGCCACAAAAACTCTTCGTGTGTGGCCTGATTTCTGGTGGACTTTCCTATGCAGTTTTTTTGGTCTATTTTAAAAACTAGACATTTATTTAGCAAAATCCCTTTTTACAACGCTTTGTATTCCTTTCCTCGTTAAAACAAGCCCTCAATCGTCAAGATCGGTGACAAGGTATTTTTGGAATGAAACAAGTGCAAAGGCTATAGTCCATGTTTTTTGCGAAATTTCGATTAAAATATTTTGTCACCGATTTTAACGAATGAGCACTCGTTGGACGCGGAATAATGAGAGAAATATAACAGTAAAATATTTCTGACCGAAACTGCCTAGGTTCAAAAATATGCCACAAAAATTCTTCGTGTGTGGCCTGATTTTGTCACCGATTTTAACGAATGAGCACTCTTTGGACGCGGAATAATGAGAGGAATATAACAATAAAATATTTCTGACCGAAACTGGTTAGGTTCAAAAATATGCCACAAAAATTCTTCGTGTGTGGCCTGATTTCTGGTGGCCTTTCCTATGCAGTTTTTTTGGTGTATTTTAAAAACTAGACATTTATTTAGCAAAATTCCTTTTTACAACGCTTTGTATTCCTTTCCTCGTTAAAACATGCCCTCAATCGTCAAGATCGGTGACAAGGTATTTTTGGAATGAAACAAGTGCAAAGGCTATAGTCCATGTTTTTTGCGAAATTTCGATTAAAATATTTTGTCACCGATTTTAACGAATGAGCACTCGTTGGGTGCGGCATAATGAGAGGAATATAACAGTAAAACATTTCTGACCGAAACTTGCTAGGTTCAAAAATATGCCACAAAAACTCTTCGTGTGTGGCCTGATTTCTGGTGGCCTTTCCTATGCAGTTTTTTTGGTCTATTTTAAAAACTAGACATTTATTTAGCAAAATTCCTTTTTACAACGCTTTGTATTCCTTTCCTCGTTAAAACAAGCCCTCAATCGTCAAGATCGGTGACAAGGTATTTTTGGAATGAAACAAGTGCAAAGGCTATAGTCCATGTTTTTTGCGAAATTTCGATTAAAATATTTTGTCACCGATTTTAACGAATGAGCACTCGTTGGATGCGGAATAATGAGAGGAATATAACAGTAAAATATTTCTGACCGAAACTTGCTAGGTTTAAAAATATGCCACAAGAATTCTTCGTGTGTGGCCTGATTTCTGGTGGCCTTTCCTATGCAGTTTTTTTGGTCTATTTTAAAAACTAGACATATGTTTAGCAAAATTCCTTTTTACAACGCTTTGTATTCCTTTCCTCGTTAAAACAAGCCCTCAATCGTCAAGATCGGTGACAAGGTATTTTTGGAATGAAACAAGTGCAAAGGCTATAGTCCATGTTTTTGCGAAATTTCGATTAAAATATTTTGTCACCGATTTTAACGAATGAGCACTCGTTGGACGCGGAATAATGAGAGGAATATAACTGTAAAACATTTCTGACCGAAACTTGCTAGGTTCAAAAATATGCCACAAAAACTCTTCGTGTGTGGCCTGATTTCTGGTGGCCTTTCCTATGCAGTTTTTTTGGTCTATTTTAAAAACTAGACATTTATTTAGCAAAATTCCTTTTTACAACGCTTTGTATTCCTTTCCTCGTTAAAACAAGCCCTCAATCGTCAAGATCGGTGACAAGGTATTTTTGGAATGAAACAAGTGCAAAGGCTATAGTCCATGTTTTTTGCGAAATTTCGATTAAAATATTTTGTCACCGATTTTAACGAATGAGCACTCGTTGGACGCGGAATAATGAGAGGAATATAACAGTAAAACATTTCTGACCGAAACTTGCTAGGTTTAAAAATATGCCACAAGAACTCTTCGTGTGTGGCCTGATTTCTGGTGGCCTTTCCTATGCAGTTTTTTTGGTCTATTTTAAAAACTAGACATTTATTTAGCAAAATTCCTTTTTACAACGCTTTGTATTCCTTTCCTCGTTAAAATAAGCCCTCAATCGTCAAGATCGGTGACAAGGTATTTTTGGAATGAAACAAGTGCAAAGGCTATAGTCCATGCTTTTTTGCGAAATTTCGATTAAAATATTTTGTCACCGATTTTAACGAATGAGCACTCGTTGGACGCGGAATAATGAGAGGAATATAACAGTAAAATATTTCTGACCGAAACTGCCTAGGTTCAAAAATATGCCACAAAAATTCTTCGTGTGTGGCCTGATTTTGTCACCGATTTTAACGAATGAGCACTAGTTGGACGCGGAATAATGAGAGGAATATAACAATAAAATATTTCTGACCGAAACTGGTTAGGTTCATAAATATGCCACAAAAATTCTTCGTGTGTGGCCTGATTTCTGGTGGCCTTTCCTATGCAGTTTTTTTGGTCTATTTTAAAAACTAGACATTTATTTAGCAAAATTCCTTTTTACAACGCTTTGTATTCCTTTCCTCGTTAAAACAAGCCCTTAATCGTCAAGATCGGTGACAAGGTATTTTTGGAATGAAACAAGTGCAAAGGCTATAGTCCATGTTTTTTGCGAAATTTCGATTAAAATATTTTGTCACCGATTTTAACGAATGAGCACTCGTTGGATGCGGCATAATGAGAGGAATATAACAGTAAAATATTTCTGACCGAAACTTGCTAGGTTTAAAAATATGCCACAAGAATTCTTCATGTGTGGCCTGATTTCTGGTGGCCTTTCCTATGCAGTTTTTTTGGTCTATTTTAAAATCTAGACATTTATTTAGCAAAATTCCTTTTTATAACGCTTTGTATTCCTTTCCTCGTTAAAACAAGCCCTCAATCGTCAAGATCGGTGACAAGGTATTTTTGGAATGAAACAAGTGCAAAGGCTATAGTCCATGTTTTTTGCGAAATTTCGATTAAAATATTTTGTCAACGATTTTAACGAATGAGCACTCGTTGGATGCGGAATAATGAGAGGAATATAACAGTAAAATATTTCTGACCGAAACTTGCTAGGTTTAAAAATATGCCACAAGAACTCTTCGTGTGTGGCCTGATTTCTGGTGGCCTTTGCTATGCAGTTTTTTTGGTCTATTTTAAAAACTAGACATTTATTTAGCAAAATTCCTTTTTACAACGCTTTGTATTCCTTTCCTCGTTAAAATAAGCCCTCAATCGTCAAGATCGGTGACAAGGTATTTTTGGAATGAAACAAGTGCAAAGGCTATAGTCCATGTTTTTGCCAAATTTCGATTAAAATATTTTGTCACCGATTTTAACGAATGAGCACTCGTTGGACGCGGAATAATGAGAGGAATATAACAGTAAAATATTTCTGACCGAAACTGGCTAGGTTCAAAAATATGCCACAAAAACTCTTCGTGTGTGGCCTGATTTCTGGTGGCCTTTCCTATGCAGTTTTTTTGGTCTATTTTAAAAACTAGACATTTATTTAGCAAACTTCCTTTTTACAACGCTTTGTTTTCCTTTCCTCGTTAAAATAAGCCCTCAATCGTCAAGATCGGTGACAAGGTATTTTTGGAATGAAACAAGTGCAAAGGCTATAGTCCATGTCTTTGCGAAATTTCGATTAAAATATTTTGTCACCGATTTTAACGAATGAGCACTCGTTGGACGCGGAATAATGAGAGGAATATAACAGTAAAATATTTCTGACCGAAACTTGCTAGGTTCAAAAATATGCCACAAAAACTCTTCGTGTGTGGCATGATTTCTGGTGGCCTTTCCTATGCAGTTTTTTTGGTCTATTTTAAAAACTAGACATTTATTTAGCAAACTTCCTTTTTACAATGCTTTGTATTCCTTTCCTCGTTAAAATAAGCCCTCAATCGTCTAGATCGGTGACAAGGTATTTTTGGAATGTAACAAGTGCAAAGGCTATAGTCCGTGTTTTTTGCGAAATTTCGATTAAAATATTTTGTCACCGATTTTAACGAATGAGCACTCGTTGGATGCGGAATAATGAGAGGAATATAACAGTAAAACATTTCTGACCGAAACTTGCTAGGTTCAAAAATATGCCACAAAAACTCTTCGTGTGTGGCCTGATTTCTGGTGGCCTTTGCTATGCAGTTTTTTTGGTCTATTTTAAAAACTAGACATTTATTTAGCAAAATTCCTTTTTACAATGCTTTGTATTCCTTTCCTCGTTAAAATAAGCCCTCAATCGTCAAGATCGGTGACAAGGTATTTTTGGAATGAAACAAGTGCAAAGGCTATAGTCCATGCTTTTTTGCGAAATTTCGATTAAAATATTTTGTCACCGATTTTAACGAATGAGCACTCGTTGGACGCGGAATAATGAGAGGAATATAACAGTAAAATATTTCTGACCGAAACTGCCTAGGTTCAAAAATATGCCACAAAAATTCTTCGTGTGTGGCCTGATTTTGTCACCGATTTTAACGAATGAGCACTCGTTGGACGCGGAATAATGAGAGGAATATAACAATAAAATATTTCTGACCGAAACTGGTTAGGTTCAAAAATATGCCACAAAAATTCTTCGTGTGTGGCCTGATTTCTGGTGGCCTTTCCTATGCAGTTTTTTTGGTCTATTTTAAAAACTAGACATTTATTTAGCAAAATTCCTTTTTACAACGCTTTGTATTCCTTTCCTCGTTAAAACAAGCCCTCAATCGTCAAGATCGGTGACAAGGTATTTTTGGAATGAAACAAGTGCAAAGGCTATAGTCCATGTTTTTTGCGAAATTTCGATTAAAATATTTTGTCACCGATTTTAACGAATGAGCACTCGTTGGATGCGGCATAATGAGAGGAATATAACAGTAAAATATTTCTGACCGAAACTTGCTAGGTTTAAAAATATGCCACAAGAACTCTTCGTGTGTGGCCTGATTTCTGGTGGCCTTTCCTATGCAGTTTTTTTGGTCTATTTTAAAAACTAGACATTTATTTAGCAAAATTCCTTTTTACAACGCTTTGTATTCCTTTCCTCGTTAAAACAAGCCCTCAATCGTCAAGATCGGTGACAAGGTATTTTTGGAATGAAACAAGTGCAAAGGCTATAGTCCATGTTTTTTGTGAAATTTCGATTAAAATATTTTGTCAACGATTTTAACGAATGAGCACTCGTTGGATGCGGAATAATGAGAGGAATATAACAGTAAAATATTTCTGACCGAAACTTGCTAGGTTTAAAAATATGCCACAAGAACTCTTCGTGTGTGGCCTGATTTCTGGTGGCCTTTGCTATGCAGTTTTTTTGGTCTATTTTAAAAACTAGACATTTATTTAGCAAAATTCCTTTTTACAACGCTTTGTATTCCTTTCCTCGTTAAAACAAGCCCTCAATCGTCAAGATCGGTGACAAGGTATTTTTGGAATGAAACAAGTGCAAAGGCTATAGTCCATGTTTTTGCGAAATTTCGATTAAAATATTTTGTCACCGATTTTAACGAATGAGCACTCGTTGGACGCGGAATAATGAGAGGAATATAACTGTAAAATATTTCTGACCGAAACTTGCTAGGTTCAAAAATATGCCACAAAAACTCTTCGTGTGTGGCCTGATTTCTGGTGGCCTTTCCTATGCAGTTTTTTTGGTCTATTTTAAAAACTAGACATTTATTTAGCAAAATTCCTTTTTACAACGCTTTGTATTCCTTTCCTCGTTAAAACAAGCCCTCAATCGTCAAGATCGGTGACAAGGTATTTTTGGAATGAAACAAGTGCAAAGGCTATAGTCCATGTTTTTTGCGAAATTTCGATTAAAATATTTTGTCACCGATTTTAACGAATGAGCACTCGTTGGACGCGGAATAATGAGAGGAATATAACAGTAAAATATTTCTGACCGAAACTGGCTAGGTTCAAAAATATGCCACAAAAACTCTTCGTGTGTGGCCTGATTTCTGGTGGCCTTTCCTATGCAGTTTTTTTGGTCTATTTTAAAAACTAGACATTTATTTAGCAAACTTCCTTTTTACAACGCTTTGTTTTCCTTTCCTCGTTAAAATAAGCCCTCAATCGTCAAGATCGGTGACAAGGTATTTTTGGAATGAAACAAGTGCAAAGGCTATAGTCCATGTCTTTGCGAAATTTCGATTAAAATATTTTGTCACCGATTTTAACGAATGAGCACTCGTTGGACGCGGAATAATGAGAGGAATATAACAATAAAATATTTCTGACCGAAACTGGTTAGGTTCAAAAATATGCCACAAAAATTCTTCGTGTGTGGCCTGATTTCTTGTGGCCTTTCCTATGCACTTTTTTGGTCTATTTTAAAAACTAGACATTTATTTAGCAAAATTCCTTTTTACAACGCTTTGTATTCCTTTCCTCGTTAAAACAAGCCCTCAATCGTCAAGATCGGTGACAAGGTATTTTTGGAATGAAACAAGTGCAAAGGCTATAGTCCATGTTTTTGCGAAATTTCGATTAAAATATTTTGTCACCGATTTTAACGAATGAGCACTCGTTGGACGCGGAATAATGAGAGGAATATAACTGTAAAACATTTCTGACCGAAACTGGCTAGGTTCAAAAATATGCCACAAAAACTCTTCGTGTGTGGCCTGATTTCTGGTGGCCTTTCCTATGCAGTTTTTTTGGTCTATTTTAAAAACTAGACATTTATTTAGCAAAATTCCTTTTTACAACGCTTTGTATTCCTTTCCTCGTTAAAACAAGCCCTCAATCGTCAAGATCGGTGACAAGGTATTTTTGGAATGAAACAAGTGCAAAGGCTATAGTCCATGTTTTTTGCGAAATTTCGATTAAAATATTTTGTCACCGATTTTAACGAATGAGCACTCGTTGGATGCGGAATAATGAGAGGAATATAACAGTAAAATATTTCTGACCGAAACTTGCTAGGTTTAAAAATATGCCACAAGAATTCTTCGTGTGTGGCCTGATTTCTGGTGGCCTTTCCTATGCAGTTTTTTTGGTCTATTTTAAAAACTAGACATTTATTTAGCAAAATTCCTTTTTACAACGCTTTGTATTCCTTTCCTCGTTAAAATAAGCCCTCAATCGTCAAGATCGGTGACAAGGTATTTTTGGAATGAAACAAGTGCAAAGGCTATAGTCCATGCTTTTTTGCGAAATTTCGATTAAAATATTTTGTCACCGATTTTAACGAATGAGCACTCGTTGGACGCGGAATAATGAGAGGAATATAACAGTAAAATATTTCTGACCGAAACTGCCTAGGTTCAAAAATATGCCACAAAAATTCTTCGTGTGTGGCCTGATTTTGTCACCGATTTTAACGAATGAGCACTCGTTGGACGCGGAATAATGAGAGGAATATAACAATAAAAATATTTCTGACCGAAACTGGTTAGGTTCAAAAATATGCCACAAAAATTCTTCGTGTGTGGCCTGATTTCTGGTGGCCTTTCCTATGCAGTTTTTTTGGTCTATTTTAAAAACTAGACATTTATTTAGCAAAATTCCTTTTTACAACGCTTTGTATTCCTTTCCTCGTTAAAACAAGTCCTCAATCGTCAAGATCGGTGACAAGGTATTTTTGGAATGAAACAAGTGCAAAGGCTATAGTCCATGTTTTTTGCGAAATTTCGATTAAAATATTTTGTCACCGATTTTAACGAATGAGCACTCGTTGGATGCGGCATAATGAGAGGAATATAACAGTAAAATATTTCTGACCGAAACTTGCTAGGTTTAAAAATATGCCACAAGAACTCTTCGTGTGTGGCCTGATTTCTGGTGGCCTTTCCTATGCAGTTTTTTTGGTCTATTTTAAAAACTAGACATTTATTTAGCAAAATTCCTTTTTACAACGCTTTGTATTCCTTTCCTCGTTAAAACAAGCCCTCAATCGTCAAGATCGGTGACAAGGTATTTTTGGAATGAAACAAGTGCAAAGGCTATAGTCCATGTTTTTTGTGAAATTTCGATTAAAATATTTTGTCAACGATTTTAACGAATGAGCACTCGTTGGATGCGGAATAATGAGAGGAATATAACAGTAAAATATTTCTGACCGAAACTTGCTAGGTTTAAAAATATGCCACAAGAACTCTTCGTGTGTGGCCTGATTTCTGGTGGCCTTTGCTATGCAGTTTTTTTGGTCTATTTTAAAAACTAGACATTTATTTAGCAAAATTCCTTTTTACAACGCTTTGTATTCCTTTCCTCGTTAAAACAAGCCCTCAATCGTCAAGATCGGTGACAAGGTATTTTTGGAATGAAACAAGTGCAAAGGCTATAGTCCATGTTTTTTGCGAAATTTCGATTAAAATATTTTGTCACCGATTTTAACGAATGAGCACTCGTTGGACGCGGAATAATGAGAGGAATATAACTGTAAAATATTTCTGACCGAAACTGGCTAGGTTCAAAAATATGTCACAAAAACTCTTCGTGTGTGGCCTGATTTCTGGTGGCCTTTCCTATGCAGTTTTTTTGGTCTATTTTAAAAACTAGACATTTATTTAGCAAACTTCCTTTTTACAACGCTTTGTTTTCCTTTCCTCGTTAAAATAAGCCCTCAATCGTCAAGATCGGTGACAAGGTATTTTTGGAATGAAACAAGTGCAAAGGCTATAGTCCATGTCTTTGCGAAATTTCGATTAAAATATTTTGTCACCGATTTTAACGAATGAGCACTCGTTGGACGCGGAATAATGAGAGGAATATAACAATAAAATATTTCTGACCGAAACTGGTTAGGTTCAAAAATATGCCACAAAAATTCTTCGTGTGTGGCCTGATTTCTTGTGGCCTTTCCTATGCACTTTTTTGGTCTATTTTAAAAACTAGACATTTATTTAGCAAAATTCCTTTTTACAACGCTTTGTATTCCTTTCCTCGTTAAAACAAGCCCTCAATCGTCAAGATCGGTGACAAGGTATTTTTGGAATGAAACAAGTGCAAAGGCTATAGTCCATGTTTTTGCGAAATTTCGATTAAAATATTTTGTCACCGATTTTAACGAATGAGCACTCGTTGGACGCGGAATAATGAGAGGAATATAACTGTAAAACATTTCTGACCGAAACTTGCTAGGTTCAAAAATATGCCACAAAAACTCTTCGTGTGTGGCCTGATTTCTGGTGGCCTTTCCTATGCAGTTTTTTTGGTCTATTTTAAAAACTAGACATTTATTTAGCAAAATTCCTTTTTACAACGCTTTGTATTCCTTTCCTCGTTAAAACAAGCCCTCAATCGTCAAGATCGGTGACAAGGTATTTTTGGAATGAAACAAGTGCAAAGGCTATAGTCCATGTTTTTTGCGAAATTTCGATTAAAATATTTTGTCACCGATTTTAACGAATGAGCACTCGTTGGATGCGGAATAATGAGAGGAATATAACAGTAAAATATTTCTGACCGAAACTTGCTAGGTTTAAAAATATGCCACAAGAATTCTTCGTGTGTGGCCTGATTTCTGGTGGCCTTTCCTATGCAGTTTTTTTGGTCTATTTTAAAAACTAGACATTTATTTAGCAAAATTCCTTTTTACAACGCTTTGTATTCCTTTCCTCGTTAAAATAAGCCCTCAATCGTCAAGATCGGTGACAAGGTATTTTTGGAATGAAACAAGTGCAAAGGCTATAGTCCATGCTTTTTTGCGAAATTTCGATTAAAATATTTTGTCACCGATTTTAACGAATGAGCACTCGTTGGACGCGGAATAATGAGAGGAATATAACAGTAAAATATTTCTGACCGAAACTGCCTAGATTCAAAAATATGCCACAAAAATTCTTCGTGTGTGGCCTGATTTTGTCACCGATTTTAACGAATGAGCACTCGTTGGACGCGGAATAATGAGAGGAATATAACAATAAAATATTTCTGACCGAAACTGGTTAGGTTCAAAAATATGCCACAAAAATTCTTCGTGTGTGGCCTGATTTCTGGTGGCCTTTCCTATGCAGTTTTTTTGGTCTATTTTAAAAACTAGACATTTATTTAGCAAAATTCCTTTTTACAACGCTTTGTATTCCTTTCCTCGTTAAAACAAGTCCTCAATCGTCAAGATCGGTGACAAGGTATTTTTGGAATGAAACAAGTGCAAAGGCTATAGTCCATGTTTTTTGCGAAATTTCGATTAAAATATTTTGTCACCGATTTTAACGAATGAGCACTCGTTGGATGCGGCATAATGAGAGGAATATAACAGTAAAATATTTCTGACCGAAACTTGCTAGGTTTAAAAATATGCCACAAGAATTCTTCGTGTGTGGCCTGATTTCTGGTGGCCTTTCCTATGCAGTTTTTTTGGTCTATTTTAAAAACTAGACATTTATTTAGCAAAATTCCTTTTTACAACGCTTTGTATTCCTTTCCTCGTTAAAACAAGCCCTCAATCGTCAAGATCGGTGACAAGGTATTTTTGGAATGAAACAAGTGCAAAGGCTATAGTCCATGTTTTTTGTGAAATTTCGATTAAAATATTTTGTCAACGATTTTAACGAATGAGCACTCGTTGGATGCGGAATAATGAGAGGAATATAACTGTAAAATATTTCTGACCGAAACTGGCTAGGTTCAAAAATATGCCACAAAAACTCTTCGTGTGTGGCCTGATTTCTGGTGGCCTTTCCTATGCAGTTTTTTTGGTCTATTTTAAAAACTAGACATTTATTTAGCAAACTTCCTTTTTACAACGCTTTGTTTTCCTTTCCTCGTTAAAATAAGCCCTCAATCGTCAAGATCGGTGACAAGGTATTTTTGGAATGAAACAAGTGCAAAGGCTATAGTCCATGTCTTTGCGAAATTTCGATTAAAATATTTTGTCACCGATTTTAACGAATGAGCACTCGTTGGACGCGGAATAATGAGAGGAATATAACAATAAAATATTTCTGACCGAAACTGGTTAGGTTCAAAAATATGCCACAAAAATTCTTCGTGTGTGGCCTGATTTCTTGTGGCCTTTCCTATGCACTTTTTTGGTCTATTTTAAAAACTAGACATTTATTTAGCAAAATTCCTTTTTACAACGCTTTGTATTCCTTTCCTCGTTAAAACAAGCCCTCAATCGTCAAGATCGGTGACAAGGTATTTTTGGAATGAAACAAGTGCAAAGGCTATAGTCCATGTTTTTGCGAAATTTCGATTAAAATATTTTGTCACCGATTTTAACGAATGAGCACTCGTTGGACGCGGAATAATGAGAGGAATATAACTGTAAAACATTTCTGACCGAAACTTGCTAGGTTCAAAAATATGCCACAAAAACTCTTCGTGTGTGGCCTGATTTCTGGTGGCCTTTCCTATGCAGTTTTTTTGATCTATTTTAAAAACTAGACATTTATTTAGCAAAATTCCTTTTTACAACGCTTTGTATTCCTTTCCTCGTTAAAACAAGCCCTCAATCGTCAAGATCGGTGACAAGGTATTTTTGGAATGAAACAAGTGCAAAGGCTATAGTCCATGTTTTTTGCGAAATTTCGATTAAAATATTTTGTCACCGATTTTAACGAATGAGCACTCGTTGGATGCGGAATAATGAGAGGAATATAACTGTAAAATATTTCTGACCGAAACTTGCTAGGTTTAAAAATATGCCACAAGAATTCTTCGTGTGTGGCCTGATTTCTGGTGGCCTTTCCTATGCAGTTTTTTTGGTCTATTTTAAAAACTAGACATTTATTTAGCAAAATTCCTTTTTACAACGCTTTGTATTCCTTTCCTCGTTAAAATAAGCCCTCAATCGTCAAGATCGGTGACAAGGTATTTTTGGAATGAAACAAGTGCAAAGGCTATAGTCCATGCTTTTTTGCGAAATTTCGATTAAAATATTTTGTCACCGATTTTAACGAATGAGCACTCGTTGGACGCGGAATAATGAGAGGAATATAACAGTAAAATATTTCTGACCGAAACTGCCTAGGTTCAAAAATATGCCACAAAAATTCTTCGTGTGTGGCCTGATTTTGTCACCGATTTTAACGAATGAGCACTCGTTGGACGCGGAATAATGAGAGGAATATAACAATAAAATATTTCTGACCGAAACGGGTTAGGTTCAAAAATATGCCACAAAAATTCTTCGTGTGTGGCCTGATTTCTGGTGGCCTTTCCTATGCAGTTTTTTTGGTCTATTTTAAAAACTAGACATTTATTTAGCAAAATTCCTTTTACAACGCTTTGTATTCCTTTCCTCGTTAAAACAAGCCCTCAATCGTCAAGATCGGTGACAAGGTATTTTTGGAATGAAACAAGTGCAAAGGCTATAGTCCATGTTTTTTGCGAAATTTCGATTAAAATATTTTGTCACCGATTTTAACGAATGAGCACTCGTTGGATGCGGCATAATGAGAGGAATATAACAGTAAAATATTTCTGACCGAAACTTGCTAGGTTTAAAAATATGCCACAAGAATTCTTCGTGTGTGGCCTGATTTCTGGTGGCCTTTCCTATGCAGTTTTTTTGGTCTATTTTAAAAACTAGACATTTATTTAGCAAAATTCCTTTTTATAACGCTTTGTATTCCTTTCCTCGTTAAAACAAGCCCTCAATCGTCAAGATCGGTGACAAGGTATTTTTGGAATGAAACAAGTGCAAAGGCTATAGTCCATGTTTTTTGCGAAATTTCGATTAAAATATTTTGTCAACGATTTTAACGAATGAGCACTCGTTGGATGCGGAATAATGAGAGGAATATAACAGTAAAATATTTCTGACCGAAACTTGCTAGGTTTAAAAATATGCCACAAGAACTCTTCGTGTGTGGCCTGATTTCTGGTGGCCTTTGCTATGCAGTTTTTTTGGTCTATTTTAAAAACTAGACATTTATTTAGCAAAATTCCTTTTTACAACGCTTTGTATTCCTTTCCTCGTTAAAATAAGCCCTCAATCGTCAAGATCGGTGACAAGGTATTTTTGGAATGAAACAAGTGCAAAGGCTATAGTCCATGTTTTTTCCAAATTTCGATTAAAATATTTTGTCACCGATTTTAACGAATGAGCACTCGTTGGACGCGGAATAATGAGAGGAATATAACAGTAAAATATTTCTGACCGAAACTGGCTAGGTTCAAAAATATGCCACAAAAACTCTTCGTGTGTGGCCTGATTTCTGGTGGCCTTTCCTATGCAGTTTTTTTGGTCTATTTTAAAAACTAGACATTTATTTAGCAAACTTCCTTTTTACAACGCTTTGTTTTCCTTTCCTCGTTAAAATAAGCCCTCAATCGTCAAGATCGGTGACAAGGTATTTTTGGAATGAAACAAGTGCAAAGGCTATAGTCCATGTCTTTGCGAAATTTCGATTAAATTATTTTGTCACCGATTTTAACGAATGAGCACTCGTTGGACGCGGAATAATGAGAGGAATATAACAGTAAAATATTTCTGACCGAAACTTGCTAGGTTCAAAAATATGCCACAAGAACTCTTCGTGTGTGGCCTGATTTCTGGTGGCCTTTCCTATGCAGTTTTTTTGGTCTATTTTAAAAACTAGACATTTATTTAGCAAAATTCCTTTTTACAACGCTTTGTATTCCTTTCCTCGTTAAAATAAGCACTCAATCGTCAAGATCGGTGACAAGGTATTTTTGGAATGAAACAAGTGCAAAGGCTATAGTCCATGTTTTTGCCAAATTTCGATTAAAATATTTTGTCACCGATTTTAACGAATGAGCACTCGTTGGACGCGGAATAATGAGAGGAATATAACAGTAAAATATTTCTGACCGAAACTTGCTAGGTTCAAAAATATGCCACAAAAACTCTTCGTGTGTGGCATGATTTCTGGTGGCCTTTCCTATGCAGTTTTTTTGGTCTATTTTAAAAACTAGACATTTATTTAGCAAACTTCCTTTTTACAACGCTTTGTATTCCTTTCCTCGTTAAAATAAGCCCTCAATCGTCTAGATCGGTGACAAGGTATTTTTGGAATGTAACAAGTGCAAAGGATATAGTCCGTGTTTTTTGCGAAATTTCGATTAAAATATTTTGTCACCGATTTTAACGAATGAGCACTCGTTGGATGCGGAATAATGAGAGGAATATAACAGTAAAACATTTCTGACCGAAACTTGCTAGGTTCAAAAATATGCCACAAAAACTCTTCGTGTGTGGCCTGATTTCTGGTGGCCTTTCCTATGCAGTTTTTTTGGTCTATTTTAAAAACTAGACATTTATTTAGCAAAATTCCTTTTTACAACGCTTTGTATTCCTTTCCTCGTTAAAATAAGCCCTCAATCGTCAAGATTGGTGACAAGGTATTTTTGGAATGAAACAAGTGCAAAGGCTATAGTCCATGCTTTTTTGCGAAATTTCGATTAAAATATTTTGTCACCGATTTTAACGAATGAGCACTCGTTGGACGCGGAATAATGAGAGGAATATAACAGTAAAATATTTCTGACCGAAACTGCCTAGGTTCAAAAATATGCCACAAAAATTCTTCGTGTGTGGCCTGATTTTGTCACCGATTTTAACGAATGAGAACTCGTTGGACGCGGAATAATGAGAGGAATATAACAATAAAATATTTCTGACCGAAACTGGTTAGGTTCAAAAATATGCCACAAAAATTCCTCGTGTGTGGCCTGATTTCTGGTGGCCTTTCCTATGCAGTTTTTTTGGTCTATTTTAAAAACTAGACATTTATTTAGCAAAATTCCTTTTTACAACGCTTTGTATTCCTTTCCTCGTTAAAACAAGCCCTCAATCGTCAAGATCGGTGACAAGGTATTTTTGGAATGAAACAAGTGCAAAGGCTATAGTCCATGTTTTTTCCAAATTTCGATTAAAATATTTTGTCACCGATTTTAACGAATGAGCACTCGTTGGACGCGGAATAATGAGAGGAATATAACAGTAAAATATTTCTGACCGAAACTGGCTAGGTTCAAAAATATGCCACAAAAACTCTTCGTGTGTGGCCTGATTTCTGGTGGCCTTTCCTATGCAGTTTTTTTGGTCTATTTTAAAAACTAGACATTTATTTAGCAAACTTCCTTTTTACAACGCTTTGTTTTCCTTTCCTCGTTAAAATAAGCCCTCAATCGTCAAGATCGGTGACAAGGTATTTTTGGAATGAAACAAGTGCAAAGGCTATAGTCCATGTCTTTGCGAAATTTCGATTAAATTATTTTGTCACCGATTTTAACGAATGAGCACTCGTTGGACGCGGAATAATGAGAGGAATATAACAGTAAAATATTTCTGACCGAAACTTGCTAGGTTCAAAAATATGCCACAAGAACTCTTCGTGTGTGGCCTGATTTCTGGTGGCCTTTCCTATGCAGTTTTTTTGGTCTATTTTAAAAACTAGACATTTATTTAGCAAAATTCCTTTTTACAACGCTTTGTATTCCTTTCCTCGTTAAAATAAGCCCTCAATCGTCAAGATCGGTGACAAGGTATTTTTGGAATGAAACAAGTGCAAAGGCTATAGTCCATGTCTTTGCGAAATTTCGATTAAAATATTTTGTCACCGATTTTAACGAATGAGCACTCGTTGGACGCGGAATAATGAGAGGAATATAACAATAAAATATTTCTGACCGAAACTGGTTAGGTTCAAAAATATGCCACAAAAATTCTTCGTGTGTGGCCTGATTTCTTGTGCCCATTCCTATGCACTTTTTTGGTCTATTTTAAAAACTAGACATTTATTTAGCAAAATTCCTTTTTACAACGCTTTGTATTCCTTTCCTCGTTAAAACAAGCCCTCAATCGTCAAGATCGGTGACAAGGTATTTTTGAATGAAACAAGTGCAAAGGCTATAGTCCATGTTTTTGCGAAATTTCGATTAAAATATTTTGTCACCGATTTTAACGAATGAGCACTCGTTGGACGCGGAATAATGAGAGGAATATAACTGTAAAACATTTCTGACCGAAACTTGCTAGGTTCAAAAATATGCCACAAAAACTCTTCGTGTGTGGCCTGATTTCTGGTGGCCTTTCCTATGCAGTTTTTTTGGTCTATTTTAAAAACTAGACATTTATTTAGCAAAATTCCTTTTTACAACGCTTTGTATTCCTTTCCTCGTTAAAACAAGCCCTCAATCGTCAAGATCGGTGACAAGGTATTTTTGGAATGAAACAAGTGCAAAGGCTATAGTCCATGTTTTTTGCGAAATTTCGATTAAAATATTTTGTCACCGATTTTAACGAATGAGCACTCGTTGGATGCGGAATAATGAGAGGAATATAACAGTAAAATATTTCTGACCGAAACTTGCTAGGTTTAAAAATATGCCACAAGAATTCTTCGTGTGTGGCCTGATTTCTGGTGGCCTTTCCTATGCAGTTTTTTTGGTCTATTTTAAAAACTAGACATTTATTTAGCAAAATTCCTTTTTACAACGCTTTGTATTCCTTTCCTCGTTAAAATAAGCCCTCAATCGTCAAGATCGGTGACAAGGTATTTTTGGAATGAAACAAGTGCAAAGGCTATAGTCCATGCTTTTTTGCGAAATTTCGATTAAAATATTTTGTCACCGATTTTAACGAATGAGCACTCGTTGGACGCGGAATAATGAGAGGAATATAACAGTAAAATATTTCTGACCGAAACTGCCTAGGTTCAAAAATATGCCACAAAAATTCTTCGTGTGTGGCCAGATTTTGTCACCGATTTTAACGAATGAGCACTCGTTGGACGCGGAATAATGAGAGGAATATAACAATAAAATATTTCTGACCGAAACTGGTTAGGTTCAAAAATATGCCACAAAAATTCTTCGTGTGTGGCCTGATTTCTGGTGGCCTTTCCTATGCAGTTTTTTTGGTCTATTTTAAAAACTAGACATTTATTTAGCAAAATTCCTTTTTACAACGCTTTGTATTCCTTTCCTCGTTAAAACAAGCCCTCAATCGTCAAGATCGGTGACAAGGTATTTTTGGAATGAAACAAGTGCAAAGGCTATAGTCCATGTTTTTTGCGAAATTTCGATTAAAATATTTTGTCACCGATTTTAACGAATGAGCACTCGTTGGATGCGGCATAATGAGAGGAATATAACAGTAAAATATTTCTGACCGAAACTTGCTAGGTTTAAAAATATGCCACAAGAATTCTTCGTGTGTGGCCTGATTTCTGGTGGCCTTTCCTATGCAGTTTTTTTGGTCTATTTTAAAAACTAGACATTTATTTAGCAAAATTCCTTTTTATAACGCTTTGTATTCCTTTCCTCGTTAAAACAAGCCCTCAATCGTCAAGATCGGTGACAAGGTATTTTTGGAATGAAACAAGTGCAAAGGCTATAGTCCATGTTTTTTGCGAAATTTCGATTAAAATATTTTGTCAACGATTTTAACGAATGAGCACTCGTTGGATGCGGAATAATGAGAGGAATATAACAGTAAAATATTTCTGACCGAAACTGGCTAGGTTCAAAAATATGCCACAAAAACTCTTCGTGTGTGGCCTGATTTCTGGTGGCCTTTCCTATGCAGTTTTTTTGGTCTATTTTAAAAACTAGACATTTATTTAGCAAACTTCCTTTTACAACGCTTTGTTTTCCTTTCCTCGTTAAAATAAGCCCTCAATCGTCAAGATCGGTGACAAGGTATTTTTGGAATGAAACAAGTGCAAAGGCTATAGTCCATGTCTTTGCGAAATTTCGATTAAAATATTTTGTCACCGATTTTAACGAATGAGCACTCGTTGGACGCGGAATAATGAGAGGAATATAACATTAAAATATTTCTGACCGAAACTTGCTAGGTTCAAAAATATGCCACAAGAACTCTTCGTGTGTGGCCTGATTTCTGGTGGCCTTTCCTATGCAGTTTTTTTGGTCTATTTTAAAAACTAGACATTTATTTAGCAAAATTCCTTTTTACAACGCTTTGTATTCCTTTCCTCGTTAAAATAAGCACTCAATCGTCAAGATCGGTGACAAGGTATTTTTGGAATGAAACAAGTGCAAAGGCTATAGTCCATGTTTTTGCCAAATTTCGATTAAAATATTTTGTCACCGATTTTAACGAATGAGCACTCGTTGGACGCGGAATAATGAGAGGAATATAACAGTAAAATATTTCTGACCGAAACTTGCTAGGTTCAAAAATATGCCACAAAAACTCTTCGTGTGTGGCATGATTTCTGGTGGCCTTTCCTATGCAGTTTTTTTGGTCTATTTTAAAAACTAGACATTTATTTAGCAAACTTCCTTTTTACAACGCTTTGTATTCCTTTCCTCGTTAAAATAAGCCCTCAATCGTCTAGATCGGTGACAAGGTATTTTTGGAATGTAACAAGTGCAAAGGCTATAGTCCGTGTTTTTTGCGAAATTTCGATTAAAATATTTTGTCACCGATTTTAACGAATGAGCACTCGTTGGATGCGGAATAATGAGAGGAATATAACAGTAAAATATTTCTGACCGAAACTTGCTAGGTTCAAAAATATGCCACAAGAACTCTTCGTGTGTGGCCTGATTTCTGGTGGCCTTTCCTATGCAGTTTTTTTGGTCTATTTTAAAAACTAGACATTTATTTAGCAAAATTCCTTTTTACAACGCTTTGTTTTCCTTTCCTCGTTAAAATAAGCCCTCAATCGTCAAGATCGGTGACAAGGTATTTTTGGAATGAAACAAGTGCAAAGGCTATAGTCCATGTCTTTGCGAAATTTCGATTAAAATATTTTGTCACCGATTTTAACGAATGAGCACTCGTTGGACGCGGAATAATGAGAGGAATATAACAGTAAAATATTTCTGACCGAAACTTGCTAGGTTCAAAAATATGCCACAAGACCTCTTCGTGTGTGGCCTGATTTCTGGTGGCCTTTCCTATGCAGTTTTTTTGGTCTATTTTAAAAACTAGACATTTATTTAGCAAAATTCCTTTTTACAACGCTTTGTATTCCTTTCCTCGTTAAAATAAGCACTCAATCGTCAAGATCGGTGACAAGGTATTTTTGGAATGAAACAAGTGCAAAGGCTATAGTCCATGTTTTTGCCAAATTTCGATTAAAATATTTTGTCACCGATTTTAACGAATGAGCACTCGTTGGACGCGGAATAATGAGAGGAATATAACAGTAAAATATTT